>CM039677.1:195190221-196390221 GCA_022496015.1 Hordeum marinum
GAAGAAATCAGACGGTGTTAGGGATAAATTAGGGTTCTATCTAAGCTCAACCTTGGAGTTTAGTTGGCCATGAGAATGGAAATTCATGGATATATTGTGATAATTTCCCTTGAAATGACATGTGTATTATATGAACTCGAGGAGATTATGTTGGACACCATCGATGCTAGATTTGTAGCAGTAATGGATCAGGTAATACTGGATGATTTTTGTGGATTCATTAAATTGGATTCGTAGGAAGGAAACAAGATCTTGGAGTGGTTTATTACGTGTTTCCTTAGCATAGTAATGCAATACCTCAGACCTTGGATAGGTCAGAAGGACACTTGGATTGGCAATGTCATGATCAAGCTTAGCGACTTGTAATTATCTCGAGGATTTTGTATAGGGATATACGTGAGTTAGCTATAGTATGCATATGAGATTTTCAGCATAGTCCTTCTCTCAAAACCTTGTAGATATCAGTAGCATGTGTAATATTAGAGTTGACTTATATGAGATGATACCCTCGAGGATATAGAGTAATTTTGTTTGGAGTAATAGGTTGTACTATTGGCATCTAAGAACCATGCTCGAGGATAAGATGGTGGACGTTCATTCACATCCTAAGATCTTTGAAACCCCAAAACTTTACCAAACCATGACATGGTCGGATAAGACCATAGGCTCTGGCTCTAAGTTAAAAGACCATGGTTGATACCCCATCATGACCACCACCCACCCTTTCATAAGGGAGGTGGCCACGAAGACCTCTAGTAGGTTCAACCACAAAACCCTTGATACTAGTGATCACCTGGGACAAATGCCCACTCCTCTCAAATATCCCATGAGCAATGTGTTTATGTGATACTTCGGGGAATCGATTGTTGTCCTCCGGGATGACATACTTATTTACCGAATAAGACGAGGAACACCTTAGCCCTGTTTGGACCAGCCCCAGGAACACCAATTGCCATGCCTCTCGAGCATAAGTGTTCACGTTGAAAAAAGTTGGATTCCTTGAAGCACCCTACCTAAAGAAGAAGACTTTCTTGCCCAAGCAAGATGAAGGACCACTGCGATTGCGAAGCCACAACAACAACAAAGAAGAAGCAAAAGAAGTCAACCACCACTCCTCTGCCAGCTGCATCAACTAGAGTATATCAAGAAGCACCGACGTGCAAGCATGACAAAGCCCTTGCACATCAAGAGGATTATAGAACCCCTTGTCTTATCAATCACCTATTAGTTCCTGACTAGGAAGGAACCGAGCAGGTGATAACACCCCTCACTCCACCACTTTGAGGGTGTACGATGAGCATGACATCCCTACTCCCTTCAGATGCCTGGAATGGAGTGGACGACTGTCATGACTTCATTATCAACCCTTTTTAGACAATCTAGGGCGTAAACTGTGACTCGAACATGGCAAGCCACCTGTCAAAGATAGTTTACCCCACTTGCCAAGCCTCAGACCTTGGGGATTGGACGACTGGTCTATACTTTTGGGTAGCCAGCTCATCTAGGACCCCCATTGAAACCTTCCCAGATGGTAGAACCCGTTTTTACACAATTCTCTAAGCCCAGTCTTTGGGACGAGACTTAGCGCAGACGTTGCTATGGAGAGATGAGTAGACCAAACACTCTAAGACCCTCCAGAAACACACATCCATGATGATGAAGGCAAATGACCAAATAAGAATGAAGAATCTACCTGAGAAGCTTACTCAAGCAGAAGATCTCGACGAGAAATCCACGATGACGCACCTCGGCACTCTCAAGTATGGAGACCACCTACGACTGAAGACCCCTGCTTTAAGGAAGATAAGGACTTCCCCGTCAACAAGAAGCTACACCGAGACTCGACCCTTCTATTCTAACGCGAGACATCTAGATGTCACTAACCAACCTGAGCTACCCCAGGACCAGCACACAGACACATTACTTGGCCACATATTCTGACTTTGGGATACACACGCAAGCCAAGCCCTTGCTAGAACCTCATCCACCAAACCTTTGACCATTAGGCAAGCCTAGCATATTCCAAGAACCCCGTTCACCCTTAGACGGAGTCAACAGTACACTCGAGGCTATATCATCAGGCGCTTCAAGATCCAATGGAGAAACCACATTAGAAAATAAGCCACATGGGAACGTGAAGACTACCTCACCTCTCAATTTCCACATATCTTCTATGCTAGCGTAGGTATCTCAGGGACGAGATTCTTGTAAGGGGCGGTAAGTTTGTCACACCCTGTGTTTTGCCTCTCATGACTAAGTTAGCATGACTCAAATTAGGGCCAATTAGAAAAACTTTTTCTGTGCTTATGATGCTTGACTTGATTGTTGATTGCTTGTTTGCTTTCTTGTGCTCTATATTCATAAAATCCCTCCTACTCTCAAAACTGTTTTCCTTGATCCCCAATCTTGTTCAATGATCATGCCATGTGAATAGGACTTAATTATATTTAAAAAAAATATTATTTGGGCCAAAAAACATTTATTTAAATTAGGTTTTCAAAACACCCTGATTTGACATTTGCACTGCAAGTCCCCAAAATGTGTGGATCCTCATTACCAAAATGCTATATTTGAAACCCACTATATATAAGACTTCCCAAAACCACCAAAAGTTAATTTTAAAGATTATTTTACTATTTTATTCAAAGGCATTTTCTTAAGGCAAAAAATGATGTTTTATAGGGAAAATATATTTAAATGCTTTAGAAAATATTTGAGAAAATTTAGGAAAACTCAGTGGACATATATTGTACATATATAAGAGTTTCAACACATGGTCATGTTCAAAATACTGGACCAAACCCTTCAAAACCATTTTTGCCTATTTCAAGGAGTTGAAATATTTCTATAAGAAATATTCTCAAATAACTCCAGGAAAATTCTAGAATGTCACATATGATATACGTGCTCATCTTGCCAAGTTTCATATAAATCCCAATTGTTTTGTTTCACCAAAATATCCCAAAACCCTCTCTGTTCAGATCCAAATTTGAGCAACTCTACATTAGAAAATGTCTCCCCTTAAGGTCAAATTTAGTGGACATGATATAATCATCTAATAATGCATCAACACCAAGTGGTGCATCAACCAGAACAGGTTCACTTGTCCAAATGACCCCAAACCCCTTCCTGCTGATTTCAAAAATTCGGAATGTTTGCATTGTCAAGTTTTTCCAATTGGTCCCAAAGTTTTTGGGCATGCTCTAATATTCAAATAATGACACCAGACAAAGTGGTGCATTAAGGAGAATGGCTTAGCATGACCAGATCTATAGAAACCTATTTCTGTGGATTTCTAGGGTTTACCAAGTTTACATTGGCAACTTTCTTCAGCTAGTCTCAAACTTGGTGATTAGCCCTAGTTTTGACCACCATTTGATCCTGTTAAACCTCAAGGCAAGTAGAATTCATTTACTTGGACAAATCACCATCAAACACCTTCTGCAACAATTTTGTGATCAATGATTGGAGCACCATATGAGTTCTCCTTGAGCTCTAATTTTTACCACATCTCTACCTAGTCCCTAGTTACCCCCAGTAGCAACCTCATGGCCTGTGCTCAATTATTGGAGGTGTAAAACCACAATTCCCTCACTATTTTCACCATGGCGGCACCATTTCTACCTCCATATCTCCTCTCTTCCACCACTTCCTTAGTTCCTAAGAGTGCCAGAGCATCTCTAAAAACCCCCTAGCACTTGTGGACAATAGTGGCCACGACAGGGCGCGTGGGACACGCCATAGCATGCAAAAGCCACGCTCTAGAGTGTGCTACAGTGCGCTGAGCACTGTAGCATCTCCCATCCAAGCCACCCGACAACATTGGGCGTCATGGTGGTGTCTCCTGAGGTCACCTCGGCGTCCTCGACACGCCGGACGGTCGGCCCCCTCCTCCCTCACCCTCCTCTAGGCCCTTTAGAGCTCGCCCGAGCCCCGTCCGAGAGCTCAGTCCATGTTGGACGTCGGCTCGGATATATAAAGCCTCCCTCGTGCCCCTCTCGAGCTCTCTTGCCCTCCTCTCTCTCTCTTGAAGCCCTGGACCGGCACCTCGCCCCCTGTTCCCCTTGAACCCCACCATGGCCGAAGCCCCACCGGTGGCTCCGCTGAAAATCTGGCCACAGGGGCCTCCCCTTGCTTCCCTGAGCCTTAGAAAGACCCTCCATCGCCTCTGCACTCCTCTCACACTTATGTCATCCCTCCCGTTGGCCGGAGCGCTGCCGCCACTACTGCCCATCGCTGGCCTCCGCCGTGGTTGAGGTCTCACTTCCCTAGTGCTCCCCGGCGAAAATAAGGCACCTAGGAGGGTGCGGGTCCCCATACCGAGCCCTCCGTTGTCCGAGCCATTGCCAGAGGTGGCCGGAGCTACTGGAGCAAGCCCCGGTGAGCGCTTGG
Source organism: Hordeum marinum (assembly GCA_022496015.1). NCBI lineage: Eukaryota > Viridiplantae > Streptophyta > Magnoliopsida > Poales > Poaceae > Hordeum > Hordeum marinum. The sequence goes on from CM039677.1 coordinate 195,194,614, forward strand.
TCTGCCTCCCCTGCCCTGCTTCGTTCAAGCGGGAGGTGGGGGATGAACCTGACGAGCGGGCCCCCCTTGTAAGTGACCAGAGGGTCGGGCCCAGCCATTAAGTGGAGGTGCCCCCTCCGTTTTCTACCTCCGTGTCATGGGAGGCGTACTCCTCAAGTGCACCTTCGATGTGGCGTCTTCTCCGCCAGGCCGAGCCACCTGGACAGCCCAGAAGATATCCTGCGCCCAAGTGCGCTTTTTAGCCCATTTGTTTTGGGTAAATCCTTTAGCCTTTTCTCTTTTCAAGAATTTGTAAAATCCATATTAAATTCATTTTAGCTCCAAATTTGATGATTCAAATTCTTGCATCCTTCTAAAAATGCCACCTATTTACTGGTGCAACTTCCATATTTGTCTACCACAAAATTTTGTGTTGTTCAAATTTAAATTTAAATTTGAACTATTAGAGGCCACATTGTAAAATCTTTAGGTCATTCATCATAGATCCAAATGGAGTGAATCAAATTCCTAGGTGTTTCTGAATTCATGGTCTAATTGATGAGCATTTTTTCTTGCAATCCCCGTGCAAGCTAGATTATTGACATAATTCCTCATATATGGACCAGTTGTTAAATCTCTAGAATATTACTAACAACTCCAAATCCAGTAAAAGCACTTCCCTCATGTTTCTAGAATCATGCCCTATTTGTTGGGTGCATCCACTCATTTTTACAAAAATATTTTTTGTTGACATCTTAAAGGGTCATTATTTCCATCATTCCCACCATTCAAAACTCGCCCTTGACCCACATCAACCAAAACCTCCTTGGTTATTTTCCTTATGACCAGAAATGTCCAAGAAAAATAAAAATCCTATTTATAGAGCACTTTATTTTCTGCTTGTTGTGTTGCTTATTGCGGTTGTTTTCGGCGATAGTTGACAAAGTAGACGAAGTGCTCGGAGTGGATAAGAAGCATGTGAAGACCTCGAAGACTTTGCTGAGCCAGGCAACCAGCCCTTTGACCATGACTATGAACCCTTTTATTGCATGGCATATAGAACTTCATTTTTTTGTATTGATCATGATGATGTGGTGTCCACTTTAGTGGGATGCTTCCGATACTTTGCCGTTGAAACTTGCATCGTGCATGACCCTACCACCATTTGAGGGTCGTGCGGGTGGGTGTTGATAGGATGCTAGTAGATGCTATGCAAGTGGGATCGGGAATATGCATGGTGATGGAACCAAAATGCTTTCATAGACTTTTAAAAAACCCCGTCGGTTCCAACTAATGCCCGAGGGAGATTATGATGAGTTGGGTGACCACTTGAGAAAGAAGTGGTGTGCCAGAACAGGATGAGGGTTTGGTTTCAAAAATGGAGGGTTTAAGATTTGTCGACCGTCCCAACTTTACATGTACAACCACTCTACCCCTATATGGGAAGGGGCTTTGTTGATTACTATGGTTGGTGTTAGCAAGGAGCCCGCATTACTTGTGGCGAGAGTGAAGTGGTCACTCTCGAGACGGGGTCGTCCCTGAGTGGAAGGCCACGCGCTGTCTTTACAGGCACCGGGCACACCGTTGCGTGCCCTCAATTATGATACGCGTGATGTATATAATAAGGGATGGCACCAATGAGTGGACTCTTTGTTTAGTATCGCCATGGGAAATGCATTCTTTGGGTGCTTACCTCGGGTATGTAATATACCACGAGTCGTGGATGACACAGAAGTTCCTCGAATCTTGTGGGTAAAGTGTGCGACCTTTGCAGAGTGTAAAACTATTCGAATAGCCATGTCCACGGTCAAGGACAGTTGGGTGGTGCTGCTTATGACACGTCCAGATGTTTTTGCAAACATTGGTTTACGTGTGTGTATGGGAGACAGGAGTATGATGCTTGAGACAAGTCTGAAGACTTGATGTGACGTATGAACATGAGATGGTCAACCCCTGCTTATGTTGATATCCATAACTTGTTCATATGGAGATCTGCCAACTGTTGATGCATGCTTATCTAATTACTTGACCATGTCATTGCATTCAAAATTAGCTTTCTGCAAAATACCTATTAGTGATGTACCATGCATTGTTATTGCCTTGAACCAAACATGGGTAGCTTGCGAGTACATTCAAAGTACTCATTGGCTTGCCACTCTTACTTAATTGGCCAGGCATGGAAGAATAGGAGTATGTTGAAGAGTTCGTTGGTGATGAACATGCGAACTAGGATGCTTCCCAGTCAGAATGCATGTAGGTTTAATGCAGATGGCATGGGTTCACGCTACAATTGAAGATTTTCACTGCAAGTTTACGAAGACTAGACCTTAAGGCCATATTCGAGTAAAATGGTATGTAATGGATGTAAGACTCTTGCTATACAGTTTCTGTGTGTTCAGTGAGCATTGATATCTGGGATCACTATACACATACATTAGGTGATCATGACCTATGAGTCGGGGTCCTCATAGTGCTCCACCGCACTGTTGCTTGCCCAATCCGAGCCTCTCGACCGCCTTGGGCCTCGTGGTGGTGTCTTACGAGGCCTCCTTAACGTCCTCAGCATGCTAGGTGGTCGTGCCCATCCTCCCTTGCCCTCCTCTTCCCCGAGCAATCTCACCCGAGCGCCATCCGTGGACTCAGTCCTTGACGCGCCTCGGTCTGGCGATACGAACCCCTCCCCCCCCCCGAGCACCACTTGCAGCTCCCTGCGCACCTTCTCTCTTCTAGAGACCTCCTGGACATCACCAGTCTTGCCCTCAAATCCTCCTCCTCCCCCTATGGCCGGCGATACCGTCTTGGCCGCCGCTCAAATTCGAGCTCCCCGACGACTCTCCCCTCCCCTAAGCTTCATCAAGTCACATAAAGCATCACCACGAGTCTTCCCGATGCTCCATTTCCTTGCTCCCGTGCTTGTGGTGTTGTGTGCTTTGTCGCCGGCGGCCACATCCATGGCGACCCGAGCCCTCGTAGCTACACCTATCCCCTTGAGGCGTGCTGCATCCAGGCGGATGCGGCTCGCCGCCCCAAGCGCGCAAGTAGCCGTCCCGACCAAAACTATGGACTGTAGCATCGACGAGCACCGCTGACAGTGCTCCTGTCCTCACTCGTAGGCGCCCGCAGAGGAAGGAGATGAACCAGCCAGGCGGGCCCTCCCTGTCAGCGTTCAACCGCCCGGGGCCGGCGTTAAGTGGAGACGGCTCCTACCGTATTCCGCCTCCCCATGAGGAAAGTGCTCTTCGGTGATTACGCCTTTGGCGTCACGCTAGCCTCCCGCACGGATGGGCCTGCCCAGTTGCCTCCACACCCATCCAGCCCGATAGGTATAAGGATGTTTTCTCTTTTTCTAGAGACATTCATAAATTCATAATATATTCATGTCGACTCCAAATTTGGTAATTCGAATTCCTACAAGCTTCTAAATTCTTGGCCTAACCAAATGTGTGCATTACATATTTTTCCATAAATCTTTTATGATAGTTCAAATTCAAACTTGAATTTGAACCATATAGAACCCCCACTTTGCAAATTCCTAGGGAATTCTTCTGAATTCAAAATGGAGTGATTCAAGTTACTAGGTGTATCTAAATTCATGCACTAAGTAGTGAGCATTGTTCCTTACACTTATTCTCCTATGTCAATTATTGGGCCATTTCTTCATATGTGACCCAATTTGCAAATCCCTAGAATATTCATACTACCTCCAAATCTAGTGAAACCTCTTCCCACATGTTTCTAAAATCATGCCCTCTTTTTTGGGTCCATCCACTCCATTTTGAAACTATATTTTCTATGGACATCTTATAGGATCATCATTTCCTTCATTACCACCATTCAAAACTCCCGTTTGACCCACGTCCACTAAAATTCTTGGTTATTTTTCTTATGACCAGATATGTCCAAGAAAAATGAAACTCCTATTTATAGAGCACTTTTATTTGTTGCTTGTTGTGTTGCTTATTGTGGTCATTTACCGACGGTAGTTGACGAGATAAACGGAGTGCTCGAAGCGGACAAGAAGCGTGTAAAGACCTCGAAGACTTGGATAAGCCAGGCAAGCAGCCATTTGACCTTGTTAAGAAACCATTTTCATGGATGTCATATAACACCTTATTCCTTCTTGTTGATCATGTGATGTGGTGAACACTTCGGTGGGATGCCTCTATTACTTTTACTGTTGATACTTGCATCGTCCATGACCCGACCATCCTTATGAGGGTTGTGCGGGTGGGAGTAGTTAGGTTGCTAGTAGTTGCTACACAAGTGGGATGGGAATATGCATGGTTATGGATATAAGGAATGAATTCAAAGACTTTTCGAAAACCCCGTTGGGTGCCACTAATGCCTGAGGGAGATGATGTTGAGTTGGGCGACCACTTGAGAAAGAAGTGGTGTACTGGAGCAAGTGAGTGTGTGTGGTTTTCAAAAACAGATTGGTGTAAGTTGTGACCGTTACTCCAACCTTACATGTAAAACCACGATACCCCTTATGGGACGGGGCTTTGTTGATTACTTTGGTGGGTACTAGCATGGAGCCCACATTACTAGTGGCGGGAGTGGCGTGGTCACTTTCGATATGGGGTCGTGCCGGTATGGGCGACCATGCGCTGTCTTAACAGGCACCGGACACACCGTTGGTCCCTGGATGGATGCTATGTGTGATGTACATCATGTGGGCTGTGTACCAATCAAGTTGAATCTTTGTTTAGTATCGCTAGGGGAAAGACATTGGTCGGGTGCTTACCTCAGGTTTGTTAAATACCGCGAGTTGTGGATGACTCGGAAGTTCCCTAACTCTTTTGGGTAAAGCGTGCAACCTGTGCAGAGTGTATAACTATTCGAATAGCCGTGTCCACGATCAAGGACAGTTGGCTGACCGGTCTTGTGCTACGTCCATGGTTTCTAAACTCTCTCTCTCTCTCCCTATGTGTGTGCGTGTGTGTGGATGACTTGGAGATTGACACTTGAGATAAGTCAGATGACTTGATGACATGACTGAACATGAGATGTTCCACCCCCTGGTTATGGTGATATCTGTAGCTCGTCCACATGGATATCGGCCAACTATTGATGCATGCTTACATAAGTTACTTGATCATGTCATTGCATAAAAAATTAGCTTTTTGCAAAATACCTATTTGGTGTTATATCATGCATTATTATTGCCTTGTTCCAAACATGGGTTGCTTGCGAGTACATTAAAAGTACTCATTGGCTTGCCACTTGTTATTTTGTTGGCCAGGCATGAAAGATCAGGTTATAATGAAGATCACCATGGAGATGTATGTGCGAGCTAGGACGCTTCCCAGTCAGAATGCCTGTAGGGTTAAGGCAGATGGCATGGATTCACGCTATCATTGAAGATTTCTGCTGCAATCATATGAAGACTTGGCCATAAAGGGCATATTTGAGTAAACCGGTATGTAATGGATGTAAGACTCTTGTTATTCAGTTTCTATGTGTTCAATGAGCATTGATCTGTGGGATCACCGTGCACGTACATTCAATGATCACGACATTATGAGTCGGGGTCCCCATAGAGCTTGTATCAAAGCCAGGTTGACTGTAGGAAGCCCTTAGTTAGCATGGACGTTAGTTAGGACAAAACCATTTGTCCACACCCTTCAAAATCACTTAAAAAACCTATATATTTCTCACCTCTCCCAAATTTTCTAAGGAAGGAAATGTTTTGCCTTGGCATTTCCACCACCTTTCTCTTTACTCTCCTCATCTACTTTTTCAAAACATTGCAAATGGTCGCTACTACCCTTGTGCCCCTGACCACTGGATTCCTTTTAATTCCCGTGGGTAACCTGGAAGGAAGCCACCTTGCCACACGATTGTCGACATATCTGGGACCCAACTTGGTGACACTAGACAAGGAGCTACCAACAAACGATACCTTCTCGAAGGATGAAGATGTCAAGACCTAGATGATAGTGACACCCTCGAGACAGCCCTAGAATGATGCCACCCTAGCCTTTGATGACCAGGGCACAAGACTTGCAATGTCATGATATGCATCGCTAATAGAGCAACCCTGTTCTTTTCGTTGTTATATCGTTAACCACCGGTGGATGAGAACCTCACCATTTGGCTCGCCTCACTATAGTGAGCAGGAAAGCGGTTCTCATTATCCCCCTCTCTTGGAGCCGATGATATCGTCAACGTGGCCGACATGACAACTATACCATGCTTTGCTAATATCATTGGATAAAAGATTGCCTACCTGGAATGCTCGACGTCTCAGATGACAAGAAGGCTTTGCCACGATCATGAGGACACTAGAATACCCTGTCAACAACAGCCGTGAAGAATCACCTTCGTTGTGAACTCAACAGACCCGAAGTCGTCATGGACTCTTAAGGCGGCACCAGGATCATTTTGATGAACAACAACCAGAGACATAGTGACACCTGAAGAAGACCCACAAGGCTAAGGGGACTCCTCGCCAAGACACAAAGCAAGCATGACCACTGAGTCCAACAACCCCTAGGGTAGGATAGGTCTTGTGTCCCCCATGTGAAGTCGAGTCCGTGTGACGGTTCAGATAGAACCATGATGTGTGTTTCTTGTTTGTGCTTTGGTATAAGTCACACTTTTGCCCTAGGAAACAAGTGTGTGACTCTATCACCTACCTTAACTTGATGTTTGTATTTGACTTTTTCGGCACTTGCTTGATTACACTTGCACTGTACCACCCCCTTAGGCAATCCTCTCGATGCTACTCTCCCTCCCCCTATCTCATCAACTAAATACAGCAAGATGATACATCCATTTTGGATCATGCTTTCATATTGATATTTATTGCATTATGGGCTATTACTACACATTTTGGTACAATATTTATGCCTTTTTTCTCTTATTTTACAAGGTTTACATGAAGAGGGAGAATGCCGGTAGCTGGAATTGTGGATTGGAAAAGGGGCAAATCTGAGATACCTATTCTGCACAACTCCAAAAGTCCTGAAATCTATAGAGAATAATTTTGGAATATATAAAAATTATTGGGCGAATGAAATACATCAGGGGGACCACCAGGGAGTCACAAGCCAAGGGGGCATGCCCTTGTGGCTTGTGGCCCACCTGGCAGCCCTCTGATGCCCATCTTCTGCTATATCGAGGGTTTTGACTTGGAAAGAATCATAATAGAGCTTTCGGGGCGAAGCGCTGCTATCCTGAGGTGGAACTTGGGCAGAACCAATCTAGGGCTCCAGCAGAGTTGTTCTGCCAGGGAAACTTCCCTCCCGGAGGGGGAAATCAAAGACATCGTCGTCACCAACGATCCTCTCATCGAGATGGGGTGAATCTCCATCAACATCTACATCAGCACCATATCCTCTCCAAACCCTAGTTCATCTCTTTTATCCGATCTTTGTCTCAAAACCTCAGATTGGTACTTGTGAGTTGCTAGTAGTGTTGATTACTCCTTGTAGTTGATGCTAGTTGGTTTACTTGGTGGAAGATCATATGTTTAGATCCTTTATCATCATTAATACTCCTCTGATTATGAACATGAATATGCTTTGTGAGTAGTTACGCTTGTTCCTGAGGATATGGGATAAGTCTGGTTATAAGTAATCATGTGAATTTGGTATTCGTTCGATATTTTGATGAGATGTATGTTGTCTCTCCTCTAGTGGTGTTATGTGAACGTCGACTACATGAAACTTATCCATTGTTTGGGCCTAGCGGAAGGCACTGGGCAGTAATAAGTAGATGATGGATTGCTAGAGTAACAGAAGTTTAAACCCTAGTTTATGCGTTGCTTCGTAAGGGGCTGATTTGGATCCACATGTTTCATGCTATGGTTAGATTTATCTTAATTCTTGTTTCGTAGTTGCAGATGCTTGCGAGAGGGGTTAATCATAAGTGGGAGGCTTGTCCAAGTAAGGGCAGCACCCAAGCACCGGTCCACCAACATGTCAAATTATCAAAGTAACAAACGCGAATGATATGAGGATGATGAATACTAGCTTGATAGAAATTCCCATGTGTCCTCAGGAGCGCCTTGCTTTATATAAGAGTTTGCCCAGGCTTGTCCTTTGCTATAAAAAGGACTGGGCCACCTTTCTGCACCTTTTTTACAATTTTTACTTGCTATCCATTATGAATTATCTTATCACAAAACTATCTGTTACCGATTAATTCAGTGCTTACAGAGAATACCTTACTAAAAATCGCTTGTCATTTCCTTCTGCTCCTCATTGGGTTCGACACTCTTACTTATTGAAAGGACTACGATAGATCCCCTATACATGTGGGTCATCAAGACTCTTTTTTTGCACCGTTGCCGGGGAGTGAATCACCTTTGGTGAGTGGAACTTGGTAAGGAAAAATTTATATAGTGTCCTGAAATTTACTGTCACTTGTAACTATGGAAAATAATCCTTTGAGGGTGTTGTTCAGGGTATCTCCACCTCGACCGGAAGCACAAAGAGTCGCTCCTCAACCTTCTGCACCTACTTAAAATATTTATTATGAAATTCCTTCGGGTATGATAGAGAAACTGCTAGCTAATCCTTATGCAGGAGGTGGAACACTACATCTTGATTTGCATCTAATCTATGTGGATGAGGTTTGTGGATTATTTAAGCTTGTAGGTTTGCACAAGGATGTTGTCAAGAAGAAGGTCTTTCCTTTATCTTCGAAGGAGAAGGAATTGGCATGGTACAGGCTATGTGATGATATTGGAGCATGGAACTACAACCGATTGAAATTGGAATTGCATTAGAAGTTTTATCCCATGCATCTGGTTCATCATGATCGGAATTTTATTTACTTTTTTTGGCCTCATGAAGGAGAAAGAATAACTCAAGCTTGGGGGAGGCTTAAGTTAATGTTATATTCATGCCCCAACCTTGAGCTCTCAAGAGAAATTAGTATTAAGAATTTTTATACTCGGCTTTCTCATAATGATCGTCTCATGCTCGATACTTCTTGATCCGGTTCTTTTATGAGAAAGATATTGAATTCAAATTGGACTTATTGGAAAGAATTAAATGCAACTCTAAAGATTGGGAACTCAACGAAGGTAAGGAGTCAGGTATAAACCTTAAGTTTGATTATGTTAAATCCTTTATAGACACCGATGCTTTCGTGAAATTAGCACTAAATATGGACTTGACTCTGAGATAGTAGCTTCTTTTTGTGAATCTTTTGCTACTCATGTTGATCTCCCTAAGGAGAAGTAGTTAAAATATCATCCTCCCATTGAAGTGAAAGTAGTTGAACCTATTAAAGTTGAAGAGGATACTATTACTTATAATGTTGATCCTGTTATTCCTAATGCTTACATTGAGAAACCACCCTTCCCTGTTAGGATAAAGGAACACGCTAAAGCTTCAACTATGGTTCGTAAGAGTTGTCTTAGAACACCTACACCCCCTGAACAAATTAAAGTTGAAGCTAGTATTGCTATGGGTTAAAGATCTCTTGGTTGATAATATTGATGGGCATGTTATTCATTTCTGTGATGAAGCGACTAGAATTGCTAGACCTGATACTAAGAGTAAACATAGACCAGTTGTTTTGGTGCCTGTTGTTTCTGTTAAAATAGGAGATCATTGTTATCATGGCTTGTGTGATATGGGTGCTAGCATAAGTGCAATTACCTTTTCCTTATAAAAAGAAATCATCCATGATATTGCACCAGTTGAACTAGAGGAAATTGATGTTACTATTAATCTTTCTAATAGAGACACTATTACACCGATGGGGATTGTTAGATATGTTGAAGTGTTGTGTGGGAAAATAAAATATCCTATTGATTTTCTTGTTCTTGGTTCCCCGCAAGATGATTTTTGTCCCATTATATTTGGCAGACCCTTCTTGAATATTGTTAATGCTACGATTGATTGTGATAAGGAAACAATTACTTTGAGTTTTGGGGATGTGTCTCATCAGTTCAAATTCTCTAAATCTCATAGACAACCCCATGAAAAAGAATTTCCTAGTAAATATGAAATTATTGGTCTTGCTTCTATTGTTGTGCCCCCTACTGATCCATTAGAACAATATTTGTTACACCATGAAAATGATATGCATACGAATGAGTGGAATGAAATAGATAAAAATTGCTTTGATCAACAGCCTATTTTGAAACACAACTTACCTGTTGAAATACTTGGGGATCCTCCTCCACCCAAGGGTGATCCCGTGTTTGAGCTCAAACAATTACCCGATACATTGAAATATGCTTATCTTGATGAAAAGGAGATATATCCTGTTATTATTAGTGCTAACCTTTCAGAGCTTGAAGAAAAAAGATTATTGAAAACTCCGAGGAAGCACCATGCTGCTATTGGTTATACTCTTGATGATCTTAAGGGCATTAGTACGACTCTATGCCAGCATAAAATTAGTATGGAGCCTGATGCCAAACCAGTTATTGATCACCAACGACGACTGAACCCTAGTATGGAGGCAGGTATAATTTATCATGTTCCTGATAGTAGATGGGTTAGTCTCGTTCATTGTGTCCGTAAGAAGGGAGGTATTACCGTTGTACCTAATGATAAAAATGAATTGATCCTGCAAAGAATTTTTACAGGTTATAGAATGGTAATTGATTTTAGGAAATTAAATGAAGCTACTAAGAAAGATCATTACCCTTTACCTTTTATTGATCAAATGCTAGAAAGACTATCCAAACATACTCATTTTTTCTTTCTAGATGGTGACTCTGGTTTCTCTCAAATACCTATATCAAGAGAGGATCAAGAAAAAAACCACTTTTACTTGCCCTTTCGGTACCTTTGCTTATATACATATGCCTTTTGGTTTATGCAATGCACCTAGTACCTTTCAAAGATATATGATGGCTATATTCTCTGACTTTTGTGAAAAGATTCTTGAGGTTTTCATGGATGATTTTTCCATTTATGGAAGTTCATTTTATGATTGTTCGAGAAACCTTGACCGAGTTTTGCAGAGATGTGAAGAAACTAATCTTGTCTTGAATTGGGAAAAGTTCCACTTTATGGTTAATGAAAGTATTGTCTCGGGGCACAAGATCTCCGAAAGAGGTATTGAAGTTGATAAAGCTAAAGTTGATGCTATTGAAAAAATGCCGTGCCCTACGAATATCAAAGGTATAAGAAGTTTCCTTGGTCATGCTGGTTTCTATAGGAGGTTTGTCAAAGATTTATCTAGGATTTATAGACCTCTCACAAATCTTTTGCAAAAAGATGTTCCATTTGTTTTTGATGATGATTGTGTAGAAGCATTTTAAATTCTTAAGAATGCCTTGATTACCGCACCTGTTGTTCAACCACCTGACTCGAACCTACCCTTTGAAATTATGTGTGATGCTAGGGATTATGATGTTGGTGTTGTTCTAGGACGAAGAGTCGATAATACTAGTACAACTCTAGACAATGCTCAAAAAAATTATGCTACTACTGAAAAGGAATCTTTAGCAGTCGTGTTTGCTTGTGATAAGTTTAGACCTTATATTGTCGATTCCAATGTAACTGTTCACACCGATCATGCTGCTATTAAGTACCTTATGGAAAGGAAAGATGCTAAACCTAGACTTATTAGGTGGGTCCTTCTGCTACAAGAATTTGATTTACATATTATTGATAGAAAGGGTGTTGATAACCCCGTGGTAAATAACTTGTCTAGGTTAGAAAATGTTCTTGATGACCCACTACCTAGTGATGATAGCTTTCCTGATGATCAGTTAGCTGTCGTAAATGCTTCATACAATGCTGCATGGTATGCTGATTATGCCAATTACATTGTTGCTAAATTTATACCGCCTACTTTCACATAAACAAAAGAAAAAGTTCTTCTATGATTTAAGGCATTACTTTTGGGATGATCCACACCTTTATAAAGAAGGAGTAGATGTTATTATTAGATGTTCTGTACTTGAGCATGAACAGGAACAAATCTTATGCAAGTGTCACTCCGAAGCCTACAGAGGACACCATGCTGGACGTAGAACTGCACATAAGGTACAACAATCTGGGTTTTATTGGCCTACTCTCTTCAAGGATGCTCGTCAGTTTGTCTTATCTTGTGATGAATGTCAAACAATTGGTAATATTAGTAGACGTCAGGAAATGTCTATGAATTACTCTCTTGTTATTGAACCAATTGATGTTTGGGATTTTGATTATATGGGGCCTTTTCCACAATCTAACAGGTATACTCATATTATAGTTGCTGTTGATTATGTTACTAAGTGGGTAGAAGCTATTCCAAATAGTAGATCTGATCATAATACTTCTATTAAAATGCTTAAAGAAGTTATTTTCCCTAGATTTGGATTCACTAGATATCTGATGACTCGTGGTGGTTCACACTTTATTCATGGTGCTTTCCGTAAATTGCTCGCTAAATACGATGTTAATCATAGAATTGAATCTCCTTATGATCCTTAGTCTAGTGGTCAAGTCGAATTGAGCAATAGAGAAATTAAATTGATTTTGCAGAAGACTGCTAATAGATCTAGAAAGAATTGGTCTAAGAAACTTGATGATGCACTGTGGACTTATAGAACGGCTTACAAAAGCCCTATGGGTATGTCTCCGTATAAGATGGTTTATGGTAAAGCTTGTCACTTACCTCTAGAGCTGGAACATAAAGCTTACTAGAAAATCAAAGAGCTCAATTATGATTTCAAGCTTGATGGTGAGAAGAGGTTATTTGATATTAGCTCACTTGACGAATGGAGGACCCAAGCCTATGAGAATGCCATGTTTTTTAAAGAAAAGGTTAAGAGATGGCACGATAGAAGGATACAAAAGCGTGAATTTAATGTAGGTGATCATGTCTTGCTATACATTTCTCGTTTAAGATTTTTTGCAGGAAAACTTCTCTCTAAATGGGAAGGTCCTTACGTTATCGAGGAGGTATACCGTTCCGATGCCATCAAGATTAACAATGTCGAAAGCACAAACCCGAAGGTGGTGAATGATCAAAGAATCAAACATTATATCTCAGGTACTCCCATAAATGTTGAAACCAATATCATCAATACCATAAATCCGGAGGAGTACATTAGGCAGACTTACCAGAACGTTTCAGACTCCGAAAAGGAATAGGTATGTGGTACGGTAAGTAAATAGACTCCAAAACTTTTTCAATGGCAATTTTTATCTGTTTTGGAATATTTAAAAAATTAGGAAAATTTAAAGTAGTCCAAATAGTGCACGAGGAGGCGACAAGCCATGGGGCGCACCCTACCCCCTGGGCGCGCCCCTATGGCTTGTGGTCACCTCTTGTACCATCCAGACTCTGTTTTCTTGTGGTATACTCCTTCGGGTCGGTAAAAATTCATTATATAATCTCCCGAAGGTTTTGACTCCCATATCATGCCCATACCTCCTGTTTTCTCTTTGAGCTGTTTTTGCAGCAGATTTAGAGCAATATGTCGTCCCAAGATTCTGATGGGGAGAGCTATATATCGCATTATCTTGCCAATCCCAAGCGGTACAGGGACTTAGATCCTTATGGATTGTTCTCAGAGAAGAAACGAGAAGGCAAGTACGAGGAAGAAAGGTCGAATGAAGAAGAGCCCCCTGCCTCAGCCAGGAGATATGCACGTGGAGTTCAAGAAATCAAGCCTCCCAAACACCAGGCGAAAACCGAAGGTTCTATTTATCCCTTCTTGTTTCTTGCAGGAGAGCAAGGAAGAATTATGTCAAAGGATATTGAAGCTTGAGCAGGAAGTCGACAATCTGAGGGAACATAATTTTATGCTTAGGAGGAAACTAGACAAGCTTCCAACCTCATCAACTACTCCAACATCACCACCTCTGAAGCAAGACAACTAAACACATGGGTATGGGCACTCCCCTTGGCTTGCACCAATCTTGGGGGAGGTGCCCCTGTATCGTATCACCATCACATCTTTTATTTTTATTTTTATCATTTTTGTTAGTTCAATCCTTTTGGTTATATCTTGATCTAGTAGAATAAAGTTTTCGTGTGATCTAGTTTTGAGTTTTTTCTTTATGATTCCTCCTATGTAAGCAAGTCTGAGAGTTATATAATAAAAATTACTTTCGAGTTGAGGTATTTGCTTGTTTGGTATGATCTTGATCTTGATAAAGATGAAATAGAAAGAAGTATAGAATAAAAACAAAGAGTATATATGATGATCCTATGGGGAGTGATGACTTCGGATATAAGAAGTATATCGATTGAAACCTGTTGTGGGTTGACAAACATAATTGTTGTTCATTGTGGAAATTAAAAGGAAGTAATAAAGAAAGAGAGGTTCACATATAAATATATTATCTTGGGCATCTTTTATGATTGTGAGCACTCATTAAAATATTATATGTTAAAAAGTTGATGTTGGACTAGGAAGACAACATAACAGTTTATGTTTGCTTATTTCCGAATAGAAGTTATATTGTTATAGATCCCTCAACATGTGTCGCTTGCTTCCACCTCATATCACCCAAAACTGTTGCACCAAGTAGAGATACTACTTGTGCATCCAAACACCCTTAACCCAATTTTTCCATGAGAGTCCACCATACCTACCTATGGATTGAGTAAGATCCTTCAAGTAAGTTGTCATCGGTGCAAGCAATAAGAATTTCTCTTTAAATATGTGTGATCTATTAGTGTGAGGAAAATAAACTTTATTCGAACTGGTGATAGGGAAGAAATAAAAGGGGCAGGCTGCATAATAAAGTTCTCTATCACAAGGGGCAATATTGTCATGCCCAAGATGCGATCCTATCCTTATTTGGGCACGAGGGCCTCGACAGGGATAGAAGCGCATCTCGATGCGTTCGCAAGAATGGATATCATTACAAGTACATGTATAGAAGAGATGAGTATATGGAATTGGCTTACACTCGCTACAAGTTACATCGGAGTCACAACAATACAATAACATCTCAAACAACATACATAAGAGCAGGGTTCGGCTACGGACGAAATCAAACGATAAAATGACATCCACCCTTGCTATCCCAGGTTGCCGCTTGGAACCCATCCAAGATTGAAGAAGAAGAAGAATAACACCAAGTCAAATCAAGCAACGCGCTCACGTCAAATCATCATGTTACCTATACCTGCAACTGTTCTTGTAGTAATCTGTGAGCCACAGGGACTCAGCAATCTCATTTCCAAGGGTATCAAGACCATTAAAGCTTAATAGGTAGGGTATGGTTAAGTGGTGAGGCTGCAGCAAGAGACTAAGCATTTATATGAGTGGCTAACTAACGAGAAGAAGAAGTAAAGTATGGTGGTCTACGCACAACGAACGAGAACTAGCAATGACCACTAACTGATCCTTAACACCTACTTACGTCAATCATAACCCCACCGTGTTCTCTTTCGGATAAGGACTCACGAAAAGAGACAGTCACGGTTACACACATAGTTGGTGTATTTTATTAGAGTTTCCTTCAAGTTTGCTATGACCGGGTGTTAAACAAAATATCCAAGTTTACCACATAACCGCGGGCACCGCTTCTCGAAAAGATTTAACCCTGCAGGGGTGCTCCAACTCATCCATCACAAATTAACCACACTCAGTGGGAATAACCTCAACCACGGATCTCGTGATCTTCCTAGGCAATTCCAAAGGAAATCCAACACCTCGAGATAGCCCGAGAAATCAGAGTTCCTCACTCGAGACGTTCGAGAAAGGTAAAACAAATCCAGCAAGGCCGCCCGACGTGTCGACGAACCCGATAGGAGCCGCGTATCTCGTTCTCAGGACACGACCGGATGGGACTAGCTACACGGAAATCCAATCCTCAAGTTGCCTTGAGGCGGCCCCACAGACAGCCCATTTTGGACCAACACTCATGTGGAGCACTGGCCCGGGGGTTGATTAAATTATCCTCGGGGTGATCATGCCCTATTCAATTTTTAATTAGTTAGGCAAATGTAGTACCAATGTTGGTCCTTGCTAGACAAGTTTTAATCTAACCCGAAAATCAAGGGGGTCCCCATAACAACCCCGAGCATGTTAGGAGCGCTCATTTATGGAACATAACACCGGTTCACAAGAAACTAGGGGCGGCAAGAGTGGAACAAAACGCCGAGCAAAAGGCCAAGCCTTCCACCTTTACCAAGTATATATGTGCATTAAATTAATTAACAGCAATATTCTGATATAACAAAAGAATGTCCTTGTTGGCACATGGAAGAAATTCACCTGCAACTAGCAATGCTATAAGAAGGGCTGAGCAAGCGGTAACATAGCCAAACAAAGGTTTGCTGGGACGTGGTAGGGTTAGAGGCTTATCATGGCAATGTTGGGAGGCTTATCAAACAAGTGGTAGGTAGCGAGACATAATGATAAAAGATGAGACAACTAGCATGGCAATGATAGTAATGGTATCCAGGGAAATGTGTCATCTTGCCTGAGATTCCGCCCGGAAGAAGAACGAGTCCATGATAAAGATGAACCAACGTAGTCGAACGAATCCTCACACTCCGAATGCTTTCGGAATCTCTATCGAGAAGAAGCAATCCGAAACAAACAATCAACACAAGATACACCACAACATATGCAAGACACGATGCACAACAATATGATGCATGTCCGGTTCAAATATGCAATGCACGACAATTCACAACAATCAAATTCTACACATTAAAGTGAAGCTCAATATGCAACGAGTTACATATTGACGACACTCCACATTCGAATTACATAGCTCACTCCCGTTAGGTACACGACAATATTAAATGTTGTTAAAGATGGCAAGAGGTGAAGCATAAGTAAACTATACTATCTAGGCATCTTAAATGAGGTCGGAAACAACTTATAGCATTTCCAAAATGACCGCATGTCTTAATTTAGAAATTGGTCCAGATCTGAACTAAACATATTTTATATTTGTTAAACAGCAGAATAAAGCATACCATGTTATTCAACACGTCATTCTAGTCGATTTACATACGAGGAACATCTCAAACGGAGCTACGGTTCAAAAGACATGAGCAACACAAGATGCACATGCCATGAATGCAGATGCATGGGAAAAACCACCACAAACATCTCCAATCAAGAATGCAACAAGTTATTATGCAAGTACAAGTGATTCTAAGCAAGTTTCATATATGGAATGTTCCAAACGGAGCTACGGTTCAACCACAATCATCAAAACAAGTTTTAGTTAAAATCTGCCAAAAACTGCAACTTAGCGTTTTGAACATATGAAAACAACAAGTTACAATATTCCAAAATGCACAAACTAAGCATGGGGAAAAACCATACAACATCTACCTCATTTCATCTACACAAATCATAATCAAAACATGCATGGATCACTAGGTAGGAAGCTCACAAGAAGGCTACTTGAAAACAGTTTCAGACTTAGTGAAAATATCAGTTTTAGACTAAGCAGATTTTATCACGAAGGCATATTGACAGCAGTGAAACTTTATGCTAAAATTCATGAAATGGCATGAAACTTAACAGCATGCTAAAGGACAATATCAACAACAAATAACTCCATTACACCTATCACAAAAGAGGTCTAGATCACTAGCAAATCACATGGCAAGACAGCAACAAAATATAACAGATTCCAGACTTAGAAATATTTTGGACCCTCAAAATAACAGATTTTTATAGCAAGTTGACAACAGCAAAACAACATCTAAACATGCATATCTATGACAAGAAAAATGACCATGGGCTAGGACACATCTCAAAGAGCAACTTTTATGTTGGAAATTAATTCATTTAATGCCCGGATTAAATCTTACGAAAATGACAAAAGGGCATCACGGCATAAATGACACTCCCAAAAACATACTCAAATGACAAATCTAAATGCACCGATAAATCCTATGGATTTTTCTACCCCGAAAACATATATAATATGCTTAGGTTCTTGTGAAAATTTAATCACAATTAATTATGCGGGTAATAGGCCTATTCATGTTAGAGCAAACCATTAATGCAAAATAATGTGCAAACATGATACCGGCAATTATCCCATGCATGAAAATGCGATGCGAAAGAGATGGACATTTTTAATGTAAGATTTTATTAATTGGATGCACGGTTAAATAAACATGAAAATGCAATTAAATGGCAAATATGCAAAATGACACGATGAAATAATTTTGGCATGGATGCAAATGGCATATTAATATTCTATGAATTATTCTAAGCAGATTTCATGTTGGAAATATTTTAGTTCGAGGCACAGTTATTTAATTGTAAAAATGCAATATTAAGACCTATATGCAAAATGGCACGAAATGGCATGTAATCATTTTTAAACAGGGATGCAAATGGCATAATATTAATCTATGGAAATTTCTAAACAGTTTACATGTCTGAATCATTACATTCTGATGCACGGTTAATTTACTATGGTTTTACAAATATGGAAATAGATAAATGAAAAAAACAAAAGAAAAAAAAGGGGGGTCTGCTCACCTTGGGCCAGAACTGGGCCGGTTAGTGGCAGGGGCAGCTGGGCCTCGGCCCACGCGGTCGCTGGGGGAGGGGTCAACGCGCATCGCGCTCGCCTCGCTCGAGCTCCTCGAGCAGGAGGCAGGGGCTGCCGGCGGCGGGGCAAGCCGGGCCGCAAGCTGGGGGCGGCGGATCCGGGCGAGGGCGACCCGATCCCGGCGGCGGCTGGCCAGGGCGGCGCGGAGGAGGAGCTGCGGGCGGCGGAGCTCTATGGCGGGCTGGCGACTGGCCAGGGCTGGCCAAGACGGCACTGCGAGGTCGGGGTAGGGCCGGCCGGACCTCTTCCCGGCCGGAGGGAGGCCTACCGCGGCTCTTGGGGCGGCGGGCCGCTGCGGGAGACCCTAGGGTTCGGCATGGCTCCATGGGAGCTCGGGCAGGAGCTCCGGGAGAGCTCCGGAACGGCCGGATCGTTCCCGGATCGACTCGAACGGGCCCAGATCTAGGTTTTCGTGGGCCCTGGCTGGAGGAGGGAGAGGGGCTGGCTAGGGTTTGGTGGCACGCGGAATGAGGTAGGGCTAGGCGGCTATATATAGGGTTCGGGCCACGGTTTACGGCACTGTCTGTTTTCGGACTGTCGGGTGTCGGTCCGACGTCCGGAAGCGGAGGACGGGGCTACGGAGTTGTGCAGAGGGGCAACGAGGGGAAGAGAGAGAGAAATCTGCGACCCGGACACGGAGATTTATAAAACACCGACAACGACGGACGAATACCGATGACCTCACTGATACGACTGTCGCGGGGTATCTAACGAACTCGGATTGCGGCGAAATTCGAGAGGCGGTCTACCTACGCTATAACAAGACCGCACGACAAGTTTCAACTTGATCCGAGAATATTTTTGCACGTGCTTAAAAACGGTTTTATTTTGACGGTGGTGCGGGCGCGTGCATGTGTGGCTGGTCTCGAAACGGGCAACGTCAAAACGGAGAGAACTGGCAACTACGAACGGATGCAAGTTTCGAAAACGAGTGACGATGCAATGTAGATGATGCGAATGATGCGATGATGAATGCGACAACCAGATGAACACATGCTGAAAACGAAAACTGAAGGGGAATCTTCTGGAATCTTCTGGAACGTTGGTCCCGGGCTGTCACAAATATAATGTGACGTTCTTTTGCATTAAGGGATTGTGCATCCAACTATAAAAGTTCATGACAACCTTTGCTTCCCTCTACGAAGGGCCTATTTGTTACTTTTATTTTCTAGTACTTACCTTTATGCAAGAGTCGTTGTGATCTCCATTACTTTCTCTATTTCGCCTTTATCTTTTGGCAAGCGTCATGTGTTGGGGAATGATCTAGACACATAGATCCACTCGGAAGTAGGCGAGCATGAGTTATTACTGCTGACATTACCCTTCAGGTAAATAGTTGGGAGGCAATACTATAAGCCCCTATCTTTCTTTGTGTCGGATTGATGCTTTGACCTCATAGGTACCTCGTGAGTGTTAGCAATTGTGAAATACTAAAAGATGATTGAGTATGTGGATTTGCTTTACAAGCTCTTATATTGACTCTTTCCTACATTATGATAAATTGGAATTGCTTCAATGACTGAGATTGTAGTTTGTCGGCTGTCAATAGAGTTCTTGATTCGTATTTTACCATTGTGAATCAATTGTTACTTTGGCATAAGAAATTATATGTCAATATATGTTTTTGTTCTAAACATGATCATGATTCCTTCATGTCCATATTTTATTTTATCGACATCTCTATCTCTAAACATGTGGGCATATTTATCGACTTCGGCTTTCGCTTGAGGACAAGCGAGTTCTATGCTTGGGGGAGTTGATACGTCCATTTTGCATCATTATTTTATATTGATATTTATTACATTATGGGCTGTTACTACACATTTTGGTACAATATTTATGCCTTTTCTCTCTTATTTTACAAGGTTTACATGAAGAGGGAGAATGCCGGCAACTGGAATTCTGGACCAGAAAAGGAGCAAATATGAGATACCTATTCTGCACAACTCCAAAAGTCCTAAAAATCTACGGAGAATTATTTTGGAATATATAAAAAATATTGGGCGAAAGAAATACATCAGGGGGGCCGACAAGGCAGTCACAAGCTAGGGGGCGTGCCCCTATGGCTTGTGGCCCACTTGGCAGCCCTTCGGTGCCCATGTTCTGCTATATGGAGGATTTTGACCTGGAAAAAATCATAATAGAGCTTTCGGGGCGAACCGCCACCATGTCGAGGCGGAACTTGGGCAGAACCAATCTAGGGCTCGAAGCCACCGTCATCACCAACGATCCCCTCATCGAGAGGGGGTCAATCTCCATCAACATCTTCATCAGCACCATCTCCTCTCCAAACCCTAGTTCATCTCTTTTATCCGATCTTTGTCTCAAAACCTTAGATTGGTACGTGTGGGTCGCTAGTAGTGTTGATTACTCCTTGTAGTTGATGCTAGTTGGTTTACTTGGTGGAAGATCATATGTTCAGATCCTTGATCATCATTAATGCTCCTCTAATTATGAACATGAATATGCTTTGTGAGTAGTTACGTTTGTTCCTGAGGACATAGGATATGTCTTGTTATAAGTAATCATTTAAATTTGGTATTCGTTCGATATTTTGATGAGATGTATGTTGTCTCTCTTCTAGTGGAGTTATGTGAACGTCGACTACATGACACTTCACCATTGTTTGGGCCTGGAGGAAGGCATTGGGAAGTAATAAGTATATGATGGGTTGCTAGAGTGATAGAAGCTTAAACCCTAGTTTATGTGTTGCTTTGTAAGGGGCTGCTTTGGATCCACATACTTCATGCTATGGTTAGATTTATACTATTTTTTCTTTCATAGTTGCGAATGCTTGCAAGAGGGGTTAATCATAAGTGGGAGGCTTGTCCAAGTAAGGGCAAAAGCCAAGCACCGTTCCACCCACATATCAAATTATCAAAGTAACGAACGTGAATCATATGAGCATGATGAAAACTAGCTTGACACAAATTCCCTTGTGTCCTCGGGAGCGCCTTGCTTTATATAAGAGTTTTTCCAGGCTTGTCTCCGGGCCTTTGAGGAAAGGCTCATAAAGGGTGGTCATCTGTAGGTGTTAGAAAAGGTACTCAAAATTACCATATGTTTTCTTCTTGGGTAACCATCCATGTTATCCAAAAACCAAGCTTCAAATTCACTTCCCAACATCTTACGGAGTATTGTCATCCATAAAAAAAATGGATTTTCCGTTTACCATACTCCAGTTATCTCCTTCTACTTTAGCAAAATCCAAGGTTATGCATCAACAACTCATTTTCATCCATGTTTTGATTCCATACTTCTAGCTCCAGCTGGGTCATTGGTAAGTCAAAAACTTCATTTCACTATCTATTGGGTTCAAGGTCTTGAGGATATGAGGCATGAGGGAGAAAGGAGAGGATACACACAATACAAACAATGGTTTTGAAAAAAAAAATGTTGTGGCTGTCGAAAATTACACACAAATGACAGCTCACAAATCATCGTATCTAACGTAAGTTTACATCAGGGGTTTGGTCTTCTAGGGCATAATATCTTGGAAATTCTTCATGGTCTTCAATTTCTTCAGATCTGTATAATCTTCAATCCTTGTGTAGCTCTTTCCATAATGGTCAAGGGACAAGGGTATTATCTAACTTTTTGATAAAACTCAGAAGGGATGAGAAGTAGAAGGTCTTTTGAAAACAAAGTTTTCGAGAAATCATTTCCTAAGGGCTTTCCAGTTTCTAGGGTCACGTCCTACAGTCAACATGTGCTCTGATACCATTTCTGTAGCGACCCGACTCAAAACGAGTCAAGCCTCTGTGTGTTCTGTGCCATCCCTGGATCAGTATGCTGGCACACATGGTACATCAATGTATATATCAAAGTGCAATCACATGTAATAACGTAAAATTGATATATATACCTTAAAATAGCAGCGGATACAGTCAACAGGAGTGGAGTCCCAATAACACCAACGGCAAGTTGAGTGCAGACCGTAACCCTGAATCGTACTCTTACCCGTCGTAGAAGAGTATCTGCAACATGATATGTTGCAGCCATATAGGTCAGTACATTGAATGTACTGGCAAGATCACCATAGTAGAACAGAAGAATAAAGACTATTCTATATGCAAAGGCTTTGTGGCTTTGTGTCTGAGTTTTTGCATAAAAGCTGATTTTCTTTTTCCTACAACAAAAGGAATATCAGGAATTTCACTATGGAGTTACCTATCATGACATGGTTCTGCCAACCAATGTCTCAATGCCCATAAGTATCATTAAGTTGCCCACAATTAGTTATCAGTCCACTGTTGAGAGTTCAGAGATAGATCCAAGTCTAGAAGCTCAAATTGTTCGTAACCGTGGACACGGCTAGTCGATTAGGTTTAACTCTGCAGAGTGTTGTGTACTTTACCCACAAGATTCGTTCCCTCCTGGTAAGTCCTCGCACTGCCTGGTGTTTGAGAACAGGATGAATGAAACATGGTCTTCCAAAGTGTTTCCCTGACTGTCCGACAGTGCCCATCCAATCCTAACGTCAACTACATCTCGTAGCACTGCCTAGCAGAGTCACAACAAAGATCAACCAAGCCAGAGCCCATAATGACTTGTGGCTACACAGGTAAGCTTCCGGGCATGAAGTATTCGTCCTTCTCTTTGAGTCTGGGTGAGGCTTTCCGCGTGAATACTGGCCATCTCCAGCAACACCTAGGCAAATCCACTGGTTTCTCCAGGGTACCGTTTCAACCATCCCTCACCCAGTAGTGTGTATTGAAAAACTTGTTTCTCTAGTCTCGAAGTCTTGAGATCTTGAATATGCAGGTCTTGAAGAAGCCTTCATGAAGTCGTCGTTTTGACGTCGAGTCCTTCTTCACACCACTCACGAACACTCATACCAGACCCCGTCTACTTTAGCATAGCATTGCACTAACTAGTGTTCCCGGGGCTTTAGTAACAAGCGGTGGGTTCCTACCTCATGCATTCTACTCAACTACAAGAATTTCAATAACACTACGGGAGGGATTTGTTGAAATGATGTCACTATATGCAATAAAACATAGGTATGAAAAGATGGTCAAAGTGAACTTGCCTGTACTGTTGATGAAGAATAATATCGCTCTCAGAAGTAACTGATAGACTATTCGTCACTCTCCGATGAAAATCTATCGTAAGCAAATAACATTCAATAAACATTCATGCCAAAACAAAGAACTGAAAAACGCAAGAACAAAACATGTCTTGGTGCGAAAATAACAACATACTAGGTTTAATAAGAAAAGATAGGTTCTTATGGGGTTGTAAGGTGAAAGGTGAAGGAATCAACTCAAAAGAGTTAATGGATGATGAACTATTGCTATATAAGCTTAGGTTGGAGAGACTACGGAAGATGATCCAAGGTATGGGGAGAACAACATGAATGTTCAAAAAGAATTAGTTGAAATGGAACACTACAACACAAGTTATAGTGAATTTAAGTATGAATTGAATTTGAATTCGGAAGGTTCAAAATAAGTTGAACCGAAGTACGATGGTTATGAATAGAAATATATGACACGAGTATTTAGGGGCAAAAGGAATCAATTGATAAGGTGTTACGGTTTACAAGATAGGATCAAATGAAGGTTCAGATTCAAATTGAATCGCTCCAATTTGAAAGGTTCAAAGATTGAAACTAATGATGCTACTATATATGGGAAGTCAATAGGAACGTGTAGAAAAAAGAATTACTAGGTTCAAAATGACGGATCAAAAGTTATAAGCAATTCAATATGGCATTGAATTACATTAGTACAGTGTGTGAACACATTTTGGGGACTAATAGAGAAGTATGATCAAGATCAAAATTATATGTTGATATGATAACACTAATGATGTCAACAGAAAGATTACTTCGATACGGATCCAACGCAATTGGATTCATCGAAAACGGAGCTACGGATAAAAAGATACGATCAAAATAAGTTTGAATATAAATCTGAATAAATTTCGAAATTTGAAAATTTGAAAAAGTTGACGTGATAGGTTGATTGGATAGGTGAGGTCAAGACGAAAATCTAGACGTTGGTTTCATCTAATTCTGATAAACGAGTAAAAGTTATGGCTATTTGAAAATTTTGGGCCAAGCTGTTTTAGGGAAGAAAAATGCTATGTCTAAAAGAATTTTAGGACTAATGAGTAAATACGGAGACTAATTAATAATCTAATTACTCTATCGTATACTACTATAGAAATACTAGTCTAGGGATATTAAACTACATGAGTATAAAAGAAAATACGAAGAGAATACCTTTAGAATGCAGAGAAGATATAAATCCAAAGAGGAGACGACTTCCAGAAATCCCGCCGGAGAGAAGATTTTTTTTTTATAAAGCTAGTCAAACCGAAACGATTCAATTCAACCCGAAGTGGATGACTTTTGGGTTCACCTATGGGTCTATATTTATAGGTGGAAGGGAGGTGCAAAGGTCTAAAGCTAAGCAAGGTGGGACTAAAATCATAGACAAGGAAAAGAGAGAAGAAGAGGGCCACATGGGCTGATTCAGCCGGCCTGCACATGGGCGCAGCCTGTTTTTTTTAAAAAATTCTCGGATGAATAGTGTTCGCAATGAAAAGTGTTTCTTGTTTTTTTTAAAAACAGCAAAGAAAAACAAATAAAAAAATAGAAGAACATTTTATATAGGCATATTATATATCAAAAGTTTCAGAAAACAATTTCCTAAAACATGAACATTTTTTTAAGGACGAATAAAATACTTTAAAAAATAATATTTTTTTGCAATAACTCCAAAACGAAAAGAAACTAGAATTTCAAATAAATGGAAAATAGTTTTTATTTTAATTTGAGTCAAAACATTTTTTCTGAATTTTGAGTGTCATTTACCTGCTCTCATTTGAGAAATTTTATAAGAGGATTTTGAAAATATTCGAACTCAAAATTTGAATAGGGATTCGAAATAGAAAATTTTGGGAAGTCATTTTATTGCCTCTCATTAATATTTCAAAAGTTTCAAAATTCCACTCAATTTCACACAATCAATCACACAACATTCAAGCAAACAATCCTACTTATTTATTTAATATAACATTCCAAAATTTAGAATTTTGGGATGTTACAAACTATCACACTTAAAATGAATCTCGTCCTCGAGATTCGAAAAGGCTAGAAAGAATAGGTTAGGGTTGGGGTCTTCTAGCAAAACCATTGACCAAGAAGGCGTGGGGTCTACCACACTTAAAATGAGAGTTACTAGTCCCTCAAAATCATGATAGTCCTTTGGGTGCATCTGTCTCTTCACATACTTCACGATAGCTCCTTCGATGACGCTCTTCCATTTTAAAATCAAAATCTCGTGTTCTCATAACAAAATGTATTACCACCGATACTGGGTCTTCTTGCTGGCAGGTCTCGCGTTCATTCTAAGTAACTTATCGACGATCTCATGGTTGTCTACCATTAGTGGTTATCCTTGAGGGAAATGGGTCTTGGCTTCATTCCTCACCGTAAAAATTCCTACGTATGACAACGACTACCATGTACAAGGGTTTTACATCATACCATTCTAAGGCTTAAACAAAAGCTTCAAAGAACATCGTCTCTTTACTATGGGTAAGTCACTCTGATTTACCAATCCGAATAGCAAGAGAATGATAAGAGTAAGTCGTCATGTTTGCCAAGCCATGTCGCACTGAAATCATTACCTTGTATAAGGTTTAGTGAATCTCGTATTCTAACTCTTGGGCTTCCTCACAAGCGTTGCAGAAAATTTCTATTGTCCACGAACGAAGTTTGGATAAATCCATTGATTCTGCAAGCTAAGTAAAAACATCTATCGTTTCTTCACAACTCTCAGGTTACAAGGGTTTTACATCATACCATTCTAAGGCTTAAACAAAAGCTTCAAAGAACATCGTCTCTTTACTATGGGTAAGTCACTCAGATTTACCAATCCGAATAGCAAGAGAATGATAAGAGTAAGTCGTCATGGTGGCCAAGCCATGTCGCACTGAAATCATTACCTTGTATAAGGTTTAGTGAATCTCGTATTCTAACTCTTGGGCTTCCTCACAAGCGTTGCAGAAAATTTCTCTTGTCCACGAACGAAGTTTGGATAAATCCATTGATTCTGCAAGCTAAGTAAAAACATCTATCGTTTCTTCACAACTCTTAGGTTATCGTATACTCCTAAGAAAAAAAAACGTTTGCTCATGAGGCGTAGCTTCTTCCAAGTTTCTTCCTTCACCAAGGTGGGGCTTGATCCTTATCAATCCTGAGGGCAGTGAATTGTGGGTTCACTTGAATACTTGAACAGCCTTAACTCACTCTATCGTTCCACATTCCAACATTACCTTCAGTTCACTACACCATACCCTTGAGGTAACAATTCACAGACTTATTATTGTCTAGATTCCACTCTGTGGAATTCATTTTCCTTTCCATTGGTCTGTTTAACCTTGGGTATGGTTTCATCACAATCATTCCTTTTCTCAATATTCCAACTTCAAAGACACGTTGTCACAAAGGTTATCATCCACACAGTTTGATATGGTCCCACATTCTCTTCACCTGTATTCACTTATTCAAAATCCTAAATCCGGGAAAGGTACATGTGGTTACTACCACACTTAAATGAAATGCACTCATGTCTTGCGTAGACCATATTTTCTCATATCCTCGAAAATGATCGGAGATCTTGGGTCATAGAGTAACAACTCATGTAATGCAACATAAAATAAATCATGACACCATAAATTTCCATTGATTCATGAATTTATTACAACTCTGAGGCTTCCGTTACAAGATAAGCTCATGAAAAACAAAAGTGCTTCATGATACAGGTATGGTATGGTCTAGCATTCTAGCTTTCCATCTTCAAAACTTAACTATCCCATTCTGGCTTTCTTCTCATATTCAATCCTCGGTTACATCCTCAATCACTTCGTAAAACTCCTAGAAAGTACTTTATTACAAATGTTGCCATCCACATAGTTTGGTATGGTCTAGCATCAACTCCCAACTTTATTCATTTATCCCACCATGGAGATATTTTAGTACCACTAGAACTTTGCGATGTGCTCCTTGAAATCATCCATCTTTTCCTTGATCAGGGTGGACATGAGCTTCATCTCCATCATCTCTGTATGCACCTCTTGCAGGTATTCCTGAGTATGACAGAGTCTTGCTTCAAGTATTTCTCCAATCTGCCGTATGGCTTCCATGGCAGCTTCACGAACAGCGTCAAAGAACGTTGCTCGTGGTACACGAGATATGAAAAAGTATTGTCCCATAGTCTTTGGGCATACTCCTTTCACACGGTGGACGTGTACCTCCACATACCAGAGTTCCACTCCATTATCCATGAATGGGTAGCCTTTGTAGACTGCATCTCCTTCCAGATGGATGTGCTTCGTCATATCCTTCAGGATCCTTGGGTAATGATGGTCACTAGTCAGAGTCATGATCGTCTCCGGGCCTTTGAGGAAAGGCTCATAAAGGGTGGTCATCTGTAGGTGTCAGAAAAGGTACTCAAAATTAACATATGTTTTCTTCTTGGGTAAGCATCCATGTTATCCAAAAACCAAGCTTCAAATTCACTTCCCAACATCTTACGGAGTATTGTCATCCATAAAACAAAATGGGTTTTCCGTTTACCATACTCCAGTTATCTCCTGGTACTTTAGCAAAATCCAAGGTTATGCATCAACAACTCATTTTCATCCATGTTTTGATTCCATACTTCTAGCTCCAGCTGGGTCATTGGTCAGTCAAAAACTTCATTTCACTATCTATTGGGTTCAAGGTCTTGAGGATGGGAGGCATGAGGGAGAAAGGAGAGGATACACACAATACAAACAATGGTTTTGAAAATAAATTTTTGTTGTGGCTGTCGAAAATTACACACAAATGACAGCTCACAAATCATCATATCTAACGTAAGTTTACATCAGGGGTTTGGTCTTCTAGGGCATAATATCTTGGAAATTCTTCATGGTCTTCAATTTCTTCAGATCTGTATAATCTTCAATCCTTGTGTAGCTCTTTCCATAATGGTCAAGGGACAAGGGTATTATCTAACTTTCTGATAAAACTCAGAAGGGATGAGAAGTAGAAGGTCTTATGAAAACAAAGTTTTCGAGAAATCATTTCCTAAGGGCTTTCCAGTTTCTAGGTTCACGTCCTACAGTCAACATGTGCTCTGATACCATTTCTGTAGCGACCCGACTCAAAACGAGTCAAGCCTCTGTGTGTTCTGTGCCATCCCTGGATCAGTATGCTGGCACACACGGTACATCAATGTATATATCAAAGTGCAATCACATGTAATAACGTAAAATTGATATATATACCTTAAAATAGCAGCGGATACAGTCAACGGGAGTGGAATCCAAATAACACCAATGGCAAGTTGAGTGCAGACCGTAACCCTGAATCGTACTCTTACCCGTCGTAGAAGAGTATCTGCAACATGATACGTTGCAGCCATATAGGTCAGTACATTGAATGTACTGGCAAGATCACCATAGTAGAACAGAAGAATAAAGACTATTCTATATGCAAAGGCTTTGTGGCTTTGTGTCTGAGTTTTTGCATAAAAGCTGATTTTCTTTTTCCTACAACAAAAGGAATATCAGGAATTTCACTATGGAGTTACCTATCATGACATGGTTCCGCCAACCAATGTCTCAATGCCCATAAGTATCATTAAGTTGCCCACAATTAGTTATCAGTCCAGTGTTGAGAGTTCAGAGATAGATCCAAGTCTAGAAGCTCAAATTGTACGTAACCGTGGACACGGCTAATCGATTAGGTTTAACTCTGCAGAGTGTTGTGTACTTTACCCACAAGATTCGTTCCCTCCTGGTAAGTCCTCGCACTGCCTGGTGTTTGAGAACAGGATGAATGAAACATGGTCTTTCAAAGTGTTTCCCTGACTGTCCGACAGTGCCCATCCAATCCTAACGTCGACTACATCTCGTAGCACTGCCCAGCAGAGTCACAACAAAGATCAACCAAGCCAGAGCCCATAATGACTTGCGGCTACACAGGTAAGCTTCCGGGCATGAAGTATTCATCCTTCTCTTTGAGTCTGGGTGAGGCTTTCCGCGTGAATACTGGCCATCTCCAGCAACACCTAGGCAAATCCACTGGTTTCTCCAGGGTACCGTTTCAACCATCCCTCACCCAGTAGTGTGTATTGAAAAACTCGTTTCTCAAGTCTCGAAGTCTTGAGGTCTTCAATATGCAGGTCTTGAAGAAGCCTTCATGAATTCGTCGTTTTGACGTGGAGTCCTTCTTCACACCACTCACGAACACTCATAAAAGAGGAGACGACTTCCAGAAATCTCGCCGGCGAGAAGATTTTTTTTATAAAGCTAGTCAAACCGAAACGATTCGATTCAACCCGAAGTGGATGACTTTTGGGTTCACCTATGGGTCTATATTTATAGGTGGAAGGGAGGTGCAAAGGTCTAAAGCTAAGCAAGGTGGGACTAAAATCATAGACAAGGAAAAGAGAGAAGAAGAGGGCCACATGGGCTGATTCAGCCGGCATGCACATGGGCGCAGCCCAGTTTTTTTTTGTTTTTTTTAAATTCTCGGATGAACAGTGTCCGCAATGAACAGTGTTTCCTGTTTTTTTAAAACAGCAAAGAAAAACAAGTAAACAAAAATAGAATACATTTTATATAGGCACATTATATATCAAAAGTTTCAGAAAACAATTTCCTAAAACATGAACATTTTTTATGTACGAATAAAATACTTTAAAAAAATAGTATTTTTTTGCAATAACTCCAAAACGAAAAGAAACTAGAATTTCAAATAAATGGCAAATAGTTTTTATTTTAAAATTTGAGTCAAAACATTGTATCTGATTTTTTAGTGTCATTTACCTCCTCTCATTTGAGAATTTTATAAGAGGATTTTGAAAATATTCCAACTCAAAATTTGAATAGGGATTCGAAATAGAAAATTTTGGGAAAGTCATTTTATTCCCTCTCATTAAAATTTCAAAAGTTTCAAAATTCCACTCAATTTCACACAATCAATCACACAACATTCAAGCAAACAATCCTACTTATTTATTTAATATAACATTCCAAAATTCCTACCCAAACGCAGATCTTTCCATGGTGATGAACATCTATGAGAGGGAGAGAAGATCTACATACCCTTGTAGATCGCTAAGCGGGAAGCATTAAGAAACGCGGTTGATGTAGTCGAACGTCTTTGCGATCCAAATCACCGAGCATCCCGCGATCTCATCACGATCCGTCCCGCGATCCAATCAGGATCCGTCCCGCGAACTCATCATGATTCGTACCGCGAACTCATCACAATCCGTCTCGTGGTCTTGATAACGATCCGTCCCGCGAACTCATCACGATCCGTCTCTTGGTCTTGATCATGATCTGTCCCGCGAACTCATCATGATCCGTCCCGCGATCTTGATCACGGTCATTCTGATCTAGCGTCGAACGGACGGCACCTCCGCGTTCAGCACACGTACAACTCGATGATGATCTCCGCCTTCTTGATCTAGCAAGAGGGAGCGGATAGGTAGAAGAGTTCTCCGGCAGCGTGACGGTGCTTCGGCGATGGTGGTGGACCTATTCCGGCAGGGCTTCGCCTAAGCACTCCAGAAATCCGATCTAGAATAGGAACTATGCACTGGAGGAACGGGCAGCACGTGGCTAAAAATTCTGTGCAAAAACCCTAAAATCCTCTAGTATATATAGGAGGATAGTAGGAGAGGACTTGGTGCAAGGGCCAAGCCTCCTTGGGTCGGCCGAATTGGGGAGGAGAGGAGGACTCCTCCTCCAATCCTAGTAGGACTAGGATTCCTCCCTTTTTTGGCCTTTTTCCACCTTTTTCCCTTTGGGCTTTTCATACCAGCCTCATGGGCCTTGTGTGGGACTTCCACAAGCCCACAAAGGGCTGGTATTTACTCTCCCACAGCCCATGTAGCCTATTGGGTCGAAATACCCCTCCTAATGGTTTCCCGGCACTCCCGGTACACTACCGATAAGCCCAAAACTTTTCCGGCGACCAAAATAGGACTTCCTATATATCAATCTTTACCTCCGGACCATGCCGGAGCTCCTCATGACATCCGGGATCTTATCCAGGACTCCGAACAACCTTCGGTCACCACCATACATAACTCTATACTATCGAAACGTCACCAAACCTTAAGTGTGCAGACCCTGCGGGTTCGAGAACTATGTAGACATGACAAAGACACCTCTACGGTCAATAACCAATAGCGGGACCTGGATGCGCATGTTGGTACCTACATATTATACAAAGGTCTTTATCGGTCGAACCTCTATGTCAAGTATTCAGTTAACCCCGTATGATGTTCCATTTGTTCTTCGGTATGTTACTTGCCCGTGATTCGATCGTCGGTATCTCCATACCTAGTTCAACCTCGTTACTGGCAAGTCTCTTTACACATTCCATAATACAAGATCCCGTGACTAAAAATTAGTCACATTGCTTGCAAGGCTTATTGTGATGTTGCATTACTAAGTGGGCCCTGATATACTTCTCCGTCACACGGAGTAACAAATCCCAGTCTTGATCCATGCCAACCAAACAAACACCCTCGGAGATACCTGTAGAGCACCCTTATAGTCACCCAGTTACGTTGCGACGTTTGATACACACAAGGTACTCCTCCGGTGTCCGTGAGTTGCATGATCTCATGGTCATAGGAACATATACTTGACATGCAGAAAACAGTAGCAATAAACTGACACGATCCTATGCTACGTTTGTAGTTTGGGTCTTGTCCATCACATCATTCTCCTAATGATGTGATCCCGTTACCAAATGACATCTCATGTCCATGACTAGGAAACCATAGCCATCTATGATTACCGAGCTAGTCTATTAGAGGCATACTAGGGACATGGTGTTGTCTATGTATCCACACATGTATCTGAGTTTCCGATCAACACAATTATAGCATGGATAATAAACGATTATCATGAACAAGGAAATATGATAATAACTAATTTATTATTGCCTCTAGGGCATATTTCCAACAAGAACAAGGTGGATGATCGACGCATAAATGAAAGTGAGCTAGTAATGATCACTAAGTGATCTTGAACACCTATTTACAGTCAAACATAACCCCACCGTTGAAAGCATATTTGTGCCCTTGGTGGATTTGGTAATTAATAACAAGCTATGAATCATTGAACTAATGTTTCCACTAAGTATATTTGAGGACAAGTTCAATGATAGGGATGGCCAAAGGATTGTGGAATTACCCCCAAGACGCAAGGAAATAGGTTGGCCAAGCTTCAAGCAAGAAGACTCTACATTTTACATTTGTGAGAAATCACTTTGAGTTTGTAGGAAAGCCAATACTATTAAAAGGGGGTAAAGTTTTGATGATGGACAATATGCTCAAACGTGCACAAGTGACAGTCACCAAAATATCCACAAACTATCCCACCAATGTCTGTCCTAAGCCAAATATGCAAAATCGGTGCAACCAACATTCCTATCCCGATGCCACTGATTCCAAACCCTAAACAGACTCAGCCAAACGCTAACACTTCGGTGCAGCTGACACTGCACTCAGTGCCACCGAGTTGGGTTTCCAAGATTCTATTATGCAATTTCTCATTTTCGGTCCGACCAAAAATGGTGAATCGGCGTCATGGAGATTGGTAAATCTAACCATTGGACACCTTGTTGGTGTAACCGAGAATTGTATATCGGTCCCTTTGAGATTCAAAACTTGCCACTTTTGGTCACTTTGGTACCACCGAGATTTACACATCGGTGTCACCGAGTTTGACTTATTGTGTGTAACGGTTGGATTTTTGGGGATGCATATTTATACCCCTTCACCACCACCCACTTGAAAGAGAAGCACTCAGACCTATTCCATACCTATCCTACTCAGTTCTCTGAGAGAGAACCACCTACCCTTGTGTTGATGTCAAGATCTTCCACTCCAACCATATGGATCTTGATTTCTAGCCTCCCCAAGTTTCTTTCCACAAATCCCATCTCATCTACCAAGCCAAATTTGTGAGAGAGTGATTGTGTGTTGAGGAGTCTATCATCTTGAAGCACAAGAGCAAGGAGTTCATCGTCATTACCGAGCCTATTACCTTTTGGAGGGTGGTTCCTCCAAGATTGGTTAGGTGTTGCTTGGGAGCCTCCTACTTCGTGTTGTGGAGTGAACCAAGAAGTCTGTAAGGGCAAGGAGATCACCTACTTCATGAATATCTACCCATTGTGAGGCTAGTCCTTCATGGAAGGAAGCCGCATGGAATAGTCAAGGTTGCTTCTTTGTGGAAACCTTCGTGGGTAGAGCCCTCCGTGGACTCTCGCGACCGTTACCCTCTATGGGTTGAAGACTCCATGAACATGGACGTACGATAGCACCACTATCGGAACCATGGGAAGAATCATCGTGTCATCACTTGTGTTTGCTTTCCCAACCCTCTCTTTACTTACATGTGCAATGTCTTTATTTTCTGCTGCCACACTCTTAAACATGCATGTGTAGGGTGTTACTTGATATGCTATGAATGCTAAAACTTGCCAAGACTTAAAATTGGGAAAAAGGAAAAACTTTTATTTGGTCAAGTAGTCTAATCACCCCCAGACCTACTTTCGATCCTACAAGTGGTATCAGATCTTTGGTCTCCATTGCATTGATTTCACAACCTAGGAGAAGTATGTCATCTAGTGAGGGAAATTATCACCATAGAGGTTCGTACTTTGATGGCACTAATTTTTCTAGTTGCAAGCATAAAATGAAAATGCATTTGCTTGGTCATAATCCTACTATTTGGGTTGTTGTTCGTGTTGGCTTTCAAGGTGAATTCTTTGCGGATGGAAAGGACCGGATCGTGAAGCGTCCGTGGATGAATTGAAGATGTTGCAACTCAATGCTCAAGCATGTGACATTATGTTCAACTGCCTATGTCCTAAAGAATTCAACAAAATCAGCCATCTTGAACACGCAAAACATATTTGGGATACTTTGGTTGATATGCACAAAGGAACTGAGTCCATGAGAGAATCCAAGTTAGATGTTCTTCAAGGTCAACTTGACAAGTTCAAGATCAAGGATGGTGAAGGAGTCGCTGAAATGTACTCTAGGCTAGCTCTCATCACAAATGAGATTGACGGCTTAGGAAGTGAAGAAATGACTGACAAGTTCATCATCAAGAAGATACTTCAAGCTTTGGATGAGAGATATGACACCGTGTGCACATTGATCCAAATGATGCCCAACTCCAAAGATCTCAAACCAACATAAGTCATTGGTAGAATTGTTGCTCATGAGATGACACTCAAAGACAAGGAAGAGCTTCATCACAAGTCTAGCGGTGCTTACAAAGTCACAAGTGATGCTCTCGCTACCTCAAGCGACAACCTTGTCACAAATGAAGAGATAAGCCTCATGGTCAAGAAATTCAATAAGTTCTACAAGAATAGAAGCAAAGATCGCAGCTCCAACTCAAGATATGAAGAGAAGCGTTTGTCATGTCATGATAGAAACTCCGACAATTTTGGGAAGCCCAGACACTACTTCAATGAGTGCTCGGCTCTCTACAAACCAAGAGAAGAGTCACCAAGAAGACGAAGCTCAAGAGACAAATCACCTCATAGAGAGAGGAGGAGTAGAGATGATCGTTAGGAACGAAGACCCTCAAGGAGAAGTAGGGACTCGGAGAAGAAGGGCAAGCACACCAAGAGTTACTCAAGAATAAAGCATCAAGCTCATGTTCATGAATGGATTTTTGGCTCCGACTCCGACAACCACTCCGAGAGAAGCTATCACTCCAACTCCGACTATAGTCAAGAAGGTGTTGCCGGAATTGCACCAGTGACAACCAACTCCTATGATCTATTTGTTGGAAATATGCCCTAGAGGCAATAAAATAAGTGTTTATTATTATATTTCCTTGTTCATGATAATCGTTTATTGTCCATGCTATAATTGTGTTGATTGGAAACTAAATACATGTGTGGGCATATAGACAAACATTGTGTCCCTAGTATGCCTCTAGCATGCTATCTCGTTGATCAAAGATGGTTAAGGTTTCCTGGCCATGGACATGAGATTTCATTTGATATCGGGATCACATCATTAGGAGCATGATGTGATGGACAAGACCCGAACTATGAACGCAGCATATCATCGTGTCAGTTTATTGCTACTATTTTCTGCATGTCAAGTATATGTTCCTGTAACCATGAGATCATGCAACTCACTGACACCAGAGGAGTGCCTTGTGTGTATCAAACATCGTAACGTAACTGGGTGACTATAAAGGTACTCTACAGGTACCTTCGAGGGTGTCTGTTGAGTTGGCATGGATCAATACTGGGATTTGTTACTCCATGTGATGGAGAGGTATCTCAGGGCCCACTCGGTAATAGAACATCACAAAAAGCCTTGCAAGCAATGTGACTAACTGTTATTCGCGGGATCTTGTATTACGGTACGAGTAAAGAGACTTTCCAGTAACGAGATTGAACTAGGTATAGAGATACCGACAATCGAATCTCGGGGAAGTAACATACCCAAGGACAAAGGGAACAACATACGGGATTGACTGAATCCTTGACATAGAGGTTCGACCGATAAAGATCTTCAAAGAACATGTAGGAACCAATATGGGCATCCAGGTCCCGCTATTGGTTATTAGCCGTAGAGGTGTCTCGGTCATGTCTACATGGTTGTCGACTTTACTCGTACGCTTACGAGAGACCGTGTTCCATCAACTGACATGTGACTTCGTCGCATAAAGATGGCTGGCGGGTGTCTGTCTCTCCCACTTTAATTGAACTGGATTAGAATATGGCGGTCATTGTAGAAGGTTGAAAAGCAATCTTCATATCACCGTTGTGGTTTTGCGTAGGTAAGAATCATTCTTGCTAGATACCCATAGCAGCCACGTAAAACATGCAACAACAATTAGAGGACGTCTAACTTGTTTTTGCAGGGTATGTTGTGATGTGATATGACCAATTACATGATAAGATATATGTGCTGTATGAGATGATCATGTGTTGTATAGAATATCACGACTTGCATGTCGGTGAGTACGGCAACCGGCGGGAGACATAGGGTTGTCTTTGATTATTGTCTGACCTGCGTGTCAACTTTTAAGCGCTATGTAATGCTTTACTTTATCGCTAAGCGCTAGCAATATTAGTATGAGCATGGTGGGCATGACAACCCCGATGATGACACGATGATGGATATCATGGTGTCATGTCGGTGACGATGGAGATCATGCTGGTGCTTTTGAGATGGAGATCAAAAGCACAAGTTCATGGCCATATCATGTCACTTATGATTTGCATGTGATGTTAATCCTTTTATGCACCTTGTTTTGCTTAGGATGACAGTAGCATTATAAGGTGATCCCTCACTAAAATTTCAAGATGAACTGTGTTCTCCTCGAGTGTGCACCATTGCGAAAGTTCGTCATGTCGAGACACCACGTGATGATCGGGTGTGATAGGCTCTACATTCGCATACAATGGGTGTAAGCCAGTGTTGCACATATGGAACACTCGGGTTAAACTTGAGGAGCCTAGCATGTACATACATGGCCTCGGAACACAAGAGACCGAAAGGTCGAGCATGAGTCATATAGTAGATATGATCAACATGATGATGTTCACCATTGAAACCACCTTAACTCACGTGATGATCAGACTTGAGTTGGTGAATGTGGATCATGTGTCACTTAGATGACCTGAGGGATGTCAATTTGAGTGGGAGCTTTAGTAATTTGATTAACTAAACTCATTATCATGAACAATAGTCTTAGTTACCTTTGCTTATTTATGTTGTAGATCAATGGCTCACGTAGTAGCACCTCTGAAGTTTAATGCGTTCCTAGAGAAAGCTAAGTTGAAATATGATGGAAGTAACTTTGTTGACTGGGCCCGTAATCTGAGGATTATCCTCACGGCTTCCCAGAAGGCTTATGTCCTTGATGACCCGCTTGGTGACCCACCCGCCGCCGTGTCATCTAAAGACGTTAAGAACGCTTGGGAGGCACGTTCTGGAGATTACTCAATAGTTCGATGTGCAATGTTGTATGTCTTAGAACCGGTACTTCAAAGATGTTTCGAACGTCATGGTGCATAAGAGATGTTCCAAGAGTTGGAGTTTATCTTTAAGAAGAATGCCCGGATCGAGAGGTATGAGACCTTCGATAAGTTCTACGCTTGCAAGATGGAGGAGAATGGGTCTATCAGTGAACATATACTTAGAATGTCTAGGTATTTGACACGTCTGGCGGAGTTAGGGATGCCCCTTCCACCGAAGGCGATCACTGATAGAGTTCTTCAATCGTTGCCACCTAGGAGCTTTGTGTTGACCTATAACATGCACGAGATGAACAAGTCAGTCGCCGAGCTATTTGCGATGCTAAAAGTCGCTGAATTTGAAATCTAGAAAGATCATCAAGTGTTGATGGTCAATAAGACCACTAGTTTCAAGAAGAATGGCAAGGGCAAGAAGGGTAACTCCAAGAAGGGTGGAAAACCAGTTGCTCCTCCCGTGAAGAAACCCAGGGTGGACCCAAGCCAGAAACTGAGTGCTTTCATTGCAAGGGAACTAGTCACTGGAAGTGGAACTGCCCCAAGTACCTGGCTGACAAGAAGGAGGCCAACACGAAACAAGGTATATATGATATACATGTTATTGATGTGTACCTTACTAGCTCTTGTTGTAGTGCCTGGGTATTTGATACCAGTTCGGTTGCTCACATTTGCAACTCAAAGCAAGACCTATGGAATAGGTGGAGGCTGGCTAAGGATGAATTTACGGTGCGTGTGGGAAATGGTTCAAAGGTTGATGTGATCGCCGTCGGCACGCTCGCTCTTCAACTACCATCGGGATTAGTGATGAATTTGAATAATTGTTATTTAGTGCCTGCATTAAGCATGAACATTATATCTGGATCTTGTTTATTGCGAGACGATTACTCACTTAAATCAGAGAATAATGGTTGTTCTATTTATATGAGTAATATATTTTATGGTCGTGCAACCAATGTGAGGGGTTTATTCTTGTTGAATCTCGATAGTGATGATACACATGTTCATAGCATTGATGCCAAAAGATGTAGAGTTGATAATGATAGTACCACTTTCTTGTGGCACTGCCGTTTATTTCATATTGATGTAAAACGCATGAGGAAGCTCCATGCTGATGGACTTTTGGAGTCACTTGATTTTGAATCACTTGACACATGTGAATTATGCCTGATGCGCAAGATGACTAAAACGCCGTTATCTAGAATAATGGAACGGGTGAGTGATTTGTTGGAGATCATACATACTGATGTGTGCGGTCCGATGAACATGGAGGCGCGCGGTGGATATCATTATTTTCTCACCTTGACCAATGACTTAAGTAGATATGGCTATATTTACTTGATGAAATACAAGTCTGAAATGTTTGAAAAGTTCAAGCAATTTCAAATTGAAGTTGAGAATCATCGTAACAAGAAGATTAAATTCCTGCGATCTGATCGAGGAGGAGAATATCTAAGTTATGAGTTTGGCAGTCACTTAAGAAAGTGTGGAATTGTTTCACAACTGACACCGCCTGGAACACCACAACGTAATGGTGTGTCTGGACGTCGTACTCAAACCTTATTAGATATGGTGCATTCTATGATGTCTCTTGCCGATTTGCCACTATGGTTTTGGGGTTATGCATTAGAGACAGCTGCATTCACTTTAAATAGGGAACCATCAAAATCCATTGAGACGACGCCATATGAACTATGGTTTGGCAACAAGCCAAAGTTGTCATTTCTTAAAGTTTGGGGATGTGATTCTTATGTCAAAAAGCTTCAGCCTGAAAAGCTGGAACCCAAAGCGGAGAAATGTGTCTTCATAGGATACCCAAAAGACATAGTTGGGTATACCTTCTATATTAGATCCGAAGGCAAAGTGTTTGTCGCGAAGAATGGAACGTTTCTTGAGAAAGAGTTTCTCTCGAAGGAATTGAGTGGGAGGAAAGTAGAACTTGATGAGATTGTTCAACCTTCACTTCAACCAGAGAGTAGCGCAACACAGAAAGATGTTTCTATGGAGCCAACGACGGTTGGAGAGGAAGTTAATGATGATGATCATGAGGCTTCAGATCAAGTCGCTATTGAACCTCATAGGTTGACAAGGACGCGTATTGATCCTGAGTGGTACGGCAACCCTGTCTTGGAGGTCATGTTGTTCGACAACAATGAACCTACAAGCTATGGAGGAGCGATGATGGGCCCAGATTCCGAGAAATGGTTAGAGGCCATAAAATCCGAGATGTGATCCATGTATGAAAACAAAGTATGGACTTTGGAAGTATTACCTGAAGGGCGAAAGGCCATTCAGAATAAATGGATCTTTAAGAAGAAGACGGACGCATACGGTAATGTCACCGTCTATAAGCTCGACTTGTGGCAAAGGGTTTTTCACAAGTTCAAGGCGTTGACTATGATGAGACCTTCTCACCTGTAGTGATGCTTAAGTCCGTCAAAATCATATTAGCAATAGCTGCATATTTCGACTATGAAATTTGGCAGATGGATGTCAAAACAGTGTTCCTTAATGGTTTCCTTGGGGAGTGTTGTATATGATGCAACCGGAAGGTTTTGTCGATCCAGAGAATGCTGACAAGGTTTGCAAACAGCAGCGATCCATTTATGGACAGGTGCAAGCATCTCAGAGTTGGAATAAGCGCTTTGATGAGGTGATCAAGGCGTTTGGGTTTATACAAGTTTATGGAGAAGCTTGTATTTACAAGAAAGTGAGTGGGAGCTTTGTAGCGTTTCTAATATTATATGTGGATCACATATTGCTGATTGGAAACAATATGGAAATGTTGGAAAGCGTGAAGGAATATTTGAACAAGTGTTTTTCAATGAAGGACCTAGGAGAAGTTGCTTTCCTATTAGGCATTAAGATCTATTGAGATAGATCAAGATGCTTGAGGCACTTTCACAAAGCACATACCTTGGTAAAGTTTTAAGAAGTTCAAAATGGATCAGTCCAAGAAGGGGTTCTTGCCTGTGTTACAAGGTGTGAAGTTGAGTAATACTCAATGCCCAGTGACTGCAGAAGATGGACGGAAGATGAGTGTCATCCCCTATGCTTCAGCCATAGGCTCTATCATGTATGCAATGCTGTGCAAAAGACTCGATGTCAACCTTGCCATAAGTATGGCTGGAAGGTTTCAAAGTGATCCTGTAATGGAGCATTGGACAACGGTCAAGAATATCCTTAAGTACCTGAAACGGACCAAGGACATGTTTCTTATTTATGGAGGTGATCAAGAGCTCGTCGTAAAGGGTTACGTCAATGCAAGCTTTGACACTGATCCGGATGACTCTAAGTCCCAAACCGGATACATATTTATTCTCAATGGGGGAGCGGCAAGCTGGTGTAGTTCCAAGCAAAGCGTGGTAGCCGATTCTACATGCAAAGCGCAGTACGTCATAGCCTCGGAGGCAGCAAAGGAAGGTGTCTAGATGAAGCAGTTCATGATAGATCTTGGAGTAGTGCCTAGTGCACTGAATCCAATGGCTCTATTCTATGCCAACACTAGTGTCATTGCTCTGGCCAAGGAACTAAGGTTTCATAAGAGGACCAGACACATAATGTGACGCTTCAATTCCATCCGCGGTTACATCGAGGAGAAGGACAAAAATATTTGCAAAGTGCACACGGATCAAAATGTTGCAGACCCGTTGACTAAACCTCTTCAAAGGGCTAACCATGATCAAACCAGAACTGCATGGGTGTTCGATTCATAACAATGTAAATCACATAGTGATGTGAACTAGATTATTGATTCTAGTGCAAGTGGGAGACTATTAGAAATATGCCCTAGAGGCAATAAATAAAGTTCTTATTATTTTATTTACTTGTTCAGGATAATCGTTTATTATCCATGCTATAATTGTGTTGATTGGAAATGAAATACATGTGTGGGCATATAGACAAACACTGTGTCCCCAGTATGCCTCTAGCAGGCTAGCACGTTGATCAAAGATGGTTAAGGTTTCCTGGCCATGGACATGAGATGTCATTTGATATCGGGATCACATCATTAGGAGAATGATGTGATGGACAAGACCCAAACTATGAACGTAGCATATGATTGTGTCAGTTTATTCCTACTATTTTCTGCTTGTCAAGTATATGTTCCTATAACCATGAGATCATGCAACTCACTAACACCGGAGGAGTGCCTTGTGTGTATCAAACTTTGCAACGTAACTGGGTGTCTATAAAGGTACTCTACAGGTATCTTCGAGGGTGTCTATTGAGTTGGCATGGATCAATACTGGGATTTGTTACTCCGTGTGACGGAGAGGTATCTCAGGGCCCACTCTATAATACAACATCACAACAAGCCTTGCAAGCAATGTGACTAAGTGTTAGTCACGGGATCTTGTATTACGGAATGAGTAAAGAGACTTGCTGGTAACGAGATTGAACTATGTATAGAGATACTGACGATCGAATCTCAGGCAAGTAACATAACGAAGGACAAAGGGAATAACATACGAGATTGACTGAATCCTTGACAGAGATGTTCGATCGATAATGATCTTCATAGAACATGTAGGAACCAATATGGGCATCTAGGTCCCGCTATTGGTTATTGGCCATAGAGGTGTCTCGGTCATGTCTACATGGTTCTCGAACCCGCAGGGTCTGCACACTTAAGGTTTGGTGACGTTTTGGTATAGATGAGTTATGTGTGTTGGTTACTGAAGGTTGTTCAGAGTCCCGGATGAGATCTCGTATGTGACGAGGAGCTCCGGAATGGTCCGGAGGTAAAGATTCATATATAGGAAGTTCCGTGTTGGTCATCGGGAAAAGTTCGGGCGTCGCCGGTAATGTATCAGGGTGCCGGGAGGGTGCCGGCAGGGTCCCGGGGGTCCATCGGAATGGGCCACCAGCCCCGAAGGGCCACATGGGCTGTGACATAAGGCGCACTAGCCTCTAGTGGGCTGTCCACCCCACCCACAAGGGCCCATGCGGCCGAAGGGTGGAGGGGGAAACCCTAAGGGGGCCGGCCACCCTGCCTTGGGGGCCAAGCCACCCCTTGGCCGCCGCCCCCTCCACTTGGCCGCTGCCCCTAGGGGTGGGAACCCTAGGGTGCAGCCCCTTCCCCCCTTCCCCCTATATATATGAGAGAGGGAGGAGGGAAGCCGCACTTCAAGCCACGGTGCAGCCCTTCTTCCCTCTCTGATAGTCTCTCCTCTAGTAGATTGGTTCGGCGCCGCTTAGCGAAGTTTTACCAGATCAGCTGCACTACCACTACCGCCACACCGTCGTGATGCCGGCGAACCCATCTACCTCTCCGCTTCCTCTTGCTAGATCAAGAAGGCAAAGATCTTCATCGAGCTGCACGTGTGTTGAACGCGAAGGTGCCGTCCGTTCGGTACTTGATCGGGAATTCATGGGATGGCTTGCGATTTGGATCGCGGAGACGTACCACTACATCAACCGTGTTCTTTAACGCTTCCGCTTAGCGATCTACAAGGGTACATAGATCCACTCTCACCTCTCATAGATGCTCATCTCCTAGATTGATCTTGGTGAAGCGTAGGAATTTTTTTGTTTCCCATGCAACGTTCCCCAACACTATTTGATTCACCAAATGAAGGAGGTGGAAGTTGCTTCATGGCTAAAGGCCCCAAGGTATCACACCCCAAATATCTTGATTTCGATAGTGATGAAGATGATTTGCTTTACGATGATGACTTGCTATGTGATAAAACTAGTGATGTTAATCATAATGAACTTGATATTTCTCATGCTAGTCAAGATAAGTCAATTGATGATGATAAGATGGAAATAGAAGAACTAACTAAAGAACTCAACACTCTTAAGTTAGCTCATGAATATACTCTTGAATATCATAGAGAGCTTGTAAGAACTCATGAGAAGCTACGCTTTGAGAAGCTCAATTTGGAGCAAGAACATGAATTTCTTAAAGTTATCAATGATGATCTCCAAAAGAAGACTTCATCTTATATTGACAAACAACTACTCTTGTCTAGATTCATGGAACAAGTCAAATAAAATAAAACTAGTAACAAAGGAAAGAAAGGTTCTTCATCTAGTAGCAATAATAAAAATGCTAAACCCAATGATGTTGCTCCTAGTAGTTCTATTTATTCCACTAATGATGATTCTATTAGCCAGGTTACACTGAGCAAGAAAATGCTTTATTGAAAGGTATTATAGAGAAAGGTATCTACAAGAGTCT
Organism: Hordeum marinum; assembly: GCA_022496015.1. NCBI lineage: Eukaryota > Viridiplantae > Streptophyta > Magnoliopsida > Poales > Poaceae > Hordeum > Hordeum marinum. The sequence goes on from CM039677.1 coordinate 195,238,277, forward strand.
TGAAGGGTACAAACAATTTGATGAGATTGTACGCAAGCATGGAGGATACCGGAAGAATCATGGTGTTGTCTACTTCAATGCTAATGGAGTTGAATGGGAAGAAGGTCAATACCCCAATCCCAATTTTGTTCCTCAACAGGAGAAGTATGAAAATACTCTTCCCAAGGCGACAAACACTCAAGATGACCTTCCACCACAAGACAGCAAGCTCAAGGGCAAGAACAAGCTCCAAGAGGACTTTGACTCTTATGAAGATGAACCCCAAGCTTTGGTGAAGTGGGTTCCCAAGGCTACTACAAGCTCAACTTCTACAAGTGCTACTTCAACACCAAGGATCCCCATCAACTTGATGTGGATTCCCAAGAGGAGGAACTAGAGAGTTCTTGAGGGGTGACTCCGCCAATGAAATTCACTCATATTCATTGTTGGCAAGATCTATTTGCAATCAACATCAACTCTATGCAATAGATCAAGGAGTCAGACATTCCCTCAAAGGTAAGCAAGGGACAAGGTAATCAAGAAATCAATGGACATCATTACACATGCTTTGCACTCCATGTCCATAGATATCCTTGTATTTGTCTCTTGTGTGTTGGGACTAACCCATGTAGGTGAGAAGAGTAAGGAAATAACAAGGATGCTCCCAACTCTTGGTGATCTTCATCAATGTTGAGCATCCACCACTACCTCACCAACATGAAGTCTTCATCAACAAAAACCAAGGTTAGTTTATCCCTCTTATGGGGGGGATGTCACATCAAGGGGGAGCTTTACTCTAAGACTTGAGTCAAAGCATCTCTTAGTATGTGACAACATTAAATGCTTTATGTAAAAGTGGTAACCCCACTTGTGCTTAAACGATGAGTATAACCTATGATCAAGTACTCTTACTTGTCTCCTAAGTCAAATACTCATATATAGATGAATTCGTCAACGCCCAAGTGTTTTTTAGATGCTAGACTATTTGTGCATGTTTGCCATGATTTCATTTGACATCTTATTGTGTGAGCATGTTGGTCTGCATTTATTTTCTCATTCGAGGATATCCAATTGTTGCTATTTGGATTTTAATTAATATTTTGCCAATTGGATATACAAGAATGCCTAGGACCACCTCTTTAGCTATCTATGCTTTCTCACCTCACACACTATTCATGCTGCATCACAAAATTTGAACAAGTGTTTTTCGATCCCTCTGTGTGTGGAGCACTCGGAGTTCTGTATCGACAAGTACTGACCATTAAAACCTTCCAAGTGCATCTTGGTGGAACCAACCAAAAAATCTCGGTCTCACCGAATGCCTAGGGTTGATCTGGTTTTAAATCTTGGTACCACCGATTCCATTTTCTCACTTACACAAAGTTTCCCTGTCAGATGACAATTGAGGAACTCGGTGACACCGAAAAGTTAGAATCGGTGTCACCGACAGTGGTGGGTATATAAGCTGTGGACCCCGACGCTTTGAAATTCAATCTCATTCGTCACGCCTCAGAACCCTAAGTTGCCGCCTACGAGACCCTTGGTCATCGCCCTTGTCTCCCTGCGCTCCTCCGCCGCTAGGAATCGCCGTCGTCAACAAAATCCTCTCCCTCGTCACCGTCGTAGAGGATCCGCGCCAAGCTAGGGTACGGATTCCATCTCTCCTCATCCGATTCTTGCACATTAGATTGAAGATTATCTTTGATACACCCTTTGCACGTATTCCTATCCACTCAAAACTCCATTGTCTAGCAAATAATGAATTTTTCTAGGGTTTTGTCGTCCGCCCGATAAATCTCGGTGGAACCAAAACAGACATATCGGTGTCACCGATGTGATTTTCTATGTAGCTGAGAACTGACTCGGTGGAACCGAGTTCCTCTTTTCGGTTCGACCGAAAAGGGTGCCAAGGTTCGGTTAAGAGAGTCAGTCAGTCTTGGCCCCACCGGAAAATTTGTTTCGGCTGTACTGATATTTATTTTACAGAATGCAAAAATCTTGAAAATTCGTTGTTCAAATTTCAAAAACTAGCCTCATTTTGTGATGACTCATCTACTTCTACTCTTCTATACTCTATTCATAGGGTCAGTATGTCAGATGCAGAGGACAGTCATAATTTGGCAGAGCAGGGAGTTGACATGAGTTCGGGCACGAGTCCTGAGGCGAGCTCTTTTTCAGATCCAGGCACCCCTAGATCTCATGGGTTGCCCAAGGCTGCCACCAGGACCAGGAAGAAGCTAAACTTTGATGAAGAAGATTCAGATTTCATTCCTAAGGAGATTCTTACCAAGAAGCAAGAAAAGGCTGCTAAGAAGTCAGAAACTAAGGCTACTTCTTCCAGAAGAGTTGTTAGCAAAGTATATGCACCTTCTGTAGCTATCAGAGCACCTGAGAGGGCTAGGGCCACTATGACTATAGATCACCCATGGAAGTCTTTGCCGAAGAAGGCAGGGGAGAAGAAGTCCTGGAAAAGTATTATCCATGTGATTGGTTGGCCTACCTCTATGTTTGAAGATCTAGAGGAGGCTGTTGGTGCTCCTGCTGAGGAAGAGGAGGAAGAACATGTAGAGAAAGCCCCTCCCAAGAAGAAAGCCAAGAATACTATGGCTGATGCTATGCCAAAGACTGGCACTTCCAAGAGCACCAAGGCTACTTCCAAGAAGGCTGCTGCATAGAAGTGCAAGAGGACAACCAGAGACATTCTAGCTTTTGAGAAAAACAAAGGGACTGCCTCCAGACTTGAAGATGATGATGACTTGACTATGTTGATGAAGCTCAGACCACATATTCTAGTACATGATGCTAGCCACTTAGTTTATGAAGACATGAAGAAGAGGAAAGACTCAGGATTGAGAGCCTGGAGAGCCATAGATCCTTATGCTCAGAGGAGGAAAACTGCTATTGACTACAGGTTCTACACCAGAGAGCAACAGGACTTCTATGAGACAGTGTTGCTTGACAAGAGCCCAGCTATGAGCAATATGAGATATGTTGATTGGAAGTTCACTAAGGACAATGTGAACTACTTCCCAAGTGTCCAAGATAGTTTCCATTGCATTGGTCTAGATAAGTTCATTGGCAGAGAGCTTACTACATGGAACGATGAGATGATCATGCAATTCTACTCCACTGCTCATTTCTACGGAGATGGTAGAATTGTATGGACGACTGAAGGTGCAAGGTCTGAATCCACTGTTGAGCAGTGGGATGCACTTCTACAAATTCCAGAAGCTCGGGAAGGTGATTTGGATGTATACTCAGAACCCAAGGCAAGTCACAATGCCATGAAGGATATGTATACTCCTATCCCTGCAGAACAGGTGCAATCACACAAGCTAGGATCCATCTACTATCTGCAAGCAGGTTTTTGTACAATGAACACTATTCTGAGGCACACCTTGATGTCCAAGTCATGAGATGATAATATGATCCGAGGCTACTCCATCAACATGCCGATCCACCTTGACAGGAACACCAGGATTAGAGTCATGGATTTGATTGTTGAGACAATCAAGAGGGTTGCTGCTGATCAAAAGTGCTCTTGATGTTATGCACCCTACATCCAGTTGCTTATCAACTCTCAGTTGGAGAAGCACATTTTTGCTCTAGATCGTTCACATCTGCTCCTACAGCCAGATCTTGAGGATAATGTCGTGGTGATGGACCCAGATCATCCCACATCTTCTATAGAACAGGCGAAGGCAGAAGCAGTTGGAGCTGCTAGTGCTCAAGCCCCCAGATCCAGAAACGAGCAAATGGATCTTCTGATCTTAGCCGTCCAGGGCATGCAGAAGGGTATCAAGGGGATTCTAGACAAGCAGAACAATCTAGTGAGGATCTTTGTGATAGGAATCAAGGTTATTGGTGATAAGGTGAAAATGTTATCGAAGACAGTTATAGAGCTTCAGAAGGAAGTTGACTCCATGCACATACCTCGGATCTCTTCTACTTCTTCAGATGATGATGATAATGAGGAGGAGGATTAATCACCTCTCCGGCCAGGCACCCAGTTCACTACTCAGGCTAGATCAGCTATAGTGCCTGCACCAGACTTGAGGCCCTTTTCATCAGCTCCTGCTCCATCACCTCCAGTTCCTCCCATGATCACTCCAGCTCAATCCACGACATCTGTAGAGATCTTTGCCAACGCTGTTATCTCGACTCCTTCATCGACAACTGGAGGAGACCTTCCCAAGAACGATTAGATATATGTCTTTGAGTGAGCGAGCGTTTGGTGTTTGTTGCTTTTTGAAAACAATTGCTTTTCGTTACTGTGATACTTTTTGTTTTGCTTGCGATACACGCTTAATGATGTTTGATCATACACTTTAATTTGTGATGCTACTATTTCCTATCATCTTAATGCTTATGTGATGTTCATTCATCTTTGGTTGATTCTGTTGTGCTATGATATTCATTCCAATTACTCTCGCACACCACCAAGTGGTATGTGACATGTAAGAAGTAACACATGTACCTAATCGATTGTGCATTTGCATTCAAATGCAAATTTTAAAATAATGCACAAATTTAGGGGGATCTCTTGCTTATCACATACTTCTCAAAGCGACGATTATATTCCATGATAATATCTTTGTCGAAGCCTTGATCTATATGTTGTCATCAACTACCAAAAAGGGGGAGATTGAAAGCACATTTGCTCCCATGGTGGTTTTGGTGATTAATAACAACATATGAGTCATTGAACTAATGTTTCCACTAAGTATATTTCAGGAAAGTTCAATGATAGGTATGGCCAAAGGATTGTCGAATTACCCCAAGATTCAAGGAAATAGGTTGGCCAAGCTTCAAGCAAGAGGACACTACATTTTACATTTGAGATAAATCACTTTGGGTCCATAGGAAAGTCAATACTATTGAAAGGGGGTAAAGTTTTGATGATGGACAATATGCTCAAACGTGCACAAGTGACAGTCACCAAAACATCCATAAACTCTCCCACCAAAGTCTGTCCTAAGCCAAATATGAAAAATCGGTGCAACCAACATTCCTATCCCGATGCCACCGATTCCAAACCCTAGACAGACTATGCCAAACCCTAACACTTCGGTGCAGCCGACACTGCACTCGGTGCCACCGAGTTGGGTTGCCAAGATTCTGTTACGCAAGTTCTCATTTTCTGTCTGACCGAAAATGGTGAATCGGCGTCACCGAGATAGGTAAGTCTGATCGTTGGTCACCTTGTCGGTGCAACCAAGAATTGTATATCGGTCCCTCCGAGATTCAAAAGTTACCACTTTTGGTCACTTTGGTACCACTGAGTTTTACACATCGGTGTCACCGAGTTTGACTTATTGTATGTAATGGTTGGACTTTTGGGGATGCCTATTTATACCCCTTCACCACCACCCACTCGAAAGAGAAGCACAGAGAACTATTCCATACCGATCCTACTAAGTTTTGTGAGAGAGAACCACATACACATGTGTTGAGGTGAAGATCTTCCACTCCAACCATATGGATCTTGATTTTTAGCCTCCCCAAGTTGCTTTCCACAAATCCCATCTCTTCTACCAAGCCAAATCTATGAGAGAGTGATTGTGTCTTGAGGAGTCTATCATCTTGAAGCACAAGAGCAAGGAGTTCATCGTCATTACCGAGCCTATTACCTTTTGGAGGGTGGTGCCTCCTAGATTGGTTAGGTGTCACTTGGGAGCCTCCTACTTCGTGTTGTGGAGTGAACCAAGAAGTTTGTAAGGGCAAGGAGATCACCTACTTCATGAATATCTACCCATAGTGAGGCTAGTCCTTCGTGGATGGAAGCTGCATGGAATAGTCAAGGTTGCTTCTTCGTGGAACCCTCCGCGGGTAGAGCCCTCTATGGACTCTCACGACCGTTACCCTCCTTGTGTTGAAGACTCCATGAATATGGATGTACGATAGCACCACCTATCAGAACCACGGGAAAATTCATCGTGTCATCACTTGTGTTTACTTTCCTAACCCTCTCTTTACTTACATGTGCAATGTATTTATTTTCCGCTGCCACACTCTTAGACATGCATGTGTAGGGTGTAACTTGATATGGTATGAATGCTAAAACTTGCCAAGAATAAAAATTGGGAAAAAGGCATAACTTTTGTTTGGTCAAGTAGTCTAATCCCCCTCTAGACCAACTTTTGATCCTACAGCTCTACAAATGGAGGGTTCCACAAAGAAGCAACCTTGACTATACCATGATGGCCTACGTCCATGGAGGACTAGCCTAACTCGGGGTAGATCTTCACGAAGTAGGCGATCTCCTAGCACTTACAAACTTCTTGGTTCACTCCACAACACGAAGTGGGAGGCTCCCAAGCAACACCTAAACAATCTAGGAGGCACCACCCTCCAAAAGGTAGTAGGCTCGATAATGTCGATGAACTCCTTGCTCTTCTGCTTCAAGATGATAGACTCCTCAACACACAATCACTCTCTCACGGATTGGGCTTGGTGTAAGAGGTTGATTGGGTGGAAAGAAAGTTGGGGAGGCTTGAGATCAAGATTCATATGGCAGGAATGGAATGGCATGATCTCAACACATGAGTAGGTGGCTCTCTCTCAGAAAATCAGTAGGTATGAGTGGGGAACTGTTCTGAGTGCTTCTCTTGCGAGTGAGTGGTGGTGGAGGGGTATATATATGCATCTCGAAAAATCCAACCGTTGCACCTAATAAGTCAGACTCGGTGGAACCGATGTGTAAATCTTGGTTGTACTGGATTCCCTCAAAGGTAGCAACTTTTGAATCTTGGTGAGACCGATACATAAAACTCGGTTGCACCGATAAGGTGACCAACGGTCAGATTGTCAATCTCGGTGATGCCGATTCACAAAACTCTGTGGGACCAAAGTGGAATCGGTTGCACCGAAAAGCTAGGGTTTGGCTGAGTCTATCTCAGGCATGGAATCGGTGGCACCGAGTGGAATGTGTTGGTTGCATTGATTTTGGATATTTCGCTTTGGGCAGACTTTTGTGGAAGAGCTTGTGGGTGTATGCGGTGACTATCACTTGTGCACTTATGAGCATTTTGTTCACCAACATAACCTTACCCCCTTTTGATAGTATTGGCTTTCCTATTGACTCAAAGTGATTTCTCACAAAAGCTAAAATGTAGAGTCCTTTGCTTGAAGCTTGGCCAATGCTATTCCTTCTCCTTCTTCTTCATGGGGACACTCTCCACACTCCTTTTTGCCAGATTATCTCCCTCTATGGATTTTATCTCAAATACACTAGATGAAAGTACTAGTCCAAAAGACAATGTATGTTGTCATGAATTATCAAAACCACCAAGGGACCACATTGTGCTTTCAATCTCCCCCTTTTTGGTAATTGATGACAACATACAATCAAACCTTGAAATAAAGATAAGTATGAATATAATGAAGACTTTGAGAGACACATGACTTAGACTTGCTCCCCCTAAATGTGTGCAATCCCTTTAAAGGAAAGTTTCTTTGGAATGCATGGACACACATCTGTAGAAGAAATATGATAAGTCATGTGTATCTTGGCAATATGCATCAAATGTATATGAATGAGGTGTATCCATGTTCAAGACTTCACTCTTGCAAACAATATGTGCAAGAATCAAGAGATCATCTTGATCAAAGATATGATGCATATACTTACCTTGAGTTCTTGAGCATTCTAGTAGTAGAAATACACTTGAGAAAATAATGTTAGGAAACACAAGAGTATTCTATCAATCAAAAGCAATAGAACTAAAAATTACCAAGATATGGAGAACATATATAAATCAAAAGCAACAGAACTCTTTAGATATGAAAATGATAGGACATCCTCTCCCTCTGAATCTTAGCATTTAGATATTGGGATTGGATAGGGTGAGAAAATTCTAAGAATCTAAACAGATGAGTATACATGGAAAAAGATCTCCCCCTACATTGGTATTCTACCCTTGTTTATTTAAGTATATACTTTTGATAATCTTCTCTCCCCCTAAATTATATCTCCCCCTTTGCATAAGCATGTAACTCCCCCTTTAGCTTTGAATTTTTGTATATTTCTCCCCTTTGGCATTAATTTCCAAAAAATTTAGACATAGGGTTAGATACATGCATCATTTATTAAGACAAGGATCCTTGAGAACAAGGGTCATAGAATGTAGGATTCGTAGAATATGAAAAATCATGAGAAAAATGAGGGATTCACTAATTTTTTTTATCTCCCATAGAATTGACAAAGAATTTACAGAAGTTCTCCTCCATTGAGTTAGGAATCCTTGAATGTATTTATCCCCCTTTTTTAAAGGGATCATCAAAGTATTGAGAAATCACACAAAGGAACACAAAGATTTACAGAAGCAACTACAAACTGAAATAAAATAGAAAGTCGATGGTTCTGAGGCAAAAATTGTCGATGGTACCGATATGGTGTTGTGCAACTTATCTGCAGAGTTGGTAGAACCAAGTCTATTGGGTCGGAGGTGCCGAGGCATAAAACAGAAACTAGGATGAATTTCCAAATTTGAACCGAAGATAAAGTGGTAAATAAAAATTAACGAGGGAAGAAAAATGATTTGCATGTAAAGGGATTGAAATTGCAGATAGTATACATATAGGTATCATCTAGTAAAGGTTTGAATGGTTCAAGAAATTTTGCAATAGAGAATGAACCAAACAAGATTCTTATCTAGATGATGGGCGGTCACTAGGTCACCTATATTAGAGTATATTGACTTAGGAGCCAAGCAAGAATACTTGATCATAGGTCATACTCATTGTTAAGCTCAAAACGGAGTTACCATTTTTCGATTAAGCATTTTTATGTATTCATATCACTTGAGTTTCTGTAACTCATGACTTGGAGTGAAGGTATATCAAGCATATGAGTACATACCTTTGAGTTATGTTGTTGACATGGCTTGTAGGTGAACTTGATGAGGATGCTCGAAGTTGATGAAGGTCATCTTGAGTTGGGAGTGATCCTTGTTGTTTTCGTTCACTCTTCACCTACAAAGGTTAGTCATGCAAGGAAGAACATGATATATCCAAATGACATAACTTCAATTGAGATTTTGCAATTGAGGGATATATATGTCAAGGATATGTTGTGTTGTCTACTTCCTTCCATCATCAAAGCGAGGATGTGGATACTTGGTCATGACAATATTGCATAAGATAGGAGTTTATTGCAATCTTGTGGAGTGTTATTATTCCAAGTACCTACAAAAGGGTCAGATGCAAGACAAGGGGCATAAAATTCCAAGATATGATATTCAAGGTAACAACATGGAACAGATAATAAAGCTCATTCCCCTGCAAGCATCCGAGTGAGCTCAACTCAAGTTTGAAGCATCAATGATGTTCAACTCACTCCTCAAATGACAAAACACTTTTTCATCAAGTGGCTTAGTAAAGATATCAGCCAATTGCTTGTTAGTACAAACATACTTAAGATTAATATCTCCTTTGGCAACATGATCACAAATGAAATGATGTCGAACTTGAATATGCTTGGCTCGAGAATGTTGCACAGGATTATGATGAATCTTAATAGAACTTTCATTCTCACAAAGTAATGGCACATTTGTAACATGATTCCATAATCTTTAAGCGTTTGTGTCATCCATAACAATTGCGCACAACATGATCCAGCAACAATATATTCAGCTTCGGCAATAGATAGATATACCGAGTTTTGTTTCTTGGAGGACCAAGATACAAGAGATCTACCAAGAAATTGACAAATACTCTAGGTGGATTTTCTATCAACCTTGTCACTGGCATAGTCCGAGTCGGAGGAGCCCACAAGATTAAAAGAAGATCCCTTGGGATACCAAATGCCAAAGTTTGGTGTATGTATCAAGTATCCCACAATGCGTTTCATGGCCTTAAGATGGCATTCTTTAGGAGCAGCTTGATATCTAGCACACATGCAAACACTAAGCATTATATCGGGACGGGAGGCACATAGATAAAGCAATGAACCAATCATTGATCTATAAACATTTTGATCAACCGATTCACCCTCCTTAGTGAGATCATCATGTCCACTTGTGGGCATGGGAGTTTTCATACCTTTGCACTATTGCATGTTGAACTTCTTGATTAATTCCCTGGTGTACTTTGATTGAGGGATGAATGTTCCTTATCTTGTTTTCTTGATTTTTAGACCAAGAAAGAATTTCAGCTCACACATCATAGACACCCCATACTTCTTTGACATCAACCTTCCAAACTTCTCACTGAAATGTGGGTTAGTAGATCCGAAGATAATATCATCCACATAAATTTGGCACACAAATACTTAACCATTAACTCTCTTTGTGAATAAGGTTGCGTCAATTTTACCAATTTCAAAACCCTTTTCAATGAAAAACTTCATTAGGCATTTATACCAAGCACGAGGAGCTTGCTTAAGACCATATAAAGCTTTGTGAAGTGGTAAACATGGTCAGGTTGCTTAGGATTTACAAAACTAGGTGGTTGCTTAACATAGACCTCTTCTTCAATCTCACCATTTAAAAATGCACTTTTAATATCCATTTGGTAAAGCATGATATCATGGTGATTAGCATAAGCAAGAGGGATTCGAGTGGCTTCTAATCTAGCAACGGGGTTGTAGGTCTCACCGTCGTACATACCTTCGACTTGCGTATATCCTTTGGCTACGAGGTGAGCCTTGTTGCATACGACTTGACCGTCTTCATCTTGCTCATTTTGAAATACCCATTTCGTGCCGATAATGTTTTGCTCGTCCTTGGGATTCTCCACGAGTGTCCACACTTCGTTCCTCTCGAAGTTGTGAAGCTCTTCATGCATAGCGTTCACCCAGTCTGCGTCTTCAAGAGCTTGTTCAACCTTCAAGGGTTCAATGCTAGAGATGAAAGAATAATGCTCACTAAAGTAAGCCAGGGCAGTTTTAGGGCAAGTGATCCTCCTTGTTTGTATGTCACCAAAGATTTGGTTTAGAGGCTGGTTCTTGGTCACTTGAGGTCAAACTCGGGGTAGATTAGCCTTGTTAGTTGGTGGAGCTTCTTCTTCTTCATCATCTCCTTCATCTCCATTGTTGTCGACGTGGTCATCTCCTTGAGGTGGTGGTGAAGGAAGTTGTGGTGGATCTTCATGATGTACTTCCTCCTCCTCTTCATCTTGCCGTGTACCGCTTGTGGATGATTCCATGTCGTATTGTCGATATCCTTGATACAAAGTAGGAGCTTCCACTTGGGTTCATGAAGTGCTTTCCTTCACATCCATGGGACGAATATTGCCGATGGGCAAGTCTTGGATAGCTTCCGAAGGATCTTTATCACCTACATCATTCGACAATTGTTTGACTTGCGAACCATTGGACTCATCAAACTCACATCTACCGTCACTTCAACTTTTCGAGTGAAGTTGTTGTAGAAACGGTAGGTGTGAGAGTTTAATCCATAACCAAGTAGGAAACCTTAATGAGATTTGGGAGCAAATTTAGTACGACAATGCTTATCAAGAATGTAACACTTAGAGGCAAATACCCGAAAGTATCCAACTTCGGGGTTTGTTACAGTTAAGAAGCTCGTATGCCAATTTACCGAGAAACTTATGCAAGTAGAGTCTGTTTGTGACATGACATGTTGTTTCCACAGCTTCATCCCAAAACCGTTGTGGCATCTTGTATTAGTCAAGCATCGTTCTTGCCATCTCAACGAGGGTTCGGTTATTTCTCTCAACAACTCCCTTTTTTGAGGTGTGTACATTGCCGAGAACTCATGTGAGATACCCTCTTCATCAAGAAAAGTATGCACATGGGTGTTCTTGAAATCCGATCCATCATCGCTTTAAACCTTCTTGATCTCCACTTCAAACTGATTTTGCGCTTTGTGTGTGAAGTTCTTGAAGATATTTTGTACCTATGACTTATCATCAACAAAGAATACCCATGTAAATCTAGAAAAATCATCAACTACAACTAGACCATAAGAGTTTCCACCGACGCTCTTGTAAGCATTGGGACCAAAGAGATCCATATGATGTAACACGAGTGGTCTCCTAGTGGTCATGATGTTCTTGACCGGATGACTTCCACCTACTTGCTTTCCTGCTTGACAAGCGCTACAAAGTCTATCTTTGTCAAAGATAACATCTTTAAAACCAAGAATATGATCGCCCTTGATAAGCTTATCTAGATTGCGCATGCCTACATGTCCAAGCCTTCTATGCCATAACCAACCTTTAGAAGATTTTGCAATGAGACAAGTATGAGGTTGGGCCTTTTTAGTGAAATCAACAATGTATAGATTGTAGGAGATATGCCCTAGAGGCAATAATAAATGTTATTGATTATCTCCCTGTACATAATTAGGTTTATGTTCCATGCTATAGCTGCTATGGTTCTCGAGTCTGCAATAACCACGAGGCTTGAAAGAAGACTCATATGCACGTGTGGAATAATAAACGGTAAATTTTATTCCTAGTTTGGCCTCTAAGACTGGCTCAAGTATTGCATGATGATCTTGTTTTCCTGATCATGGGCATGGCTATGCCTGCAATTTTGAGGGCACAATGTTAGAAGAAAATTTTTGTTGAATCGACCCAAACTGATATTATTCTATGAGATACATTCGTCATAAGTTAATTGTTAATAACACAGTGAAGTTAATATTTGCATAATTCCTTAGACCATGAGAGTATCGAGTTTCTTCATGCTTGCTTCATGAACTTTGGGGTTTGTTAAACGTCATCCGTAAATGGGTGGCTATTACGGTGTCTTAAGGGTTCATGGAAAAGTATGTCAAGTAACTTGGTATCTCAAGATTGGGATTTGCTCCTCCGATGATGGAGAGATATCTTTGGGCCCTCTCGGTGTTACGACATCCATCATCGTCTGGCCAGACCCTTTGTGATTTGATCACGGGGATGCCTGAACACGGGAATGAGAAAAGAGAACAATACCTGTAACGAGGTAACTGGCATAGTGGACAAGTTGTTGATCCACGAGGATGCCAACATGTCTCACATCAGGTATTTGTAACATATCGTGAAGCAACAGGAATAGCACACGGCAATTGGAGGTTCACTCGAATATTCATTCGTGTGGGTATAGGGGTCAATATGGGTGTCCACGGCTCCGATGTTGATCATTGATCGGAAGGGGTTCCGGGTTATGTCTATGCTTCACCGAAACTATGGGGTCACACGCGTAAGGGTCATATATCTGCTGAATACTAGACAGGGAGTCTGAGAGAAAATCACCGAAAAAGTTTCGGACACCGAAAAAGTTTCAGACAGTGGAAAACTTCCGCAGAGAGAACACCAGAACAGTTTCGGTAAAACTGAAAAGTTGTTTCAAGGGATACCATTAAGTCAAATTGGTTTCGGCACATGCCTGATAATTCTTGGAGGCTCCCAGAATCATTCTGGAAACTTCTGGGAATTTTTCGGAAGAAAAACGGAAATGTTCCGGAACTGCCGGAACCGCTTCAGATGCTTTTCCCAGATGTAAATCACTAATCGGGAATTGTTCTGGATTGCATTGAAAATTATTTTAGTGGGGTACTGGAAATGTTCTAAGCCCACATAAATATTTTCAGTTCGACCGGATGCTGAAAAATGTTGTCGTGAATAGTGAAAGTGCTTTTTGGGAGAGAAATATCTCATGAATAGTGGAAACACTATTATGAATAGTGGGAAACACTATTGGGATAAAATATCTCATGACTAGTGAAAACACTATTACGAAATAGCGGAAAACACTATTGTGAATAGTGGGAAGCACTATTTATGAATAGTGAAGCACTATTATGAATAGTGAAAAAATCTGAGGGCATTTTGCTATTTTTACCATAGTCTCTCACCCTATAAATAGGGGCGAGGAGGCAGCCCAAAAACTCACTCCTCACATACAAGTGCCATTGCAATGATCTGGCTTCTTCTCTCCCTCCCAGCGAAATAGTTTCGTAGAGCCGAAAGGTTGTCTGGGTTCCGGTAGGAACTAGTTCTGGACGGCGAAGCCCTGCCGGATAGATGACACCGTATGTGTGCAACTCTGTAGAGAGATTGTAGTCTCGGTCTTAGTTCGAGAGTGCCTCCTGAAGGGCTATCCGTGTGACCGTCCGAGTTTCGAAGGTCCTACCGAAGGGCTGTCCGAGTGACAGTCCAAGTTTTGGAGGTCCTCCTGAAGGGCTGTTCGCGACACCGTCTGGGGGACTGTCTGACCGCCTCCCGGAGGGGTGTCCGAGGGGCAGATGAGGGTATACATCCTTGCGATTGGGAGGTTGTAAATCCTAGCTGCGGGGATGTGCACCGCCGATCGTCATCGACTCTACTTCCGCTGCGCTACGAGTCAGTAGCGAAAAGATCAAACCTTGTATGCAGTGTTCATAGTGGTCCTGGGCTGGTGCGTAGGTCGGAATATTTTTGTTTTCTGCTGCGTTACCCTTTAGTGGCATCAAGAGCCGTGCTATGCGTAGATGCAGGTTGTGATCTAGAATACATAGAGATGTATGGGTGTTGCATAATATAATTCGGTAGTAGATGAGATCTATTACTGAAAATTATTTGTGTGGGTAGCAGATGAAATCTGTAACCCGATGTTCTTGTTGCTTCCCTGGAATTTGCATAGTCCTGATCTTAAAGACATGTTGCAATCTCACAAAGTTCTGGCAATCCGCGATCCTTTCATGCTGCTCCAGAGTATGCTGATTGACAGATCAATGAAGTGCTAACAGTTCTTTGGGTTCCACCATAGTTGAGAAAGATGGATGTTTTGCAGAGAAAAGGGCAATGCAGATGCGATCTGCACGGGGGTCATGCGTATGACGAAGTTTAGTATGGGGCTCAAGAATTTATTATCTCGTGTTTGATACACCTCACAATGTTAATCTAGCAACTTGGATTATCATGCTTGATGTTGGACGTTGGTAGCTTCGGTTTGTTTCGAAACCTTAGAATCCACATAAAACAAGTTTTTGCATGAACTGACTAGAGGCGTCTAACTTGGTTTTGCAGGATAGTTTGCATGTGCATGTGATGTGGTATAGCAGTGCTCATATAAATTTGATTATGTATGAGATGACTATATGATGTAATTTGATTAACATGACCTGCGTGTCATGATTTGGCATGATGGCTGGAGCCATATGATTGCACTATAATGACCTGCGTGTCAACCTTATGTAATGCACTTATTTTATTTTCTATAGAGATAGCAATATTATCTGGTGCATCGACAAGGTGGTGGCAATCTTCGCGAAGGTGAACACCGACGCGAATGCGGAAGACGAAGAAATACAATACTTCTCCGTCAGAAAGGGCTATACCATATCATGCTATTATGAATTGCCTGAGATGTTTATCCCTTATGATGCACCCTTTTGATTGCGCGGTAGTCGCTTTTATTTGGGTGATCTCTCAAAAAATATCAAGTAGTTAGTGTTCTCCCAAGAGTAGCACCATCACGGCATCCTTCCTTTCGGGGTATCACATGGATACATGGGTATGAACGATTGTATGGGTGTGAGGCGGGTGAGTTGAGACCTTGCAGCGTGATCACTTGGTTGTCTTGACGTTCAGGCATGAAAGTCATGAGCTCGGAACACACGCATCGAAAGATGAACAAGAGTCACATAGAGATGTGATTGGCAAGTTGGCCTACCGATTACGATTCTCGTCACTTGAGATGGATACATCCTTGGCGTTCAATTGTAATATGGATCTTGAATGACTCACAATCAATTATGAGAGATATTGATTTGAGTGGGAGCGCACTGTAGAATTGAATTCTTTTAGTTCTCAGTGCAATTAATTTTGAACAATGTCCAAGTGTGATTTGCATAATATTTGTAGAATAATGGCTCGCGTTTCCACCTTGCATATTACAATTGAATAGTTGTTAAATATCTGGTTAAAACTTTACGGTTGGTAACGTAATGTGAGGATTGTCCTGAAGAGTGCCAAGAAGGACTTTGTCCTATCGCATGCTTTTGGTATTCTCCCGCAAATGCTATGGAACTTGTGACTCTCTTCCTTTGATCCAAAAGCTATAAATCCTTTTCAGTCAAAGTGCAATATGTTTGCTTCCATGAGACCCGAACTTCGACAGTTTGGATAGTTATGTGATATTCATGGAATTTGAAAATCATTTTCAGAGACAAACAAAGGCTAAAAGATATGAGATATCTAAAGCAGTGTTTGTTTGCAAACTACTAGTAAAGAAGTTTACTATGCATTAGACTGATAAGAGAGGGATCCAAGAGAACTCCTGTCATATGATGAAAGGTGAATAAAACAACAACTTAAAGCGAAAGGAAGTGTCTGAAGAGTGTTAATGAGACTTTCACACCTAGGAAGTCCAAGGCTAATTCCACTCTTAAGTGGGATGCTTCTTCTGAGAGTAGGAGAAATACTGAAAAGTTAAACTGTTAGAAGTATAATGGCAAAAGGAAAGAAGACTGGAATATCCAGCTCATGTATGAATGTCATACAAGTTTTTGATGTATAGAAGGCTGGTCAAAGATATAGTTCTTGGGAATTATGGTCAAACATGTTAATCACTAATTCTTGGGTATTGTGAGTTGGTCACAAAGATACCCGCTCGATTGCATTCTGTTGCAACTCAATGTAAGAACTACTATGGCCTGAAAGACTAACTAGGGATGAGGTTTAGATACATGCAGGGAACATAGAAAATGTCACTACGCCTTCCATCGGTGTATTCCCTATGTATTAAGTTTCATAATTCATTTTAGAGTTTCACACTCTAGCCCTTTGCATAAGGTATCTTGCAAGAAGGTTGTTCATAAGAGAACTTTTCATGTTCGGTGTTATGAATAACATAAGGGCCATACTTTCATTATGAATGAGACGTATGTTAAGAATATTGATAATAATACATTACCTCTGGGTTTACTTTTATAATTCATTTTAGACTTTCATACACTCTAGCCCATTGCACAATGTTTGTGGCAAAAGAGTTGTTCATAAAAACAACAATTGTTGTTCAGTATTATGAATAAACATGAAGGGCCATGCTTCCATCCTAGATGGGACGTATATTATGAATATTGATGGAAATATGATACATCCATAACACTGACGCTAAATGTCACAAGACTAAAAGAATACCACATATGTGTGGCACTGCATTTGGTCACATTGGAGAAACCCACATGGAAAATTCCATTATGATGGATTTTGAAGTCGTTTGATTTTGAATCATCTGACACTTGTAACATTCCTCCAAAAGGTGAACTAACTAAAATACCATTCACATGCCGTAAGGAACGAGCAAAGAACTTATTGGTGATCATACATTTGATGTACGTAGTCCGATAAATGTTGTTGCAAACAGTGGATTTGTGTACCTTCAAAAATGACTCAAGTAAATATATGGATATTTACCTGATGAGATGTAAGTCGGGATCTTTTGAAATCATTCGAAAGGTTTTCAAAAATGAAGTAGAAGTTTTTGTACCAAGAAAATTATGTTTCTTCAATTTGATTGCAGAAAGTAATATTTGAGTTACAAGTTTAGCGAATGTCTGATGAGTTGTGAAAAGAGTTGCATAACTTGCACCTCCCAGAACACCACTACAAGTGGAAAGTCCGTGAAGATGTAATCAAACCATTTATGACATGGTAAGATCAAAGATGACATAAATAGATTTGCCATTACCCCTTTTATAGAGTGATGCTTTAGAGACTGTGGCTTTTACGTTGAAAAGAGATCCATCAGGTCTATTGAAATGATGCCATGGTATGGTACACCCAACCATGTTATATCTTTTCTTAACATTTGGAATATGGGGCTTGTGTAAAAGGTTACAAACCTATTCCAAATCAGACAAGTGCTACTTTGTATGGTTATCCCAAGTCATTGGGTATTCCCCCACCACTATACCGAGGCAAAGGGTTTTGCCACAAAACGGTATGCTTTTAAAGAGAATAGTTCTTACAAAAGGTGAGTGGGAGGACAGTGCAACTCGACAAGATAACCAGTATCTTCGTCATCAGTTCAAAGGAAAGAAACCTTGGAAGTGATTCCGTTGTTTCCTACTACGACTGATACGGAAGTCTCTACAATAAAATGTATGGACTTTGGTCGAACGTGCAGCTGAACCACGTAGGCAAAGCTCATGCAAACCTATCAGGTGTGCAAACGACATACTGTTGTTAGACAACAGTATACCTACAACACACAAGGAAGCATTGATGGGCCCTGACTCCGGGATTGGCTAAATGCCAATACAATCCGAGATAGTTTTCATATAGGTGATTCAAGATTAAAACATTGATACACCTTTCAGAGGACTTAGAGTCTAACGACTATTTATGGAACTAAAAACTGATACGGATAAAAATTGTTTTATCCAGAAAGCACGACTTGTTGTAATAACAAGTTCAAGGAGTTGACTATGATGAGGTTGTTTCACCGTAGCGATGCTTAAGGTCGGTTCGGGTTGAACTAGCAATTAATACATATATCAATCATGAGATATGAAACATGGATGACAAAAGGATTTCCATATGATGGAAATGAAACCTAGGACTTGTATGTGATACAGTCCAAAGTAATTTGTCGGTCCAGAGGATGCTAGTACGTATGCAAACTTCAGAGTTCCAGCAATGGATAGAAGAGAGCAAAATGGAGTTGGAATCTTCGTGGTTTGATGAAATGGTCAAAAGGTTTTTTTTATTTCATCAATGGGTAATGAAGATGCTTGTGATTCAAGAAAGTAAGTGGGAGCATAATAATATTTCTAAAAACGTTGTGTGCTTGACAAATTGTTAATTGGAAATAAATTTCTTGACATGAATTAGGACTTCATTTGAAAATAGTTTTGCGATGAAGTGCATAGGCTAAATAGCCTCAATATTAGGCATGATGATCTATGGAGATAGATTTACCTAATGGGGCTAAGCAATGAATACATGTTGACAAGGTGCTAAAACCTTTTAGCATTTAAAAACGCCAAGGAGTGATTCTTGCCGAAGTCACATGGAAAGAGTTTTTGCAAGACTTAGTGTCCCAAAACACTGACGAGTAAAATACATGATGGAGATTCCACACACTCTAGTGTTTGGATTATATCATGTATTCCATGGTATGTAAAAACAACCAGATATGTCTGATACTCCCAAGTTGTTGCGAGTATAGATACCAAAATGATCAAAACACTGAGAATGGGCCAACAGTGAAAGATGTCATTAAGTACTAGAGTAGTGTTGATGACATGTTTTCTCGCAAGCAGAGATTATGAAGTGGTCGTTGTAAGTAATTACATCGATGCAGTCTCAATCAATGCTCCATGCGATTTTCGATTTAAGTTAAGGGTTTTGTGTAGTACACAATATGTTGGCACGTAGTTGGAAATTGTTCCAAACAAGATATTGTGGTGAATTCTGTAACAAAGGCTAAGTATGTTGATGCTTTGGAAGCGACAAAGAAGTTGTTGAATCATGTAGTTCATTCATGAACTTAGTATGGTTCCAAGATGGCTTTGGTCTATGAGACACTATTGCAGATAGCTGCTCCATAGCTCAGTCTGAGGAATCAGGTTTCGACCAATGATTCACACATATGCAAAGCCAAGTTCACATAAAATACGAATTTTCTGATAGCGTGAAAACACAAGGATATGCAAAGTTACACACGGAGCTGAAGTTGTCACATCTATTGGACATCAGGCTATACCGCAAGCAAAGCATACTTTACACCAGTATGCCATAGGTGTAAAGTGCATTAGCATTGACTAGATTATTTACTCTAGTGCAAGTGGGAGTCTGTAGGAGATATGCCCTAGAGGCAATAATAAATGTTATTGGTTATCTCCCTATTCACAATTAGGTTTATGTTCCATGCTATAGCTGCTATGGTTCTCGAGTCTACAATAACCACGAGGCTTGAAGGAAGACTCATATGCACGTGTGGAATAATAAACGGTAAATTGTATTCCTAGTCTGGCCTCTAAGACTAGCTCAAGTATTGCATGATGATCCTGTTTTCCTGCTCATGGGCATGGCTATGCTAGCAATTTTCATGGCACAGTGTTAGAAGAACATTTGTGTTGAATCGACCTGAATTGATTTTATGCTATGAGATACATTCGTCATAAGTTAATGGTTAATAACACAGAGAAGTTAATATTTGCATAATTCCTTAGACCATGAGAGTATTGAGTTTCTTCATGCTTGCTTCATGAACTTTGGGGTTTGTTAAATGTCATCCGTAAATGGGTGGCTATTACGGCGGCTTACGGGTTCATGGAAAAGTATGTCAAGTAACTTGATAGCTCATGATTGGGATTTGCTCCTCTGACAATGGAGAGGTATCTCTGGGCCCTCTTGGTGTTACGACATCCATCATCGTCTGGCCAAACGCTTTGTGATTTGATCACGGGAATGCCTGAACACGGGAACGAGAGAAGAGAACAATACCAGTAACGAGGTAACTGGCATAGTGGACAAGTTGTTGATCCACGGGGATGGAAACATGTCTCACCTCAAGTATTTGTAACACAACGCAAAGCAACAGGAATAGCACACGACAACTGGCGGTTCACTCGAATATTCATTCGTGTGGGTATAGGGGTCAATATGGGTGTCCATGTCTCCGATGTTGATCATTGATCGGAAGGGGTTCCGGGTCATGTCTATGCTTCACCGAACTTATAGGGTCACATGCTTAAGGGTCATCTCTCTGCTGAATACTAGACAGGGAGTCTGAGAGAAAATCACCGAAAAAGTTTTGGACACCGGAAAAGTTTCGGACAGCGGAAAAGTTCCGCAGAGAGAACACCGGAAAAGTTTTGGTAAAACTGAAAAGTTGTTTCAGGGGATACCATTAAGTCAAATTGGTTTCGGCACATGCTTAATAATTCTTGGAGGGTGCCAGAATCATTTTGGAAACTTCTGGGAATTTTCCGGAAGAAAAACCAAAAATGTTCCGGAGCTGCCGGAACCGCTTCAGATGCTTTTCGCAGATGAAAATCACTAATCCGGAATTGTTCCAGATCGCATTGAAAATTATTTTAGTGGGGTACTGAAAATTTTCTAAGCCCACATAAATATTTTCAGTTCGACTGGACGCTGAAAAATGTCGTCGCGAATAGTGAAAGTGCTTTTTGGGAGAAAATATCTCGTGAATAGTGGAAACACTATTATGAATAGTGGGAAACACTATTGGGAGAAAATATATCATGACTAGTGAAAACACTATTACGAAATAGTGGAAACACTATTATGAATAGTGGGAAACACTATTTATAAATAGTGGAATCACTATTATGAATAGTGAAAATATCTAAGTGCATTTTGGTATTTTTAACATAGTCTCACACCCTGTAAATAGGGTTGAGGAGGCAGCCCAAAAAGTCACTCCTTCTCACATACAAGTTCCGTTGCAATGATCTGGCTTCTTCTCTCCCTTCGAGCGAAATAGTTTCGTAGAGCCGAAAGGTTGTTTGGGTTCCGGCAGGAACTAGTTCTAGACGGTGAAGCCCGGCCGGATAGATGACACCGTATGTGTGCAACTCTGTTCAGAGATCGTAGTTTCGGTCTTAGTTCGAGAGTGCCTCCCGAAGGGCTATCCGTGTGACCATCCAAGTTTCAAAGGTCCTCTCGAAGGGCTTTCTAAGTGATAGTCCAAGTTTTGGAGGTCCTCGCGAAGGGCAGTCCGTGACACCGTCCGGGGGACTGTCTGACCGCCTCCCGGAGGGCTGTCCGAGGGGCAGATGAGGGTATACATCCTCGCGGTTTGGAGGTTGTAAATCCTAGCTGCGGGGATCTACACTGCTGATCGTCATCGACTCTACTTCCGCTGCGCTACGAGTCGGTAACGAAAAGATCAAACCTTGTATGCAGTCTTCATAGTGGTCCTGGGCTGGTGCGTAGTTCAGAATTTTTTTGTTTTCTGCTATGTTACCCTTCATAGATCACCTCTACGAATACTGGTAAAGACAATTGTATGATTATCAAATCAAAACACTTGGCAATCTACTTTGGTAAATAGCTCGGTGAAGCCGAAGTCTGCTAGTCTAGATATGAAAAGAAGATTGTAGCCAAGGGATTCAACAAGCATCACAATTTGAATGGAGCTATCAGGAGATATGGTTGTCTTACCAAGGAGAAGCACCTTACCCTTAGAGTTGTCTCCAAAGGTCACGTACCATCGAGGACCTTGATTAGGCGTGATCTCTTGGAACATGTCTTTATCACCAGTCTTGTGATCTGTGCATCCACTATCGAGAATCCACTCTTTTACGTCGGACATGTAATCCTTGAAGTTTGCCATTAGACTTAGATTCTTCTTGATCTTTTCATGCTCGATGTCGAACAACTCATCTTCATCATAGTAGCCATGTTCTTCATTGTCATCATTTGGTGGAATCTCCACGTCATAAAAACCAAGAGATTCGTTAAAATCATAAACATGACAATGTTCAAGTTTATGAATGTAGATGGCTTCAATAACAATGTTCTTAATAGTACTGTCATATCCTTTAGCACGCATGAGATCACGGAGCTCAAATAGGCATTTATCAAAGTTTGGATCACTAGGCTTCATTTTGTGAAAGGAAACAGTTTTATGAGGAATTCATCATGATTACCTAATGAAAGATTTGGATATCGTTTCTCCAAATCAGTCCACAAACTATAGGCACATGCAAACTTCTTCAATTGAGAAAGCACGAATCTTGGTAAGCCTCTAACAATGAAATTGACAATTATAAGGTTACCAAGC
Source organism: Hordeum marinum (assembly GCA_022496015.1). Taxonomy (NCBI): domain Eukaryota; kingdom Viridiplantae; phylum Streptophyta; class Magnoliopsida; order Poales; family Poaceae; genus Hordeum; species Hordeum marinum. The sequence goes on from CM039677.1 coordinate 195,260,943, forward strand.
ATATTAATTTCCTCTTCATGTGTGGGATGCAATTCCTCAATGGGGAGCACATAGGGATCTTCAATATGTTTTCTCAAATTGAATTTGTCAAATAGATCAATCATGGCACTCTTTCATCGACTATAGTACTCTCCATGAATAATGGGCACTCTACAATACAAACTCTCCACACTAGACACATCCATCTTCCTCCACGGTGTTGAAACCGAAGTAATGGAGAGCAAAGCTCTAATACCAACTGCGGGATCACTCGAAGTGTATGTCTAGAGGGGGGTGAATAGACTACTAGCATGAATTTAAAACTACCTCGATCATAAGTCAAGGGTGGCAGTTTTAGCATATATAACTAGTCTAGTACACGCTACACATGCAAGTCATCAAGTATAGCAGTGGAAAGTAAAGACATTGCACATGAAAGTAAGGAGTAGAGATAGAGAGATCAAACGCATGAAGGACACGCAGATTTTTCTCGTGGTTCCGATAGGTGGTGCTATTGTACGTACACACTCATGCAGTCTTCAACCCACGGAGGCTAACGGTCGCGAGAGTCCACAGAGGGATCTACCCACGAAGGGTTCCACGAAGAAGCAACCTTGACTATACCATGATGACCTACGTCCAAGGAGGACTAGCCTAACTCAGGGTAGATATTCACTAAGTAGGCGATCTCCTTGCCCTTATAAACTTCTTGGTTCACTCCACAACACGAAGTAGGAGGCTCCCAAGCAACACCTAACCAATCATGGAGGCACCACCCTCCAAATGCTAATAGGCTCAATAATGTCGATGAACTCCTTGCTCTTGTTCTTCAAGATGATAGGCTCCTCAACACACAATAACTCTCTCATAGATTTGGCTTGGTGGAAGAGGTTGATTGGGTGGTAAGCAAGTTGGGGAGGCTAGAGATCAAGATTCATATGGTAGGAATGGAATGGCTTGATATCAACACATGAGTAGGTGGCTGTCTCTCTCAGAGAATCAATAGGTATGAGTGGGGAACTGTTCTGAGTGCTTCTATTGCGAGTGAGTGGTGGTGGAGGGGTATATATAGGCATCTCCAGAAATCCAACCATTACACCTAATAAGTCAGAGTTGGTGGAAGCAATGTGTAAATCTTGGTTCTACCGAGTTGCCTCAAATTTGAATCTCGCTGAGACCAATACATAAAACTTGGTTGCACCAAGAAGGTGACCAACGGTCAGATTGCCAATCTCGATGACGACGATTCACAAAACTCGGTAGGACCGATTTTGTAAACTTGCATAGTAGGAAGTTGGAAACCCAAACTCGGAGGCACCGAAGTGGAATCAGTTGCACCCAAAAGCTAGGGTTTGGCTGAGTCTGTCTGAGGCACGGAATCAGTGGCACCGAGTGGAATGTGTTGGTTGCACCGATTTTGGATATTTCACTTTGGAAAGACTTCTATGGAAGAGCTTGTGGGTGTATGTGGTGACTATCACTTGTGCATGTATGAGCATTTTGTTCACCAACAAAACCTTACCCCCTATTGGCTTTCCTATGGACTCAAAGTGATTTATAAGGAAAGGTAAAATGTAGAGTCCTTTGCTTGAAGCTTGGCCAATGCTATTCCTTCTCCTTCTTCTTCATGGAGATACTTTCCATACTCCTTTTTTGCGAGACCATCTCACTCTATGGACTTTATCTGAAATACACTAGATAAAAGTATTAGTCCAAGAGACAATGTATGTTGTCATGACTTATGAAAACCACTAAGGGAGCACATTGTTCTTTCACATATCAACTGTCCCAAGGACTTTTGTTTAATTAATTTTGAGTTTGCGGGACTGGGCATCATTTTTACCAGTCTCTCTCGTGCCATGACGATGAATAAATGACCGTCTTGAGAATAACTCACTTAGCATGGAACATACCAATCGCCCCATCGATACATGAGCGGTCCGAGTGCACAAAACAATTGCTTATTTGCATATTAGAGGTGCTACATGCAAATTTACTTGGAACGGCAGGGTAATACTGCATATACGTAGGTATGGTTCACCCTTGTGGAACAAATTTGGGTTTAAGGATACTGAATGCACAAGTAGCATTCCTGCTTAGGACAGGTGAAGGCTAGTAATAGGTTGGGAAGCAACCAGCTAGAGAGCGAAAACGTTCATAGACATGCATTGTGAATAATTAACATTGGACACTAGAATGAGTAGGATATAAACACTCTGAATTTAAAGATCATGAACGTTGCATTGGTTTTGAATCAACTACATGTTTTCCCATGGTCCAAGTCAAGTTGTCCGAATTATTGATAGGGAAATATTGTCACAGCCCTAGCTAGCCATTGCTTGTCATTGCATTAACCATCATGGCATCATGTTTAAATTCAACTGAATTTGAAATGGGGATGTCAACCCCTATCACCTCATTGATTAAACAAAACTGCAACAAATGAATTTTCAATGAATCCAAAACACTCTTCGAAAATGTTCACTATTTCTGATAAATGTTGGCAACAACATATGAGGGGAAATTTTATTTTTTATAATAATCATAACATTTTAAAGTAATCATCTAATGCTACTAAAAGCAATTACTAAAGCACTATAAATATCTTAGTGGCTCCAAATATTCTGAAATTATTTGTGGGACTTTGGGATATTTATTTGAAGTCCCATAAATTATCTCAGGGTTTTTGCCTAGGTATTTTTGCCCAAAAAATTAAATAGAAAGCACAAAAAAATAGAAAACAGGAAATAAATAAGATAGGTGAGGGAGTTACCTGATTTACCTAGTCGACCCAACTGGTGGCCCAGCCCACCAGGAGCATGCTTGTCTTCTTCCTCCTGTCAGAAGGCAGAGGAGAAGCGAGGCATGACGACTGCCACGGGCAGCCATGCACGCAGCTACGTACTAGCCTCCCCTGGCCAATGCAGTGATGAGGATGAGCACCCTGCCATGGCCGGAAGTTTCTTCCGCCGGCGATGGTGTAGTCGTGGCCACACACACCCTGGCTCTTGCCTAAGCATGACAACCTGCTTCCCACGTTCTTGGGAGGCCAAAGCCTCCTCTGACTCCTCCTACAGTGCACCCTAGCGCCAAGCCCAACCCAGCCGTGTTCCGGCTGCCGCCACGGGCTCGGTCTCGTCGAGCTCCGGTGTCCCATCGAACCCCCGGTCGCTCGCCTGGGAGTGGGTGAACCAGAGCTCACATCTGGTGCACCCAATACCGCCAGCGGATGCCAAAAGAAGAAGTCCGGCATGCCACCACTATCTTCTGTGGTCGCTGCCGGCAACCCCGGCGAAGCTGATGTGGTGACGTCATTAGTATTAATGAGACCGCTAATTTAACCCTTGAGTCTCTGATAGTGGACCCCACAGACTAACTAATCCACGGTTTAAAAAGAAACATGCTTAATTAAACCACAATCACTGACTGATGGGTCTCACATGTCAACTTTGAACTGGCGATGTCAGGGTTGACTGGTTCCACCAGTCAGCCTCTTGAGATGACCATGTGTCATTGACATGTGGTCCACCCAGCTAGGTTTGACCCGAATCGGCCCTATTGACCAGCTGATGTCACCCTTAGGTAACGCTAACGCTATAAATTGATTTCTAGAGTTTGTAAAAATATAAAATGATTTATTTATTTTCGGAAAATGTTTAAAATTCTAAAAATCATAGAAAATAATCTGTAAGTTACATAAAATAATTTATATTTGAAAAATGATCAAAAAAAATCCAATGAATCTGATTATGCCATGATCATGCATGTTTGAACAAGTTAACATTGCCAACTAGGACATTTCATGATTAGGGAAAATTTGATAAATAGTTTGGAGTTGGAATTTGATGTCTACTTGAATTCCACTTCAATTAATATGGCTAAATATTGTACTAGGTAAATTCAGTACCTTAGCATGCTATATCATACATCATGTTTGTTGCATTACATTGAATGTGTTCCTTCTTCCCGTTTTCCCATGTTTCTTCCTTCTCGGTAGACGTGTTTCCGACGTTGTGATCATTGACGCCAATGAAGAGAAGTAATATCTTCAGAACTGTCAAGCAAGCAACCCCCCCTTGAGCATACTAATATGAACCCACTCTCTCGCTCCTGCTCTCTTTTATTGCATTAGGACAATAACGATTAAGCTGTTACATGTTATCAATAGTTGAACCCATTCCTATGCATGACCTGTCCTTGCCGCAATAAATAGTTGAAACCACTTAGCATGAGTAGCAACTGCTTCAGCCTTGTTGTGCTTACTCATCCATGCTTTGTTATTGTGCCTGCTATGCTTAGAGTCGTGTCGGGTCTGAATCATCTGGGTGATGAATCGCAATGGATGTGTTCATGTCCTACTCTGTGAGAGCTAAGTGTGTGAACACGATTTGATAAATGTAGCGATGAGAAGCCATGTAGGAGTACATGGCGGGTTGTCTCATTGGGATATTCCTTAAGAACTGAGTTCTGTGTATGTTATCCAAGACAAGATAGTACCGCACATTGGGACACTTAATTGACCCTCTCGGCTTATTAACTGCCTAGATCTATGTCCAGGAGTTTTAACTAGTTTTGGGTGTTTGTAGGAAAAGTGTTGGCGGCCGTGCATTGCACTACCCAATGGGGTGGACTATGATGCGGTATAGGCACAATGGCACGGTGTACCAAGTGGCACCCGAACGGTGGGCTTGGGAACCCTACGGACATCATTTGGTGCCGTAGCGGAAACTTTGGTCGGACTTCCGTGTGGGTTCAGTCTCAAATAGAAGATAAACCTGGACTAGGTTCTTGTGTGATTGATGGTCGTGGCCGACTCCCTCGCTGGGATTCTGCTTGAAGGTTGCTGAGGTGCCTTTTAGATGCACATGGCGATAAGTGGCGGGAGCGTGTGTGAAGAAGTACACCCCTGTAGGGTTATGAATCTGTGTGGATAGCCGCGTCCTCGGATATGGACTACTTGGAGAACTTATTTGGTTCATAGACAAGTGAAATGGATACTTTAAAATACGCAAGATAAGTGTTAGTGCTATGGATGGCCTTCTTGTAGGGAGACGGGAGTGGATCCATAGTGGTGTATTGGTTGGTGAATATCTGGACTCGTGTGCGCTATCCCACCTCAATAAAAGTACTTGTAGTCATGGTACATGTTAGCTAAGAGTCAAAGGTGGCTTGCTGCAATAAAATCCACAACCCCCTTTGTTGACACTGATGCATATGTAGATAGTTCTGATGTAAGTCTTGTTGAGTACCTTTGTACTCATGTTGCTTAATTTATGTTTTTGTAGAGGAGACGTCAGTGTCATTAGTGGTACTTACGACGTGAAGTTGATGTTGACCGGATTAGCTTGGTAATCCCAGACAAAGTTCTGGCTCCTTTGGTAGGGTTGTTGTAGCTTTTCAGGCTCCTCCAGCCACTTTTAATAGATGTCTGTACCTAGACATATGTCTTCCGCTTGTTGGTTGTATGCTCTGAATGATGGGTCATGTGACCCCTGTTTGTACAACTATTCTATGAAGGTTCTCTAGAGCCTTCTACATAAATGATATGTTGTTGTATGTTTATGTTGTGATGCCATAGTTGTATTTATGCATATCGAGCATGTCGTGCATACGTGTGACGTGCAACAATATGTATGGGATCTGACACCTAGTTGTGTGCCTTAGGAGTACTCTTTACAGGGAATTGCCTCTTTGTGCTTCCACCGAGCCTTGGTAGCTTGCTACTGCTCCGGACACATTGATTGACAGCGTGTATCCTTCTTTGCTATTGTGTCTGTCTCTTCGGGGAAATGTCTCGTGGTGCAACGGAGTCCTTGTAACCTGCTATGACTTGCCTACACACAGTTGATGTAAAAAATGTCTCACGGCGTAATGGAGTACATTAGGGATGGCAATTTTATCCATGGATCTGGATACCCGCGGATACCCGACCCGGTTGGGCAAGGGTATGGAGCACATTTCTGCCGATGGATCTATGGATCTGGATACCTGCGAGCAGCTAGTTTGGGAATGGTTATATTTTTTGCTCCATGGATATCCAATGGATACCCATATGACACGCAGGCCCCTATGACAGTGACACTAAACTAAGCTAATGTACAACTCCAAGTCACTCATGGTCACAAGAGGTCAAAGTTCAGCCCATGTTCCCTAATCCCCCACAACTCCACTAACATAATTATTAAACCAAATCTTAGTTAATGAACAATAATGAGTTAATTTGATCTTTGGTAAGGCTTCATGCTAAATTTTTTTATGTCCATGGAGGTCCATGGGTATCTGGATATCCAATGGATTTGGGCATGGGCACAATTTGTGCCCATGGATGCTTTGGTGGATGGGCATCGGGTAGGAAGATGGGTCATGGGTTGGATTTAGACCTGATCCACCCACCCCAAACCGACCCATTGCCATCCCTAGAGTCTATGTAGCTTGCTATGACTCATCTACACACGCTGGAGGCTAACACCGCATTGCTGGGTTATGTACGCCTATCCCTGTACGGATGTGCTACTTGGGTTCTACGACTAGTCATGTTGTCCTGGGTTCTTTGACATTTGAATGCTAGAGACATATTCACATACGTGAGCCAAAATACGCAAACGGTCCCGGCCCAGGTAAGGTGGGAGCTGTGGGCATAACCGTGTGTGAGGCCTCAAAGTGATGTGTTACATGCTAGATTCTTATAGCTTAGGAGCAGGGTCCTGACAAATACTATACTACCATACCATATCAGAACCATTTTAATGCATGTCGGCACATAAGGTAAATCGTTATCAACTCCTAACTTTTTAAGCATGCCATTAGAAACTATAGTATCTAATTGTCATCATAAACATGTTCACTCATGATTTACTGGATCGCGATCGAGCAAGCTAAACATACTTACAAAACAGGAACAAGAAGAGTTCATACCAGCTTCCTTTGCCACGATCACTTCATTAAATATCTTCATTATTGCCTTTCAGTTGCACGACCAAACAACGTGATAATAATAGTGCAAGTGTGCCGTGGGCTAAGCTGGAATCTACAGGGCATTTGTGCAAAGGAGAAGACATGGTAAAATTGGCTCTTGGTTAGATCAACATTAATGCATATGAGAGTCACTCAGCATTTTCATCGCGGTCTTATCCTTTCAACGACTCAAACAAAATTAAAAAAATCAGAGAAACATGCTGAAATATTTTTGGAGTTTTTGATTTTCTCAAAGAAATCAAAATAAGCGAAGAAAAACAAAAAATAGAAAAACTATTTACATGGGAAAGATCCCAACAAGTAAAGGAAATAAGTTTAGTTTTCTTTTAATACTACAACTAATTAAATGGGAAAGAAAAATCATAAAGCAGAAAAATAATACTAACATGGATATATTTGTGTGTTTTCTAAAGTTTTTCAAAAACACAAGCAGAAAGCAGAAAAATAATACTAACATGGATATAAAGTGAAAGAGGATGAACACCGGCATTTTATATGAAGTGTGTGAACATGAATGTAATGTCGGTGAGAAGTATGTACTCCCCCACGCTTAGGCGTTTGCCTAGCTTGTTGATCACCATTGTTGTCTTGGATAATAGTTGAAGTGTTTTGTGCCACCTCCTCAGCCAAGCGAATAGCCTCCACTTCATCTTTCTACTCTCGCACCTCGTTCTCGAGAACATAGTATCTCTGCTTGTTCTGAAATTCAAAGAGAGCAGGCGCATGCAATGTAACATGAACATGTCTATATTTGGCAAATCTTACGTTTTACTAATAACCACTGGCACTAGTCAAAAGGAAGTCATGACTATGCATGGCTTGAAAATCTAAATATCTGTCAGTCAACATGGGGTCATTAGGTTGATGCGAAGCTCCTAATTTTGCAGCTACACAGGAGGCATAAATTCATCCATACAAAACACCACCACTGCTTGAGTTAGAATTCAACCTCCGGACAACAATTGCAGCGAGGTTATAATGTCTTTCACAAGTCAATGCAATGTGAATAACACTAAAATTAGGAGCGAATAGTGCGCTGCAATGTTGTTTACCTACAACGCATTTCACACTGAACAGTGAAAAATAGCGAATAGAGGGAGAATGAATACCTTTTCTTTTAGCCTGTTTCACCCCTTTATACTCTCCTACGCAAAGACTCTCGAGAAACATATTATAAATGGTTTTGACAGTTTCTCAAGTGAACCCAAAAATGGAAGTTTTCATGCGTCACAAAATTCTTCTAGAGATAAACTATAGGATCTATCATAGAAATTAAACAACACTCTAGAAGTATGAGGGTGATATCGAAATCCATGCGTGAATGAACAGGTGAGGTTGTGTCATTGGGTACACTTATCTGCTAGGAAGTCGGTGAGGCCGGTGTGGTAGATGTACTAATCGAACTCCTCCTTAATGACTGCACCTATCATGAACTCCTCACATGGACAATGACAGGAATTGGCGTCAGCCATGACTACCAACCTTGTCTGTGGTTCGGAATAAGATTTCCACACCGAACCCTCGCTGGATGATTCTTCGGAAGAAAGATTTCTTGAGGAGGTCATCCTAAAGAGACTCAACTTCCTATGAACAAATTTCTGAAATTTTTGGACCAAAAAATTATGTCAATAAAACGTTGCAAGACTGATAGCAACTACTCATATGGATGCCAAGAGGACATATCATGCATTCCCACTACTTGGAACTCAAAGAATTATACATGAAAGCTCATTTTCAGTAGCACCAAGTGCAACAAATTGTACAAAATATAAAACACTAAATCAAAAACTAATTGTAGGAAGGGAAGAGTCGCATACTAATGAGAAATTCCTAAAACAGTTTCATAAACAGAGTTTCGAGCAAAGAGATAAAAAAATTCAGTTTCACAAGGAAGAACATGAGAGAGAGAGAGAGCTAGGTAATTTTTGGCGGAGGTAAGGGATGACATGGTATGAAGAGAAAGCTAGGGGGCCTTTGTGAGCCCCACCACGCAACATGTTATGGACAGGGGGTGGTGGCTGCGCCCTAATGCCTCATGGTCCACAGGTGCCCCTCCCTGGAGTGTTTTCAGCACCAAAAATTCTTAAATATTCCATAAAAATCATGTTAAAATTTTGTGGCACTTTGAGACTTTTTATTTTTGGGTGATTTTTTATTTCATGGAAAACTCAGAAAACGGGAGAATCATGGCATTTTATTTTATTCAACTACAAATAACTGAGAGCAAACTAAAATATAGAGAGTTATGCCTACTAAATTCATCAACCACATGTCGTTGAAAAAAGATCCATTGATAATGTTGGTCAAGTCATATTAATAACCGTTTCCAATTAACATGAAGCCAAAACAAATTCATATGAAACTAAGTTCCCACAATGGGGATTTGCATATCCCCAACAATAACATTATAGTATTTCTTCTTGGCAGTAGGTAGAGGACTTTTGAAATCTCCAATGATGACCATGTCGCTAGGTTTAATGATATTAGTATTATTAACCAGAATTTGCCTCTTCTGAAAATGAATGGTATGTTATTTGCCATTGACATCAAAAGTGACCTTGCTTTTGTTGCAATCAATGACAACCCCTGTAGTATTTAAAAAGGGTCTACCAAGGATAATTGACATGTTGTCGTCCTTGGGCATTTCAAGAATAACAAAGTCTGTAAAGATAGTAACATTTGCAACCACAACAGGAGCATTTTCACAAATTTCAATAGGTATAGCAATGGATTTGTGACGTGGCTTCAGACTGTGTCAGTATTTCCCCAAAGAGGAAGGGATGATGCAGCATAGCAATGGTAAGTATTTCCCTCAGTTACCAAACCAAGGTATCAATCCCTAGAGGAAGTTCACGCACCCACGTAAACAACACCTACACACAAATAACAAATGCTTGCAACCCGACGCGAAAGAGAGGTTGTCAAGCTCTCTACGGTAATAAGATAGATAAGCTGATGATAGTTTTCGCAAATAGGTCTCGCAAGAACACAAAATAAAATAAGTAAACAAAAAGTGCAGCAAGGTATTTTTTTGAATTGATAGCTCTGAAAACAAAAAGGCAAAATAGTAGATTGGAAAGCAATATGTTGGAAAAGTAGACCCGGGAGTCATGGGTTTCACTAGTGGCTTCTCTCATGAGTATAGCGCATGGTGGGTGAACAAATTACTATTGGGCAATTGACAGAACATCAAATAATCATGACGATATCCAAGCAAGATCATTATATAGGAATCACGTCCAATAGAAGTAGACTAAAAACCATTCTTCTTTTACTTCTATTACTCCACACATCGACCGCTATCCAGCATGCATCTAGTGTATTAAGTTCATAGGAAAACAGAGTAATGCAAAAACAACTGTGACATGATGTAGACAAGATCTATTCTTGTAGGAATAGATCCCATCTTGTTATCCTTAATAGGAAAGATACATGTGTGCCTTCCTGCCCTTTCTATCACTGGGAAAGAACACCGCAAGATTGAACCCATCACAAAGCACCTCTTCCCATGGCAAGAAAAATCGATCTAGTTGGTCTAACTAAACTAAAGATTCGAAGAAGAAATAGGAGGATATATGTACTCATGGAAACAAGGGATCAAAGAAGACTCAAATCATATTCATGGATAGAAACTGATCATGAACTCAAAATTCATCGGATCCCAACAAACACACCGCAAAAGTCATTACATCAAATAAATCTCCAAGAGACCATTGTATTGGGAATCATAGAGAGAGGAAGCCATCTAGATACTTCCTATGTACCCATAGGTCTATGGTGGACTACTCATGCATCATCGGAGAAGCACCCATGAAAACAGTGCACCCCTCCGTGATGGTATTATATTAGATCTCACGGTTCTAGAACTTGCGGTGGCTGGAATGGTGTTTTGTCGACTCCTCTAGGGTTTTCTGAATATTTGGGAATTTATTGGGTGAATAGTCGGTTGAGGGGAGTCCCAAGGTGGGCACCATCCACCAGGCCGCGCTAGGGGCCTTTGGCGCGCCCTAGTGGAGGGTGCTCACCCTGGGTCCCCTCTCTTGTGCTTGTTTGGCCCATCCTGGCTCTTCTGGTACAGAACAAATCTCCCAAAATTCCCTTAGTGTTTGGGCTCCGTTTGGTACTGATTTTTCGCGAAGTAAAAAACAAGCAAAAACAGCAACTAGCACTTTGGCACTATGTCAATAGGTTAGTCCCAAAAAATGATATAAAGTTGCTATTGAATGATTGTAAAACATCCAAGATTGATAATATAACAACATGGAACAAGCAAAAAGTATAGATACGTTGGAGACATATCAATTTGTCAACCATTTGCAAAGATATCTCAGTAGGTCTAAGATTATTCAATTCAAGTCTCTTATAAAGAGAGAAAGGCATAATGCTAACACCAGTTCTTAAATCACACAAAGCAGTTCTAACATAGTTTTGTATAATGGATCAAGGTATTGTGGGTATACCAGCAATTTTAGTTCTATGTATTTTTCTTTTGTTCGTAATAATATCCGTCATGTACTTAGCATAGAGAGGCATTTTCAAAATATCAGTCAAGAGAGTGCACAAAAAGACATGCCTAATCATTTCAGCAAAGCGCTCAAAATCTTCCTCGTCCTTACTCTTAGAAGGCTTACGAGGGAATGCCATGGTTTTTTGAACCCATGGTTCTCATTCTTTTCCATGCTTTCTAGCAACAAAGTATTTCTTCTCATAATGTTTATTTGTACGAGGAGGGTTAGCATGATTCTCAGCAGGTTCTATTTCCACATCATTATCAGGTTCTTTATTACTATCTAGTGAAGCATCTACATCGACATTTTTACTCTCATCATAACTAGGTGAATATTCATTACCAGATTGTGTCTCGGCATCAGAAATACAATCATCGTGATGATTCTCAACAGGTTTTTCTATCATGGGTTCACTAGAAGCATGCAAAGTCCTACCATTGTTATTTTACTTTTTCTTATTAGAAGCACTAGGTGCATCATCACTAATTATTTGAGAACCATGTTCTATTATTTTTGGATGACCTTCAGTGTAAAGAGGTTCCTGAGTCATGCGGTCTCCTCTAGTCATTACCCTAACAACATTGTTATTCATATTATCACTTATCTTACCAAGCAAATCATTTTGTGACTTAGCAACTTGGTCTAGTTGGGTGTGATCCATAGAAGCATGTTTACCTAGACACTTTACATCATTATCAATTCTAAACATCAAGTCACTCAATAAAATCTATCATCATATCATTACACCTTAATTGATCTTGGACATAAATATTGAAATGCTCTTGCTTAACAATATAATTATCGAATACATCCATGCATTGACTAGGAGTCTTAGTGTGAGGTATATCACTTTCATTAAAGGCACAAAGAGGACTTAGATCTACAACCCATGTCAAGGTGTCAAGTACCCGTATTTCATCAATAGGTACTAATTTCTTGATATCTTCAGATTTAATACCCTTTTCTTTAATAGATCTCTGACTTCTTGCATATCTTCAGGACCGAGGAATAAAACACCTCTCTTCTTTTGGATACTTTTCGAAGGTGGTTCGGGAAGTGGCCAATCATCAGCATTTTGCAATATGTTATTTAATAATTCTTCAGCTTGTTCAATAGTTCTTTCCCTGAAAACACAACTAGCACAACTATCTAGGAAATCCCTAGAAGCATCAACTAATCCATTATAAAAGATTTCAAGTACTTCATTTTTCTTAAGAGGATGATCAGGCAAAGCTCCAAGTAACTGGTGAATCCCCCCTAAGCTTGAGGGAGATTCTCTTCTTCAATTTGCACAAAGTTAAATATTTCATGTAAGGTGACTTGTTTCTAATGAGCAGGAATATATTTTTCAGAGAAGTAATAAAGCATATCCTGGGGACTACGCACACAACCAAGAGCAATAGAAAGGAACCATTATTTAGCCTCACCTTTTAGTGAGAACGGAAAAAAGCATAAGCATGTAATAGTAACGTATGTTTTCCTCATTAGAAAACAAAGAAGCAATATCATTCAATTTAGTGAAATGTTCTACAATGGTTTCAGTTTCATAACCATGGAAAGGATCACATTCTACTATAGGAACCAACTTGGGGTCTATAGAGAATTCATAATACTTATCAGTAACAAATACAAGAGAAATAGAAAATTTAGGATAACATTTCATTTTCTCCATCATAGATTTTTCTTTCAGTTTGTATGGTAGTTTCTTCAAGTCATGTCTATTTTTCACAAGCAAGAAAGTTCCTACATACTTCCCCATCCATAACATAACCTTCAGGTACATAAGGCAATTCATATTTGTTGGGAGACCAAGGTGTAGTAGGTGATTCAAAATCTTCATCACTTTCAGCATTTTCAAGTTTTCTAAATTTAGAAATATGAGAATCAAGTAATTCATTCAGTGGCACAATTTCTATTTCATCAAGTGTAGAAGTAGTATTATCATTAATTTCTGGAGTAGCATCATCAAGTTCAGGCAATTTATCAGAACTAGCAACATGCGGTGGTGTAATAAGCTGATTCAAAACAATAGGTGAATCAAAAGTAGAGCTAGATGGAAGTTCCTTACCTCCTCTCGTGCAAGAGGGGACGATCTTAGTTTGAGTATGTTTCAGATTCTTCATAATATGAATTGGATATCCTCAAGCTAACACGATAAAGATAGCTAAGCTCCCCAACAACGATGCCAGAAAAAAGTCTTGATAACTCACAAGTATAGGGGATCACGACAGTCTTCATAGGTAGTATTTCACCCTAATTTATTGATTCGACACAAGGGGTGCCAAAGAATATTTATCGGCCTTGACAGTTGAGTTGTCAATTCAACCGCACCTGGGATATCTCTCTACAACAAAGGTTTAGTATCACAGCAGATAATAGTAGTAACAGTAACAATGATAGCAGCAATTCTGTAACAATAGTGACAATGATAGAAGAAATAGTAAGTTAGGAAGATTTAGTACATGTAAAGCATAGGCCATGGTGCATCGATGAAAATATATAGATAACATCAATCATGTAACAGTTACACACTAGAGCGACATAGAACTAGCTCCAATTCATTAATGTAATGTAGGCATGTATTCCCTACATAGTCATATGTGCGTGCGATAAGAACTTGCATGTCATCTTTTGTCATATCCTCCTATGGCAGTTAGGTCCTATTAGAAACCAAGGGATATTAAGGCCTCCTTTTAATAGAGAACTGGAACAAAGCATTAACACATGGTGAATAGATGAACTCCTCAAACTACGGCAATCACCGAAAAGAATTCCAATTATTGTCACCTTGGGGTATGTGGATCAAGACACATAATAGGTGCATACAACTTGCAAGACAGGATCCAAATCGCTCTTATATTGATGAAAACACAATAGATTTAGATCTCAAATCATGGCACTCGGGCCCTAGTGAGAAGAATTAAGCATAGCAAAGTCATAGCAACTTCAATCTCAGAACATAGTGGATACTAGGGATCAAGCCCTATTTAATTAACTCGATTACATGATCAATTCCATCCACATCCATCACAGAACAGCAAGCCCACAAAGGACTTACTCACTCACAGTGGTGAGCATCATGGAATAGTTGATGGACAAGGGTTGGTGATGACGACGGTGATGAATCCCCCTCTCCGGGTCCCCCAACGGACTCCAGATCAGCCCTCCCAAGGAAGAACAGAAGGTGGCGGCAACTCTGTCTTGTAGATCATGATGAAAACTTCTCTTTGATTTTTTTCTCTGGATATGTGAATTTATAGGACTGGAGATAAGGTCGAGGGAGCCTCGTGGGCAACAACACACAACAATGCGCTGCCACTGGGGTGGATGTGTCATGTTGCCTCGTGGTCCATAGGGACACCCCCTTTGGTGGATATTTGCGTCACAATTCCCAAAATAAATTAACAAAAAAGTTGCCCAATTCCGAGAACTTCTATCTGCACAAAAATAACACCAAGGTAGTTCTACTAAACACAACATCATTCCGGGTTAGTTCTTTTCAAATCATGCAAATTAGAGTCCAAAATAAGAGCAAATGTGTTTGGAAAATTAGATACCTTGGATACGTATCATTACTCCCCACGGGACAAAGATTTGAATCATATATAATTTCACATTTATGACATTTGATTCATTCAACATTTTATTTTAGGATATAAGTGAAGCACAAGAGTGAACATCAAAATACTCTAAAAAAGATATAACTGAAGATCAATGAGTAGTTAAAAATTAAGTAGCCTTGTGAGGACTCTCTCTCTCTCTCTCAATAAAGACTTTCATATCTAAGATTTATTTCAAATATCAAAGGCAACAAGTATGAACTCCAAGAATATCACACAGCATGTGAACGAATACAAACTTAGGTTCAACATAGGCTAATCGATAGTTGTTGACGAAGACAGGCGGGATGCGTAGCATCCCCGAGCTTAGATGCTTGAGACTTCTTGTAATGTTGACTTGGGGGGACTTGGGCATCCCCAATCTTAAGATCTTGTGTCTTGTTAATTCCTCTCATATCAAGGTTTTGCCTAGGTCTCAAAATCTTCTTCCACACAAAACTTGAAAAGAACTCATGAGATAGGTTAGTGCCCATAAGAATGAATCAACACTCTATGTACTCACAAGACAAGTTCCACAAAAAATTTGAAATACTATCTACTCTTTAGTATTCTACAATTTATATCTACCAATTGATACGTCTCCAACGTGTCGGTAATTTATGAAGTATTTATGCCATATTCACCTATGTTTACAATACTTTTATATGGTTTTGATGCACTTTATATGATTTATTTAGAACTATTCCGGACCGACGTTGTTTTCAGCAAAATTAGTGTGATGTTTTTGTGAAGAAAATGAAAGTTCTCAGAATCACGCAAAACTTTTTTGGGATTTTTCTGTAGGAAATAAGTGACATTGGAGCGAAGAACCACCGGCGGGGAGCCACCCACCGGCCACAAGCCAACATGACGTGCTCCCCCTAGGGGTGGACCCCGGTGACTTGTGGGGCCCACGTGGCTCCGTTGCACCTGATTCAAATGCCGAAAAATCCTATAAATCCCAGAAACCCTAGAAATAAAGATAGACTCCTCGTTCCTCCATAGCAACCCTATATATGGACAAGAAAATCTGGAGGCATTTCGGTACCCTGCCGGAGAGGCAGATCATCATCCGGTGGCCATCTTCATCATCCCGGCGGAGGCCATGGCGAGGAGGGAGTAGTTCACCCTCAGGGATGACGGTTGGTACCAGTAGCTATGTGTTCAATCTCTCTCTCTCTAGTGTTCTTGAGATGGCGCGATCTTGATCTATCACATGATTTGTTAATATAGTTGGATCATTTGGTGTTCTTCCCTCTCTATCTTGTTGTGATGAATTGAATCTTTTCCTTCGAGATCTAGTTGTGTTAGACTGAATATTTTGGTTTGATACCACTTGATGTACGTCTTGCGTGGGATACCCGTAGTGACATTGGGGTATTCTATTGATTCACTCGATATATGTTAAGGCGTCAACTTGCCGATTCCGATGACCTTGGGGATCTATGCATAGGGGTTGATTGCATGTTTTCATAGCATGTTCTCGCACAGAAATCTTGGGGTGCTCCTTGAAGTTCTATGTGTTTGATTCAATATCATAGATCTTAAATGGTTTGATGCATGTCACATAATTTACCCACAGATACTTGAGGTAGCATTGGAGTATCTAGATGACATTAGGGTTGATTGATAAGTATCATTGGTGTTATTTTACTAGAAACTCTAGGGATATCAGTGTCAGTGGTTTTACTACCTAGACAAATTTCATCTATTTGTTCTCCGTTAGATAGGAACTTTGGAGTGATTCTATTTTGCACGTTGAGGGATGATCATATGATTCAACTATGTTAGCATCGTTGGGAGAATCCACTAGTGAAAGTATGATCCATAGGCCTTGTTTCCAAGCATTTATAAAAAATAATTCTCGCTATTTTACCACTTGTTACCTTGATTTTTTTGATATTTTCAGATTACAAAAACCTATATGTACTATCCAAATCGCACTTGTGTCACCGTCTCTACACCGATCTTGTGCACCTATGCAATTTGCCATTGGATTGGGTGTGTTGGGGACACAAGAGATTTCTTGTATTTGATTGCAGGGTTGTTTGTGACAGACCATGTTCATCCTACACCTACCATAGTTTGATAAAGCTTAGGTCATCCACCTGAAGGAAAATTGTTACTATCTTACAAAACTCTGCACTTGGAGGCCGAACATAGTCTACAAGAATAAAATTGAGTAGTACACATCAACAATATAAGTCATGAAAACTATAGGAGAAGTAGATAACAAAACTATGACAACAATTTGTCTAAAAAGGACAGTCTGGAGTAATTTATTCAGAAAGTGCACTTCTGTAACTCAAACCATTCTGAAACTTTAGGACATAATAAAAAAATGAACGAAAACAATGTGTAAAAATTTCAGAAACTTTTCACGTTCCAGTAAAATATACAAATTCAAGCACCACATCAAAAGTTCCTGTTTTTACACTACACATGTGATACTTCTCCAGTGTATCTATAATTCTATTATATTATCAATCCTGGATGCTTTACAATTATATTATAGCAACTTTATATCATTTTTTGGGAATAACCTATTGACATAGTGATAAGTCCTATTTGTTGTTTTTTGCTTGTTTTTTATTTCATAGAATAGCAGTACCAAATGAAGCCCAAACATCGTGAAACTTTTTAGAAATTTTTGTTGGGGCAGAAGACACCTAGATGACCAAAGAAGCACCGGAGAGGAGGTCTGAGGAGGCCAAAAGACACCAATGTGCGCCAGAGGCCCCTAACGCGTCCTTTTGGGTTATGCCCTCCTCGGGACGCCTGTCCACCGCCTATCGGCTCTATAAATAGCCAAATATTCCAAAAACCTTAGGAGAGTCAACGAAACACAATTTCAGTTGTTGGGGATATAACCCCATGGCGAGACCCGCCCAGGAGGGGCCGAGTCACGCCTGGTGGCTCATAGTCAAGACCCTTAAGGTGGGCCTGAAGATTGAAGGCCAGGCCACATGGCGACTCAGCATATGGGTCAGGTTGAAGGCCTAGAGATAGAAGATGGAACGAGACCCGTGCATGTAAGACGCTCGGCGACGACTTGCCCAAGAAGGCACGGCGGCTTAGAGACAGGGTTGAATACCTTGTATGACTCGGTTTGGACTCTTGTACCCCTGGGCCTCAACCTCCTATATAAAGGTGAGTCCTTGGGGCGGCTTAGACAGAAAACGATTAATCGATAGCTAGGTCAAGTGAATCCGCTGCCTTGTAATCTGTCTCCCCATTAATACAACACAAAACAGGACATAGGCTTTTACCTCTTCCTGAGGGGCCGAACCTGGGTAAACTCGCGTATCTCATCCAAATCAACCCCTTTGAGTCCACTGCCTTAGCGATGGCCTTGAACCTAAGTCTTCGAACATATGACATAACCAAACCATGGTAGTTGGCATCCACTGTGGGGCTAGCGCTCGGTGGTGTTGAGTTCTCAAAGGGCTCTCTCCTAGGGAGCGAGGGATATGCCGTCAGCATGATGACTAAGAGTCACCGCGGCAAGCTCTACATCGACGATGCAGGATGGGGATCGGAGGCCGACTCAATCAAGTATGGGTACCAGGTTCCACTCAACAAGATTCACGTGTTCGTTGGTAAGATCGTTGGATCTATGCCCGGGCTGGACATCTGCACCGACCTCGTCGAGCCTGCCCGGTGTGCGCAACCCGTCTGTGTTCAACCTGGGACGATCAGTGTCTTCATTGGCTTCACGCAAGGCAGGGAAGATAACGTGTCAAGAGGGGAAACTTTGGCTCTTTGACACGAAGGATCATCTAGTGGAGATGCGGAGTCAATTTACCAGCTTCACGATGGCGGGATCGGGGGCTACGCCGATGGTGACAGTATTCCAGATCCCTACGACCTGCCGAGCCGAGCCGCCGTATTCATGGCAAGTATGGCGGCGGTTTTCAACATGACAACATCCGGAACTACGACAGGAGCCTCCACGCCAAATGCTGGGCCACCCAAGCCGCCGGCTCACGTCTTTTTGGAATTGATGGATGAGTTAACCGACCTGATGGTCACTGAAGTAACAGCCGGAAATTAGGAAGAGTGCAATGCAAAAATTACCCATGGCTCAGGGCTAGGACAATATCAACGTGTTGCAAATTCAGTTGAACACTGAGTCGGAACGACTGAGGGCGGAGGCTCTTTGTTTTAGCTTAGACCAGCATGCTTTGGAGGCGGTTCTTTGGAGGACTCAAGTCGGTGTAACGCTCTGGACACACCCGTCGGTGGTCATTACTCTTGGTGGGATCTAGATTGGCCTCATAGATCAATAATAGTCTTTTCTGCGCACTTTGTCCTCACTCGTGCACACCCGGGACCAACTTCCCGGTCGGTTACCCATCCTAGAACTACTCCAAGCCAAGCATGCTAAACCTAGGAGTTCTATTCGAATGGGCTCCTAGAAAAGAAGGAATACCTTATTGATATGAGTAGTCTATCATACCCAATAAGCCAGGCTATCATAGTCGGCCTCCTTATTAAGCCAAGATACCTCTTCAACACTCCCGGAGTGGGGCCAAGCACGACGCCGGTTGTGACTCGGGCCGCTGAGGCTCCGCGGAAGCCAGACCGGCTCCAGAGGAATCAGACTCCGCCATGGTACCTTATGACACCACATGGCCATTATTCTAACCCGATGGAGAACATGATAGAGGCGGTTACCAGGCTCTATGCACTCCCCTTCGCCGAAGGGATGCCATTTGCTGAAGAGGCATGAAATGCCATGAATTTGGTACAGACAGCGAGGGCTCAGCAGGAAACGTACAAGCATAGTCAGAGTCGTGTGCACTCCACGCCATCCCAAGCCATAGCTACAGCGGGCGCATAGAGTCGCCGATGGTTTCCAGCAACGAACGAAGACGCAACCCGCCCAATGATAGTTCAACTCGGATGAATGCTCAAGAGCTCATAGATAGGGGCCGCGCTCAGTGGGGGTCAACACCAGTGACAGATTACCCGGTGACCCCCGAGCGGGCTCCAATAACCCCTTCCGCCTCAGTGGGGGCTGGCGCCTCATCCAGGGGGGTTGGTGTGCCATACCTAACAACAGCTCTGCGGAACGAGCATTTGCCCAGGGACTTTGAGGGGCCTCGTAAGGTGCCTAATTATACGGCCGATTTACCCCGTGAGGCTTGGATTGAAAGTTATGAGCTCGCCATGGAGATGTTGGACGTTAGTGAGGCAGTTTGTGCAAAGTACTTCATCATGATGTTAGAAGGGATGACTCGCACGTGGTTGAAGGGTTTGCCTCCTAATACAATCACATCCTGGGCTGAGTTGAGAGCACACTTTATCAAGAATTTCCAGGGAATGTGCAAACAACCTATGACGATTGTGGGTCTTGACCACTATGTATAGCATGAGGGTGAGTCGGCCCATCATTGAGTCTGGCGGGTTTTGACGGTTATCCACTTGTCCGAGAACATCTCGGCATTTCAGGCAGTTCTTATTTTAGAGAAAAACTATAATTTTCTACCCCTTAAGCAGAAGTTCGGGCGACTGAAGCATTCTTGTCAAGACATGGATGAGCTCATGATGGCTCTCACAAAGTATGCAGATTCAGATACTACTAAGGATCCGGGCTCCGATGTGGAGAGATCTGATATGCGTAAGAAGAAGAATAACGACAAGGGTCAATAGCAGAACTGTTGGGGATATAACCCCGTGGTATGACCCACCCAGGAGGGGCCGGATCATACCTGGCGGCTCGTTAGCATATGGGATGGAAGAGGAAGATTGGGCTGCCCGGCGGTTCACCAGATGGGCTAAGACGGAGGCCCAGAGTTTGAAAGAATACACAAGACCCGGGTGGATAAGCCGCCCGGAGACAGCCTGCTAGAGTTGGCAAGGCGGCTTAGAGACAGAATCAGACACGTTGTAAGAGTCGGTATGAGATTTGTGTAACCCGGGGTCTTGACCTCTTATATAAAGGTGAGACCCGGGCACGGCTTGGACAAAAACCTATCAATCGAGAGATAGGTCAAGCGAATACGCTCCCTTGTAATCGATACTCCAATCAATACACACAAAGTAGGACATATGCTTTTACCTCTTCTCGAGGGGCCGAATCTGGGTAAACCCGTGTCTTTCGTCCTGACCAAACCCTTTGAGTCCACCGCCTTAGCGATGGCCTCGAACCTAAGTCTTCGGACATTTGCCGTGACAAAACCCCGAGAGTTGGCGCCCATCGTGGGGCTTGCGCGCGGTGATGTTGAGTTCTCAAAGGGCTCTCTCCCAGGGATGGAAGGATACACTATTGGCTTGATGACGAAGAGTCACCGCGGCAAGCTCTACATCAACGATTCAGGATGGGGGCCTGAAGCCAGCTCAATCGAGTACGGTTATCGGGTTCCCATTGGCAAGATGCACGTATTCATCGGCAAGCTTGACGGATCTACACCCGAGCTGGACCTCTGCACCGACCTCGTCGAGACGGCCCGGTGCGCGACACTTGCCCATGTTCAACCCGGGCGGAAGAGTGTTTTCGTCGGCTTTATGCAGGACATGAAGGATTTCTTGTCAGAAGAGGCCTTGGCTTTCTCAGATGAAGGATCTTCCAGCGAGGATGTGGAATCAATCTATCAACTTGATCACGGCAGGCTAGGGGGCGATGCCGATGGTGCCAGTATTACAGAGCCCTATGACCCGCCGAGTCGAGCCGCCATGTTCATGGCAGGCCCAGCGCCGGCTTCCAACAGGGCGACTTCAGGAGCAGCGGGAGGAGCGGCCCCACCTGATGTGGAGCCTCCAAGATGCTGGCTCAAGTTTTACCGGAGCTCATGGTGGAGCTTGCGACTCTGATGGCTACAACTGTGACAGCCAAGAATTAGGCGAGCGCAACACCGAGATTAACCGAACTAAGGGACATATAGCTCAGGCCCAGGAGGATATGAATGTAATGCAAGCCTAGATGAATGCTGAGTTGGAGTGCTTGAGGGCAAAGGTTCTCCGTTTTCATCTGGATCGACGGGCAATGGAGGCAGTTCAGCATAGAAGGACTCAAGTCGGACTAACTATCTAGCCTCGGAACCTTTTCAATATTCCTGGGGCCGGGCCAAGTACGCCACCGATGGTGACTAGAGCGTCAAAGGCGCCATGGGAGCTAGACCCGCCGCAGAGGAACATGTCTTTGCCATGGCGCGTTGTGACACCACTTGGCCATTATTCTAACCCATGGAAAACATGATAGCGGCGGCTACCAAGTGTGATGCCCTCCCTTTGGCTGAAGGAACGTTGTTTACTGAAGAGGCAAGGAATGCAATCGACTGGTTGCAGACAGCGGTGGCTCAGCAAGAAAGGTACACGCATAGCCGGAGCCAGGTGCACTCCATGCCGGTTCACATCCGTAGCTACACTCGATGTGTTGAGTCGCCCACAATTTCCAATAGTGAGTAGAGGCGGAACCCGCCCAATGATAACATGCTTGAGATGGATATTCGGGAGCCCACGGGTAGGGGTCGGGCTCAGCGAGGGTCAACACCGGTGATGGATTACCCAGAGGTCCCTGAGCCGGCACCAGCAGCCACCGTGAGCACCTCTTCGAGTGGAGTTTGTGTGCCATGTCTTAGGGCGGATTTAAAGAATGAGCATTTACCTAATTACATGGAGGATATACCGCCGGAGATGCTGGATGTCAGTGAGGTGGTTTGTGTGAAATACTTCATCATGATGTTGGAATGGCCGGCCCGCACTTGGTTAAAAGGGTTGCCGCCCAAAACCATCGCGTCTTGGGCCAAGTTGAAAGCGCGCTTCATCAAGAATTTAGGGGAACCTACAAGCATCGTATGACAATCGTGGATCTTGATCACTGTGTACATGAAGAGGGTGTGTCGGCCCATCATTGGGTTCGGCGGGTCTCGACGGTGATCCATTTTTCTGAGAATAATTCGGCATCCCAGGCGGTTCTGATTTTAGAAAGGAACTGCCATTTCGTACCCCTAAAGCAAAAACTCGGGCGGTTGAAGCGTTCTTGTCAAGATATGGGTGAGCTCATGACGGCTCTCGCCAAATATGCGGATTCTGACACCACAAAGGACCCAAGCTCCGACGATGAGAAGTCGGCTCAGGGTTAAAAGGGCAACAGTGGTAAGAGCCAGCAGCGCGGTGCTGGGAACAGCAACCAAGGCAAGTGGAAGAACCTGGACGGTGGGTTAGAGTTAGTAGCGAGCACCAATGTGGGGAATGGTTGCACCAGAGGCAACGAAAACATTAGGTTGCCGTTCAAGAAAGATAAGGCACCTGGGCCTCACAACTTGGAAGAGGCGCTGCACCGACCCTGCCCGGGGTACTCTGACCACTTTAAGTATCGCGAGGGTCAATTTGTGCACAGGCAGAGCTTAAGTTCTACAAGGATAACGTTGACCCAGCGGATATGACTCCATTGAAGAAGCCTAGTATGGAGTCTGAACCGCCCCTGAAGTTTGCGGCGGATGACACGAAGCTGGTGGATTTTACTCCGAGAGACTCATCTAAGAAGTTCACTATCGGCGCTAACATGGAGCCCGCATAGGAAAGCGCGCTCATCAAATTCATCCGTGAGAATCGGGACATCTTTGCATGGAAGCCATCTGACATGCCGGGTGTACGGATAGAGTTCGCTGAGCACCACCATAATGTGGATCCTAAGTTTAAACCAATTAAGCAAGTCCTCCGCTGTTTCAACGAGGAGCGACGTAAAGCGATTGGAGAAGAGGTAGCTCGGCTCTTGGCGGTAGGGTTCATCGTGGAAGTATTTCACCTGGAGTCGTGAGCCAATCCTGTGTTGGTGCTAAAGAAGAACGACACATGGAGTATGTGTATAGATTACACGGATCTTAATAGGGCATGTCCAGTTGACCCGTTTGCTCTCCCTCTATCGACCAAATTATTGATGCAATGGCGGGTAGTGAGAGTTTATCTTCCTGGACGCCTATTCAGGCTATCATCAGATCAAGATGGCAGTCAAAGACCAAGATAAGAAATCGTTTATAACACCTCTTGGGCTTTCTGCTATGTGTCTATGCCGTTTGGGCTCAAAAGTGCACAGGCGACTTACCAATGTTGTGTGCAGAATTGCCTTCATGGTCAGATTGGGTGCAATGTTCATGCTTATGTGGATCATACTGTGGTTAAGTCAAGAAAGAAGGAGACGTTGTTGGACGACCTGAAGGATATATTTGATAACTTACGGGTTATAAGATGATCCTTAACCAGGCTAAATGTGCTTTTGGAGTCCCTGTAGGTAAACTTCCGGGATTCTTGGTCTCAGAGCAAGGAATCGAGGCCAACCCGAACAAAATAAAGGCCATCACGTCACTAACTAAGCCGGTTAGAGTCAATGATGTACAACGCTTGGCGGGTCAAATTGCCGCTTTAAGCCGCTTCATCAGCCGTTTGGGGAGAAGGCTATACCTCTATACCAGATGATGAAAAAGATGGATGACTTTGTCTGGAGTAAGGCTGCGGATGAAGCCCTTGAAGCACTTAAGAACAATTTGGTTGAGCCGCCGATCTTGGCTGATTTGACTGAGAAGGAACTCTTGCTCCTTTATGTGGCGGCTAACAATAGGGTGGTCACTATTGTGATTGTGGTAGAGCACAAGGAGGAAGGGAAAGAGTATCTGGTCCAGAGGCCGTTTTATTATGTGATTGAGGTGCTTATATAGTCCAAGCAAAGATACCCACATTGGCAGAAACTAATATGCGGGGTGTTCATGGCAAATCGCAAGTTTAAACATTATTTCCTTGGACACCAGATCATGGTGGTTAGTTTTGCTCCATTGGGAGATATAATTCAGAACCGGGAAGCCACTGGCAGAATTGCTAAGTGGGCGCTGGAGTGGGCCTCTCAATTTGAAGTATGTACCTCGCATAGCCGTGAATTCTCAAGCATTGGTGGATTTCATAAATGATTGGACGGAGTGTCAGTCGCTCGAGGAAAATCCGTACAACACGTATTGGACAATTCACTTTGATGGATCTAGACAGTTGGAGGGATCGGGGGATGGAGTTGTCTTAACTTCCCCCAAAGGTGATAAGTTATGTTATGTGCTAAGGCTGATGTTTCCTTGCATGAACAATGCAGCTGAGTACGAAGCTTTGCTTCATGGACTTCGTTTGGCAAAGGAGATGAACCTGAGCCGGGGGTTAGGTGCCTTGGTGACTCAGATCTTGTGGCACAACAATTGTTAGGCACGTGGGACTCCAAGGACCCGCGGATGGCGTCTTATCGACAAGAGGTGGATATCGTCGCTGGTCATTTCAAAGGTTATCAGGTGGATCATATCCATCATTGCAAGAATGAAGCGGCGGATGCATTGTCAAGATAGGGCTCTCAGTGTAAGTCGGTGCCGCCTAACGTTTTCTTGGGCGTGCTTTATCACCCGTCTGTTAAGCTACCTTCAGAGGATGATCTGGCCATACCTGACCCGGAGGGGCAGCTAGTGGCGGCTTTACATGCTATTCTGAACTGGATGCTGCCGTACCTGGCGTACTTAACCCGGGGCGAGTTGCCTAAGGATGAGACTCTGGCACGGAAAATCATGAGACGTTCTAAATCCATGACCATCATTAACGGTAAGTTGCACAAGTGTAGTGTTATCGGTGTCTTCCAGCATTGTGTTTCTCCGGAGGAAGGCAGAGAAATTCTATATGAAATACATGCTGGTGATTGCGGATATCATGTCGGGTCAAAGTCTTTGGTGGCTAAGGCTTTCCAACATGGTTTCTTCTGGTTGATGGCTCATAAGGACGCGGAGGATCTGGTCACTAAGTGTGACGGGTGTCAGAAGTTCGGAAGACATGCTCATGTGCCGGCTCAGGAGTTACGGATGATATCGATCACTTGGCCGTTTGCAGTATGGCGCTTGATATGGTTGGGCCATTTAAATGGTCAAAGTATAAGAAGACCCACCTCTTGGTGGCAGTGGACAAATTCACCAAGTGGGTGGAGGCTGAACCAGGCGGTAAATGTGATGTGGCCATGTTGGTTCAATTTGTCAATAAATTGATCTACCAATTTGGATACCCTCATAGCATCATCACAGATAACGGCACAAATTTATCAAAGGGGGCTATGAAGGTGTTTTGCGAAAGCGAGCACATCCGGCTTGATGTTTCGACTGTTGCTCATCCGCAATCCAATGGTCAGGCTAAGCGGGCCAACTAGGAAGTCTTGAGAGGTATCAAGCCCCGGCTTATGGTTCCTTTATAGAGAACGTTGGGTTGTTGTGTTGAGGATCTGCCATCCGTCCTTTGGAGCATCAATACTACGCCTAACAGGTCGATGGGTTACACGCCCTTTTTCATGGTTTACGGTGTGGAGGTCGTATTACGAAGCGACATACGTCATGATTCGCCATGGGTGGCGGCTTATGTGGAAGCTGACAATGAGACGACACATCGGGATGCATGGGATGCTCTCGATGAAGCGCGCGATCTTGCAGCAGCTCGATCGGCATTTATCAACAGGACCTACGTCGCTACCATAGCCGCAGGGTCAAGACCCGGACGTTCCAAGAAGGTGACTTGGTGTTATGTTTGATTCAAGATCAGACAGATGCGCACAAGTTATCCCCCCCCATGCGAAGGACCTTTTGTGGTTAGCAGAAATCTGAACAATGGGTCTTATTATCTCATCGACGTATGAGATGAGTCACGTACCGCAGGGCAGGAGACTCACCGGCCGTGGAACATCGCTCATCTGCGGCCTTACTATACTTGAGTCATCGACTCCCATCTTTGTACATACATACTTCGTTGTACTTATACTTTTCGTGTAATAAAGCTGGCATCCCTGCAAGATGGGACCGTTGCCATTTTCCTTTTTGCATTACAGATTTGTGCAAAGGATGAACACCTCTACATGGTCACTTGGGGGCTTCCAACCCGTCAGGTTTAGCTTGCTCACCCTTCTTGACCGGCTCTTCAGCCAAAATAGTACCATATTACGACGACTTACAAGTTGGCAGTCCACAAGGCGGTGGCTTACAACTTGGTGGTCCACGTGATGGCGGCGTGCAAGATGGTGTAAAGTTTGACTCTGTCGAACAAGGTGGGTTTTCGATGAAAGTCGCCAAAGAGGACGAGCCTCCATGTGCGACCGTTCAAACATGGGTGCCCCGCCTCATTGGAGGGCGATTTAAAGTCACCCAAGAGGACGAGCCACCATGATGCAACCCTTCAAACATGGGTGCCCCGCCTCATTGGCGGGCGATTTAAAGTCGCCCAAGAGGATGAGACACCATGATGCAACCATTCAAACATGGGTGCCCCGCCTCATTGGCGGGCAGTTTAAAGTCGTCCAACAGGATGATTCGTCATGATGCGGCCTTTCAAACATGGGTGCCATGGATGCCAAAGAGGATGAGCCGCCATGATGCGACCGTTCAAACATGGGTGCCCGGATTTAAGGCGGGGTTGGGGGACACCGAACCTGCTCAATCAAACAAGGTCAAAAGGGGTGCTAGCGAGTTGTGAACTCACCCCCTTTTGATCCGCAAGACCGGGTTATACCTGCCTATATGCAGATGCCGCTCTGTCAGGGGTGCTATGAGCTGTCAACTCACCCCCTGCGAGAGCCTCATACAACAGTGAGGGAAACTCTCTCATTTTCTACGTACTCTTCGCCAAGTGGACCGTCGTACTCTAAGACAAGGGACGTTGTTTAAGGTTAAAACGACGGATTTGTGTCACGTGTGAAGTAGCTTATGGGCCTGGGGCACTCACCTCGCTGCAAATTCTGGTATGATGCACCCTTAACAGTTAATCTCCCCTGGAGACCCTGAGCCGTTCAAGATTAGGCGGCCAATCTCGGTAAATACCCTGCACTGTTAAGCA
Source organism: Hordeum marinum (assembly GCA_022496015.1). NCBI lineage: Eukaryota > Viridiplantae > Streptophyta > Magnoliopsida > Poales > Poaceae > Hordeum > Hordeum marinum. Next base: position 195,288,835 of record CM039677.1, read on the forward strand.
GCTCAAAGTAACAGTTCCCCCCAGAAGGGCCACCAATGAGTCTTTTGAAAAACAAAAAAGGGAAAAGCAAGAACAACATGCATAACATCATACATTGCATCACACATTGCATCATAAACTTCATCATATGTTGCATCATACATCGCATACATATCATAAAGTCGGGTCAGAGAAATATTATCAAAGAAGCAAGGCTATGCAAATATTAAACATCTCTGGGTTATGCTTTTTCAAGCCGCCCATACCAACATCGCATGATATTTTCTGTTTTGTTTTCGCAGGCTTTATCTCTAAAAGATTAGTCACTGTTGAGACATCATAAGAAGGTTGCAAGATATATTACAAGGCTCTCCATGAGCTCAAAAGACAAAGGACTAAAATTTTTGCATACACTTCTTCATCACGGCGGCTCAGCTGGTCGGGTTACATTAAGTTGAGAACAACAAAAAATCCAATTGGTTGGTGAGTCAATCTTGTGCCGGGTCTTCGGGTTCTTCAATCTGAAGATTATCCACATCCAAGTTGCAGTTTAATAAGGCTTCAAATTGAGCATCGTTGAAAAAGTGGAGACGGATCAACATTAGGGGCGAAGAGCGGCTTACGACGTGTAGGGACTAACTCCCTAGCTTTAAAGGTTGGGCAACGCAGCCGCTGGTTGTTCTCATCGTAACCCACTTGATTAGGAGTCAGGTCCGTCTCGTCAACCAGTATAGAGGCAAGCCGCCTAGAGGAATTAATGCATTTTTCTTAATCTGCTTCGGTAAAATATGAGTCGTCATCCATCTTGGAAGGGAAGCCGTTCATCATCTCCTCAGTGGTTAACTCAGGAGCAAAGGCCAGGGATCGGCTCAACGCAGCTATAGCCCTTCTCCTGGCGGTTGATCGCCTCATTTCATCTACTTCCTTGGGTAAAGTTGAGAAGGTTTCTATGACACCCTTCATAAACTTGGGGACATATTTGGCCGTCATCATGGCCTTGATGGTACAGAGGGCTCTGCTGTAGAGTTCCCCAGTCAAAGTGTAGACTACTTTTAATTTCATCAGGCTATCAGAGGATAGCTCGCGGATCCTCTGGACTGCAAGAAAAAGGTCAAAGTTATAAGCCGGCCGACAGGTATTTCTTTCATAAGGAAATTTTTTAAGCCATGCGTGCTTACCGAAGATAGCGACAGTCATCTTGGATATGTGGTCTTTGAGAGTCTTCATCTCTATTGATGCAAGTTTTAGCTGCTCCTCAGTATCGACAGCACACTTGGACAAGGCAGCTTGCTCAGATTCGGCAGTCTTTTTATATGCAGTAAATTCAGCCTGAAGCTTCTCAAGTTTTTCAACAGCCACCCGCAACTTATCTTCTATTGTGGGTCGCGCGGTCTGTTGGGTGGTCAGGTCTTCCCTTAAGCTGGCCCATTCAAAATTGGCAGCATCTAATTCCTCCTGTATTTCGCAAGTGAAAGATTATAAAGTTAAGTCGCTAGTGTGAAATTATTCTTACAAGTCCCAAGCAGATTACAAGCAATATACTTGGCACTTGGGGGCTAATGTCCGTGTTTCCGTTCACATCTACGGTGAAGTTCCGTCTCATCATTTGCATAATGCCTCGGACTTGGGGGCTACACCCGGTGAACTTCTCAAATATGAAAGATCCGACTCATCATTTTCATAATGTTCCGGACTTGGGGCTACATCTGGCGAACTTCTCAAATATGAAAGATCTGGCTCATCATTATCATATGCTCCAAACTTGGGGGTTACAATTTGATCCAGGATTGAGTGTAATGTATCGGCTTATAGGCAATTTAACCCATTACTTGGGGGTTACAGGTTAAGCTCTACACAGTATGATAAAGGTTTGGAAGACCCGGTCTATTATTGGCTGTATTAAGCCGATTCTTGGGGGCTATGTATGGGTATAAGACAAAGGCACAAGATGAAACATACCTCATATTTTTTCTTCATTAAGCTAACAAGTTTGCTCTCCATGTTGCGACTGGCAGAAAGGCAGTTCAGATAGATGGCGTGCAAGTCATCTACAGTCATCTTCTCCAAGACAGGGAACTCGAAGTCAAGCTTCTCGGGAGAGCAAGTATCAACTTTGCTGGAATGCCTTGCTAGAGTATGATGTCTTGGGGATTGATAACACGTCCCAATGATAGTAACATCAAGGAGAGACGAGTCTTCGGTGGTTGCATTGGGCCGCTTAGGGTCAGCTGCTGGACTATCAGAAGCTGCCATATGATGACCTGCCAATTCGGAGGGCGGGGGAGATTGCCCAGGTGCTTTCTTGTCAGCATCAGAAGGATCAGCATGAGGCGAGAGAGATGGCTCAACAGGATCCGTCTATTGAACAGTAGGAGCGACAGTAGACCTGCCGATATTCCTACGTTTAGCTTGCGCCCAGAAAGTGCAAAGAATCAACATAGAATACAAAGGTAATACAGGCAATGTACACATGGTAGAGGTGAAGACATACTTTGGGTTGACCTTCATGGGAGGAAGTTTGGAGGAAGTTGATTCGCCAGAAGAAGGAGGTGACTCCTACAAATTAAGACAATTAGACACGATAATAAGACAACATTACAGAAATATAAGACAGACAATGTATTCCTGATAAGTACCTCAGCGGGACGTTTCCGCGACACGAGGGAGTTAGGTAAGCAGGCCATAAGATCCCTAGAGCCGGTGCTCTGAGTGTGAAACCGAGAGTCATCTTGTTGGTTTTTCAAGGAAAATTCAGGATCTAAGTAAGCGAGGGGATGCAAAAATGGGACTTTTCGGACGAGCCACCGTATCTTTTCCTATCGGAAGATTTCTGAGTCAGAAGAAAGATAAGTTACCTTAGGGGCGTTGGCGTGGCTCGTATTTGTCTCCTCCTGTGTACACACATTGTCAGTAAGTGGTATAAAAAGATGGCTAATTGAATCAAGTTCTACCTCTGAGTTGTCAAGTTCAAGAAGGTTTTGAGCCGATGTCTTTGGTTTGCGGCCGCAGGTGTTACCCACAGGGGGGTATATTTTTTCTTCCAGAAGCTAGAGTTAGCCTATAGGCAAATCCACCAAAAGGGTTAAGGTTGCCATATATACAAAGTCAAGACAGAGAAAATGAATTTGAGAGCCATCCTTACGTTTGGATTTGGGTTTGTGGCGTAGAGGGGTTTTAACCCGACTATACGGCAAGCTTCTTGGGATTCGCGAGTAAGTTCCTTGATAGCAGAGGTGATATTTTCGTCTGTGAGAGGTGTGTGGTTGAAATAGAGAGGACTGTTGTCATCACCTGTGTACTCACACATAAGTCGGTCATGCCGCTCAGTGGTAAGACCTTCCATGAGAACCAACAGCGGGCTAAGTCAACTCCTGTCAAGCCGTTCACCAAAAGGGCCTTGATTTTAGCGAAAGACGGAGCATACTTCGCTCGTGCCGTAGCTGACATCTGGTCTGGAAGCTCGGTGGACGTGCAGAGCCTGGTAGTACCAAGTTCTGTTCCAATATTTGGGATGGCTTGGCATTTGACTGTCGGGTAAACTAGGTCACTTCGTCTTTGAATGGAGACTCCGCCGAGCTCCAAGCTTGGACCGGCTGCCACTTCCGTTTGGCAGTTTACATAGAAGAAATCACGGAAGAGGTTGACAGACGGCTCTTCTTGCAAGTAAACTTCACATAAGACTTGAAAGTTGCACAAGTTGGAGACATATTTTGAGGCAATATCTTGAGGATGTATGTTAAAGAAATGGAGGACATCTTGGAAGAATTTTGATCTGGGCGGGCTAAAACCACACAGAAGATGGTCGGTGAAGATAACAACTTCCCCTTCTTGTGGGATGGGTCTCTTATCTAGCCAAGAACCCGCTAATGAATAATATTCTGAGCCAGCAACGTGCCTGCCTCTACGAAATCCAATAGGAACTGCTCGATGACTCCAGAGCCGACCCAATCACAGGATGAAGACGCTCGAGACATGATGGCGGGTCAAAGCTGTGAAAGGGGCAGGACGCAGTGGGTCAGAAATTGACCAGACAGTCAAGACAACTAATGAAGCTAAATAAATGTCACGTTAAGCCGCCGGTATAGTTTATCGGACGAGCCGGTGGTTTGATGGCGGGTTAAGTGAGCAATATCATGTTGCATATTTCAACAAAGACAGACAAACATATTTCCACATCTTCTACTGGTACTACAAGATCTATAGGCAGTAAAAAATCAAATATATTCTAACCCTGAAAAGGGGTCGAGGAAGAACAGGCAGTTCATGCAAGAGGTGGAGCAGTATATGGATCTAAGACAAAACATCGTTAGCTTTGCGCAGACAACAACGATGGATTAGCAGTATCGTGAGATCCAAAGGACTACTCGTCAGTTGGCATTACGAGGAAGATGGGATGAACAAAGCTTATTAATGGAGGTTCGGTGAACACGAAAGGGCTCAAGTGAGGAACTATAGATCTAATGGGGATTGAGAAGGGTACCTCATGGATGCAGCTAATGCGAGCGAGAATCTGGAGCATTTCAGGTTGATGCAGCGGCCAAGGTTGCTGATGGCGATGCGATTCCACTAGCGTGGCAGAGCTCAAGAACGTTGGCGTCAAGAGGAGGAAGAAGAATGGTTGCGGTGGAGAAAATGAAAATACCCCCTCATGTCCCTAAGGGGAGGGGAGGCCGACGGGGCGGGCGGGAATCAAGGCATGAAATGATAATTGACCGAGACGGATGACTCGATTTTTGGGTCGACTGTTTAATGAGAGGATCTACGGCATACGTCACATAATCTTTCCGACATGTCTGAAGATGATGTCACTACGGGTTACGTGCTCTCTTTTTCAGGTGACAAGGATGTGAGACTCGTCGCTGGAGAAAAATGAAGATTGACATGAGAAAGCTCAAATCAATATGGGGGCTAATGTTGGGGATATAACCCTGTGGTAAGACCCGCCCAGGAGGGGCCGGGTCATACCTAGCGACTCATTAGCGAATGGGATGGAAGAGTAAGATTGGGCTGCCCGGCGGTTTACCAGATGGGCTGAGATGGATGCCTAGAGTCGGGAAGAAGACACAAGACCCGGGAGGATAAGCCGCCCGAAGACAGCCTGCCAGAGTTAGCAAGGCAGATTAGAGACGGAATCAGACACGTTGTAAGAGTCGGTATGAGATTTGTGTAACCCAGGGTCTTGACCTCTTATATAAAGGTGAGACCCAGGGACGGCTTAGACAGAAACCTATCAATCGAGAGCTAGGTCAAGCGAATATGCTCCCTTGTAATCGATACTCCAATCAATACAGACAAAGGAGGATGTAGGCTTTTACCTCTTCTCGAGGGGCCTAACCTGGGTAAACCCATGTCTTTCATCCCGACCAACCCCTTTGAGTCCACTGCCTTAGTGATGGCCTCAAACCTAAGTCTTCGGACATCTGCTGTGACAAAACCACGACAAGAACGGAGCTGGAAAGAGCAACCCGGGCAAGAGAAAGAACCCGAATGGTGGGCCAGAATTCGTGGCAAACACGAGTGCCGAGAATAATCGTGCCAAGGGTAATAGTAGGCCACCCTTTAACAAAGGCCAAAATCCTTTCAACTTGGAGGAAATGCTCAATTAGCCTTGCCTATAGCACAGCATACCCAGTAAGCTGGCAGGCCACACGTGGAGAGATTGCAGTATTATGTGGTAGTTCTGGGAATACAGCCTTAACCAATATCGCAATAACAGTAGTGTGCCGTCGGGCGGCTCAGGTTCACGCGGCTCAGGGACTGGTTTTGGTGGAGGCGTCTCAGGTTCAGGTTATCAGGGTCAAGGTAATCAAGGTGGTCACCATCAATAGTCTGGCAATGGAGGTGAGCAGCAAAACAACCAGTCAGGGTACCATAGTAACCTGAAGCAGCTCAGTGGAGGCCAGTATCATGTTTTCACTGCAATCCTGGATAAACGAGATCAAAAGCTACACAAGAGGGAAGTCAACACGGCAATGCCGGTTCTCTCGCAGTATTTGATGTGGTCTGAATATCCTATCTCATGGAGTAGGGAGGATCACCCGCTACGGATCGATAACCCGGGGCACTTGGCGCTTGTGGTTGCACCTCGGGTTGGAGGTTATAAGTTACAGAGGTACTGATGGATGGTGGCAGCAACATCAACATCGTGTACTATGACACTTTCCAGCAGATGGAGTTAGCTCATAAGGCTCTTAAGCCGTCATCAACAGTTTTCCATGGTGTTGTGCCGGGCAAGTCAGCTTACCCAGTGGGCAAGATTGTGGTTTGAGCTGATGAAAATTAAGAGCCCATATCACGCCTTGTTTGGCCAGCCGGCTTTCGCAAAGTTTATGGCCAGGCCCTATTATGTTTACCTGCAGCTCAAGATGCCGTCTCTCAAAGGGACGATTACGGTGCACGGTGATTGGAAGGTGGACCTTGAATGTGAGGCGGGTGATGCTGCTTATGCAGAATCAAGTTGTGCAGAGGCAGACCTCAAGTTTTATAAAGATAATGTTGACTCGGCGGATATGACTCCATTAAAGAAGCCTAGTATAGAGTCTGAGCCGCCCTTGAAGTTTGCAGCAGATGACACTAAGCTGGTGGATTTCACTCTGGGCGACTCATCGAAGCAGTTCACTATTGGGGCTAACATGGACCCTGCATAGGAAAGTGTGCTCATCGAATTAATCTGTGAGAATCGGGACATCTTTGCATGGAAGCCGTCTAACATCCTGGGTGTACCGAGAGAGATTGCTGAGCACCACCTTAATGTGGATCCCAAGTTTAAGCCAATTAAGCAGTTCCTCCGCCATTTCAATGAAGAGCAGCATAAAGCAATTGGAGAAGAGGTGGCCCGGGTCCTAGCAGCAGTGTTCATCGTGGAGGTTTTTCACCCGAAGTGGTTAACAAACCCTGTGCTCGTGCTTAAAAAGAACGGCACGTGGCGTATGTGTGTGGACTACATGGATCTTAACAAACCATGTCCAATTGACCCATTTGCTCTCCCCCGTATTGACCAAATTATTGATGCGATGGCGGGTTGTGAGAGTTTATGCTTCCTGGACGCTTATTCGGGTTATCATCATATCAAGATGGCAGTTAAGGACCAAGAGAATACGTCGTTTATAACACCTTTTGGGGCTTTCTGCTATGTGTCTCACCCTTTCGGGCTTAAAAGTGCGCAGGTGACTTATCAACGTTGTGTGCAAAATTTCCTTCATAGTCAGATTGGGTGCAATGTTCATGCTTATGTGGATGATATTGTGGTTAAGTCAAGGAAGAAGGAGACTCTGCTAGATGACCTAAAGGAAACGTTTGACAACTTATGGATCTATAAAATGATGCTTAAGCCGGCTAAGTGCATCTTTGGGGTCCCTGCAGGCAAGCTCTTGGGTTTCTTGGTTTCAGAGTGAGGCATTGAGGCTAACCCGGACAAGATAAAGGCCATCACGTCATTGTCTAAGCTGGCGAGCATTAATGATGTGCAGCGCTTGGAGGGTCGTATCGCCGCTTTAAGCTGCTTCATCAGCCGCCTGGGCGAGAAGGCTATTCCTTTGTATTGGATGATGAAAAAGATAGATGACTTTGTCTAGATCAAGGTTGCGGATGATCCGCTTGAGGCGGTCAAGAAATAGTTGGTTGAGCTGCCAATATTGGTCACTCCGGCTGAGAAAGAACCTTTGCTCTTATACATGGCGGCTAATAATAGGGCAGTCAGCGCCACAATTTTTGTGGAACGTAAGAGGGAGGGAAAGAGTATCCAGCCCACAGACCGGTTTACTACGCTAGCGAGGTTTTGATAGAGTCCAAGCAAACACACCCACATTGGCAGAAATTGATCTATGGGCTGTTCATGGCAAACCGCAAGTTGAAGCACTATTTCCTTGGACATCAGATCACAATGGTTAGCTCTGCCCCGTTGGGAGATATAATCCAAAATAGGGAAGCCACTGGTAGGATTGCTAAGTGGGCACTGGAGCTTGGGCCCCTTAATTTGAAGTATGTTCCTTGCACGGCTGTCAAGTCTTAGGCCTTGGTGGATTTCATAAACGATTGGACAGAATGCCAGTCGCCCGAGGAGAAGCCGGACAACACATATTGGACGATTCAGTTTGATGGATCTCGGCAATTGGAAGGATCGGGCCCTGGAGTTGTCTTGACTTCCCCTAGATGTGATAAGTTTTGTTATGTGTTAAGGTTAATGTTTCCTTGTACTAGCAATGCAACTGAGTATGAAGCCTTGCTTCACGGACTCCGTGTGGCTAAGGAGATGAATCTGAGCCGGGTTAGATGCCTTGGCGACTCAGACCTTGTGGCTCAGCAAGTCTCGGGCACGTGGGATTCCAAAGACCCATGGATGGCGGCTTATTGGCCATCATTGTTGGCCACTTCAAGGGTTATCAGGTGGATCACATTGACCATCGCAAGAACGAGGCGACTGATGCATTGTCACGGTTGGGCTCTCAGTGCAAGCTGGTGCCGCCTAATGTCTTCTTGGACGTGTTGCATCACCCTTCTGTTAAGTTACCTTCTGAGGAGTATCTGGCTATACGTGACCCATAAGGGCAGTTGGTGGTGGCTCTACATGCTATTCCTGATTGGACGTTGCCCTATCTGGCGTATCTGACTTGCGGCGAATTGCATGAGGACGAGACCTTGGCGAGATAAATCGTGAGGCGGTCTAAGTCAATGACTATCCTCAATTGGGAGTTGCATAAGTGTAGCGTAACCGATGTTTTCCAGCGTTGTGTTTCTCCTGAGGAGGGTAAAGAGATTCTAAATGAAATACATGCCGGCAATTGCGTTCATCACGCCGACTCAAAGTCTTTGGTGGCAAAAGATTTCCGACATGGTTTCTTCTGGTTGACGGCTCATAAGGACGCAAAGGACTTGGTCACCAAGTGTGATGGATGTCATAAGTTTGGACGACGTGCTCATGTGCCAACTCAAGAATTGCGGATGATTCCAATAACCTGCCCATTTGCGGTCTGGGGGGCTTTATATGGTTGGGCCTTTCAAGAGATCTAAAGACAAGAAGACCCACCATTTGGTGGTGCTTGATAACTTTACCAAGTGGCCGAGGCTGAGCCGGTTAGCAAGTGTGACGCGGCCACATCGGTTCAATTTTTCAAAAAGTTGATCTACCGTTTTGGTTACCCTCATAGTATCATCATAGACAATGGAACAAATTTGTCTAAGGGGCTATGAAAGCATTCTGTGAAAGTGAGCACATCCGGCTTGATGTTTCTTGAGAGGAATAAAACCCCATCTTATGGTTCCTCTTCAGAGAACTCTAGGTAGTTGGGTGGAGGAGTTACCATCAGTTCTTTGGAGTATCAGAACCATGCCCAACAGGTCAACAGGCTATACGCCTTTCTTCATGGATTATGGCGCAGAAGTAGTCTTACCAAGTGTTATTCGTCATGGCTTATACTGACAATGAGACGGTGCATCAGAATGCATTAGATGCTTTGGATCAAGAGCAGGATCTTGCAGCAGCACGAACGGTGATTTATCAGCAAGACCTGTGTCGCTATCATAGCCGCAGGGTCAAGACCGGATGTTTCAAGAAGGCGACATGGTGTTACGTTTGATTCAAGATCAAACGGAGATGCACAAGTTATCCCCCACCTTCGGAAGCACCTTTTGTGGTCAGCAGAAATCTCAATAATGGGTCATATTACCTCATTGATGTACGGGACGAATCACGTACCTCTGGGCAGGAGACGGACGGGCCGTGGAATATTGCTCATCTCCGGCCTTACTACACTTGAGTCATCGACTCTCATCAATGTACATACATCCATCCTTGTATATACCTTTTTCATATAATAAAGTTGGCATCCCTACAAGATGGGGCTTCTGGCTTTCTTCATACAAGATTGTGCAAAGGTCGATACTTCAACAAAGGTCATTTGGGGGCTTCCAACCCGCCGGGTTTAGCTTTCACACCCTCTTGATCGGCTCTTGAGCCACCGCAAGGCCGGGTTGTATACCCAAAAGTTGATTCCATCAACAAGGTCATTCGGGGGCTTCCAACCCATCGGATTTAGCTTTCACACCCTCTTGACCGGCTTTTTAGCCACCACAAGGCCAAGTTAAACCTGCATGTATGCTTCTACTGCTCCATTAGGTGACCTGCCAAACTCTTACCGGTTAATCTTGACCAGAGACCCTGAGCTGATCAAAGTATTTGATAGTCACTCTCACCAGATACCTTGTACTGGTTAAGGTTCAAACGGCGGCTCCTGTCACGTGAGGGCTGACTTACGGAAAGCGAGGATAAACTCGCCTATATACCGTGTCTCTCCACCTTGTGGCCCATTTGTACTCTTATTCAGTTACTCTTTCTAAAGACCCTGCACTATTTAAGGTTCAAACGAAGAATTTATGTCACCTGAGAGCCGACTTATAGGTCTGGGGGTACTCATGCCCTGCTGCGCCTCTCCAATATGGCTCGTTGTACTCTTAATAGTTACTCTTTTAAAGACCCTGCATTGTTAAGGTTTGAACGGCGAATCTATGCCATGTGAGAGCCGACATATGACCTTTGGGCTCTGCGCCTAAGTTTTCGAAAAAGGAAAAGAAAGGTCACAAAAAGATTTCACAACTTTGGGTTGTGCCTCTAAAGCCGCCCTAAAAACGATACACAGTATGCTGTCTTGTTTGTTTTTGCATGTCTTGTCTTCTATGATAAGTCGCTGGTAAGTAAGACAGATAAGCACATGAAGCTATTAAAATTTCATACATGCACGATGGCACGGCAAAGGCAATCAAGTTTTACTAAGGCTATTAGAAATCTCTTCAAAGATTCCAAAAATCTACGAACTTAATTTTTTTGCATCACTGCTAACTTGGCGGCTCAACCAGCCGGGTTACTTCAATCAGGGGCCACTTGTTCAACTCGGTGGGGGATCATCCTGCGTCGGGTCTTCGATCTCCTCAATCTAAAGGTTGTCCACATCCCAGTTGCAGTTTGTTAAAGCTTCCAACTGAGCTTTGTCAAAGAGGGGAGACGGGGTCAATTTCAGGAGCAAAGAGTTGCTTACGGCGTGCAGGGATTAATTCCTTGGCTTCAAAGGTCGGGCAACACACTCGTTTGCTATCCTCGCCATAAGCCGCCTGATATGAGGTCAGATCAATCTCGTTAATGAGTGTCGATGCAAGCACTCAGGATTCCTTCATACATTGGGCGTAGTCTACTTGGGTAAACTCTGAGCCATCATCCTTCTTGGATGGGAAGCTATCCATCATCTCTTGAGTGGTCAACTCAGGGGCAAAAGCCAGCAACCGGCTTAATGCGGTCATTGCTCCCTTTCTAGTGGCTGATCTTTTTAGCTCCTCGATTTGCTGGGGCAGGGTGGACAAGATTTCTGTTACCCCTTTCATGAACTTGGGGACACCTTTCTCAGTCAGGATTGACTTGATGGTGCACAGGGTCTGACAGTACAGCTGTTCCCTCAAGGTGTATACTGCTTTCAGCTTCAACAAGCTATCAGAGGATAGTTGGAGGCTTCTCTGGCCTGCAAAGAAAATCAGAAGTCATAAGCCGTCTAAAGAGTTTTTTTAGCAAACTAAGGAATTTTTCTAAGTTTCAAGTACTTACCAAAGATGGCAGTAGTCATCCGAGATATGTGACGCTTGAGGATTTTCAGCTCTTCTGTCACAAGCTTCAGATTTTCATCGGCATCTTCTACATGCTTCGTCAAGATTGCTTGTTCAGATTCGGAGGCTTTCATGAAAGCGGCAAAGTCCACTTGTACCTTCTCAAGTTCTTCAACGGGGACTCGCCACTTCTCTTCCGCCTCAGCCCGAGCAGCTTGATGTGAGGCAACATTCTCTCTAAGGCTGGTTAGGTCATACTCGGTCGTGCTCAAAGCTTCCTGCATAGTGCATATAAGATCCATGAGTTTTAAGTCACCAAGAAGATACATTAGTAGTCAGAAATCATAAATCAATAATATTACAAGTCTCAAGCAGGTTGCAAGCAATCTACTTGACACTTGGGGGCTAATGTATATCACTTCTCACAAAGTTTGCAATGCTAGAAAGCCCCATGTCATTTTCAAGAAGATAAGCCGGCACTTGGGGGCTACACTTGGAACTTCCAAAGCAATGAAGTTACGGTTCATCCTCCAAACGATAACTCGGATTTGGAGGCTACATGGTGCGTCTAAACAATAAAGCTCCGGCTCATCATTGGCATAATGACCCGAACTTGGGCGTTATAGTTGCATCTTATTTTCAAGTAAGTACCGGCTTATTATCTGTATTAACCCATCACTTGGGGGCTACAGGACAAGCTACTTACAACATACCAAAAAGTTGGAAGACCCGGTCTACTATTTACAATACTAAACCAGAACTTGGGGGCTACATAACTATATAAGGAAAGGCAAGATTGGTGGAGTACCTCATATTTCTTATTCATCAGTCCAATAAGCTTGGACTCCATGTTACAACCTGCGGATAGGCTGTTCAGATAACCTGCGTGTAACTCATCTGCAGTCAGCTTCTCCAAGCTAGGGAATGCAAAGTCAATCTTCTATGGTGAGGGTGTCTCATCCTTGTTTGTATGTTTTGTTAACACATGAGGAGCAGGAGAGTTGTAACCCGTCCTAGTGATAACAAATTCTAGAGGAGCCATGTCTTCGGTGGCTGGTGAAGGGTTGGGCGGATTAGGCTTAGTCTATAGAGGGCCTTCAAGAGCAGACATGTACTACTAGGGAAGACCTTATACACAGAACCTTATCAGTAGCGTTGGATGAAAAGAGGCGCTACTGCTACATAGCAGTAGCACGCGTCAAGAAACGACGCTATTGCTAACTACTTAGTAGTAGCGCGGGTATTGGGTAGGGCACTACGACTAAGTTTGAACCTGGCCACATGATAGGCCCCACTTAGTAGTAGCACCTCCACCAGGAGCGCGCTATAGCTATGTCAGGTAGCAGTAGCGCTCTTTCCTAAAACGTGCTACTGATATCTTGACATAACCCCTGCTCGGACTTCCTCCTCCACTTCTTTCCTCCATCCATTCCCCATTCAGTCGAACCCTCTCCTCCGACGCCACCGTCGCCATCCGCCACCTGCCCACACCGCCATCATAATCTGCCGCCTGCCCACGCTGCCGTCCGTCGCCGCCCTCCAGCGCCGAAGTCCCTTCCCTCAAGCATCGCCGAATCCCTCATCGTGTCGCCGCCTCGCCTCTATGCCAGACTTGTCGTCGCCGCGCCACCGTCTCTCTCGACCGCACCATCGTCAGGATCCCTTCCTCCTCCACGTCCCCATTGCGTCTCTCCCGACAACCACCTCCCCGTTGTATGTCCACCTCTCCCCTCCCATCTTCTAGATTATGAACCCTAGTTAGGAATAACCCTAGTTAGTATGAACCCTAGATTTCAAATTAGGATAGAAATTTAGCTAGGTTTTGAAATTAGGACAAAAATTTAGGTTTAGATGTGGTTAACAGGATTCTAGGTATTTTGGGAGTTTTAGGTGTAGTTAACAGAATTCTAGATATTTTCGACATGTCATATTTGGACATGTGATATTTTGGACATGTGATATTTGTACATGTGATATTTTGGACATGTGATATTTGGAAAATGATGGTTATGTGCAAGGTAAATAATCCGAGTGCCTATGTTTTGCCGGAAATGTTGATTCATTTCCATTCTGGTGAATTTCAAGCGTACGATATGTCCACTTTTGGCAAAGGTCATGCCGAAATATCCCGTGAATTTTAGCATGACTTGTGCTAGAAAGTACGCATATGGAGTGCCCGGATTTGCTGTGACGGGAATGAAACGACATTTCGGCACACCATAGACGTTTTTTATGTCATTACTCATTTTGTTATAGTTTAAGAGTGAAACGAGGAGACTTAATCGTAGGTCTGCTAAGTGTTGACTTTAGGTCTGCTAAGTGTTTATTAATTTTTTTTCATAATTAAGAATTTGTTCTCAACGTGGACGATGCTTGGCTCGCATCCTCGTCGTCGACTCGGTGGAGGAGGCCTGCTTGATTATAGGGGTCATGTCCGGGACTGGGCTCTGCCGGGCTGTTACTCCGAGCTCCTACCTTTCGGGGTGCGCAACTTGGTGAGGAGGCAGCCCATCGTCGTCCCGGAGGTTATTTGGTGGTAGTCGCGTGGGCCACTCTAGATGTAGAGGGAGCCTGCCCCCGTGGAGGTGATATGTCGCTGTGTTAGGGAGGAGGACGAGCACATCCGATGCTATATGGCTGTGTTGGATGAAATGTTCTCCAATACCTGGCAGGTTCTTCAGGGATCTCACCCAAGCTATGATCCTGTGATGGTTCCTTCTCTTTGGGTGTCCACCGCCCGCGCCGATACCTGTCGTTCGCTACGGTTCTAACTGTGTTAGTGACGTTATATGTATGATACTATTCGAGATGTATTAGTGATAATATTCTTCGATGTACGAATGCAAGAGATGGTTAATAGAACTTGTAGCGACCATCATCGATGGTCGAAAAATTGGTGAGGGAGTGTCCACCATATATGAGAGAAGAAGAATGTTGACAGCTATCGTGGGGATCGCTTCCCCTTCTTCTCCTCGTGCTAGATATTTTTTATGCACTAGGGGAAGGAGGAGTAGCGACCATCATCGACGGTCAAAAAAACAGTGACGGAGTGTCCACCACATACGTGAGATAAGAGTTTAGGAAGGAAGACTCAATAGACATAAAGTTTCCTGGTAGTTTTCTATGATCGATTTTAAATGTTTCAACTATGAACATAGGAAATGTCTGGCAACAAAAGGGAATTCGTTATGTGCGAATACTGCGAAGACGAGCGCGACATGTGTGACAAGCCTCACCTAGTTGGTGGTAGGCGCTTCAGCATCATGTTGGATGAGACCTTCGAAGTGGATAAAGTAAGTCACAACGACAAGTCTTTTTTCATAATTAATCATGTCTTCTGCTTCTTTTGCTTCAACTTATAATTTTAATTTTTTACATTTCTACTAGCATATCCCTTGCCATGCCAGAATTTCTCTCTTGGATAAGATTGGTTTCAGTACTAAGGAAAGTATGGAGGTAAAGAGAGTTCACTTGAGGACTGAGCATGGTTATACTTTGCCGTAAAATTGTACACTGAAGACACCTACTCCTATTTTTAATGCAAAAATTGTAGAACACTATGCAAGGCTTATGCATTTGATCCTAATATGCTTATCACCTTTGATATTCATCCGGAAGATGAAACTGAAGGTAATATCGACATCTAGGTCGATGTGCAGACGCCTCCAGTTCTACCATTATGTGAGTTTCTCGGCCATATTTATTAAGTAATTTATATTTTTATTCAAAAATAGTTGACAACTAATTTTTATTGATAGCTTATTTCCATTCAAGCAAACATGTCCAACGCTTGGTAGACAGCATGTACTACTGTCCCGAGGCTGAACTAAACTGCGAGGAGATAGGTCATTATGTTTCATGGTTTGAGGATCTTGATATTGTCAAGACAGGTTATTTTCTTGGACTTCGAGATATTAGTACTCAAAACGTGCGAGCACTAATGTGTGTATTGAACTACGGTCACGTCTATTTAGGAATGATGGTAAGTTTTTTACTATTAGTCTTTAGTGCATTGTCGGGACCCCGATCCTAAGTCATATGATTCCATACTATAACAAGCCACATCACTTTGCGGCCTCACGCACGGTACACCACGACTACCACCTTACCTTGGCCGGGACCGTTTGCGTCTTTTGGCTCACATATGTGAACATGTCGCTGGCAATCACATAACAAAGAACCCGGGCCGACATGACTAGTCATAGAACCCAAGTGGCACATCCGTACAGAAACAGGCATACATAACCCAGCAGTGCAAGTGTCGGTCTCAAGCGTGTGTATACGAGTCATAGAAAGATACAAGGACTCCATTACGTCGCGAGACACGAATGTCATCACTGCACGTAGACGAGTCGTAGCAGGCTACGGGGACTCCATTACACCGCGAGACATTTCCCCGAAGGGACAGACACAGCAACAAAGAAGGATACATGTCGGTCAATCAATGTGTTCGGAGCAGTAGCAAGCTACCATGGCTCGGTGGAAGCACAAAGAGGCAGTTTCCCGTAAAGAGTACTACTAAAGGCACACGACTAGGTGTTGGATCCCATACATACCGTTGCACGTCACACGTACGCACGACATGCCCGATATGCATAGATACAACCATGGCATCACAACATAACCATACAATAACATGACTTTTATTTAAGAGGCTCAGACGAGCCTTGCATAATATGTTCATACAGACAGGGGTCACATGACCCGGCACTCAAGTCATACAAACATAGTCATACAAGCCAGCGGAAACTAAAGCTGTCTGGGTACAGACGGCAAAATATAAAAGAGGCACATGGCCTGACTATCTACAGCCCACCACACGGGCAAGATCGTAACTGGGACACCAGCTATTCGGCATCGTCAACATCTAGATAAAACCCACCTGATGGGTCCTGGTTTTCTTCTGCAACATTAATTAAGCAAGGGTGAGTACAATCGTACTCAACAAGTCTTTAAAACAGACCTAGTCTATTTATGCTCATGTGTCAACAAGGGGGTGGTGCAGTTTATGTAGAAAGCCAGCTTTGACTCATGGCTAACCTACACTACTCAGTTTTAAACTCTTTGTTACAATTTTATTTATCGCACACGAGTCCACTAACTCCATCACAATACACCACCATGGACTCACCTTCCCCTTCCGGAAGAGTGCCATCCACAGTACTCACACTTTTCTTGAGATTTTTAGAGGTATCCATTTGGTTATCTATGAACAGCATAAGTTCTCCAAGTAGTCCATATCCGAGGACGCGGCTATTCGAATAGTTTCATAACCCTGCAGGGGTGTACTTCTTCACACACGCTCTCGCCACTTATCGCTGTGTGCCATAAACCATGCACCTCGGCAACCTTCAAGCGGATGCCCAGCGAGGGAGTCGGCCACGACCGTCAATCACATAAGACCTCTAGTCCAGGCTACCGCCTATTTGAGACTGACCCGCACGGAAATCCGGCCAAAGTTTCCGCTACGGTCCCAAACGATGTGCGCAGGGTTCCCAAGCCCACCATTCGGGTGACCCTTGGTACACCGTGCCACTGCCTACCGCGTTGTAACCCACCCCGAGGGTTAGCGCTACGCACGGCCTCCAGCATGCTATAAACACCAGAAACTACTTGCAATACCTGGACCAAGGACTAAGCGACTCAAAAGTCGAGAGGGTCAGTTAAGTATCCTAACGTGTGGTAGTATCTAGTCTTGGATCACAAACACGGAACCCAGTTCCTAAGAACGGTCCCAATGAGACAACCCACTATGTACTCCTACATAGCCTCTCATCGCTACCTTTACCAAATCGTATTCATTATAAGCTCATCACGTCGGACAACATTGTTTCACTCAGTTCATCACCCAGATGAATCCGACTTGACACAACTCTAAGCATAGCAAGCATAGCAGGCAAAGTAAGCTAAGCGCAGCATGGCACAAGCATCTACCAGGTATGCTAGGTTGCAAGGTTTAGCTATTTACTGTGACAAGATCAGGTCATGCATAAGAATAGGATCATCTACCGTGTATAACTGACATGTGATCATTTGTCCTAATGCAATAAATGAGAGCAGGAACAAGAGAGTGGGATGTTATCGGAATGATCAATGGGGTTGCTTGCCTTGCTAGGTTGCGGAAGAGTTCTCGCCATCGTCAGGGTACGGAGTGGTATCCTCCGGATTAGGGCCCACCACAACGCAGACAAACATTCAATACAAACAGATGCAACAATATGATGCATGAACATGGCATAATGATGTACATGGATGAGCTAATGTAGCTACTGGTCATGTCAATTTGAAATGTATTTGAATATAGGTTCAAAGTTGTTCTCATTTCAAATTCTATATATTGACCTAATGCTAAAATGTCCATGTTCACCTATTTAGGTTTCTCTATCATGCATGAGCGTTGCACCATTGGACTCGTTGGATTTTTCTGATAAATTTTCATATATAAATTATTTTCATCTGACTTACAGATTAATTTATATGATTTTTCAAAGTTTTAAATAATTTCTGGAATTATTTTTAAAAAAGAAATTGACTTATGACATCAGCGTGACGTCATCCTGACGTCAGCTCGTCAACAGACCGCTCCAGGTCAAAACTGACCAGTGAGGCCCTCATGTCAACGTCAGTAGGCTAGTCCCCACGCTGACTGAGGTTTGACCCAGCGATGGGGCCCACTGTCAGTGGCTGGGCTAAGCTAACCAAGGTGATTAGTGACTAAGTGGTCGGCCACGTCGGCACTGGCCGAAGGGTGGTCGCCGGCGACCATCCGACGCGGCGGAGGCTCGCCGGAATCCACTAGAGGGGTCGGATCGACGCGGGGAAGGCACTGGAACAAAGCCTGTGCTCGACCGCGTCGATTGGCTGGTCAGGGGGCACCGGCGATCACCGGAGGCTCGCCGGGGAGCACTTCGACGGCGGCGCCCGATCGGCCACTACGGGGAGGAGCGCTAGGGAGCACGCCGAAGCTAGGGAAGAGAGGGAGGAGGACGGGGTGCTCACTGGGAGGTCGCAGGGGGGCTTGGAAGGCTCGGGGACGACCGGCGCTGGCAGGAATGGCGACGGACTCCGGCGGGTCCCAAGGTTGAAGACGGACACGGCAGCGGCCTTGGGGGCCTCTCGGGTCTTTCTGGTGCCACAGGGAGGACGAGGGCATCGCGGCGGGTCTACCGGTGGGATCGGAGGGGAGAGGGGGTGGCCAGAATGGCGGCTACGGCGAGCGGCAGCAACGGCGGCGCTCGGCAGAGGAGGAGACAAGGAGAGGAGAGGGGGGAAATGGAGCGGGGAGGGAGCCAGCTCATCCCTGGCGAGCCTTCTCGCTTGACGGTGTGGCGAGGGGGCGGCCAGGCAGGCAGGTGGCGTGGCACCACCGCCGCGGGCGCCGTCCCCTGCTTCTCCTCTGCCATCTGGCAGGAGGAAGAAGACGGGGCTGCCCTTGGTGGGCTGGGCCTCCTGGTGGGCCGGGGCCAGGTAAGCCCTGTCCTTTTCCTTTTTTTGTTTTATTTCTGTTTTCTGTTTTTTTTTCTTCTAACACTTGTTTATTTCTTGCAGGTCCAAAATACCCTTCAAATAATTATAAAACTTTTATAGATTCAAGTTTGAATATTTCAAACGTGTATCAAAAGTTTCAGATTATTTTGAAAGCAGTGATAATGATAATGTTTTTATTTGTCATTTTCAGAGACATAATTCATTAATTTAAAATATTTCCAATGTTCAAATAATTGAAATGGTCCCTGGTATATCCATGCCTTTAATTATCAGACATAGGGAACATTTTTGATGGGCATTTTGGATTTGTTGAAATTTCATTTGTTTGGAATTCCTTTAATTCATAAAATGCTTAGGGTTTCTTTCTTTCTCCCCATTTCATATTGATGCAATGATGATGATGATGATGCAAACACAATGCTAGCCTAGACACTTTCTAGGGTTGTGACAACTCACCCCCACTCAAAAGAATCTCGTCCCGAGATTTTGAAGTCGTCGGGAAGAGCGCGGGGTACTCTAGTCGAAGACGATCTTCTCTTTCCCATGTCGCCTCCTTTTCAGAATGATGCGACCACTGAACCTTAAGAAACTTGATGTTCCGATGCCGAGTGGTACGCTCAGCCTGGTCGAGAATACGAACAGGATATTCTCGATATGAAAGGTTATCTTGGAGATCAAGCGCTTCATGGTCCACTTCTCGGACATGGTCCGAAAAGCAACGCCTGAGTTGAGAGACGTGGAAGACATCATGAACTTTGGAAAGATGCGAAGGAAGTTCCAATTGGTAGGCAACCTCTCCTCGTTTAGCAAGAATGCGAAAAGGTCCAATGCAACGAGGATCCAACTTGCCTTTGATACCGAATCAATGGGTACCCTTCATAGGTGTAACCCGAAGGTAAGCCTTCTCATCAACTTCATAAGTCACAGACTTATGATGACGGTCATATTGACTCTTTTGACGGGATTGGGCTGTTTTCAACTTTTCACGAATAATGCGGACTTGCTCCTCTGCATCCTAGATCATGTCCGGACCAAAGAGTTTCCTCTCTTCGGTTTCTGACCAGTTAAGAGGTGTTCGACATTTTCGTCCATAGAGAACTTCAAAAGGGGCTTTGCCCAAGCTTGATTGATAACTGTTGTTACATGCGAATTTAGCAAATGGAAGGCAGTTCTCCCAATTCATACCGAAAGATATAACACAAGATCGGAGCATGTCTTCGAGAATTTGATTGACTCGCTCAACTTGACCACTAGATTGAGGGTGGAAAGCAGTGCTAAAGAATAGATGAGTCCCCATGGCAGTTTGAAAACTTTCCCAAAATCGAGAAGTAAAGATACTTCCATGGTCTGAGTTAATCTCCAAAGGAACACCATGAAGAGAAACTATTCGAGAAACATATAACTCCGCTAGCTGACTAGCAGTAATGCTTTCACGAACAGGAAGGAAATGAGCCACTTTGGAGAGGCGATCAATGACTACGAATATAGCATTGTTCCCTCTCTTGGTTCTGGGAAAACCGGTGGTGAAATCCATACCGACCTTACCCCATTTCCATTCAGGAATAGCTAAAGGTTGAAGGGTGCCAGCAGGCCTTTGATGTTCCGCTTTCACACGACGACAAACGTCGCAATTAGCAACATACTGAGCAATTTCTCTCTTCAACCTAGTCCACCAGAACCTCTGGCGTAGGTCTTGATACATTTTGGTACTACCCGAATGAATTGCGAGAGAAGAATCATGAGCCTCCTTAAGAATCAGCTGTCTTAGACGGGTGCTCTTGGAACCACCAACCGATTCTGAAAGAACACCACACCTCCATCATCCTTAGAGAAATCCTTGGCGTTTCCGCTAACGATATTTTCCTTAATCCGAGATATCCCTTTGTCATATCTCTGGACAGCTACTATTTGATCCTAAAGAGTAGGTTTCGCCACCAAGTTGGACAGGAACCCTTGAGGAACAATGTGAAGATTTAACTTCCTGAATTCCTCATGGAGAAACGGTTGACCTGGTTTTAACATCGGATTGTTACAATAAGACTTACGACTTAGTGCATCATCCATGACATTGGCTTTCCCCGGGGTGTAAGTTATCCCTAAGTCGTAATATGTAATCAACTCTACCCACCGTCTTTGCCTGAGATTCAAATCCGGCAGGGTGAAGATATATTTCAGACTTTGGTGATCGGTGTATATCCCGCAACGATTACCCAGGAGGTAATGTCGCCATGTCTTTAGTGCATGAACTACAACTCCAAGTTCAAGATCATGTGTTGGATAATTATCCTCATGTGAACACAACTGTCGAGATGCATATGCAATCACATGACGATCTTGCATAAGAATGCAACCTAATCCTTGTCGCGAGGCGTCGAAGTAGATAATAAAGTCCTTAGAAAAATATGGTGGCACCAGAACGGGAGCAGAGGTCAGTCGTCTTTTCAACTCCTGAAAACTATGCTCACATTGTGGGGTCCACTCGAACCTTTTATCTTTCTTGAGGAGTTCAGTCAGAGGTTTCGCAACCTTGGAGAAATGCTCAACAAAGTGGCGACAATAGCTCGCTAAGCCAAGGAAACTCCAAACTTGCTTAACCGATTCATGTTGAGTCCAATCAAGGATGGCCTGAACTCTCTCGGGATTGACAGCAATACCTTTGCCAGAGATCACGTGGCCTAGATAGGTCACTTCCGGCAACCAGAATTCACACTTGGAGAATTTGGCATGTACGCGATGCTCTCGAAGTTTCATCAATACCAGCCTTAGATGCTCGGCATGTTCTTGTTCGTTCTTCGAGTAGATGAGTATATCGTCGAGGTAAACTACGACGAATTTATCCAAATACTCCATGAAGATCAAATTCATCAGACGGGAGAAAGTGGCTGGAGCATTGGTTAAACCGAAGGACATGACGGTGTACTCGTATTGGCCATAACGAGTGACAAAAGCCGTTTTTGGAATGTCCCCGTTTCTAATTCTGATTTGATGGTATCCCAACCTCAAATCCATTTTGGAAAAGACACAGGATCCAGCGAGTTGATCGTACAAATCGTTGATCCTGGGGAGCGGATACTTGTTTTTGATAGTGACCAAGTTCACTGGTCGGTAATCCACAACCATGCGATCCGATCCATCCTTCTTCTTGATGAAGAGGATGGGGCAAGCCCAAGGACAAGAACTAGGACGAATGAAACCTTTCTTCAAAGCCTCATCGAGTTGGGTTTTTAGCTCGGCTAGTTCTAAGGGTGCCATCTTATAAGGTCTTCTGGCTATTGGAACTGTCCCTGGAAAAAGTTCTATCACGAACTCAACATCTCTGACAGGTGGAATACCTGGCAATTCTTCTGGAAAGACATCCGGAAAATCACGGACTACCGGAATATCTTCTAGCTCAGGGAGAGGGCTAGCATTTGGGGAATAGAGTTGGAACTTGGTTGTTCGAGTAGAGACATTAACTATCTCACCCGAGGGATGTGTAAGTTGAACATTCCTAGAATGAGTATCAATCTTGGCATAGTGGGCTTTCATCCAATCCATACCTAGAATGATATTGATGTCCGAAGACTTAAGAGCTATCAAGGATGCTAGGAATACTAGTCTATCCACCAGAATTTCATTGTCATGGCTCACTCTAGAAGTTTGCCACTTTGATCCAGGAGTCTGAACTACTAAAGGAGTGGGCATGTCACAGAAAGACATGTTATGCAACTATGCATAACTTTCTGAGATGAACGAATGAGATGCCCCAGTATCAAATAGAACAGATGTTGGATGGCTATTAACAAGAAGCGTACCTAGAATGACATCAGGGTCTTCAAGAGCTTCTTCAGCAGACACATAGTTAACTCGCCCACGGGCAGGAGTTGGCTTCACATAGAAGGTTTTCCTTGGTTTTCCGCGTCCAGTGGGCTTGGCATTGTTCTAGGGACACTCACGAGAATAGTGTCCCGGTTCTCCACACTTGTAGCATACCACTGTAGCACGAGGGGCAACATTTACTTGTGGTCCTCCAAATGGTCTGGGTGGAGGGTTGGACTGAACTAGACGAGGTGCTTGGAAGGATGGCCTCGCAGTGTACCTTGCCGGCATAGCTGCATTGGGTACCCATATTCGGCGCTTGTTGGGTCCTGAACCCGATGCAGGGTTGAAGTCACGGTTATGCCTCCTTGTGGCCTCGTAGTCAGTCTGTCCGGACTCGACATTGATAGCTTTATTGACGAGAGCTTGAAAGGTGGTGCACTCATGCAGACGAAGATCTCGGCGAAGCTCAGCATTAAGTCCCTTGCGGAACCTAGCCTGCTTCTTAGCATCAGTTGAGACTTCCTCTGGGGCATAGCGAGCAAGATTACCAAACTCGCGACTGTATGCATCCACTGACAATCTGCCCTGGGTGAAGGCACAGAATTCCTCTCTTTTGCGATCCATCAGCCCTTCCGGGATGTGATGGATACGGAATGTGGCGCTGAACTCTGCCCAGGTTGGTGCAGGTCCCTGGGGACGCATAGCCTCATAGCTTTCCCACCACAGGTTGGCAGGTCCCTCCAGAAAGTATGTCGCAAAGGTTACCTTATTGGCCTCTGAAACATTTGCAGCTCGGATCTTACGTGACATGCTGGTCAGCCAATCATCCGCATCGACGGGATCGATCGAGTGATGGTACTTAGGCGGACACAGTTTAATGAAGTCACCAAGTGACACTCCATCATTGTGGTCGTTGCGGGGAGCACGAGCGGTGTTTTGTTCAATCCTCTCCAACAGCCTATTGGTCTCCCTCTTATTCCTTTCAGCTTCTAGCATCACCTCTGCTAGAGATGGTGCATGTGGTAGCTCCTCTTTCCTTGGCTGGCTACTCTCGCCCTGCTCAAGAGCAGGCACGGGGTTGTTCCTAGTTGCCACCATCCTAGGGAAAACAATTCACAGCTTAGAGATAGAGAACAACAACTCTAAGACATGAGTTAAGGAATGCACTGATCAACATGGCATGTAGGATAACACCAATCAACATGGTAAAACGACTACCATATGAACATTAGGTTTCATACACACCATGACTTAGTTTAGTACAAACCCAAGCTGAAAACAACTACAGAGAGATGACACAACTCATCGGAGGCATTACAAGCTTCCTATACATTATCTATCTACACCTCCGGAACTCAACTCTCGACCTTAGTCATATCCCACAAGACACGCAGGACTGTGGCGATACGACTACTGCCATACTAGGACTAACATCGACGCACTCAAACATCACCATAGAATGCCTCGTATAGGTTACCCCCTTGACCCGGGAGCTGAACCTGAGGATCTGGAAACACTCTAGCCTGGGATCCCTGGAAACCATAAGGACACGGGTGTGGCCTTGGTCCCCTTGTCGGCGGCAACAGCGGTCCTCGAAGAGGGGTGACGCCTCCAACATCAGGCCAGTCTACGTGTGCTAGAAAATGAGCCCGCGATGGGGTCAGCATCTCCAAGTCTCCATAGCCTGTCTACACGACAGGTGCCAACTACGTCAAGGCTGTCCAAAGGCATGCACGGGTAGCATAGAGCTCCATGCGAAGGGCACGTGCATCATGATCCCTGTTCTCCAACATCTGAGCAGTCACCTGCAGCCTAGGGTCCTCATGAGAATGATCAAAGTAGGCTGCACTAAGATATCCATCCTCTCCTCCCATGGAAGCAGGAACATAGCAGAACTCCGTGTTCTGAAGCAAACCATGGTGAAACCTCATAATAGTCAGCATAGTGTAGGCGGCTTCCTGAACTGCCATATCTATGGTAACTCCCAATCCATGAGTCCAGTGAAGCGGCTCTGCAGCTCCAGGATAGGAAGGATATATCCTAACGGTACATAGATACTGACTCTAGTTGAAATCTCGATACTGCTCCTCCACTGTGTACTCTGGGTACCAACGATATCCAGCCTCCATCATAACTCTAACCAACATGGCCGTGTGACCCGTCACATCTATGCACCTGGTCAGACGGACCACCTGACGGAAAGGACGAGAGGGCATCTGAAACAGAGAATGATGCAAAGACATTAGATCCTAGCAGAAATTGGACAGCATAACAGCTGTAATTGCTCAAGAAATTTTTTGAGACAATTGAAAAGAGATTGGAAAAGCACAACCACTCGACTATCTAGACTCAAATCTCTTCTCCATCTGTTTGTCATACCAAGAACACTTGAGTAACTGCACTCACGTACAAGCAAGCTAGCTATGAGTCCATGGCTAGTAACTCATCATCCTAAGCAATAGATGAGAATCCTAGTTCCTATCCCCGTAGAAAAGATGAGAATGACTCAGGATAGAATAATTTGGGAAGAGGAGTAAAAAGAGCCTTACGTTCCCTTCCACAATCAATTCCCCTACTTATCTATAGTGTTTCTAGACTCAACTTCGACCGGTGTGGCTTGGTAGTCCTACAGTCAGTCAGGCTCTGATACCAACGCTGTCAGGACCCCGATCCTAAGTCATATGATTCCATACTGTAACAAGCCACATCACTTTGCGGCCTCACGCACGGTACTCCACGGCTGCCACCTTACCTTGGCCGGGACCGTTTGCGTCTTTTGGCTGATGTATGTGAACATGTCGTTGGCAATCACAGAACAAAGAACCCGGGCCGACATCACTAGTCATAGAACCCAAATGGCACATCCGTACGGAAACAGGCATACATAACCCAGCAATGCAAGTGTTAGTCTCAAGCGTGTGTAGACGAGTCATAGCAAGCTACAAGGACTCCATTACGTCGTGAGACACGAATGTCATCACTGCACGTAGACAAGTCGTAGCAGGCTACGGGGACTCCATTACATCGCGAGACATTTCCCTGAAGGGACAGACACAGCAGCAAAGAAGGATACATGCTGGTCAATCAATGTGTCCGGAGCAGTAGCAAGCTACCATGGCTCGGTGGAAGCACAAAGAGGCAGTTTCCCGTAAAGAGTACTACTAAAGGCACACGACTAGGTGTCGGATCCCATACATACCGTTGCACGTCACACGTACGCACGACATGCCCGATATGCATAGATACAACCATGGCATCACAACATAACCATACAATAACATGACTTTTATTTAAGAGGCTCAGACGAGCCTTGCATAATATGTTCATACAGACAGGGGTCACATGACCCGACACTCAAGTCATACAAACATATTTATACAAGCCAGCGGAAACTAAAGTTGTCTGGGTACAGACGGCAAAATATAAAAGAGGCACATGGCCTGACTATCTACAGCCCACCACATGGGCAAGATCGTAGCTGGGACACCAGCTATTCGGCATCGTCAACGTCTAGATAGAACCCACCTGATGGGTCCTGGTTTTCTTCTGCAACATTAATTAAGCAAGGGTGAGTACAATCGTACTAAGCAAGTCTTTAAAACAGACCTAGTCTATTTATGCTCATGTGTTAACAAGGGGGTGGTGGAGTTTATGCAGAAAGCCAGCTTTGACTCATGGCTAACCTACACTACTTAGTTTTAAAATCTTTGGTACAATTTTATTTATCGCACACGAGTCCACTAACTCCATCACAATACACCACCATGGACTCACCTTCCCCTTCCGGAAGAGTGCCATCCACAGTACTCACACTTGTCTTGAGATTTTTAGAGGTATCCATTTGGTTATCTATGAACAGCATAAGTTCTCCAAGTAGTCCATATCCGAGGACGCGGCTATTCGAATAGTTTCATAACCCTGCAGGGGTGTGCTTCTTCACACATGCTCTCGCCACTTATCGTTGTGTGCCATAAACCATGCACCTCAGCAACCTTCAAGCCGATGCCCAGCGAGGGAGTCGGCCACGACCGTCAATCACATAAGATCTCTAGTCCAGGCTACCGCCTATTTGAGAGTGACCCACACGGAAATCCGGCCGAAGTTTCCGCTACGGTCCCAAACGATGTGCGCAGGGTTCCCAAGCCCACCATTCGGGTGACCCTTGGTACACCGTGCCACTGCCTACCGCGTTGTAACCCACCCTGAGGGTCAGCGCTACGCACGGCCTCCAGCATGCTATAAACACCAGAAACTACTTGCAATACCTGGACCAAGGACTAAGCGACTGAAAAGTCGAGAGGGTCAGTTAAGTATCCCAACGTGTGGTAGTATCTAGTCTTGGATCACAAACACGGAACCCAGTTCCTAAGAACGGTCCCAATGAGACAACCCACTATGTACTCCTACATAGCCTCTCATCGCTACCTTTACCAAATCGTATTCATTATAAGCTCATCACATCGGACAACACTGTTTCACTCAGTTCATCACCTAGATGAATCCGACTTGACACAACTCTAAGCATAGCAAGCATAGCAGGCAAAGTAAGCTAAGCGCATCATGGCACAAGCATCTACCAGGTATGCTAGGTTGCAAGGTTTAGCTATTTACTTTGAGAAGATCAGGTCATGTATAAGAATAGGATCATCTACCGTGTATAACTGACATGTGATCGTTTGTCCTAATGCAATAAATGAGAGCAGGAGCGAGAGAGTGGGATGTTATCGGAATGATCAATGGGTTTGCTTGCCTTGCTGGGTTGCGGAAGAGTTCTCGCCTTCGTCAGGGTACGGAGTGGTATCCTCCGGATTAGGGCCTACCGCAACGCAGACAAACATTCAATACAAACACATGCAACAATATGATGCATGAACATGGCATAATGATGTGCATGGATGAGCTAATGTAGCTACTGGTCATGTCAATTTGAAATGTATTTGAATATAGGTTCAAAGTTGTTCTCATTTCAAATTCTATATATTGACCTAATGCTGAAATTTCCATGTTCACCTATTTAGGTTGCTCTATCATGCATGAGAGCAGCACCATTGGACTCATTGGATTTTTCTGATAAATTTTCATATATAAATTATTTTCATGTGACTTACAGATTAATTTATATGATTTTTCAAAGTTTTAAATAATTTCTGGAATTATTTTTAAAAAAGAAATTGACTTATGACATCAGCCTGACGTCATCCTGACGTCAGCTCGTCAACAAACTGCTCCAGGTCAAAACTGACCAGTGGGGCCCTCATGTCAGCATCAGTAGGCTTATCCCCGCGCTGACTGAGGTTTGACCCAGCGATGGGGCCCACTGTGAGTGGCTGGGCTAAGCTAATCAAGGTGATTAGCGACTAAGTGGCCGGCCACGTCGGCACTGGATGGAGGGTGGTCGCCGGCGACCATCCGACACGGCGGAGGCTCACCGGAAGCCACTAGAGGTGTCGGATCGATACGGGGAAGGCACTAGAACAAAGCCCATGCTCGACCGCGTCGATTGGGCTGGTCAGGGGGGACCGGCGATCACCGGAGGCTCGCCGGGGAGCACTTCCACGGTGGCGCCCGATCGGCCACTACGGTGAGGAGCGCCAGGGAGCACAGGGAAGCTAAGGAAGAGAGGGAGGAGGACGGGGTGCTCACTGGGAGGTTGCAGGGGGGCTCGGAAGGCTCGGGGACGACCGGTGATGGCAGGAACGGCGACGAACTCCGGCGGGTCCCAAGGTTGAAGACGGATGCGGCAGCGGCCTTGGGGGCCTCTCGGGTGTTTTTGGCACCACAGGGAGGACGAGGGCGTCGCGGCGGGTCTACTGGTGGGCCTGGAGGGGAGAGGGGGTGGCCAGAACGGCGGCTACGACGAGCGGCAGCAACGGCGGCGCTCGGCAGAGGAGGAGAGAAGGAGAGGAGAGGGGGGAAATGGACCGGGGAGGGAGCCAGCTCATCCCTGGCGAGCCTTCTTGCTTGCCAGCGCGGCGAGGGGGCGGCCAGGCAGGTAGGTGGCGTGGCGCCAGCGCCGCGGGCGCCGTCCCCTGCTTCTCCTTTGCCTTCTGATAGGAGGAAGAAGATGGGGCTGCCCCTGGTTGGCTGGGACTCCTGGTGTGCCGGGGCCAGGTAAGCCCTGTCCTTTTCCTTTTTTTGTTTTATTTCTGTCTTCTGTTTTTTTCTTCTAACACTTGTTTATTTCTTGTAGGTCCAAAATACCCTTCAAATAATTCTAAAACTTTTATAGATTCAAGTTTGAATATTTCAAACGTGTATCAAAAGTTTCAGATTATTTTGAAAGCAGTGATAATGATAATGTTTTTATTTGTCATTTTCAGAGACATAATTCATTAATTTAAAATATTTCCAATGTTCAAATAATTGAAATGGTCCCTCGTATATCCATGGCTTTAATTATCAGACATAGGGAACATTTTTTATGGGCATTTTGGATTTGTTGAAATTTCATTTGTTTGGAATTCCTTTAATTCATAAAATGCTTAGGGTTTCTTTCTTTCTCCCCATTTCATATTGATGCAATGATGATGATGATGATGCAAACACAATGCTAGCCTAGACACTTTCTAGGGTTGTGACATGCATCTTTTTCATACATTCTTTTTTAAGCTAAACTTCATTGCTAAGTATGTTACTATGATGTTCTTCAACAGGGACTCCCGAGGACTGTTGTGCCTCGTTGGATCGAGCCTAAAGGTTGCATGACAATGGTTAGCTTAAGGCCAAGATATCCTACATTGCACATGAGTGCATTCATCATTTCTCGAAGTGAGCAAAATTATGAAGGATTACACAGAAGTACTAGACAGCACTCGGAAGCACAACCCGCAATTAGGAGACAGGTTCATCTGCATTCTCCAATATGATGAAGCAGGAGTGCTACACATGTTTTATGCTATTTTACCTGAGAGAGAGAGCAGCAGGAGTAGGTCCTAGGTATTAAGAATAATTAGTTAGTGTTGATTATATATGACTCTGATGATGATGATAAGTTTTTATTATGTGCTACAATGTATTAGAGTCGATGGTGATGCTGAGGAGTAGTGATTATGAGTACTATGATGATGAGGAATTGTTATAACTAGTGACCAGGTTGTTATATGATGTTTCATGGATGAAAAAAATGATGAGGAGGAGTTTTTCTATGACAATGATGTATTATGATGATAGTGTATGAAAACTTGTATAGTGGCATATGAATATACGACATAAAACAAAAAAGAAATATGTAATAATAGTAGTAGCGCGGGCGGAGAGACGCGCTGCTAGTAACTAACAGTAGAGCTTTCTACTAAAAGCGCTACTGCTACACTTTAGCTGTAGCGCCGTAGCAGTAGCGCGCTGCCCCGCGCTACTGCTATACCCAAAACCAGCGCTACGCTAGGCCTTTCCCTAGTAGTGATGTCACGGTCAGTTGTCTCTAAAAATTTAGGGGCATCTTCAGGAGCATCTTTTCTGACTTCAGAGGGCTCAACATGAGCTGTAGGATAATCTGACTTGGGAGTCTCCGGCTCTTGAGCAGTAGGAGTAGTGGTTGACCCGTCTACTTTCCTTCATTTGCTTGAGCACTGGGAGAAAAAAAATTATACAATTAGAAGGGCAAGGATGTTAACATATGTTTTGATGTATAAAATTAAGTACCCTAGATTGATTTTGAGAGGAGGTAGCTTGAAGGCGGTTGAGTCGCCAGATGAAGGGGCATCTCCTAAAAGGTTAAGATGCTAAAAACAAAGTACGCTACAATGCGAAAACGGTATACATACATTGGAGTCGTTTGAAGGAATACCTCAGCACGCCGTTTCCTAGCAGATGGAGAATTTGGAAAGCCGACCAAGAGGTCTTCAGAGCCGGTGCTCCGAGTCAGGCGTCTGGAGTCATGTTGTTGCTTTGTCAAAAGAAAGTTGGGATCCAAGTAAGCAAGAGGATGTGAAAACGGAACTTTTCGGATGACCCGCCATGTTTTTTCTCATGGAAAGATTTCTGAGCCGAAGGAAATGTAACTTACCTCAGTGGCGTCGGCATGACTTGTTTCTGCTTCTTCCTGTGAACAGTCAACGTTAATAAGTTGCATAAAGAGATGAGCAATAGAGGCAAGTTCAACCTCTAGTCTTCAAGCTCGAGAAGCTCCTGAGCAAAGGTTTTCTTCTTACGGCCGCGGGCTTTACCCACCTTAGTCTTCTTCGAAGGGGGAGTATATTTATTTTTCCAGAAAGTAGATTTGGCCTATGTGCAAGCCACCAAAATGTTAAAAGGAGTAAGGCAGAAGGTTAAGACAAAACAAGCAATTTGTGAAAAGGTTTCTTACATCTGGAGCTAGGTTCTTGACGTAGAAAGGTTCAACCCAGTTTTGTTGCAAATGTCTTGAGGTTCGCCTAGACGTTACTTGACGGCGGAATTAATATCTTGCCTTGTCAGAGGTGTGATGTTGAAACTAAGAGGGTCATCCACTACAACCGTATATTCGCACATGAGTCTATCACGCCGACTTAGTGGCAAGATTCTCCAGGTAACCCAACAACAGGTTTTATCAACACTAGTCAAGCCATTAGCCATTAAGGCCCTGATTTTTGTAAAGGCTAGGGCATATTTTACTCACTATACAGCAGACATCCTATCCGGAAGCTCATTGCAGGTGCAAAGCCGGGTAGGGAGGTAACCTGGTAGCGGCTTCTCTTCTCTCGAGGAAGTATCCTTGCAATAGAACCATGTTGTGTTCCAGTCTTTGGGGTGAGTCGGCAAGGTGCCTGCTGGATAGGGCATATCTCTCCTCCTCTGGATTGAGACGCCTCCAAGTTCCAAGCTTGGTCCAGCCACTACTTCAGTTTGGCGGTTGATGTAAAAGAAGTCACGAAAGAGGTCAACAGACGGCTCTTCCTGCAGATATGCTTCACATAGGTCTTGGAACTGACACATGTTGGTGACAGAATTGGGCCTATATCTTGTGGGTAGAGGTTGAAGAAGTGAAGGACATCCTGGATTTTTTTTGACACGGGCGGGCTAAAACCACATAGGAGGTGATGACTAAATATGACAACTACCCCTTCTTGAGGGGTGGGTCTAGTTTCTTGCCGTAGAACCCTCCAATGAATAATATTCTGAGCCCGCAAGATGCCCATCTCTATGAAGTCATGCAGAAGTGGCTCGGTGACTCCAGAGCAAACCCAATCACAAGATGCAGCAGCTTTCGACATGATGGCGGGTTAAATCGTGAAAGGACGCAAGGCGTGGCAGGTTAGAAATGCTACGTATTTAAGACAACTATGGCTAAAGCGATGATGATGCCAAGGTGTGTCATGGATAAGTTCTAAGCCGCCATCATATTTTATCAGAGATTAGGTAGCGTGATGGCGGGTTAAATGGACAATGCAATATTGGAAATATTGCTAAGTGTGGACAAGCAGGTTTCACCTGTTACAGCTACAATTGCAAGATCTACGATGAAGATAAATACAGATTTTCTAAACCTAAAGAGCAGTGGAAGAACAGGTGGCCATTATACAGATTAAAACGGGTTGCAGATCTTCAATGAGAAGGACATGATCATTGGGCAGACAACCGCGTGGATTAGGCAGCGTTATGAGATCCAAAAAGCTATTTGACATCTAAACTATGAAGAACATTCGGATGAAGGGTGTTGAACTATGAAGAAACCCGACGAACTTGGGATAAATCTAAATATATGAGTGAAAATCCATCAAGGAGTGGGAATCGAACCTTGAGGATGCGGACAAACTCGGGAAGCTCTAGACGAAGTTAGGTTTATGCACCAGACGGTGTTGGAGACAACGGCAAGGTCCAGTCGACGTGGAGAGTTTCGGTGGTGTGAGCGTCTGGAGGAACAAGATGGAGAGTGGTAGCTGAGAAAGGAATGGGACCCCTCGTTTCCCTACTTATGAGATGGGACAGCAACATTGCGTGCGAGAATCGAGGAGGCGCAATGATGATTGATCGAACGGGACGCCTCAATTTTTGGGCCGACCGCTTGTTGCGACATCATAGAACCTTTTTGACATATCTAATACATCTCTGTCGTATCTATAATTTTTGATTGTTTCATGCCAATATTCTACAACGTTCATATACTTTTGGCAACTTTTTATACTATTTTTTGGGACTAACATATTGATCTAGTTCCCAATGCCAATTCCAGTTTGTTGCATCTTTTTTGTTTCTCAAAAAATCCATATCAAATGAAGTCCAAACGTGAGAAAAACTTTTAGATTTTTTTTAGAATATATGTGATTTTTAGGAAAAAGAATCAACGTGAGACGATGCCCGAGGAGGTCACAAGCCTGCTAGGCGCGGTCCTCCCCACTGGTCGTGCCCTGAGGGCTTGTGTCCACCCCTTAGGTCATTTGGAGGTGTCCTCTGGCCGCAAGAAAGCTAATTTTTGGATAAATATCCCCTCAAAATTTCAGCCCGATCGGAGTTACGGATCTCCGGATATTTAAGAGACGGTGAAAAGCCAAAATCTGGGAGCGCAGAAATAGAAGGAAACAAAGAGAGAGAGATCCAATCTTGGAGGGGCTCTCACCCCTCCGCGGACATGCAGGCCATGGACCAGAGGGTAAACCCTTCTACCATCTAGGTGGAAGGTAAAGGAATAAGAGTAAGGAGGGGGATCTCTCCCTCTCTCCCGGTGGCACCCGAATGCCACCGGGGCCATCATCGTGACGACAATCTACTCCAACAACTCCGTCATCTTCACCAACACCTCCATCACCTTCCCCCATCTATATACAGCAGTCCACTCTCCCGCAACGTGATGTAAGCTCTACTTGAACATGGTGCTTTATGCTTCATATTATTATCCCATTATGTGTTGCCATCCTATCATGTCTGAGTAGATCTATTTTGTCCTATTGGTTGATTGATGATCATGATTGGTTTGAGTTGCATGTTTTATTATTGGTGCTGTCCTATGGTGCCCTCCGTGTCGCGCAAGCGTGACGGATCCTCGCTGTAGGTTGTTGCAATGTGTTCATGATTTGCCTATGGTGGGTTGCTTGAGTGACAGAAGCATAAACCCGAGTAGGTGGGTTGTTGCATATGGGAGTAAAGAGGACTTGATACCTTATAATGCTATGGTTGGGTTTTACCTTAATGATCTTTAGTAGTTGCGGATTCTTACTAGAGTTCCAATCATAAGTGCATATGATCCAAGTAGATAAAGTATGTTTGCTTATGCCTCACCCTCATATATAAAATTGCAATAACGATTATCGGTCTAGTTATCGATTGCCTAGGGACAATTCCACAACTCCTACCAGCACTTTTCCATACTCGTTAATCCAACTTAGTTGTTTCTCTATCTTAGAAGCCCATATTTTTTATTTACGTGCTATTTATTATCTTGGAAACCTATCCTATCACACCTACAAAGTACTTCTAGTTTCATACTTGTTCTAGGTAAAGCAAACGTTAAGCGTGCGTAGATTAGTATCGGTGGTTGATAGAACTTGAGGGAATATTTGTTCTACCTTTAGCTCCTCATTGGGTTCGACACTCTTACTTATCGAGAAAGGCTACAATTGATCCCCTATACTTGTGGGTTATCAAGACCTTTTCCTGGCGTCGTTGCCGGGGAGCAATAGCGTGGGGTGAATATTCTCGTGTGTGCTTGTTTGCTTTATCACTAAGTAGATTTTATTTTCTGTTCTTAGTTGTATTCTATCTTTGGATATGGGTAGGAAACGCAAAATACCAAAAAAATAGATGTACTTGCTGCTCAAAAAGTTGAGGAACCACTAGTGTTCCGTACTACCGATGAATATTATTTGTATCATCTTCAATCCGTTTGTGTGTGTGTTGAAACCCCAACTAGCTTAGTTGAGGGAAAATCATTAAATGAGCATGCTTATTATGTTTGACACCTCTTATCTGAAAAAGGGAAAATTTTATGGCATGATATTAATAGTTTGCAATGCTATGCTTGGAATTTATACGAAATTTATGATTTTACCTGTTGTTCTGAAGACCCTAAAAAACACCTTCCCAATCAATGTGAGTTTAAGGATAATGGAATCATATCTTCTTATGCCAAGGGTGTTTATAATTACTATGATATTGAGCAAATTGAATAATTTGTTTCTTTTAAGGGTGCCTACGAAATTGCTTCTTTGATTGAAAAGTATGATGCTACTCTTTACAAATCTCAAAGTTTTTGCCATACTTGAATATTGCTATGAAAACTATGCTTCTAATGCTTATGTTAAGCCATATATTGAGGACTCCTTCACTGTCCAAGAGAAGACTAATATTTTGTAGGAAACTATGGAAGAAGAAATTGCTGAAGTTGTGAGCTCATTAGACGAAAAAGATGATGACGAGAGAAAAGAACAAAAGGAGGAAGAACGGATTAGCTACCCGTCCCCACCTTGTAATGAGAGTAACTCTTCAACTCCTACATTGTTTAATTTCCCTTCATGCTTACCGAAGGATGAATGCTATGATAATTGATGTGATCCCTTAGATTCATTTGAAATATCCCTTTTTGATGAACTTGATGCTTGCTATACTTGTGGCCATGATGCCAATATGAATGATGCTTATGGAGATGAACTTGCTATAGTTCCTTATGTTAACAATGAAATTTTTGGTATTGCACCACGCATGATAGTCCTATTATCTTTTTGAATTCTCCCAACTAGACTATATCGAAGAAGTTTGCACTTATTAAGGCTTATATAGATGGGTTGCCTTTTACTATTACACATGATGATTTTGATGGATATAATATGCATGTTCCTGCTCCTCCTACTTGCAATTATTATGAGAGTTAAACTACATCTCCACCTCTCTATGTTTCCAATATGATAAAATTGCAGGAAACTGCTTATGCTATGTATTGGCCTTAACTTTGTGTGCATGAATTGTTCTTTTATGGCATGCTGATGCATAGGAAGAGAGTTAGACTTCGTTGTTGCATGATTTATGTTACATTGTGATCACTACTAAACTACAAATCATTGTTAATTAAAATTGACTTTGATATACCTTAGGATCTGGGTGGATCCATTACTTGAGCACTTTATACCTAGCTTAATGGCTTTAAAGAAAGCTCTGCCAGGGAGACAACCCGGAAGTTTTAGAGAGTAATTTTATGTTGCGTGCTTTTATAAAGTTTAAAAACAAAAAAATTAAGAGGGGAACCTAAAACTTTTTCAAAAAGAGAAGTGAAAGTAAGAAGGACGAGCACCGTTGAATTGGGGGAGCTCCTTGAACTTTGTTCATGCCCATGGAAACTTTGCGAATCTTAATTACAGATAATTTTCAACAAAAATAATTATCCCCTTGTTTAAATACATTGTATTATAAAAATAATGTGCCAAGAATTACCTTTAGGATGTTTAAATTGCTTGTTTGATATGTGCTGTATAAAAACAGAAACTTTTGCTGCAGTGTTTGAATTTTTGTATTTTACTGGAGCATGCAAAAATTCTGAAATTTTTACACAAAACTCTTATGCAAAATATTGACCACTTCCGAATTTTTCATAATTTGTAGAGTTACAGAAGTATGGTAATTGTTCTGATTACTACAGACTGTCCTGTTATTGACAGATTCTGTTTCTCATGCATTGTTTTGCTCGTTTTGATGAAACTATCGATTGTGTCAGTGGTATAAGCCACGGAAAAGTTATATTAAAGTAGGTAAAATGAAAAAAAGAAATATTAATTGGTTGGCAACAATACTTAAAGTGGTAATTTGCTTTATTATACTAACAGATCTCACGAGGGTTTTGTTAAGTTTTGTGTGATTGAAGTTTTCAAGTTTTGGGTGAGATCACGATGGATGAAGGAATAAGGAGTGGAAAGATACTAAGCTTGTGGGGACCTGGACTCATAAGTCGTGATCACCGAATGCATGTGTACAGTGATCCCAGAGATCAATGCTCACTGAACACACAGAAGCTGAATAACAAGAGTCTTACATCCACACTTCACGCCTTACACAAATAATGACCACGAAGGTCTTAGTCTTACATAGATAGGGCCGCACGGGCCAAACACTTAAAATGGAACAAGCATCGGAAATATTGATCGAAAGCATGAACCCATGCCATCTGCCTTAACCTACAGGCATTCTAACTGGGAAGCGTCCTAGTTCACATGCTCATCTCCAACGAACTCTTCAACATACTCCTGTTCTTCCATGCCTGGCCAATTAAATAACTAGTGGCAAGCCAATGAGTACTTTGAATGTACTCGCAAGCAACCCAAGTTGTAGAACTAGGTAAGAATGATGCATGATATAGCACTAAATAGGTAAATTTGCGGAAAGCTAATGTTGTATGCAATTGACATGATCAAGTAACTAGTGAGCATGCATCAAAAACTTGCGGTATCCATGTTAACAAAATACCTATATCATCATAACCACGGTAGAACATCTCATGTTCATTGATCATGCTAAGTCATCGGACTCAGCTCATGTGAACTCTTGTCACCATCACATCCATACCCAGTCCAATGTTTCACGAAAACATCCGGACGTGGCATAAGCAGCACCACCCAACTGTCCTTTTCCTTGGACATGGCTATTCGAATAGTTTTACACTCTATAGAGGTTGCACACTTTACCCACAAGACTCAGGGAACTTCCGTGTCATCCAACACTCGCGGTAAGTAACATACCCGAGCTAAGCACCCGAACAATGCCTTCCCCAGCGATACTAAACAAAGAGTCCACTCGATTGGTACCCAGCCTTCATGATGTACATCACACGAGCCTCGCTCTAATCTTACCATCCATGAGGGGACCAACGGTGTAACCGGTGCCGGTACGACCCCGTATCGAGAGTGACCACACCACTCCCGCCACTAGTAATGAGGGCTCCTTGCCAGTATCCACCAAGGTAATCGACAAAGCCCCGTCCCATAAGGGGTATCGTGGTTGCGCATGTAAGGTTGGGACGGTCGACAAATCTTAAACCCTCCGTTTTTCGAAAACACATCCTCATCTTGCTCCGGCACACCACTTCTTTCTCAAGTTGTCACCCATCTCATCATCATCTCCCTCGGGCATTAGTGGCACCTGACGGGGTTTTCGAAAAGTCTTTGAAATCATCTCTTTCTTTCCATCACTATGCATAGATCCCATCCCTTTGTGTAGCATCTGCTAGCATCCTATCTACTCCCACCTGCATAACCCTCATAAGATGGTAGGGTCATGCATGATGCAAGTGCCAATGGAAAAGTAACGGAGGCATCACACCGAAAGGGGATCACCACATCACATCATCAAATATGATGAAAGTAAAGTGCTATATGGCATGCAATGAAAATGGTTTCTCATCATGGTCAAAGGGCTGCTTGCCTGGCTCAACAAAGTCTTCGGGGTCTTCAAAGTCTTCAGGTCCAACTTCTTCATCAACTGAGCAATCCAACGTTGCGAAATAAATCGATAAAATTAAGCAATCACACAAAACAGAGCACTCAATCTACTACCAAAAATGTTAACCTACTCTGATAAATACTAAATGTCATACTAAAAATATTCTCCGAGAGTTTTGCTGTGAAAAAGATTTTGGAAATAAAATGACATAGCCAAAAAGGTGCCTGTATATAGGTTTTAAAATAAAACAGTACTAAAAATGTTTTCAAATATTTTTACAAAAGGCACTATTAATTTCTATGGATTATTTTAAGCATTTAGGTGGAGGAAATATTGGCATTGGATAAATATATAAGTCTGTGCGATTTTGGGGGTTTTCAGGAAAAAGGAAAAAGAAAATAGCTCGGGGAAATGGGCCAAAAGCGGCTTGCCAGATCGGCACACACGCCGGTTCAAACCTGACGAGCGGGCCAGGCTGGTCAGCCGGAGAGAGGGAGGTGGGGAACCCTGGGAGGATGATAAGCGGGGCCCGCTTGTCATCACCTTCCTCGGGCCAGGGAGGCCAGCGCGCTCACCGGCAACGATGCAGGGCACGGCGACGGCAGGCGAAGGCGGGGATGAACTCAGCGTTGACCCGCCGTTCCTCTGGAGGTCAAAGAAGTGCCGGAGGCGGACGGAGTCGGCGGTGGCGAGCACTCGTGACGGAGGGCATTTCGGGAGAGCTCCTCGAGTCCTCTCTGAGCTGCAAACAAGACTGGGGCGAGGGTAAAACGGGTCAGGAGGGCAAGGGGAGACCGGCGGGAGAGAAATGGGGACCAGAGGGGGACGCTACAAGGAGATCGGCGACGAGGTCACCGCGACGGTCCTTGGCTCGATCCCGAGTGCAGGGGCTGCGAGAGGTCTCCGGAGCGTGCAGGGCGGCTACTGGGAGACGAGAGAGCATCTAGAGGGGAGAGAGAGCTCGGGGAGGGCCTTAAATAGGTGACCCACAGTCCATCGATCTTG
This sequence comes from Hordeum marinum, assembly GCA_022496015.1. Classification (NCBI taxonomy): domain Eukaryota; kingdom Viridiplantae; phylum Streptophyta; class Magnoliopsida; order Poales; family Poaceae; genus Hordeum; species Hordeum marinum. Next base: position 195,328,030 of record CM039677.1, read on the forward strand.
GGTGAACCCGCTAGCTCGTGGATGGGGCCAGAGCCCATGGGAGAGAGAGGGGGCGAGTCAGGGGTGCTCCTGGGACAGATCTAGGCCGAGGGGGAGAGACGCAGGGGAGCATGCGCGTGCGTGCCCCGCGGTTGGCCGGCTTGGGCGGCTGCGGCGCGTGCGAGGAGGGCCAGAGGAGGGGAAGAGAGGAGGCCCCCTACATGGTGGCATGGCGTGGACGTCGAGGCCGACCATCTGGCGAGAAGGGGGAGCCCGAGGTGGTCGGGGCCATCTAGTGGCCAACGGCTACAGTGCCTATCGGCATTGTAGCACGCTCTAGAGCGCACGTTTGGCATGCCACGGCATGCTAACGGCGTCTTCTGCGTGGCCTCTCATGCTTAGGGGATCTAGGGGAGTTAACAATGGAGAAAAGGGCAGGGATGCTCTGGTGATGCCTTAGGAGAGAAGGGAAGCTAAGAGAGAGGAAGAAAACTTCTATCCAGAGGTGTAAAATGAGGGTTTTACCCCACTTACGCATGGAGCTTTGGCCAGGAAGACTTACTAGATGTAGCTAGTAACTCAAAGGGGCCGTGGTAAAAAGCTGGGGCCAAGGGTAAAACGATAAGGTGGGGAAAAGATGGTTTTACAAATTCACCAAAAGGTGTTTGGTAGTGATTTGGCAAGGAAACTTTACCACCTTACTGAGATAGTTACCAGGGTGAGAGGCTAGGTAAAAATGAGAGGAGTCACCAAGTTTGAGCTCAAGGGTAAAAAGTTGACAATGAGATTTGATGAACCGTAGAAATTAGCAGAATCAGATTTCTGTAGATCCAATGATGCTAGGCTTTTACCCTTGATTCACCACTTAGTGTATCATCACTATTTGTCCATTAGAGCATGCCCACAAAGTTTGAGGCCATGGGGAGACACTTCACAATGTAAAGTTGCTCAAATTTGATTCTGGAAAGGAATGGGTTTGGGATGGTTTGATGAACAAAACCAACTTGGATTGAGATGAAACTTTTCAAGATCATCACCTATGATAGTAATGACTTTCTGTAATTTTGCTGGAAATTATTGAGAATATTTCTTATACAAATATTCCAAATGCTCGGTTTTGAGGGGATTTGCCTATGATCTGATCATGCCCTTGTGTTGAAACTCATATATATGGAAAATATATGTGCCTTGAGTTACTCTAATTTTCCTCAAATATTTGCAAAGCGTTTAAATAATTTTTCCTTAGGAAAAACCATTTCTGGCCTTAAGAAAAAGCCTTTAAATAAAATACGAAAATAATCTTTAAAAATAATATTTGGTGGTTTTGGGAAGTCATACATATAGTAGGTTTGAAAAAAATCCTTTGGGAAAGAAGGGTCCACCTGATTTGAGGACTTGTAGTGCAAACCTCATTTCAGGGGGTTTGGGAAACTTCAATTAAATAAATCATTTTTAGTTAAAACAAAATTTGATAAAAATAGTTTTGGGCACTATTCACATGGCATGATCATTAGGCTAGAGGTTTGGGACAAGAAAGATGAGGATGAAGTGGAATAGAATCTAGGAGTGCCATATAACACAATCAACAAGCAAGCAAACAACATTGCAAGCAAGCACAAGCATATAGAAAAAGTTTTAGTTGGCTCCAAATTTTATAAGCCCAAACATAACAATGTGCTACAATCATAGGGTGTGACAGACCTTCCCCCCTTACAAGAATCTCTCCCCCGAGATTCCTAGGCTAAGCGCTGATAAGATAAGGGAACTTAGATCTAAGATAGTCTTCACGCTCCTAGGTTGCTTCAGCTTAAGTGTGGTTGCTCCACTGGACCTTGATGTACTTGATGGTGCGGCTTCGGGTGCAGCGCTCGGCTTCATGCAAAATGTGAACTGGCCTCTCACGATAAGTGAGATCTGGCTGAAGATCGATGGCTTGATGGTCGGTATACTTGTAGAGGTCGGGGCGGTTGGAAACTTGCAGGCACTTCCGAAGTTGTGACACATGAAAGACATTGTGCACATCCGACAGCTCGGGAGGTAGTTCCAGCTGGTAGGCAACTTCTCCTTGCATTGCAGTGATCTTGAAGGGGCTGATATATCTTGGTGCGAGCTTTCCTTTGACGCGGAAGTGCTTAGTTCCCTTGAGAGGCGTGACACGAAGGTAGACATGGTCACCGACACAGAAGTTCACTTCTCGGCGGTGAGAGTCGGTGTGGCTCTTCTGTATTGATTTGGTGGCCTCCAGACGTTCTCGGATGAGTTGAAATACCTCTTCTTCTTCGGGGATGATGTCTGGTCCGAAAACTAATCCTTCTCCGGTCTGTGACCAGTTGAGGGAGTACGGCACTTGCACCCATACAACACCTCAAATGGTGCCATCTGAAGACTTGACTGGTAGCTGTTGTTGTAAGAGAACTCGGCGAATGGTAGGCAATCTTCCCACTTGGCTCCATACGCCAAAACACAAGTGCAGATCATATCTTAGAGTATCTGATTCACTCGTTCCGTTTGCCCACCGGTCTGGGGATGAAAAGCAGTGCTGAAGGAGAGCTTGGTTCCCATAGCTTCTTGAAACTTCTTTCAGAATCTTGAGGTGAACTAGGTTCCTTGATCTGACACGATCCCCTTTGGAACTATGTGAAGACTCACGATGCCGTTGATGTAGAGGTTTGCGAGCTGGCTTCCACCGTAGGTGGTTCTGACAGGGATGAAGTGGGCTACCTTGGTGAGGTGGTCAACGATGACCCAAATGGAATCATGTCCCTTGCTTGACCTTGGTAAACCAGTGCTGAAATCCATCCCAACTTTATCCCACTTCCATTCAGGCACTCTGAGAGGTTGCAATAGCCTAGCAGGTCGCTGAAGCTCAGCTTTAACTCTCTGGCATATGTCACATTTGGCGACGAACGTGCCTATCTCCCCCTCATGTCATGCCACCAGAATCTTGCCTTGAGGTCTTGGTACATCTTGGTTCCTCCAGGGTGGATGGAGTACGGAGTGTCATGAGCTTCTTGCAAGATCAGGTTCTTGGGTTTTTCTTTATTGGGTATGTAGATGTGATCCCCGAACCATACAACTCCTTGTTCATCCACAGAGAATCATGGGGCCTTGCCTGCCTTGATCTTCCTCTTGATGCCTTCAATGCTCTCGTGTCCCTTCTGAGCTTCCTTAATCTCATCCATCAAGGTAGGCTTTGCTTCGAGGTTGGCAAGGAATCCTGGTGCAACCAGTTCCAAGCCGAAGCTCTCAAGCTCTTCATACAGGGCGGGTAGCCTTTCCTTAATCATAGCATTCAAGGAACAAGCCTTTCTGCTCAACGCCTCTGCTACCACATTGGCCTATCCGGGGTGGTACTGAACACTGAGGTCTTAATCCTTGATCAATTCCAACCATCTTTGCTGCCTCATGTTCAACTCCCTTTGAGTGAAGATATACTTCAAACTCTTATGGTATGTGAATATCTCACATCGCTTCCCCAGAAGGTAATGTCACCATGTCTTCAAGGCATGAACTACGGGGGCTAACTCAAGATCATGAGTTGCGTAGTTCTCTTCATGGGGTCGTAGCTTTCTTGATAGATATGCTACAACTCTGCATTCTTGCATTAGAACACCTCCAAGTCCGGTTCTTGATGCATCGCAATAAATCACAAACTCCTAGTGAATATCGGGGGTGGCCAAAACTGGGGCTATGGTTAATCTCTTCTTGAGCTCCTGGAAGCTTTCCTCGCACTTAGCAGTCCATTCGAACTTCTTGTCCTTCTTCAAAAGCTGGGTCATGGGTCGGGCAATGCTTGAGAACCCTTCCACAAACTTGCGGTAATAACCCGCGAGTCTAAGGATGCTCCTGACTTCCTTCAAGGTGGTTGGGGTTTGCCACTCAGTCACGACTTCAATCTTAGCAGGATCCACTGATAATCCTTCTACAGTCAACACATGACCCAAGAATCCAACTTCATCCAGCCAGAATTCACACTTGCTGAATTGGCATAAAGCTGGTGCTCTCGAAGCTTCTCTAGGACCAATCTCAAGTGTTCCTCATGTTCTTCTTCAGACTTGGAGAAGACAAGTATGTCATCAATGAAGACGATAACGAACTTGTCCAAATACTCCATGAAGACTTTATTCATGAGGTACATGAAATAGGCAGGGGCATTGGTTAACCCGAATTACATGACGGTGTACTCATACAGGCCATACCGGGTTACAAATGTCGTCTTCGGAATGTCTTGGGGTCTGATCTTCAGCTGATAGTACTCAGACCTGAGATCGATCTTGGAGAACACCTTGGCTCCATTCAACTGATCAAACAGGTCTTCAATCTCGGGGAGTGGGTACTTGTTCTTTATTGTGACTTCATTGAGAGAATGGTAATTGACACAAAGTCTGATAGTTCCGTCCCTCTTTGACACGAATAAAACAGGTGATCCCCAAGGAGAGGCACTAGGGCGAATAAATCCTTTTCTGAGCTGCTCTGCCAGTTGCTTCTTCAACTCAGCCAACTCTTCGGATCCCATCTTGTAGGCATTCTTATAGATGGGCCTTGATCCGGGCATAAGTTCAATGATGAAGTCAATGTCGCGGTCAAGAGGCATTCCGGGCAGCTCATCAGGACACACATCCGGGTACTCACATACCACCGGCACTTGATCCAACTCAACTCCCGATAGGCAGTTAGCCTAAGGGGCTTGAGTGGAGGGAGGGTTGGGAACAAACTTGACTTACACTCCTTGGCTATTGGTCATGGTGATAATCCTTTTGGCATAGTCTAGCATGCCTTGGTGCTTGGTTAACCAGTCCATGCCTAGGATCACATCCAAGCCTTGGGACTTTATGACGATAAGGTCGGCTAAGAAGTCTACCCCGTTGATGTTAATCTCAACTCCCTTAAAACCTATCCTAGACTTCATAACTAATCCCGGGGTTTGTATCAACATAAGACTACCTAGGGGTGTAGGCTTCATGCCACTCTCGGGTGCAAACTTTTGGGTGACAAAAGAATGCGAAGCTCCACAATCAAACAATACTGTTGCTGGGGTTGAGTTGACGAGGAACGTACCCAGTATGACGTCCTGGTCTTCCTGGGCTTCCTCGGCAGTGACGTGATTCACATGAGCCTTGCCATTGTTGGGCTGGTTGCGAGGAGCAGGGTTCCTTGCTGGTTCTCCACGGGCTTGACCTTGAGCTGGCGCATTGGGGCGCGGTGCATCTGGCTTCTTGTTGGGACACAACCTACAGATGTGTCCTGGCTGACCACATCCAAAGCAAGTGACTTGTCCAGGGTTGTTGTTGAAGTTTCTGCCACCGATGTTGTTATTGGGGTTGTTGTTGTAGGCTGGTCTGGGATTGGCATACTACTGAGGCTGGTACCTCGGACGAGGCGCAGGAGGTCTAGCCTGCTATGGCTGATAGGTTGGCTTGGCTATGGCTGGCTGTCAAGGGCGAGGCTTCTGGTTGCTGGGGCTACCCTTGCTGATCATCTTGTGCTTGCAAGTGTCGTCGATGGCACGATGCTTGTCTTCCAGCATGAGGGCCTTGTTCACCAAGTCGAAGAAGGTTCGATAGTCACGGACGATGAGCTGATATTGCAGGACCTGTTGAAGTCCTTCCATGAAGCGCTCCTTCTTGGCAGCCTCCGTGCTGACATCTGTAGGTGCATACCTTGACAGCAGGTTGAACTTCTGCAAGTACTCCTTGACAGAGCCACTTCCTTGATTTAGCGCTCGGAATTCTCTCTTCTTGATAGCCATGATCCCAGATGGAATATGGGCAGTGTGGAATCCTTACTTGAAGTCGTTCCACGTGATCACACGTTCTCCTTGCATGACCTTGAATCCATCCCACCAATCTCGGGTGATTCCTCCGAAGCAGTGAGAGGCATAAAGCACCTTCTCACGATCCTCATTGCAATTGACCAGTGCAAGGAGGTCCTCGATCGTACGGATCCAGTCATCAGCATCCAATGGTTCAGCAGTCTCGGTGAAGGTTGGGGGCAAGTTTCTCATGAACTGAGATAGCGTGGAGCGGCCATTGCCGTTCCTGCCTTGCTGCTGGTTGTTCACAAGGGCCTGAGCCATCTACTGGATAGCTGCATTGTTGGCTTGGAGAAACTGAGCTATGATCATGTTCTCCGATGGAGGTGGTGGCGGGGCAATGTCGCCTTGTGGCTGCTCCTAGTGTCCTCCAGCGTGAGCAGCCCCACCAGCTCCCTGTTGCTGGCTCGAGTTGCCGGCTTCCGCGTTGGTGAAGGAGCTATTGCGGGTAGGAGTCACCATCCTATTTGGAGTAGCCAAGTCAAACAACTGGGATTGACAAGAGGATAAGCACTAATGGAAAAGCGCGCCTAAGGGGGTCGGTCAAGTGCAAGTGTGTTGAAAAAAAGGTCGTAAGACCAACTTATGTAAGATAGACAATGGAGTCGCTTACATGTTGCCTAAGGCAAAAGCTCGACTTGCATCGGAACACAAACAACAAAACAAACAAGAAGCATACATGGTTTCATATGAACCATTACACGGACTCGACTTCGAATGAGGGATACATCACTGATCCTACCCTAGGGGTTCTCGAACTCAGGTGGTGGAGTGCTCGGTCTCGTAGTCACGCTCCTCTGGGTCTTCCTCCTATTCATCATCTGAACGGGCATCGTTCCCGGTCGAAGGGCTAGAGGAACGAGGAGGTCCATCCCGATGACGCTTTGTAGGTAGGTCGGTGAAGAGCTCACGGTACTCCTTCGCACTCATGCAATGACTACGCGTAGGTGCATCACTAGCTGGGGGAACTCCTCCTCGATAGGTGACAGCTGGTCGTCCCTCGGGGGCTCCATCCTTCTTGATCTTGTCTGGCTTCGTCTTGGCTTGTCGAAGTAGCTCTCGGGTGTGGTGAAGTTCCTCGCGGAGCTTCACGGACTCCTTCATCAAGTTGTGAACCAGACTATCGACAGAGAGGCTGAAATAGGTCTGAAACCTGAGTGGTGTGCCATCTTCCTTGGTCGGAATCAGCGTCCAACTCTCGCCAAAATCATCCTTCCCTAAGGGAAGGTAGTGAGTAGCTGGCTCATCAGCCATCTCTGGAATGATGTCCGGAAGGTGTAGGAGTGCCTTGCGTGCAGCTGTCTTGACGGCAAACATCATGGTCTCCATCTGTGGTCCTTCAAAGAACCAACTGGTCGGGGAGTCGTTTGCCTTCATGACCACATCCACGTGGTACTCCTTCGTGACAGCATCGACCCAATGCTCGTGGTAGAGGAAAATGGGTGGTTGGAAAAACTAGCACTTCTCCAGGCTATCCCTAAGGAGTAAGGGAAAGCCGGATGTTGGGAAGGCTTTGGGTACGACAGCCATCTACAAAGGTTTGAAAGGAGGAGAATCAGCAAAGTGTTGGGTGAAGCATAGGAGAGGTAAATAGTGCAGAATTCCTAAGTTCCAATGCTAGGTGTAGTTTTGAAAACGACTTTTATCATGTCTAACGTCCATGCTAACTAAGGGCTTCCTACAGTCAGGATGGCTCTGATACCAGCTCTTTGGGGACCCTGACTCATAAGTCGTGATCATCGAATTGACGTGTACAGTGATCCCAAAGATCAATGCTTACTGAACACACAAAAGCTTAATAACAAGAGTCTTACATCCACACTTAACGTCTTACACAAATTATGACCACAAAGGTCTTAATCTTACATAGATAGGGCCGCACAGGCCAAACACTTAAAATAGAACAAGCAGCGGAAATCTTGATCAAAAGCGTGAACCCATGCCATCTGCCTTAACCTACAGGCATTCTGACTGGGAAGCTTCCTAGTTCGCATGCTCGTCTCCAACAAACTCTTCAACATACTCGTGTTCTTCCATGCCTGGCCAATTAAATAACCAGTGGCAAGCCAATGAGTACTTTGAATGTACTCGAAAGCAACCCAAGTGGTGGAACAAGGTAACAATGATGCATGATATAACACTAAATAGGTAAATTTGGGGAAAGCTAATGTTGTATGCAATTGACATGATCAAGTAACTAGTGAGCATGCATCAACAACTTGCGGTATCCATGTGATCAAAATACCGATATCATCATAAGCACGGGTAGAACATCTTCATCATGCTAAGTCATTGGACTCAGCTCATGTGACCTCTTGTCACCATCACATCCATACACACTCCAATGTTTCACGAAAACATCTGGACATGGCATAAGCAGCACCACCCAACTGTCCTTGACCGTGGACACGGCTATTCGAATAGTTTTACACCCTGCAAAGGTTGCACACTTTACCCACAAGAGTCGGGGAACTTCCGTGTCATCCACGACTCGCGGTATGTAAAATACCCAAGGTAAGTACCCGAACAATGCCTTTCCCCCGGTGATACTAAACAAAGAGTGCACTCGATTGGTACCCGGCCCTCATGATGTACATCACACGAGCCTCGCTCTAATCGTACCATCCATAAGGGGACCAACGGTGTGCCCGGCGCCTGTGAAGACAATGCATGATCGTACATACTGGTACGACCCCGTATCGAGAGTGACCACACCACTCCCGCCACTAGTAATGCGGGCTCCTTGCCAGTACCCACCAAGGTAATCAACAAAGCCACGTCCCATAAGGGGTATCGTGGTTGCGCATGTAAGGTTGGGACGGTCAACAAATCTTAAACCCTCCGTTTTTTGAAAACACATCCTCATCTTGCTCCAGCACACCACTTCTTTCTCAAGTGGTCACCCATCTCATCATCACCTCCCTCGGGCATTAGTGGCACCCGATGGGGTTTTCGAAAAGTCTTTGAAATCATCTCTTTCTTTCCATCACTATGCATAGATCCCTTCCCTTTGCGTAGCATCTACTAGCATCCTATTTACTCCCACCCGCATAAGCTTCATAAGGTGGTAGGGTCATGCATGATGCAAGTGTCAACGGAAAAGCAACAGAGGCATCCCACTGAAAGGGGATCACCGCATCACATGATCAAATATGATGAAAGTAAAGATGTCACGCCCAAGATGCGGTCCTATCCTTATTTCGGCATGAGGGCCTTGACAGGGATAGAAGCGCATCTCATCGTATTGCAAGAATGGATATCATTACAAGTACATGTATAGAAGAGATGAGTATATGGAATTGGCTTACACTCGCCACAAGCTACAACAGAGACACATTAATACAACGACATACTCAAAAATCATACAAAAGAGCAGGGCCCGACTAAGGACAAAATCAAACGATAAAATGACATGCATCCTTGCTATCCCAGGCTGCTGCCTGGAACCCATCCTAGATCAATGAAGAAGAAGAACTCCAACAAACAAGCAACACTCTCACGCTCAAGCATCGCATTACCTGTGCCTACAACTATTTTTGTAGTAATCTGTGAGCCACAGGGACTGAGCGATCTCATTTCCAAGGGTATCAAGACTATTAAAGCTTAATAGGTGAGGTATGGTTAAGTGGTGAGGCTGCAACAAGCGACTAAGCAATTTATTTGAGTGGATAACTTACCAATACAAAAAGTAAAGTATGGTGGTCTACGCAAAACGGACGTGAACTAGTGATGATCACTAACTGATCCTGAACACCTACCTACGTCAATCATAACCCCACCATGTTCTCTCTTGGATAAGGACTCATGAGAAGAGACAGTCACGGTTACGCACACAGTTGGTGTATTTTATTTGAGTTTACTTCAAGTTTACTATGACCGGGTGTTAAACAAAGTATCCAAGTTTGCCACGTAATGCGGGCACGGCTTTTCAAAAGATTTAACCCTGCAGGGGTGCTCCAACTCATCCATCATAAATTAACCACACGCAGCGGGAATAACCTCAACCACGGATCTCGTGATCATCCTAGGAAATTCCAAAGGAAATCCGACACCTCAAGATAGCCCAAAGAAGATCAGAGTTCCTCAATCAAGACGTTCGAGAAAGGTAAAACAAGTCCAGCAAGGCCGCCCAGCGTGTCGACGAACCCGATAGGAGCCGCGCATCTTGTTCTCAAGACTCGACCAGATGAGCACAGGATAGAGTGGCATGATAGAAATCTCTCGAGTTGCCACGGGTTGGCCCCGCACACGAATCCAGTTTGGATGAACACTCATGAGGAGCACTGGCCCAGGGGTTGATTAAATTATCCGTGGGTGTCGGCGGGTCCCTATGCAATTTTATTAGTTATTAGGCAAATGTATTACCAATGTTGGGCCTTGCCAGATGAGTTTTATCCCAAAACAAAAACCAAGGGGGTCCCCATAACAACCCCGAGCATGTTAGGAGCGCTCAATTATGGAACATAACACCGGTTCACAAGTAACTAGGGGCGGCAAGAGTGGAACAAAACACCAAGCTAAAGGCCAAGCCTTCCACCTTTACCAAGTATATATGTGCATTAAATTAAATAGCAATAATATTGTGATAACAAAATAATGTCCATGTTGACACATGGAAGCAATTGCACCTGTAGCTAGAAACGCTATAAGAAGGGCTGAGCAAGCGGTAACATAGCCAAACAATGGTTTGTTGGGATGTGGAGGGTTAGAGGCTTTTCATGGCAATGTTGGGAGGCTTGAAACAAGTGGAAGGTAGCAAAACATAATGATAAAAAACGAGACAACTAGCATGGCAATGATAGTAGTGGTATCAAGGGAAATGTGTCATCTTGCCTGAGATCCCGCATGGAAGAAGAATGAGTCCATGAAGAAGACGAGCCAACGTAGCCGAAAGAATCCTCACACTCTGAATGCTTTTGGAACTAAATTGAAAAGGAACAATAAGGAAACAAAAATCAACACACGAAACACACAACATATGCATGACACGATGCGCAAACAAATATGATGCATGTTCGGTTTAAATATGCAAGGCATGGCAAATCACAAGAAACAACTACTACACGTTAAAGTGAAGCTTAATATGCAATGAGTTGCATATTGACGAAACTCCACGTTCGAATTATTTAGGTCACTCTCATTAGGTACTCATCAATGTTAAATGTTGTTATGCATGGCAAGAGATGAATCATAAGTAAACTACACTATCTAGGCATCTTAAATGAGGTCGGAAACAACTTATAGCATTACCGAAATGACCCCATATGTTAATTTAGAGATTGGTCCAGATCTGAACTAATCATATTTTATATTTGTTAAACAACATAATAAAGTATACCATGTAATTTTACACGTCATTCTAGTTGATTTACATATATGGAACATCTCAAACGGAGCTACGGCCTAAAAGATATGAGCAACCCAAGATGCACGTGTCATGAATGCAAATGCATGGAAAATACGATCACAAACATTTCAAATCATGAATGCAGCAAGTTATTCAGAAATTACATGAGATTCTAAGCAAGTCTCGTATGCAACATGTTCAAAACGGAGCTACGGTTCACCAAATACAACCAACACAAGTTTTAATTGAAATCTGCCCAAAACAGCAAGATAGCATTTTGCACGCATGAAAAGAACAGGCTACAAGATAATAAAATGCACAAACTAAGCCTAGGGCAGTGGCATATAACACACACTTCATTTCATCTTCACATATCATATTCAAAACATGCATGGATCACATGGTAGGAAGCTCACAAGGTGGCTACTTGAAAAGAGTTTCAGACTTGGTGCAAATAGCAGTTTTTGACAGTGCAGTCTATCATGAAGGCATACTGACAACAGTAAAACTATATGCTAGAGGTCATATTATGGCATGAAAATTAACAGCATGCTAGAGGACATTATCTACTACAAATCACTCCATTACACCTACCCCCAAAGAAGTACTAGATCACTAGCAAAACACATGGCAAGACAACAACAAAATATTACAGATTCTAGACTTAGAAATATCTTGGACCCTCAAAACAGCAGAATTTTTATAGCATGTTGTCAACAAGAAAATAACACCTATACATGCATTTCTATGGCAAGCAAAATGTCCAGGGGCTAGGACACATATCAAACTGCATATCTCATGTACAAAATTAATTCATATCATCCATGTATTAAATCACATGAAAATAACAAAAGGGCATCACAACAAAATGGCATGCACCAAAAATGATCAAATGACAAAACAAAATGCACAGATAAATTATATGGATTTTTCTACCCCGAAAACATATATAAAATGATAGGTTCATGTAGGGAACTATGTCCATTAATTACGCAAGTTTATGGCATAATTTATTAGCAAGGTCATTTGTGCAAAATAAATAAAAACACCATGCAACAATTTTTATCATGCATGAAAATGCGATGTCAATAATATAAATATTTTAATGTATGTCTTTCTTAATTCCGATGCACATCAAGTAATTATGCGTAATGCAAAATCATGGGAATTATGTAAAATAGCAGAAAATGGCATGTTAAATATTTTAAGCATGGATGAAAACGTCATATAATTAAACTACACATATTCTTAGCATTTAACATATATAACACCTCTTTATACGGCGTATCGTTAATTTGCTATTAACATTTTTTTAATATGCAATTTATTGTAATTGCAGAAAAAAATGCAACGGGCCTAACAGAAAAAAAGAAAATGGCACAGGGGGGCTGCTCACCTCGTGGGCCTTGGCCCATTTGGTGGGAGGCGGTTGGGCCGCACGGGGCGAGGGGACGACCCACGTGGGGCGCTGCCGGTGAACGGGCAAGCGGAGCGCGTCGTCCTCCTTCTCTCCCGATCCCACCTGGATTGAGGGGAGGCCAGGGCGGCGCCGACGGCTGGCCGGGCTCCAGCGAAGGGATGCAGGGCAACAACCCCGAGGATCGATAGATCCGGCCGAGGGCCACCGTATCTAGCCATCGGCGGGGGCCTACGACGAGCAACGGACGGCGACAGAGCTGGGCGTCCATGGCAGCGGCCTGTGGGAGAGACGCAGAGGTGAGGCGCGGGGAAAGGAGAAGGAAAGGAGGAGAGGGGCGCTGAGGGTTCCAGCGAGGTGGCGGTCTCAGGGCTCCGGCGACGGTGACGGCGAGGCCGGGCGCGGGGCTGCCACGGGGAGTTGCGGGACTCGGGCGCTCGCAGGGACTCGGGCGGCGGCGCTCGGCCCAGATCAGCCCCGGACAGGCTCAGATGGGCCCAGGCGGGCCCGGCGGCTGGAGGAGGGAGACAGGCTCGGTTGGGTCTTGGTTGGCTCATAAATCGAGGAGGATTAGGGTTAGCTGCCAAATTAGGAAGGGGAGGGGATTATATAGGGAAGGAGGGCTAGGTCACAGGGTTTTCAGAGCAGATTTCGGTCGTGCGATCGCAATCGGACGGCTGAATCGGGGCAAGGGTGGTGGGCTGTCTATGGAGTGGGCTAGGTGACACGAGGTTTTAAAACACCGAAAACGTCCGACGAATAACCGATGACCGCACTGCTACGGTTGACCGACGGGGTATCAAACGAACTCAGAATGCGACGAAATTTGGGAGGAGGTCTACCTTCACTATAATAAGACCGCATGCCAGGTTTTAACCCAATCTGAGAATATTTTTAGCGTGCTTTAAAAACGGTTTTATTAAACGATGCCACGGGTGCGTGCATGTGTGGTTGGTCTCAAAATGGGCAACGACAAGAACTGAGAGAACAGGGAACTACGAATGCATGGAAGTTTCCAAAATTGGGTGATGATGCTATGCATATGATGCGAATGATGGAATGATGAATGCAACAACCAGACGAAACATAGACGAGAATGGAAACAAGGGGGAATCTTCTGGAGCGTCGGTCCCGGGCTGTTACAAAAGTGCTATATGGCATGCAATAAAAATGGTTTCTCATCATGGTCAAAGGGCTGCTTGCCTAGTTCAACAAAGTCTCCGGGTTTTTTGAAGTTTTTGGGTCTAACTTCTTCGTCAATTGCACAATCTATCGTCACGAAATAAAGCGATAAAAATAAGCAATCACACAAAACAGAGCACTCAATCTACTACCAAAAATGTTAAACTACTCTCATAAATACTAAATGTCATACTAAAAAATTTATCCTAGAGCTTTGTTGTGAAAAATATTTTGGAAATAAAATGACAGAGGCAAAAAGGTGCCTATATATAGGTTTCAAAATAAAACAGTACTAAAAATGTTTTCAAATATTTTTACCAAATGCACTATTAAATTCTATGGATTATTTTAAGAATTTAGGTGGAAGAAATATTGGCATTGGATAAATATATAAGTTTGTGGGATTTTTAGGGTTTTTAGTCAAAAGGGAAAAGAAAATGGCTCGGGGAAATGGGCCAAAAGCGGCTAGCCAGATCGGCCCAGTCGGCGAAGCCGACCCACGCGAGCCTGGCACGCGCGCCGGTTCAAACCTGACCAGCGGTCCAGGCTGGTCAACAAGAGAGAGGGAGCCGGGGAACCCTAGGAGGATGACAAGCGGGGACCGCTTGTCATCACCTTCCTCGGGCCAGGGAGGCCAGCGCGCTCACCGGCGATGATGTAGGGCACGGCGACGGTAGCCGAAGGCGGGGATGAACTCAGCATTGACCCGCCGTTCCTCTGGAGGTCGAAGAAGTGCCGGCGGAGGACGAAGTTGCCGTCGGGTCCTCTCTGAGCTGCAAACAAGACCGGGCAAGGGGGAAACGGGTCAGGAGGGCAAGGGGAGACCGGCGGGAGAGAAATGGGGACCAGAGGGGGACGCTACCAGGAGATCGGCGATGAGGTCACCGCGGCGGTCCTCAACTCGATCCCGAGCGCAGGGCTTACGGGAGGTCTCCGGAGCGCATAGGGGGGGCTACTGGGGAGAGGAGAGAGCGTCTAGAAGGGAGAGAGAGCTTGGGGAGGGCCTTAAATAGGCGGCCCTCGGTCCACCGAGCTCGGGTGCGCCTGCGAGCTCGTGGCCAGGGCCAGAGGCCATGGGAGAGAGAGGGGGCGAGTCAGGGGTGCTCCTGGGATAGGTCTAGGCCGAGGGGGGAGGAGAGAGGCAGGGAGCGCGCGCGTGCGAGCCCTGCAGTTGGCCGGCTGGGGCGGTCACGGTGCGTGTGAGGAGGGCCAGAGGAGGGGCAGAGAGGAGGGGCCTGACATGGTGGCATGGCACGGACGCCGAGGCCGACCATCTGGCGAGAGGGGAGAGCCCGAGGTGGTCGGGGCCATGAAGTGGCCAATGGCTACAGTGCCTATCGGCTCTATCGCGCGCTCCAGAGCACGCGTTTGACATGCCACGGCATGCCAAAGGCGTCTTCTGCGTGGTCTCTCATGCCTAGGGGATCTAGGGGGAGTTAACAATAGAGAAAAGGGCATGGGATGCTCTGGTGATGCCTTAGGAGAAAAGGGAAGCTAAGAGAGAGGGAGAAAACTTCTGTCCAGAGGTGTAAAATGAGGTTTTACCCCACTTACCCATGGAGCTTTGGCCAGGAAGAGTTAATGGAGGTATCTAGTAACTAAGAGGGGTTGTGGTAAAAAGTTGGGGCCAAGGGTAAAAAGATAAGGTGGGGAAAAGATGATTTTACCAATTCACCAGAAGGTGTTTGGTAGTGATTTGGGAAAGGAAACTTTACCACCTTACTGAGATACTTACCAGGGTGAAAGGCTAGGTAAAAATGAGAAGATTCACCAAGTTTGAGCTCAAGGGAAAAAAGATGACAATGGAGATTTGATGAACCCTAGAAATTAGCTGAATCAGATTTCTATAGATCCAATGATGCTAGACTTGTACCCTTGATGCAGCACTTAGTTTATAATCACTATTTGTCCATTAGAGGATGCCCACAAAGTTTGAGGCCAAGGGGAGACACTTCACAATGTAAAGTTGCTCAAATTTGATTCTGGACAGGAATGGTTTTGGGATGGTTTGATGAACAAAACCAACTTGGATTGAGATGACACCTTGCAAGATCATCACCTATGATAGTAATGACTTGCTGGAATTTTCCTGTAATTTATTGATAATATTTCTTATAGACATATTCCAAATGCTTGATTTGAGCAAAAAGGGTTTTGAGGGGATTTGCCTACGATCTAATCATGCCCTTGTGTTCAAACTCATATATATGGAGAATATATGTCCATTGAGTTTCTTTAAATTTTCTCAAATATTTTGAAAGCATTTAAATATATTTTCCTTAGGAAAAACCATTTTTGGCCTTAGTTTGTCACTTTCATATAGCTAGTGGAATTTTCATCATTTGCATGATCACTTAGTTTTCTTTTTGAGGTTTCATACATTTATAGCTCTAGTGCACCCGTTGCACGGCAATCCCTACTCACTCACATTGATATCTATTCATTGGCATCTCCATAAACCATTGATATGCCTAGTTGATGTGAGACTATCTTCTCCTTTTTCATCATCACCTCCATCATATTCTATTCCACCTATAGTGCCATATCCATGGCTCACGCTCATGTATTGCGTGAGAGTTGAAATGGTTTGAGAACATAAAAAGCGCGAAACAATTGCTTGACTTTTCATCGGGGTTGTGCATGATTTAGATACTTTGTGTGGGGAAAATGGAGCATAGCCAGACCATATGATTTTGGAGGGATAACTTTCTAAGTCCATGTTATTTTGAAAGGACACGATTCCATTGTTGGTGTGCTTGAAGTATTATTGTTTTTATGTCACTATAGACTATTGCTTTGAATCACTCGTATCTTAATATTCATGCCATGATTAGATTATATGATCAATATTATGCTAGGTAGCATTCCCCATCAAAAATTATCTTCCTTTTTATCATTTAACTACTCGAGGACGAGCAGGAATTAGGCTTGGGAATGTTGATACGTCTCTGTCGTATCTATAATTTTTGATTGTTTTATCCCAATATTCTACAACTTTCATATACTTTTGTCAACTTTTTATACTATTTTTTGGGACTAACATATTGATCCAATGCTAGTGCCAGTTCCTGTTTGTTGCATTTTTTGTTTCGCAGAAAATCCATATCAAACAAAGTCCAAACGCGATAAAAACTTATGGAGATTTGTTTTGGAATATATGTGATTTATGGGAAAAATAATCAACGCAAGACGATACCTGAGGAGGTCACAAGCCTGCTAGGCGCGCTCCACCCCCTGGTCGCGCCCAGAGGGCTTATGGCCACCCCTTAGGCAAGTTGGAGGTGTCCTTTGGCCGCAAGAAAGCTATTTTTTGGATAAAGATCACCTCAAAATTTCAGCCCGATGGGAGTTCTGGATCTTCGGATATTTAAGAAACGATGAAAGGCCAGAATCTGGGAGCGCAGAAATAGAAGGAAACAAAGAGAGAGAGATCCAATCTCAGAGGGGCTCTTGCCCCTCCGCTGCCATGGAGTCCATGGACCAGAGGGTAAGCCCTTCTCCCATCTAGGGGGAAGGTCAAAGCATAATAAGAAGGAGGGGGCTCTCGCCCTCTCTCCCGGTTGCACCGGAACGCCGCCGGGGCCATCGTCGTGATGACAATCTACTCCAGCAACTCTATCATCTTCACCAACAACTCCATCACCTTCCCCCATCTATATACAGTGGTCCACTCTCTCGCAACCCGCTGTACCCTCTACTTGAACATGGTGCTTTATTCTTCATATTATTATCCAATGATGTGTTGCCGTCCTATGATGTCTGAGTAGATCTATTTTGTCCTTTTGGTTGATTGATGATCATGATTGATTTGAGTTGCATGTTTTATTATTGGTGTTGTCCTATGGTGCCCTCCGTGTCGCGCAAGCATGACGGATCCTCGTTGCAGGGTGTTGCAATGTGTTCATGATTTCCCTATGGTGGTTTGCTTGAGTGACAAAAGCATAAACCCGACTAGGTGGGTTGTTGCATATGGGAGTAAAGAGGACTTGATACCTTATAATGCTATGGTTGGGTTTTACCTTAATGATCTTTAGTAGTTGCGGATGCTTGCTAGGGTTCCAATCATAAGTGCATATGATCCAAGTAGAGAAAGTATGTTAGCTTATTTAAAATTGCAATAATGATCACCGGTCTAGATATCAATTGCCTAGGGACAATTCCACAACTCCTACCACCACTTTTCCACACTCGTTAAACTAACTTAGTTGTTTCTCTATCTTAGCAGCCCCTAGTTTTTATTTACGTGCTCTTTATTATCTTGCAAACCTATCCTATCACACCTACAAAGTACTTCTAGTTTCATACTTGTTCTAGGTAAAGCAAACATTAAGCATGTGTAGAGTTGTTTCGGTGATCGATAGAACATGAGGGAATATTTGTTCTACCTTTAGCTCCTCGTTGGGTTCGACACTCTTACTTATTGAGAAAGGCTACAATTGATCCCCTATACTTGTGGGTTATCAATATCCAAGATGAAGTCATCCATGGCATCGCTGCTGATCAGATTTGGCACTGTGGTATCTCTGGTGGTGCGTTGTCGCATTGCCTACGTGATCAACAGCCCCAGGAGCCGTCATCTGTGACACAGTTGTTGGGCAGGACGACAGACGGTTTTATTTCTCATCATGGGCTCAAAGCTCCTTAGCCCTCTGGGCCTAACTATGCCGCGTCTTAGGACAATGGGCCTTCTACTACTCTGTGTGAGCCTTTGGAGGAAACCCCCACTTCGCAAGAGGCAAATATTGCTTTTAATGATCTGATTGAGAAAATGGTGGATAAAATATTTACTTGTCAAAAATGCTCCCAAAATGGTCACTTTGAAAATTATTGTCCCTCATCCATTGTTTTTTGGCATGCTCTCAGGTGGGCCATAGTCGTAGAGATTGGGAAAAGATTTTGCTGGAGCAAGGTTTGTTTTGGAAGCCAAAATCCCCTCTGCCTTCTCCGGTTCCCAACATTGGATTCACATCTATTCATTGCTCCTCCACCCCCAAAACCCCACTGGGTTCCCCTCTGGCGACCCCTCCGCCACCGGTCTCGTCTCCATCATCATCAGGGAGGTTGTCCATGGCGGTTTTTGCTCTTGATCCTCATTGATATGTACCTACTGGAGAACATATCATCGATGGAGGCGGAAACCGGCTGCCTTGGACTTTCTTCACAACCCCTCGCCCATTGTTTGCCGCCAGGAGGAGTTCATGGTGGCGGAGGTGATGCCATTGCTGCCATCGGAGCATGTGCGGCCTGCAAGAGAGGAGGTGGTTGATCTCCTGGAGAACATAGGTGTTCAGGTTCGATCTGCTCAGCCCTGGGTATGTGGTATTGGTCTGGTTCAACTTAGAAATACTACGGTTCGCTTCCGTTTGCTCCAGCTGCTGCCTCAACTTCTTGGCAATGACAAATTTGTTCGGTTTCTCAAGAATGATCAGGGAGTAGGCTTTAGAGGCACCCATGATTTTCGTGATGGATGTTTGATGTTCCTTGGGATTCCTTTGGACTTGTGAACTACAAAGAATATCGGAGCTGCTGTTAATACCTTTGGAAAATTCCAGCACTAGGTTAGTGATGATCCCCATTTGGTGTGTTCCATTGTATTTGCCTCCTTCCCTGAAGATATTTTGGTTCCTTGTGATGTTGTATTTTATGATTATGCTGCTCATGGAGGAGACAAAGTTTCATGGACTACCCCTTTGTTACATTCTGGGAGCCAATTTTGCTGAGAAAATGCAAGAGTATGAAGATCGCATGCCTTTGGATGGAAACCCTCACCTACTATGAGGTCACTTGGCGCCTAAGGAACATAACTTTGTACTGCCTCCTTATCCTGCAATTGGTTGGAATGATCTTCCACCGATCCTGTCTCCTAATCATGATCATGTCAACCAGGACAATTGGGGCCATGCTCATTGGGGTGATGATGTTAATGGACAACAGGCTGAAGAACAACAACCAGTTCAATAGCAAGATTCTGTGGTAATTGACCAGCCTGTTTTTTCTGATTCTGAAGTTGAAATGAATGCACCTATGATTGAAGAGGAAGCACTGTAGTAGTTCAATGCTAATTAATGGGCCATTGCTCCATATCAACCGCCTCTCATCCGGTATGATCGCATTTTTATTGGTGATATGAAAGTTGTCTATGGCCTTGTTCTCCCACCAGAGCTTGCGTGGAGGAGGACTTTCGAAACTCTCCTACAAGTTGGTCCTATGCAAGCTAAGCCCATGACGATGCTCTCTGTTTCTCTAGAGCCCATTGTGCTCTCTAAGAGGAATTGGGATATGGTCTTTGATGATGTCCAAGTGGTTTCCAAACTGCAATTTATTCAGGCTCACTCTCTTAGTCCAACCAAAGATAGGCCTGTGGTGAGGAATCTTTTCCCTGATGATGGCTCCTTGGAATTTGGAGAGGAATCTGCTCCATCAAGTGTTGCATCTCTTCCTATGATGGATGTTTGCTTCTCTTTCGCTGCAAAAATTAAGAACAAGAAGGCTTGTCACTGTAAAACTTTGGCGCCCACTCCTCTGATGGAGACTGTCGTGATTTTGTCACGGCAGATATCCAAAGACTTACGTTCAAGGCCATCGCTAAGGCGGTGGACTCAAAGGGGTTGATCGAGATGAGATACACGAGTTTAACTAGGTTTGGACCCTCGGAAAGAGGTAAAAGCCTATGTCCTGCTTTGTGTATATTGATTGGAGTATCAATTATAAGGGAGCGTATTCACTTGACCTAGCTCTCGATGGATTGGTTTCTGTCTAAGCTATCCCAGGTCTTGCCTTTATATAGGAGGTCAAGGACCCGGGTTACACGAGTCCCAAACTGACTCTTACAACGTGTCTGGTCCTGTCTCTAAGCCTCCTTGCCTCCTTTGGCAAGCTGTCGCCGGGCGGTTCACCCGCCTCGGTCTTATGCCATCTCCTGTCTCTGGGCCTCCGTCCCAGCCCATCTGGTAAGCCGCCATGCGGCCTAGCCTTCCTCTTCCGGCCCACTTGATAGCGAGCCGCCAGGTATGACCCGGTCCCTCCTGGGTGGGTCTTACCGTAGGGTTATATCCCCAACATTAGACCCCGGATTGATTTGAGCCCATCCATGTCAATCTTCCATTTCGTTTGGCGGCGAGTCTTACGTCCTTGTTACCTGTAAGAAAAGAATTTCAGAACACGCCTTGAGGTCACTTACGGATATGCCTGAAAGATTTTGTGATGTCCGCAATGGATCCTCTCATTAAACTGTCGGCCCGAAAATTGAGGCGTCCCCTTTGGTCAATTATCATTTTGCCTCCTCGATTCCCGCGTGCACTGTTTTGCCATTGCATCTCATAAATAGGGACGCGAGGGGGTCTTTTCTCTTTCCACCGCCCCTGTCTTCTTCTTCTTCCTCTCGACGCTTCACTCCTCTAGAGCGTCGTCGGGTTGACCGGACTTCACCGTCGTCCTCAATGTCGGCCGCTGCATCAACCTAAGCTTGTCCAGAGTCTCGCCTGTGTCGACCGCATCCGCAAGGTACTCTTTTCATCCTCATTAGATCAGAATCTTTCCCGCACTGGATCCCCCCGATTTCGTCATTCTTCCATTAGCGTGCTTCGTTGTTCATCACATTGTTCATCGTAATGTAGACTGTTAATTAGTCCCTTGAACCCTGCAATGTTTGTTAATCCGTCGCGGCCATCCATACAAAGTCAATGCCCGCTCATCGTAGATTTGTATCCCATTCCTTTCTGTGTATCGATTGTCTGTTCTTCCACGACACCCGTTCTAGGTTTTGATTATACTTCATTTTTCCTCGCATGTAGATCTTGTAGCCATGGTAGTAACATGCGAAACCTGTTTTCACACTTAGCAATATCTCTGGCATCATCTCGACAACTTAACCCGTCGTTACCTTGCCAGCTCTCTGTCAAAACGTACAAGCGGCTTAGCTTTCCTCTACCATGCTGACCGTAGCCATTTTGATTTTTTGCTTCCTAACCCGCCATACCTTGCGCTTTCTCATATTTGAACCGCCATCATGTCACAAGCACCTTCATCCTATGATTGGGTCGGCTCTGGAATAACCGAGCAATTCTTGCTTGAGTTCATAGAAACGTGCTCATTGTTGGCTCAGGATGTCATCCACTAGCGGGTTCCTGGGTCAGAGAAGAAGCACACCCCTAAGGAGGGGGAGGTTGTTGTACTCGATGATCACCTCCTTCGCGGTTTCAGCCCGCCCGGGTCAAAAAAATCTGAGACTTCCTCCGCTTTTTCAAGCTTCATCCTCAAGACATTGCCCCAAATTCTGTCACCAACATGTGCAACTTCCAAGTCCTGTGTGAAGTTTAATTGCAAGAAAAGCTTTTTGTCGACCTCTTACGTGGTTTCTTATACGTCAGCCGCCAAACAGAAGTGGCGGCTGGACTAAGCTTGGAGCTCGGCAGCGTCTCCATACAGAGACGGAGAGATCTGGCTTATCCAGCTGCCCTTTTGCCAAGCCAGCCAAATATTGGAATAGGACTTAGTTTTACTGCAAAGACACCTCTCTAGAAGGAGAAAGTCGACTGTCGGGTTATCTCCCTACCCGGCTCTATACCTCCACTGAACTTCCAGACCGGATGTCTGCAGCAAAGCGAGCGAAGTATGCTCCGGCTTTTGCAATGATCAAGGCCCTCCTAGCGAACGGCTTAACAAGAGTCGATTTAACCCGCTGCTGGTTCTCGTGGAAAGTCTTACCACTAAGCCGGTGTGACCGGCTTATGTGTGAATATACAAGCGACGGTAATTATCCTCTCTATTTCAACCACACGCCTCTGACAGAAGAAAATGTCAACTTTGCTGTAAAACAACTTCTCCGTGAAACCTAGGAGGCTTGTAACACGATCAGGTTAAGACCCTTCTGCGCGACAAACCCAGCTCTGGATGTAAGAAGAGACCTTCTTTTCAAACAACTCATTCCTGTCTTAACCTTATTCCTGGCATCTTTAACTCTTCTGGCGGCTCTTCATACAGGTCGACTCTAACTTCTTGAAGAGGAAATGCACTCCCCCCATGAAGAAGAAGTCCCAGGCGGTTAACGCTCGTGTCCGTAAGAAGAAAACTTTGGCTCAAGAGCTACTTGCACTGAACGACTCTGAGGTAGAAAATTTGATTCCCTTATCTGTCTCTTTATGCAATTTACTGACGTTGTTTGTACATAGGAGAATACGGAAACAAGTCATGCCAATACTCCTGAGGTAACTTACATTTCCTTTGACTTAGAGGTCTTACCGCGAGAGAAAATACGGTGGGTCATCCAAAAAGTTCCTTTTTCACATCCTCTTGCTTACTTAGACCCCTAATTTACTTTGAAAAAGCAACATCACGACTCGCGACGTCAGACCCGGAACTTCGGCTCTCAAGATCTTATGGCTAGCTTACCAAACTCCCTGGATCCACGGAAATGACCGGCTGAGGTGCTCTTTTTACTAAGTCTTCATACCCGCCTTACACTCATGTACTATCACCTTACTCTTGTACTTTATTATGTCAATTTTATAGGATTCACCCCCTTCGTTCGGTGACTAGACTGCCTCCAAGCCTCCTCCTATGAAGATCAACCCAGAGTATGTCTTTTACTTTGAAGTGTGTGTATTATCTTTTCCCTACACCTTGTAAAAACACATCTTACTTCCCGGGCTCAAGAAAAACCAAGGAAGACAGGCGTGTCGACCGTTCCTGCTACGACCCAAAAGCCAGAAACTGTTGAGCCGGCTCCTTCCAATCATGTTGAACCTTCTGAAGCTAATAAAGATACACCTGAGCGGACTCCCCCACCTTCAGAGCTAGAGGATCATTGCATGACCGATCCTGAGAGTCCGACAGCTGATCCTAAGCCGCCTAGTCCTTCAACCGCCATCGAAGGTCCATCTCATCCCGATGTTATCATCACTGGGATGGGTTACCAATCTCCTACACCTCATGTGTCGACAAAACACGCCAGCAAGATTGACATTTGCTCTCCAGAAAAGCTTGACTTTGGATTTCCCATGCTAGAAAAAATGTCTGCGGACGATCTGCATGCTAGTTACTTGAATCGTCTTTCTGCCAGTCGCAACACGGAATCAAAACTTGTTGGATTAATGAACAAAAAATATGAGGTACTTTCCTTCTCTTTCTTTTTCCCTTATACCTTTACGTATCCCCCAAGAGCCAGTTTAATATTGCAGATGATGAATCGGGTCTTTCAAATCTTGCCATACTGTAAAGAACTTAGCCTGTAGCCCCCCAAGTAACGGGTTAGAACACATATAAGACGATACTTACTTGAAATATATATCCAAGTGTAGCCCCCAAGTCCGGGTCATTATGAAAATGATAAGCCGGAACTTCGATAGTTAAAAAGCTCGCCGGGTGTAGCCCCCCAAGTCTGGGTCATTATGGAAATGATGACCCAGAACTTCCATGTAAACTTGGAGAGAAAACAAAGACATTAGCCCCCAAGTGCCAAGCATATGGATTGCAATCTGCTTGGCACTTGTATCAGAATAACTTCATTATTGCTTCATCCTAGTGACTCAAGTTTTAGAATCTGGCACTTGTACAATGCAGGAGGCATTGGACGCAGCTGAATCGGAGCAAGCCGATTTAAGGGCAAATATTACCACCCAACAAACCACCCGAGCCATAGTAGAAGAAAAATTATAGGTGGTTGTTGAAAAACATGAAAAGCTCCAAATTGACTTTGCCACATATAAGGAGACTGTCGAATATGAACAATTCGCCCTGTCAAAGCATGCAAATGATGCCGAGGAGAATCTTAAGCTCACGGCAGAAGAATTGAAGGCTCTCAAGGGCCATATATCCAAGATGACTGCCGCGATCTTTGGTAAGTATGCACGGCTTAGAAAATTTCCATGTCAAGTCAAAAATAGCTTTCGGGCGGCTTACCCTCAAATTTTTATTCGCAGGTGAGAGAAGCCGCCAGTTATCCTCTAATAGTTTAATGAAGCTGAAGGCAATATACACTTTGATGAAGCAACTGTATAACGGAGCCCTCTGCACCATCAAAGCCTGGATGACCGCCAAGTATGTTCCCAAGTTCATGAAGGGGGTCATAGAAGTTTTATCCACTCTGCCCAAACAGATTGAAGGGTTGAGGCGATCATCTGCCAGGAAAGGGGCAATAGACGCTCTAAGCCGGTCCCTGGGCTTTGCTCCTGGACTGACTATCGAAGAGATGATGAACGGCTTCCCGTCCAAAGAGGATGATGGCTCAGACTTTACTGAAGCTGACTACGCCAAATGCATAAGGGCCTCTAGGGTACTTGCCTCCACTCTTCTTGATGAGATGGATCTAACTCCCTACCAGGCAGCTTATGATGCAAACAATCAATGTCTGCGCTGCCCAACCTTTGAAGCTAGGGACTTGATCCCTGGACGCCATAAGCTGCTCTTTGCCCCTGAAGTTGAACCGTCTCCTCTTTTTCACTAAGCTGAGTTCAAAGGCTTATTAAACTACAATTGGGATGTGGATAATCTTCAAATCGAAGAGCGCGAAGACCCGGCGCAGGATGACCCACGAGCAAGTTAAAACTTTGTTATTCTGGATTGATTGTAACCCGGCCTGCTGAGCCGCCAGTGTTTGGAAGTGTATGAAAAACTTTAATTCCTTCATCTTTTGAGCTCTTGGAGAGATTTGTAATAGGCGTAGTAGAAACTTGATTGCCCCAGCCATGCCATCATGCACACATGACATTATAATCATCTTATGAACTTATAATCTGCCTTGCATTCTTCTCACAATGTCTTACTTAACAGGAGTTCATATTAGGAGATAAAACTCTGCCAAAATAAGCAAGACAGAATAGGCTGCATTGTCATAGTGGTAGCTTGAAAAAGCATAACCCTGAGATGTTAAAATCTGTTGTAGCCTTGCTTCTTCTTTCATAATGTTGCTCTGACCCGATTTGGTAAACCGGCATGATATGGAAGTATGATGCAATGCATGATGTAATGTATAATGGAATGCATGATGCAATGTATGATGTTCTTGCTTTTTTTTGTGTTCAAAAACTCATATGATGGTTCTTCCTGGCTGGACTCGATGCTTGAACTCATACCAGTGCAGGGTCTCTAACGATAGTGACCGTCAACTCCTTTGAGCGGCTCAAGGTCTCTAGGCAAAATTAACTAATAAGAGAGCAACAAACCAGAAAGAGACACATCCGTCGGTTTTCCTGGGTGGACTCGCTACTTGAACTCATAACAATGCTCGGTTTCCAAGTGAGATTAAGGAGCCCAGCGTCCCAGAAGAGACACGGACGCTGGTTCCGTTGGGTGGACTCTCTACTTGAACTCATAACAATACTCGGTTTCCAAGCGAGGATTGATGAGCGCAGTGTCCTAGAAGGAGACACAGTAGGGCATGAGTATCCCTAGGGCCTAGAAGCCCCCTCTCACATGACATAGTTTGCCGTTTGAACATTAACTAGTGCTCAGGGTCTCCTGGCGACATTAACTGTCCGGTACGCTGGACAGACAATGTCTCTAAGCGATGATTAACTGGTAAGAGTTCGGTGGGTCACCTGTTGGAGAGGCATCAAAAGGGGGTAAGTTTATAACTCGCTGCAACCCTAATGATCTGGTTGATGGAGTCAACATTTGGGTCCATGACCCGCCTTACAGTTGCTAAAAAGCCTGATCAAGAGGGTTGAAGCTTAATCTGATGAGTTGAAAGCCCCCAAACAACCTTGTCGATGACATCAACTTGCGTGCCATTTTGTAAGATGTCGTCTTATGGATCGCCAACTTGTAAGTCGTCGTCTTGTGGATCGCCAACTTGTAAGCTGCTGTACAATGTTGTTGTTTTGGATGAAGAGCTGATCAAGAGGGCGAGCAAGCTAAACCTGATGGGTTGGATGCCCCCAAGTGACCATGTAGAAGTGTTCATCTTTGCACAAATCTGTAATGCAAAAGAAAAACGGCAGAGGGCCTAGCTTGTAGGGATGCCAATTTTATTATATGAAAAATATAGATACAATGAAGTACGTATGTACAAAGATGGGAGTCGATGACTCAAGTATACTAAGGCTACAGATGAGCGATATTCCACGGCTGGTTGGTCTCCTGTCCAGAAGTACGTGACTCGTCTCGTATGTCAATGAGGTAATATGACCCATTGTTCAGATTTCTACTGACCACGAAAGGTCCTTCCCAGGGGGGAGATAGATTGTGTGCATTCGTCTGATCTTGAATCAAACATAACACAAAGTCACCTCCTTGGAACGTCCGGGTCTTGACCCTGTGGCTATGATAGCGACGCAGGGCTTGTTGCTAAATCACCGATCGAGCTGCTGCTAGATCGCACGCTTCATCCAGAGCATCTAACGTGTCCTAACGTGCCATCTCATTGTCAGCTTCTACGTAAGCCTTCACCCATGGGGAATCATGACATATGTCTCTTGGTAATACGGCCTCTGCACCGTAAACCATGAAGAAAGGCGTATAACATGTTGATCTGTTAGGTGTAGTATTGATGACCAGAGGACGAAGGGTAGCTCCTGCAACACCCTGGTTTTCGCTCCTATTTTTGTCCTCTACGGGATTTGACTCCCGTCTTTTTTTCTCGGTGTTATCGGATTTCTCTAGCTTTTGGGTAAGTGAAGATGGTCATCTAGCCTTGTATTCCCTATCCAACCATAGATTCTCTCCAGTACAACCTTGCCACCCAAGATCTTTGCTCTGGGTTTTAGTGTCGAAACCCTACCTTGTAAGTTGTCGGAAGGGAAACCCTAATCCTTCCAGTTACAAAGGAACCCCAATTAACTTTGATCTGTTGCCTCCCAAACTTATCCTAGTGATCATCCTATCTTTACAAACCCTGGATATGCAAAATTATTGCCAACTCATGTGCAATATTTTTCATTTATAATTAATTTCTTTTTCTACCAATTGAAGGCACTAAATCCAGGGAAATATCTATCCACCTACAGAGTTCATGAAAACTTGTGGAGATATTCTTTGTGATCATATTTAGCTCCCATAAAAATATTGGCCTTAATTCAATAGGGAAATTTGTCTTTTCCTATTTAATGCCAATATTGCATTTTGGGTGCTTTCTAAAGGAACTACCATTCAGGTAGCCAGGAAAAATCCCAAATAATTTGTGGAGCTTCTCCTATCCATATCTTCCCCATTTCCATCTAGATCCCAAGTTCCATAGTTCAAATTTGAGCACCACATCAATTTGCAAATTATGTCCAATTGGGGAAGATGCAAAGGGAGTGCTCTATTCCTTTACCTATTTGAGCTGAAAATTTTCATGGTGGTTAACATTGCTAAATCACCCATGTATACCACAAATCAGCTCAATCCATCTATCCATTTCCCCAAAGCAATTTGCCTAAGTTCCTATCCATTTGAAAGCTCTGTGAAGGAAGTAGCAGTTTCATGTACACAAATGGTATGAAACTTTTAAAGTAGCTTCATATATTCAAATAACTTTTCTCCACCAAATTTGAGCCAAATCGAGATAGCCAATTTCTCCTAGAAAACTCATCCCTATTTCTCGCCAGACTGCAATGTTCTAAAGGAAGTACTAGCTATCCCTCCCCATTTGTGCTGAAACTTTGCTATGATGGTCACCTTAGTGAGTGATCACACTCAGCAAAAGATTGGACCAAATGGAGTAGTGATATTTGTACACTTCAGATCAAATAGTCTACTGTTGGAATATTATTTTGCATGTTTCTCCCACCCTAGAGCCTTCCAGTTGAGTCTAGCATCATATTTCATCCATTTGAGTAGTGAGGAAGCTCTTTGACAAGCTCAGTCAGGCAGAAGACTTTGGGAACACACCATGTGCGTGGTGACCACGGGGCAAACAAGCCAAACATCGCGCTCTAGTAACCGCGGCGCTGTGCTCGTCAGCTTCCTCCTCTCCATTGACCCCTACCCTTGTCGAGAAGCTTCCTTCTGCATCACCCTCTCTCTGGACCCCTCTCCACCTCCAGTTTCTTCCTCGCCCCGCCATGACGAGCCCCGCTTCTGTTTGCCCGTGACTGCCATTGTCCTCTTCCGTTTCAAGCTGTCTCAAAGCCACCGCTTGCTTCTCCTCGCCCCCTGGAAGCCCTGCCGACGCTTCCGCCTCTTGCCACATGTCCCGGAGCGAGTACAGCGATAAGGCTGCCATGATGGCCATGCCGATCCGTATAAACGTGTAACCAGAGAGATAGTTTGATGGAAGACACCTCACAACAGGGGCGATCGGCTCATATATATGACTCGGTTACAAAGGATTGGAAGCCAAGAAACAATCTACACGTATCAATAACAGAATAGGAAGATACGATAGGTACAAGACGTGTCCATCTATACAAGATCTACATACGTTAACATCCCCCTGCAGTTATTGCGTCGGTGGAGCGAATGCAAAGACTGTACCGAAAGTCCAAGAACAGCTGGGATGGAAGACCCTTTGTCATAATATCTGCAAACTGCTGCGAGGATGGCACATGAAGAACCCGAATCTGACCGAGAGACATCTTTTCCTAAACAAAATGAATATCAATCTTGATATGCTTTGTACGACGATGTTGAACCGGGTTGCAAGCCATGTAGACAGCGCTAACATTATCACAAAAGATAACTGTCGCAGTATGGAGGGGACAGTGAAGCTCATGAAGAAGCTGACGGAGCCAACAACATTCAGCCACAATGTGAGCCACAGCATGATACTCGGCCTCGGCACTAGAGCGAGAAGCTGTGGCCTACCGTTTGGAGGACCAGGACACAAGGTTGTCACCGAGATAGACATAGTAGCAGGAAGTAGACCGGCGAGTGTCGGGGCAACCTCTCAGTCGGTTTTCGAGTATGCAGTGAGAGACGTAGCAGGTGTGAGTGCAACCAAAGACCAAGATCCAGCATACCTTGGAGATACCGAAGAATCCTCTTAACCAAGTTGAGATGAGGTTCCCAAGGAGCATGCATGTAGAGGCAGGCTTCCTGCACTGCATGAGAAATATCTAGACGCGTCAGTGTTAGATACTGAAGGGCGCCTACAAAACTGCGGTACTCGGTGGGATCGGCAACTGGTGGACCATCATCGGCAGAAAGCTTGCAACAAGTGTCGATGGAAGTAGGACACAGGTTGCAATCCTGCATCCCAGACTGCTAGAGAAGATCAATGGCATACTGGCACTATGACAACAACATCCCGGACGAGGAGCGAGTGACTGATATACCAAGGAAATATGAAAGATCCCCGAGATCGGTCATAGCGAACTCGCGATGAAGAAGGTCGGTGACATGCTGAAGAAGACCAACGCTGGAGGCGGTGAGGATGATGTCGTCCATGTATAGAAGAAGGTAGGCCAGCTCGTCTTCCCGTTGAAGAACAAACAGGGAGACATCACATTGAGATGCCACGAAGCTGAGACAATGAGCATAGTGGGCGAAGCGCTGGTACCAAGCTCAAGGGGCCTGCTTGAGGCCGTAGAGAGACTTGTGGAGCCGACAAACATGTTGAGGACGAGCAGAGTCGATGAATCCAGGTGGTTGCTCACAGTAGACCACCTCGGCAAGATTTCCATGAAGGAAGGCATTCTTGACATCGAGTTGGTGAATTGGCAAAGCACGGGAGACGACAATGCTAAGAACAACGTGGATCATGGCGGGCTTGACGACGGGGCTGAAAGTCTCGTCGAAATCAACGCCTGATTGCTGAGAGAACCCACGAACAACCTGGCGCGCCTTGTAGCGAGCAAGTCCACCATCGGAGGACAATTTGTGCTTAAAGATCCACTTTCCTGAAATAACATTAGCACCAACTGGGCGAGGCACAAGAGACCATGTGTGGTTGTGAATTAGAGCATCATACTCTTCAGTCATAGCAGCGTGCTAGTGCGGATCATGGAGGGCACCCCGGTATGTTTTTGGAATAGGAGAAATCAAGGTATGGATAGCCGAGAGATTGAGCATGTCAACCGACTGAACGATGCCATGTTTAGCACGAGTGAGAATATGGTGCGTGCTGATGGCCGAAACAGAAGTGCCACGAGAGCGAGTACGAGTCAGAGGGGGTGGTGGCGGTGGTGGGGTTGGGTTTGCCAAAGGAGGGACAGAAGGTGCAAGCGAGCTGGCGAGGGCGAGCTAGGCAGAGATGCGCCTCCAGATGCGCGATCAATCTGATCGATTGATGAGCCATGCAGCTAGGACGTGGGTGCAGGAACATGCATCTTGGGCTGGGCTACAACCGGGATGGTTTGGGTGGAGGCAAAAAATCAAGGGAATCTGTAGGTTGGGCTGATTGTGTGGAGGTGAACGAGAAGTTATTTTCATCAAATACCACATGACGAGACGTGATGACACGCCGAGAAGTAAGGTCTACGCAGCGGTAGCCATGGTGGGAGGATGGATATCCGAGAAACACACAGGCAGTGGACCGAGCTACGAGCTTATGCAGGGTCGTGGCAGAATGATTCGCATAACACAAGCAACCAAAAACTCTAAGATCGGAGTAGGAGGCTGGTTGTCGATGGAGTAAGGTGTAGGGGATGCGAAACTCCATGGATTGGCATGGGCGATGGTTAATGAGGTATGTGGCAGTAGCCAGGGCCTCGGCCCAATATGAGGGTGGCATGTGCGCTTGGATCAGGAGAGTGTGGGTGATATTGTTGAGGGTACACAAGGCACGCTCAACTTTTCCGTTTTGAGCGAAACTGTAAGGACATGACATGCGAAGGTGGATTCCGTGGCGAGCTAAAAATTCGACGAGGGTGGAGTTAATGAAATCAGTGCCATTGCCGGTTTGTAGAGAAATGACAGGAAGGTTGAACTGGGTGCGAGCGTAAGCAATGAAATTAATAAGGATGTCACAAGTGTCGGATTTTTTCCATAGAGGAAAGGTCCAAATAAAGTGCGAGAAATCATCGATTATGACAAGATAATATTTGAGACCAGAATTGCTAGCAATAGGAGAGGTCCATAAATCACAATGAAGTAACTGAAACGGAACGCTACAAATTGTTTGAGACCTAGAAAAAGGTAGACGTACGTGCTTGCCAAGTTGACATGCATGACACACCATAGTGGCTTTATTACATGGAATAGGAAATTGTTTAGATAAATGTGACATAGCATCATGACCAGGATGTCCTAAGAAACGATGCCACATCTCGGTGGAGGTGGTGCAGGTAACGAGTCCGAAAGGCGACGGAGAGCTGGTGCTTGTGGAGAACTCATAGAGAGGACCCGGGCTACTACAGCGTATGATCTCGCGCCGTGTTTGAAGATGCTTAATGGAAAAACCAAAGGGGTCATATTCCACAGAACAAGAATTATCAATAGTGAGTTGACGAGTAGAAAGAAGATTTTTAATGATGTTAGGAACTACTAAAACATTATTGAGCAAAAACGTGTGATGAGGTGTGGAGAGAGTAGTATGACCAGAGGTGGAGATGGGTAAAGAAACACCATTGCCGATAGTGACATATGAAGGAGTAGAGGATTGAGACGGAGAAGAGAGTATACCGGGGTCTAAAACCATATGAGACGTGACGCCGGAGTCAATGACCCATGTGCCCGTGGTGGAGGAGCCACCCGTGGGAGCGCCAAAGGTGCTATTGAGGGCCGCGACGAGGGACGGAGCAGTCCCATGCTGGTGCACCGTTGCCATGAGCGCTAGTTCCAAGAGGTAAGTATGTCATCGCAGGTAGTGGAGGGTTGCTATCGAATGCTTCACAATGAAGAGGCACGAGCTAGGTCGTGTAGGCCTACTGGCTAGGAGGAACCGAGGTAGAGGGGCGGTGCTGCGGCCAGGTAGGCCGTGCACCAAGGATGCCTGTTCCGCCAGGGGGATGAGGCGCACTAACGCTTGGAAGCCAAGTGGGCTGCATTTGTTGCCCCTGGCCCGTGTAGGGTTGAAGCAGATCCACGGTCCAGGCAAGGTGGAGGAGTTGTCGCGCAGATCGACCGTGGTAGGAGCGCCGTTCTTCTTCTTCTTCTGCCAACGACCGCCGCCGCTGCCGCTGCCACCGGAAGCGGAACCGTACCCGACAATGTTCCCATAGAGGGCGATCTCGGACGAGGATGGCGATGGAGTGCCCGGGGCAGGGTGGGCGAGCTGGTTCTCATGAAGGAGCAGAAGATACCGTGTCTGCAAGAACGTCGGGGCACGGACCTGTATGGTGACCAGCATAATGATGTTGGCAAAGCGGGGATTGAGCCAGCGAAGGCATCGCAAAGAACGTCGGAGAGAGACTTGAGCCAGTGGTAGTAGGCGGCGATGGTGAGATCACCCTGGACGATGGCATGGAACTCCGCCTCGAGGTAGATGGCGCGGGTGAGCTGGTTGTCAAGGAAGAGGTTGCGGATGAGCGCGTAGGCCTCGTACGCGGTTTGATCCTGAGCCATGATGATGTCAAGGATGTCATTGCTGATGGAGCCGTAGAGCCACGAGCGGACGACGTAGTCAAGGAGAGACCACTCAGCGGTGCGCTCGGCGGCTAGAGTCTTGGTGGAGATGTGGCCAGTGAGCTCATACTTGCCAAGAAGAACGCCCATCAGCATGCGCCACTTCGCATAGTTGGAGGCCTAGAGGTCAAGGACGACGGGAACGTGCGTGTTGACGCTGGCAACGTTGATGACAAGAGAGGTCGGTGACACGGCAGAAACAACGGTGGTGGAGAGGGTGCTAGCAGTGAGGGAAGCCACCACGGAGGAGGTCTGGGCTGGAGTCGTCATGGTGGCGGCGGAAGCGAGATTAGATCGTAAGGGCTGATACCATATAAACGTGTAACCAGAGAGATAGTTTGAGGAAAGACACCTCACAACAGGGGCGACCGGCTCATATATATATATATATATATGACTCGGTTACAAAGGCTTCGAAGCCAAGAAACAATCTACACGTATCAATAACAGAATAGGAAGATACGGTAGGTATAAGACGTTTCCATCTTAACAATCCGGTTGCTCTGGCCGGCTCTAAAAGCCGCGGCCTCGAGCCTTCGTGAGCATCCACTCCACCTTATCATCAAGCCCCAGTTCTCTCCATCGATCCCTAGCCCCTCCGCTCGAGCTCCTCCAATGGCCGAGCGCCGCTGCCGTGCCCCTCGGGTGATTCTGGCCATGTGGCCCTCCCCCTCCTCTCCATCCTTGTGCACGGCCTCCCCAAAAGCCTGCTAGCCCGAAGCCGTCTTCCATTCCTCCAGGGACGCGCTGTCGGAGCCACTCCTTGAGTGGCCATGGCTGCCGCTTCTGCCGCCCGTGGGTATTCCCCTCCATGGCCCCTTTATCTCCCTGTAGACCACCCACGGGTGCGGTACGGCGCGGCCGAGCCGTTGTGCTCGCACGCCGTCCCTCTGGGACAGTGAGGCTACGAATCCCACTGGCAGCCCGGCCTCCCCTGCTCCACCGGGAGGAAGAAGTCGAGCCAAGCGAGGGAAGATAGAGATAGGGTGGGGTCCACCCATAAGTTAGTCGGCCGTGGGCCCGCGCTGTTTAAGTGGAAGCGCCTTTCGTACAATACGTGTTCCTCCTATGAAAGCGTATTTATGCAAAGTGCATTTACTCTTTAAACTCAGCTGGCCGAAACAGTTATATAGTGAACGTTCGTCGGTTAAGGGCAAAAATGAGCAAATTCTATTTATTTTTCTGCCTAAACAACGAGTGGCCACACCTTTCCGCTCGTAACTCCGATTGAGGTAAAACAAGCGCTCACATCTTCGTATCGTCAAGCCCATTCTTTTGGTATCACTTTCACAGTGTGTTCACACAGTGAAAGTCACCATTTTGCCCTTGCCCTTCTATCAGCCCCCTCTGAGAGAGAACAGTTTCCAACGACCCTTTCCGCGGACTCTCCGCACTTATTTTCGGAGTATTCTTCGACCCCAGGCAAGCCGACCATCTGATATATGCCCTAAAGCATTGCTCTGTGTTATTCTTGCATGCTTACTTAATAATATGCTTGTGCTAGAAATAATTAAACCTCTATTAGATTGCACTTACTGTTTACATTACTGACATAGTTGCTATGTAGTTTACTTAAGTGCATAATTGTCGCGGCTTAAGTCCATAGTTTTCGCTCCTGTTGTTTTCTTTACGAGGTTTGACTCCCGTCTTTTTTCTCCGTATTATCGGATTTCTCTAGCTTTTGGGTAAGTGAAGATGGTCATCTAGCCTTGCATTCCCTATCCAACTATAGATTCTCTCCAGTCCAACCTTGCCACGCAAGATCTTTGCTCAGGGTTTTGCTGTCGAAACCCTACCTTCCGAGCTGCCGGCAGGGAAACCCTAATCCTTCCAGTTACAAAGGAACCCCAATTTCCTTTGATCTGTTGCCTCCCAAACTTCTCCCAGTGATCATCCTATCTTTATAAACCCTGGATATGCAAAAATATTGCCAAGTCATGTGCAATATTTTTCATTTATAATTATTTTCTTTTTCTATCAGTTAAAGGAATTAAATCTAGGGAAATATCTATCCATCTCTAGAGTTTATGAAAACTTGTGGAGATATTCTTTGTGAACATATTGAGCTCCCCTAAAAATATTGGCGATAATTAAATAAGGAAAAATGTCTTTTCCGATTTAATGCCAATATTGCATTTTGGGTGCTTTCTAAAGGAACTACCATTTTGGTAGCCAGGAAAAATCCCAAATAATTTTTGGATCTGCTACTATCCTTATATTCCCCATTTACATCCATATCCCAAGTTACATATTTCAAATGTTGAGCACCACATCAATTTGCAAATTCTGTCCAGTTAGGCAAGTTGCAAAGGAAGTGCTCTATTAATTTACCTATTTGAGCTTTTCCAAATGGTATGAAACTTTTACAGTAGATTCATATATTCAAATAATTTTTATCCACCAAATTAGAGCCAAATCTAGGTAGCTAATTTCTCCTAGCAAACTCATCCCTATTTCTGGCCAGACTGCAATGTTCTAAAGGACGTACAAGCTATCCCTGCCCATTTGTGATGAAACTTTGCTATAATGGTCACCTTAGTGATTGATCACACTGAGCCAAAGATTGGACCAAATGGAGTAGTGATCTGTGTACACTTCAGATCAAACAGTCTGCTGTCAGAATCTTATTTTGCATGTTTCTCCCACCCTAGAGTCTTCCCGTTAACTCTAGAATCATATATCATCCATTTGAGCAGTGAGAAAGCTGTTTGACAAGATCGCTCGGGCAGAAGACTTCGGGAGCACGCCATGTGCATGGTGACCACGGGGCAGACAAGCCAAACAACACGCTCCGGAAACCACGGCGCTGTGCTCGTCGGCTTCCTCCTCTCCCTTGCCACCTACCCTTGTCCAGGAGGTTCCTTTCGTCGTCGCCCTCTCTCTGGACCCCTCTCGCACTCCAGTTTCTTCATCGCTGCCTCGCGACGAGCCCCGCTTCTGTTCTTCCCGTGACCATCGTTGTCGTCTTCCGTTCCGAGTTGTCCTGAAACCACCTCTTGCTTCTCCTTGCCCCTTGGAAGCCCTGCCGATGCTGCCGCCTCTTGCCACGTGTCCCGGAGCGCCAGTACGGCAATAAAGCCGCCATGGCGGCCGTGGTGATCCAGAGGCTCCTGCCGGCTATAAAACCCGCGGCCTCCAGCCTCCCTGAGCCCCCACTCCACCTTAGCAGCAAGTCCCAGTTCTCTCCATCGATCCCTAGCTCCTCCGCTCGAGCTCTTGCAGCTCCAATGGCCGAGTGCCACCACCGTACCCCTCGGTCGATTCCGGCCATGTGGCCCTCCCCATCCTCTCCATCCTTGTGCACGGCCTCCCCGAAAGCCTGCTAGCCCACCGCCGTCCTCCATTCCTTCAGGGACGCGCTGTTGGAGCCACTCCTTGAGTGGCCATGGCCTTCGCTTCTGCCGCTCGTGGGCATTCCCCTCCATGGCCCGTCTGTCTCCCTGGAGACCACCTACGGGTGCGGTACGGCATGGACGAGCCATTGCGCTCGCCCGCCGGCCCTCTAGGACAGCGAGGCTGCGAATCCCACCGGCGGCCCGGCTTCCCCTGCTCCACTGGGAGGAAGAAGACGAGCCAAGCGAGGGAAGAGAGAGATATAGGGTGGGGTCCACCCGTAAGTGAGTCAGCCCTGGGCCCGTGCTGTTTAAGTGGAAGCGCCCGTCGGATAATAAGTGTTCCTCCTCTGAAAGCGTATTTCTACAAAATGCGTTTAACAAAAATGAACAACTTTTCTTTATTTTTCTGCATAAACAACGAACGGCCACAACTTTCCACTCGTAACTCCGATTGAGGTAAAACAAGCGGTCACATCTTCGTATCGTCAAGCCTGTTCTTTTGGTATCACTTTGACAATGTGTTCACATAGTGAAAGTGACCATTTTGCCCTTGCCCTTTTATGAGCCCCCTGCGAGAGAGAATAGTTTCCGACGACCCTTTCCGCGGACTCTCCGCACTTATTCCCGGAGTATTCTTCGACCCCAGGCAGGCCGACCATCTGATATATGCCCTAAAGCATTTTTCTGTGTTATTCTTGCGTGTTTAATTAATAATATGCTTGTGCTAGAAATAATTAAACCTCTATTAGATTGCACTTACCGTTTACATTACTCGCATAGTTGCTATGTAGTTTACTTAAGTGTATAATTGTTGCCACTTCAACTTGTTGTGATATATAACCATACCTGCTAAGTGATGACTAAAGCTAAACTTAGTTGGTTGATCTAGAGTCCCCTGTCCGGGCTTACTCGTGCAACAACATTTGTCGGTATGGGACGGCCCTAACCGGGCCTGACTGCGTGATATTTCACCGGTACCTTCAAAGAGGGAGGGCTATGCACACGCGCTACCCTGATCAAGCAGGCGGTGATAACCCTATGAGCCAGTTGATAGTTGAGTTTTGCGCGCGGTCCCCATTTGGGATAGTAGGCCCCGTTTGGGTCTACATAGTTCGGCTACGACGATGCCAGGTGTCATGAGGACACATGGGCCACCCAAGGCTGACCACTAGGGAGGAAGAGTGTCGGTGGTACAATGAAAGAGTCACGGGTCAGGTAGGTTTTGTTGAAGCAACGCTGGTCCACCCGAGTGGGATCACAAGGCTAGGTGCTTCATGGTATGGGCAAAGTGTGCAACCTCTACACAGTGTCAAATCTATTCGAATAACTGCGTCCATGGTATTGGACAGCCTGTCCAGACCTCAGTAGGTGGTCAACCGTAATAACGATCATAATGATGGAGGAACTCGCCTTGTGCGGACATCAGATGATGTCAGGAATATGGTATGCTAGCCATGGGATGGCTATGAGATGAATGGTCAGATGACCACATGATGGTATGTTAGCCATGGGATGGCTATGAGATGAGTGGTTGGATGACCACATGAATCGGATTGGATTTGGATCAGATTCAGATTGGATCATGAGAATATTCGGAGTATAAATTATTGACTTATCATGCTTTACCCTACCGTATTTAATTTAGTAGTTATTTTGCTAGATGATCCTGTTACAATATGATAATTAAGATTGCTAGATAGGTTTGCTATGTCATGATGATTAATAATGCTCTAAGAACAAATGCATGCTTGAATGCCATGGATTGCTTTGCTTGGTGTATATGTTAGTTTGGTTTTGTTCCAAGTACATTCAAAAGTACTCAGCGGCCTTCAATGTGGCTAGGTTCACATAAGGATCCGTCGTCTGTCAACGAGGAGTCAGAGCGTTCGCAAGCTAGAAGAATAACCTAGTCAGATCCCTATGGATTGGAGCCCCACCAAGACCATGCTGCCTTAGATAGAGCCTTCCCGCTGCCACCACCCCTTGTAAGACTCATAATCCATTAATAGAAATGCATGTGTTCATGATACCTGTTGTATACGCGCATGCCAGTGTGATTTCCTGTGCTGGTATGCGTGGCGACCATCTGGCTACAGTGGTAATCGGGCTGGGGCGCCACAGCTCCTCAACACAACAGCCCGACGTTCGTTGTAAAGGAACCATAAGCCGGGGCTCGATACCTCTCAAGACTTCCTGGTTGGCTCGCTCTGCCTGACCATTGGATTGTGGATGTGCAATAGTAAAGACATCAAGCCGGATGTGCTCACTTTCGCAGAATGCCTTCACAGCCCCCTTGGATAAATTTGTTCCATTGTCCCTGATGATAATATTAGGATAGCCAAAATGGTAGATCAATTTTTTTAACAATCTGAACCACTGTGGCCGCATCACATTTACTAACCGGCTCAGCCTCCACCCACTTGGTAAACTTGTCCACTGCCACCAAGAGATGGGTCTTTTTATCCTTAGACCTCTTGAAAGGTCCCACCATGTCAAGCCCCCAGACCACGAATGACCAAGTGATTGGAATCATCCGCAATTTTTGAGCCGACACGTGGGCACGTCTTCCGAACTTCTGACACCCGTCACACTTGGCAACCAGGTCCTCTGCGTCTTTATGAGCCGTCGGCCAAAAGAAACCATGTCAGAAAGCCTTGGCCACCAAAGATTTTGATCCGGTGTGATGTCCGCAATCACCGGCGTGTATTTTATTTAGAATCTCCCTGCCCTCTTCTGGAGAAACACAACACTGGAAGACGCCGATGACGTTGCTCTTATGCAATTCACCATTAACGATGGTCATGGACTTGGATCACCTCACAATTTTCCGTGCTAGAGTCTCGTTCTCACGTAACTCGCCGTGAGTCAGGTACACTAGGTATGGTAACGTCCAATCCGGAATAATGTGCAGAGCCGCCACCAGCTGTCCTTCCGAGTCAGGTATAGCCAGATCCTCCTCCAAAGGTAGCTTAACAGACAGGTGATATATCATATCCATGAAAATGTTAGGCGACACTAGCTTATGTTGAGATCCCAATCTTGATAATGCATCATCTGCCTTGTTCTTGTGATGGTTAATATGATCCACCTGATAACCCTTGAAATTACGAGCAATGATATCCACCTCCTGACGATAAGCCGCCATCCGTGGGTCCTTGGAGTCCCACGTGCCCGAAACTTGCTGAGCTACGAGGTCTGAGTCACCGAGGCATCTAACCCGGCTTAGATTCATCTCCTTGGCCACACTAAGGCCATGAAGCAAGGCTTCATATTCAGCTGCATTGTTAGTACAGGGAAACATCAGCCTCATCACGTAAAAAAATGTCACCTTTGGGGTAGGTTAAGACAACTCCAGCCCCTCATCCCTCCAACTATGTGGACCCATCAAAGTGGATTGTCCAGTATGTATTGTGCGGCTTCTCCTTAGGCAATTGACACTATGTCCAGTCGTTTATGAAATCCACCAACACCTAAGACTTAACAGCCATGAGAGGCACATACCTTAGATTAAGTGGCCCAAGCACCAGTGCCCACTTAGCAATCCTGCCTGTAGCTTCCCTGTTTTGAATTATATCACCCAACGGGGAAGAGCTAACCACAATGATAGGATGTCCGAGGAAGTAATGCTTGAACTTGTGGTTCGCCATGAACACCTCGTATATCAGTTTCTGCCAATGTGGGTACCTTTTCTTGGATTCTATGAGAACCTCACTAACATAATATACCGGCCTATGAACTGGGTATTCTTTCCCTGCCTCCTTGCGCTCTACTACAATCGCGGCGCTGACAACCCTATTGTTAGCCGCCACGTAGAGGAGCAAAGGCTCTTTCTTAGCCAGAGCGACCAAAATCGGCGGCTCCACCAATTGTTTTTTGAGTGCTTCCAGGGCTTCATCCACATCCTTTCTCCAGACAAACTCATCAGTCTTTTTCATCATCTGGTATAAAGGAATAGTCTTCTCGCCCAGGCAGCTGATGAAACTGTTGGGGAACATTGCATGAGAAACAAAAAATTTCCTATGCACATGCAAGATCTATCCATGGTGATGAGCATCTATGAGAGGGAGAGTGGATCTACGTACCCTTGTAGATCGCTAAGCGG
Source organism: Hordeum marinum (assembly GCA_022496015.1). Classification (NCBI taxonomy): domain Eukaryota; kingdom Viridiplantae; phylum Streptophyta; class Magnoliopsida; order Poales; family Poaceae; genus Hordeum; species Hordeum marinum. The sequence continues at coordinate 195,368,626 of CM039677.1, forward strand.
GAAGCGTTAAGAAACGCGGTTGATGTAGTCGACGTCTTCACGATCCAAATCGCCGAGCGTCTCGCGATCTCATCACGATCCGTCCCGCAATCCAATCACGATCCGTCCCGCGAACTCATCATGATCCATCCCGCGATCTCGTCACGATCCGTCCAGCAAACTCATCACGATCCGTCTCGCGATCTTGATCACGGTCCTTCCAATCTAGCGCCGAACGGATGGCACCTCCGCGTTCGGCACACGTACAGTTCAATGATGATCTCCGCCTTCTTGATCCAGCAAGAGGGAGCAGAGAGGTAGAAGAGTTATCCGGGAGCGTGACAGCGCTCCGGAGATGGTGGTGGAGCTATTCCGGCTGGGCTTCGCCTAAGCACTGCAGAAATCCGATCTAGAGGAGAAACTATGTGACAGCCCGGGACCGACGCTCCAGAAGATTCCAGAAGATTCCCCTTTATTTCCATTCTCATCCGTGATTCGTCTAGTTGCCGCATTCATGTTCACATCATTTCCATCATCAGCATTGCATCGTCACCCGTTTTCAAAAACTTGCATTCGTTCGTAGTTCCCGGTTCTCTTCGTTCTTGCCGTTGCCATTCGAGACCAACCACACAGACACACGCCCGCGGCATCGTTAAATAAAACCGTTTTTAAGCGCACGCAAAAATATCCTCGGATTCAGTTGAAACCTGACGTGCGGTCTTGCTATGTTGTAGGTAGACCGCCCGTCGAATTTCGTCGCGTTTAGAGTTCGTTTGATGCCCGTCGGTCATCTGTAGCAGTGTGGTCATCGGTTATCGTCGGACGTTGTCAGTGTTTTAAAATTCTTGCCACGGGTCACCATTCTCTCTCTCTTCCCCACTTAGCCTCTCTACACAGCCACCATAGCCCCTCTCCGCTTCCGGTCCGTCGAGTCTACACCTAATTGTCCGAAAACGAACAGCAACCCTAAACCTAGCCTGAAACCTATATATAGCCCCTACTCCCCTCGTTTCCCGTGCAAAGCCTAGCCTTCCCCCTCCTCCAGCCGCCAGCCCGCCCGAGCCCAGATCTGAGCCCGGGAAGCCCATCTGGGCCCATTCCCGAGCTCCCCCATGCCTCCCATGGCGAGCTCCTCCCGTCCCCGTCGCTTGCCAGCCCTGCCGGAGCCGCCCCTCGCCGCCGCCGGCTGCCGAAGCCTGCCGGCCGCCGTCTTCTCCCTCTCCTTCTCCCACCATTTCTCTCTCTCTCACCCTTGTGCTCTCTCTCTTCTCGCAGGTCTGCTGCCTTGGCTCGAGCTCCGCCACTGCCGCAGCTCTCCGCCGGCCCCCTCTCCGGCCAGATTCAGCAAGGCCGTCGCCGGATCCGCCGCGTCCCGGTCTTCCCTAGCCGCCCGAGCCTCGCTGCCCGCCGCCGGAGGTTGCCAGCCGCCGCCGCTGGTCCTGCCTCTGCTCGGGCAAGGCGAGGCGGAGGGCGAGCGCTCCCAGCTGCCCCGTTGACCGCGCCGTGTGGGCCCCGAGCCGACCCAAGAGGGCCCAAAGTGAGCAGTCCCGCCCTGTTTTGTTTTTTATTTATTCCGCATCTTTAAAATGTTATAGGAATTAAACCCTGCGTCGGATTGAAATAATTTAAACATGTTAATTGCTTAGAAAAATATGTAGATTAATAAAATGTCATTTTCACCCATGCCTAAAATACTTAACATGTCATTTCCTGCCATTTTGCATATATGTCACATTATTGCATTTTCATATTTATATAAACGCGCATCAGAATTAATCCAACCATCTAATAAAAATGTTCATATCATCGGCATCGCATTTTCATGCATGAGATAAATGTTGGAATGTTGGTTGCATTTAATTTTGCATTAATGATTTGCTATAAGGTGATTAGGCCTAATACTTGCATAATTAATTGTGATTAATTTTCTACATGAATCTATGCATATTATATATGTTTTCAGGGTAGAAAAATCCATGTGATTTATCTGTGCATTTAGTTGTGCCATTTGAGCATGTTTGTGTGAATGTCATTTAGTTCGTGATGCCCTTTTTTCATTTTCGTGGGATTTAATCCATGCATGTTTTGAATTAATTTTCAACTTGAGAATTGCTCTTTGAGGTGTGTCCTAGCCCCTGGACATTTTGTTTGCCTTAGAAATGCATGTGTAGGTGTTGTTTTGTTGTTGTTAACTTGCTATAAAATTCTGTTGTTTTGAGGGTCCAAAATATTTCTTAGTCTGGAATCTGTTATATTTTGTTGGTGTCTTGCCATGTGATTTGTTGGTGATCTAGAACTCTTTTGTGGCAGGTGTAATGGAGTTATTTGTTGTTGATATTGTCGTTTAGTATGCTGTTAAGTTTCATGAGATTATATGACTTGTAGCATATAGTTTCACTGCTGTCAATATGCCTTCGTGATAAAAACTGCACTGTCAAAACTGCTATTTTCACGAAGTCTGAAACTGTTTTCAAGTAGCCTTCTTGTGAGCTTCCTACCAAGTGATCCATGCATGTTATATGCTACTAACCCATGCTTAGTTTATGCATTTTATGATCTGGTAACTTGTTGTTTTCATGCGTGCAAAATGCTATGTTGCTGTTTTTGACAGATTACAACTAAAACTTGTTTTGTTGATTGTGGTTGAACCGTAGCTCCGTTTTGGACATTACATATATGAAACTTGCTTAGAATCTCATGTAGTTTCATAATAACTTGTTGCATTCATGATTTGAAATGTTTGTGATTGTGTTTTCCCTGCATTCGCATTCATGACATGTCCATCTTGTGTTGCTCATATCTTTTAGACCGTAGCTCCGTTTGTGACGTTCTATATATGTAAATCGACTAGAATGATGTGTAAAATCACATGGTATACTTTATTCTGCTGTTTAACAAATACAAAAGATGATTAGTTCAGATCTGGACCAATTTCGAAATTAACATATGATGTCATTTCGGAAATACTATAAGTGGTTTGTGACCTCATTTAAGATGCCTAGATAGATAGTTTACTTATGATCCACCTCTTGCCATGTTTAACACCATTTAATATTGTCGTATACCTAACGAGAGTGAACTAAATAATTCGATTGTGGAGTTTCATCAATATGCAACTCGTTGCATATTGAGCTTCACTTAATGTGTAGTATTTGATTGTCGTGAATTGTCATGCCTTGTATGTTTAAACCGGACATGCATCATATTTGTTTGTGCATCTTGTTTTGCAGATGTTGTGGTGTATCTTATGTTGATTGTTTGTTTCGGATTGCTTCTTCTCGATAGAGTTCCGAAAGCGTTCGAAGTGTGAGGATTCGTTCGACTGCATTGGTTCGTCTTCTTCATGGACTCGATCTTCTTCCGAGCGGGATCTTAGGCAAGATGACTCATTTCCCTAGATACCATTACTATCATTGCCAAGCTAGTTATCTCGTCTTCCTATCGCTATGTGGCACTACCTACCACTTGTTTGTCAAGCCTCCCAACATTGCCATGAAAAGCCTCTCAGCCCTCCAGATCCCAGCGAACCTTTCTTTGGCTATGTTACCGCTTGCTCAGCCCTTCTTATAGCGTTTCTAGCTGTAGGTGCAATTGCTTCCATGTGTCAACATGGACATTCTATTGTTATATCACAATATTGCTGCTATTTAATTTAATGCACATATATACTTGGTAAAGGTGGAAGGCTTGGCCTTTTGCTTGGTGTTTTGTTCCACTCTTGCCGCCCCTAGTTACTTGTGAACCAGTGTTATGTTCCATAAATGAGCGCTCCTAACATGCTCGGGGTTGTTATGGGGACACCCTTGATTTTTGGGTGAGAATAAAACTTGTCTGGCAAGGCCCAACATTGATACTACATTTGCCTAATAATTAATGAACTTGCATAGGGGATTTTCCGGACCCCGTGGATAATTTAATCAACCCCCCAGGCCAGTGCTCCGCACGAGTGTTGGTCCAAACCAAAGAACCTTTTTAACGCTACCCGGGGCAACTCGGTGTTTGGCGTGGTAACCATCGCTCATCCGTTTGTGCACTAAGAACGAGATACGCGGCTCCTATCGGGATTGTCGGCACGTCAGGCGGCCTTGCTGGATTTGTTTTACCTTTCTCGAACGTCTTGAGTGAGGAATTCTGATTATTCTTCGGGCTATCTCGAGGTGTTGGATTTCCTTTGGAATTTCCTAGGAAGATCACGAGATCCGTGGTTAAGGTAATTCCCGCTGCGTGTGGTTAATTTATGATGGATAAGTTGGAGCACCCGTGTAGGGTTAAATCTTTTCGAGAAGCCGTGCCTGCGGTTATGTGGCAAACTTGGATAGTTTGTTTAACACCCGGTCATAGCAAAATTGAAGTAAAATCTAATAAAATACACCAACTGTGTGCGTAACCGTGACTGTCTCTTCTCGTGAGTCCTTATCCGAAAGAGAACATGGTGGGGGTATGTTTGACTTAAGTAGGTGTTCAGGATCAGTTAGTGATCATTACTAGTTCACGTCCGTTATGCGTAGACCACCATACTTTACTTTCTGTACTCGTAAGTTAGCCACTCAAATAAATGCTTAGTCGCTTGCTATAGCCTCACCACTTAATCATACCTCACCCATTAAGCTTTAATAGTCTTGATACCTTTGGAAATGAGATTGTTGAGTTCCTGTGGCTCACAGATTACTACAACAACAGTTGTAGGTACAGGTAAGGTGATGATTTGACGTGAGTGCGTTGCTTGATTTGACTTGGAGTTCTTCTTCTTCTTCTTCTTCAATCTTGGATGGGTTCCAGGCGGCAGCCTGGGATAGCAAGGGTGGATGTCATTTTATCGTTTGATCTTGTCCATAGTTAGACCTTGCTCTTATGTACGATGTTTGAGATGTTATTGTATTGATGTGACTCTGATGTAGCTTTTGGCGAGTGTAAGCCAATTCCATATACTCATCTCTTCTGTACATGTACTTGTAATGATATCCATTCTTGCGAACGCATCAAGATGCGCTTCTATCCCTGTCGAGGCTCTCATGCCGAAATAAGGATAGGACCGCATCTTGGGCGTGACAAGTTGGTATCAGATCCTGTATCGACCTAGGAGCCCCCTTGATTGATCGAACTTGGCCGAGTCGAGTCTAGTGAAAAACTATTTTGAGTCTAGTTATATCGGAGAGTAGGATTCTTTTTACTCCTCTTCTATGCCCTGGTTATGTATTCGACTTAGGAATTTTGATTCTACTCCTCTTCTCGCTCAAATTTTATTTAGGATCACGTATTTTGGAAACTATATGATGCCGATGTGACAGGGTTCTGTCTTGGTGCCTCCTGTCTGGCTTGATTTCTACCGAGGATTCGAGCTCCAGGGAATGTTGGCACATCGTTATCATTTAGTTTTCTTAGTATCTGAGGACGGAGGATGTTCGGAATTGCTTCAATACTTGTCGTGGTGAGATAAGATCGGAGTCACCCAGTACTGGGGAGGCGTCTGGGGTACCACCATGGTTTAGTATCGTTGTGACTTCGAGGATTCAAGATTAGACGAGTTTGTGGAAATTTCTTGAATTATGGTGTGGAAGGTTGCGGATGCAGTTGTAGCTGATTATCTAGGGTAGGTTCCTAGGTCCGCAACCCGAATCGCATAAACAAGAAAGTTTTCGGAAGTTCTTAGGTGGGAATTCAAGTAGGTACCTAGTATTATCTTTCCAACAAGTACATAGTGGGTATGTATTTGTTCTGGCCTGTTTCATCAGCCTCATCCTTCGTTTTTTTAATATGGCAATTCGAGTTTCTTCGATGTCAAGTGGTGATTTCATACCTTGCTAAGTAGTGTTCTCATATTTCTGTGGGAATGCTAATTCTTTGCCCAATCAGTTATCACATCAATTCTTTTCAACCGGTGTGCTTCTCCTCAAGATATTCTATCATCTCCAATATTGCAAGATCAATTCTCATTTCATTCCGGAGTTGTGCCATGTGTTCCAAGTTTCTTTCTTTTTCCCACCCTCCCGCCCTTTTTCTTCAATGATTAAATTCTCATCCAAGTGCCTTTCTCTTCATGTAATGCTTCCGCTATCTTTTCTTCTATCTTGTTGCCGGTGATTTCTTGTGGAGATTCTTAGGAGTTTCAGTGTCAAGATCTATCCTCATATTCCTTGTCCTCATTGTTATTCTTCTCTGGTGATTCTTTATGAAGATGCTCAGTGGTCAAGTTATCATTTGTTAGTATTCATCTTTGTTTCTTTCCGGTGGATTCAATTCAAGTTCTTGGTGTTCATCATATCATTTTCATTCTCTATTTTCACTCCCATGTTGGAATTCTTTATCGAGCCTCTCTTGTTTATTCATCCCTCTCTATTCTATCTACAGTGCTGAAGATATCTCAAAAGACATTCTTTCTCATTCTTGTCCTCTTAAATTATTTCAGGGGTCTCATATCATCAAGTTCTTAATTTGTACCGGAGCAATCTCTTTTTAGTCAATTGTTTCAACGGTGATTTCTTTTGAGTGGGCCCATAACCCATAGGTTTTTCTTCCCAGAATCCTACTTGACTCTTCTAATCTTTCCGAAGATGTCCTCACGTTCTCTTCAAATATGACGTAAGAATGAATTTCATGTGTCATATTCCTTCTTGAAGATTGCTTCTAAATCATTTTCATTGTTGGCTCAACCTTTCCTTATTCATTCTTCCGGAGGTCTCAGTTATTCATGGTGTTGTTTCTCTTCGTCATTCTCAGCGTTGAAGACCGAAGGAGAGTTCTCTTAAATCTTAATCCTTTATCCGAGAGATTCATGGTTTTAGCTTGTGGCTATCATCTCAAATTGTTTTTGGTCATGAGTAATTTCTCCCATATCTATCCAGTGCATTCAGAATTGTTTTCATTTCTTGATCCTCCGAAAGCCATCATTTCAGAAGATTTCTTCGTTCTCAGCTTTCAGCTTTCGTTCTCAAATTCTTCTCAATTGTTGTTCCTTCGTTCGTATCGCAATTATTACGGTGCCTTTTTCAGTTTCTATTAGGCAAATCTTGATCTCTTCATTCTCATGTATCCTCTTTAGTTTCTAATTCTTTCCGGTGCTTCGTTCAAGTTTTCTATTAGGTGGATCATGCTCTCTTCGTTGTCATGTTATATCATCCATTTGCTTTATCCTCTTTCTTTTGAATTCTAACAGGTGTTCTCGTCCAAGACTTTTCAAGTTTGTGCTCTATATCTCTCTTCATTCTTTTCAAGAAGAATAAGTGATGTGTGAAATCCGTTGCTTGTCATCAATTTAACTTGATGAAGGATAGTCATATCATAATTCTTATTCTTGTTCATTCAAGTATCTCAATCTTTCTTCTAGAGTTGTTAATGATATCAAATTCCTTATTCCAAGTGCTCATCTTTTCTTGTCCGGAGTTCAGGTTGCTCAAATATCTCTTTTCGAAGCAACATCTAATCATTGGAAGGCCTCAATCTTCTTTTTGTATCCTTCAATTATTTCTTTAATCCTTTCATTTCAGAGTTCTTCCGGAGATTCTCCATGGTGGTTCATCAAGATTTCTTTCATTTTCAAGTATTCTTCAAGATTCTTGTTAGAGGTGCTTAAGTGTTCTTTCTCTTGCATTCTAAGTCCAATTCCTTCTCCATTGTTGTTGAGATGGTGTTATTAGATTCTTGATGATGAGGAGTCTCGAAGGATAATTGTCAAGAATGAGATAAGTAAACCCATCATGTCTTTCACGGAGTTCTCTTCGGTTGGACTTTACCTAAAGCATTTCCTAAGGATTGTTGCTATCATTGTGTCATAGAAGATTCAGGTTCTCTCCCCTCTTCTTTGTGAAAGAAGTCTTTCTTATCTTGTTGCTCTCAATCTATCAATTGTTTCTGTTTTGGCAGGTTGTCACCTCATGATTTTGAGATGTTTTCCATAAGCCCATAACAAGCTATTGTTTTCGTTGTTGATTCTCCATCCTCTCTGTTCAAGCAATCTTTTCAATTCAATGGTGGTAGAAGTTGTCATTTTCTTCTCAGTTCTCTTCTCTTAAAAGATCTAGTTTCTATTCTTTCTTCCGGAGGCGTTGTCATGTTGCTCTCTTCAATCTATCATCTTGTTTGATTAATATCATGTTCTTTCTTTTCTTATTCTTTTAATCGGAGAGGTGTGAAATCTTCTCATGATCCTTCCATCTTATGAAGTTTTGATTCTAATCCAACCGAGGTTTGGTGTATCTCATTCAATTTCTTTCCATCGTACCAAATTTTTCCTCTCTATCCTACTGAAGTGATGTCGAAATTTCGTGTGAATTCTTGCTTGTTCATCATTCTTCATCTCTTTGCATCCTTCATATTCCATTTGTTTCACTCGTTTGTCAAAGAAGCAACAAAGTTTTACCTTTCGCTCTTTCTCCTCCCCATTTTCATTCCACATCTCAGGTCGAGATCCTCGTGTAGTGGAGGAGAGTTGTTACAGCCCGGGACCGACGCTCCAGAAGATTCCAGAAGATTCCCCTTTTATTTCCATTCTCGTCTGTGATTCGTCTGGTTGTCGCATTCATCTTTGCATCATTTGCATCATCTGCATTGCATCGTCACCCATTTTCAAAAACTTGCATTCGTTCGTATTTGCCAGTTCTCTTCGTTCTTGCCGTTGCCATTCGAGACCAACCACACAAACACGCCCACGGCATCATTAAATAAAACCGTTTTTAAGCGCGCGCAAAAATATCCGCTGATTGAGTTGAAACCTGACGTGCGGTCTTGTTATGCTGTAGGTAGACCGCCCGTCGAATTTCATCGCATTCAGAGTTCGTTTGATGCCCGTCGGTCATCCGTAGCAGTGCGGTCATTGGTTATCGTCGGACATTCTCGGTGTTTTAAAATTCTTGCCACGGGTCACCAATCTCTCTCTCTTCCCCACTTAGCTTCTCTACACAGCCACAGTAGCCCCTCTCCGCTTCCGGTCCGTCGAGTTGACACCCGAGGGTCCGAAAACGGACAGCGACCGTAAACCTAGCCTGAAACCTATATATAGCCCCTAGTCCCCTCGTTCCCGATGCAAACCCTAGCCTTCCCCCTCCTCTAGCCGCCAGCCCGCCCGAGCCCAGATCTGAGCCCGGGAAGCCCATCTGGGCCCATTCCCAAGCTCCCTCGTGCCTCCCATGTTTGCCGAGCTCCCATGGTGAGCTCCTCCCGTCCCCATCGCTTGTCAGCCCCGGCGGAGCCGCCCCTCGCCGCTGCCGGTCACCGGAGCCTCGCCGGCCGCCGCCTTCTCCCTCTCCTTCTCTCTCCATTTCTCCCTCTTTGTCTCACCCTCGAGCTCTCTCTCTCTTCTCGTAGGTCTGCTGCCTTGGCTCGAGCTCCACCACCGCTGCAGCTCGCCAGTGGCCCCCTCTCCGGCCAGATCCGGCAAGGGTGCCTCCGGATCCGTCGCGTCCCGGTCTTGCCCGGCTGCCCGAGCCCTGTTGCCTGCCGCCGGAGGTTGCCAGCCGCCGCCGCTGGTCCTGCCTCGCTCGGGCGAGGCGAGGGGGAGGGCGAGCGCTCCCAGCTGCCCCATTGACCGCGCCGCATGGCCCCTGAGCCGGCCCAAGAGGGCCCAAAGTGAGCAGTCCCCCCTTTTGTTTTTTATTTATTCTGCATCTTTAAAACGTTATAGAAATTAAACCCTGCGTCGGATTTAAATAATTTAAACATGTTAATTGCTTAGAAAAATATGTAGATTAATAAAATGTCATTTTCACCCATGCCTAAAATACTTAACATGTCATTTCCTGCCATTTTGCATATATGTCATATTATTGCATTTTCATAATTATATAAACGCGCATCAGAATTAATCCAACCATCTAATAAAAATGTTCATATCATCGGCATCGCATTTTCATGCATGAGATAAATGTTAGAATGGTGGTTGCATTTAGTTTTGCATTAATGATTTGCTATAAGGTGATTAGGCCTAATACTTGCATAATTATTTGTGATTAATTTTCTACATGAACCTATGCATATTATACATGTTTTAGGGGTAGAAAAATCCATGTGATTTATCTGTGGATTTAGTTCTACCATTTGAGCATGTTTGTGTGAATGCCATTTAGTTCGTGATGCCCCTTTTTCATTTTCGTGGGATTTAATCCATACATGTTTTGAATTAATTTTCAACTTGAGAATTGCTGTTTGAGGTGTGTCCTAGCCCCTAGACATTTTGTTTGCCTTAGAAATGCATGTGTAGGTGTTGTTTTGTTGTTGTTAACTTGCTATAAAATCCTGTTGTTTTGAGTGTCCAAAATATTTTGAAGTCTTGAATCTGTTATATTTTGTTGCTGTCTTGCCATGTGATTTGCTAGTGATCTAGAACTCTTTTGTGGTAGGTGTAATGGAGTTATTTGTTGTTCATATTGTCCTTTACTATGCTGTTAAGTTTCATGCCATTATATGACCTCTAGAATATAGTTTCACTGCTGTCAATATGCCTTCGTGGTAAAAACTGCACTGTCAAAACTGCTATTTTCACTAAGTCTGAAGCTGTTTTCAAGTAGCCTTCTTGTGAGCTTCCTACCAAGTGATCCATGCATGTTTTGAATATGATTTGTGAAGATGAAATGAAGTGTGTGTTATATGCAACTGCCCCATGCTTAGTTTATGCATTTTATGATCTTGTAACTTGTTGTTTTCATGCGTGCAAAATGCTATGTTGCTGTTTTTGGCAGATTCAACTAAAACTTGTTTTGTTGATTGTGGTTGAACCGTAGCTCCGTTTTGGAAATTCCATATATGAAACTTCCTTAGAATCTCATGAATTGAAATGTCTGTGATTGTGTTTTCCCTGCATTCGCATTCATGACTTGTGCATCTTGTGTTGCTCATATCTTCTAGACCGTAGCTCCATTTGTGACGTTCTATATATGTAAATCGACTAGAATGACGTGTTGAATCAGATGGTATACTTTATTCTGCTGTTTAACAAATATAAAAAATGATTAGTTAATATCTGGACCAATTTAGAAATTAACATATGAGGTCATTCCGGAAATACTATAAGTTGTTTCCGACCTCATTTAAGATGCCTAGATAGATAGTTTACTTATGCTCCACCTCTTGTCATGTTTAACAACATTTAATATTGTCGTGTACCTAACGGGAGTGAAATAAATAATTCGATTGTGGAGTTTCTTCAATATGCAACTCATTGGATATTGAGCTTCACTTGATGTGTAGTATTTGATTGTCGTGAATTGTCATGCCATGCATATTTAAACCGGACATGCATCATATTTGTTGGTGCATCGTGTTTTGCATATGTTGTGGTGTATCTTGTGTTGATTGTTTGTTTCGGATTGCTTCTTCTCGATAGAGTTCCGAAAGCGTTCGGAGTGTGAGGATTCGTTCGACTACGTTGGTTTGTCGTCTTAATGGTCTCGATCTTCTTCCATAGTGGGATCTCAGGCAAGATGAATCATTTCCATGGATTCAATTACTATCATTGCCATGCTAGTTGTCTCGGCTTCCTATTGCTATGTCGTGCTACCTACCACTTATTTTTCAAGCCTCCCAACATTGCCATGAAAAGCCTCTAACCCCTCAACATCCCAGCAGATCTTTGTTTGGCTATGTTACAGCTTGCTCAACCCTTCTTATAGCGTTTCTAGCTGCAGGTGCAATTGCTTCCATGTGTCAACATGGACATTCTTTTGTTATATCACAATATTGCTGCTATTTAATTTAATGCACATATATACTTGGTAAAGGTGGAAGGCTTGGCCTTTTGCTTGGTGTTTTGTTCCACTCTTGCCGCCCCTAGCTACTTGTGAACCGGTGTTATGTTCCATAAATGAGCGCTCCTAACATGCTCGGGGTTGTTATGGGGACCCTCGTGATTTTAGGGTGAGAATAAAACCTGTCTGGCAAGGCCCAACATTGGTACTACATTTGCCTAATAATTAATGAACTTGCATAGGGGATTTTTCGGACCCCGTGGATAATTTAAACAACCCCTAGGCCAGTGCTCCGCATGAGTGTTGGTCCAAACGAGAGCAGCTTATTAACGCCACCTGGGGCAACTCGGTGTTTGGCGTGGTAACCATCGCTCATCCGGTCATGCCCTGAGAACAGGATAAGCAGCTCCTGTCGGGATTGTCGGCACGTCGGGCGGCCTTGCTGGATTTGTTTTTCCTTTCTTGAGTGTCTTGAGTGAGGAGTTCTGATTATTCTTCGGGCTATTTTGAGGTGTTGGATTTCCTTTGGAATTGCCTAGGAAGATCACGAGATCCATGGTTGAGGTTATTCCCGCTGCGTGTGGTTAATTTATGATGGATGAGTTGGAGCACCCATGCAGGGTTAAATCTTTTCGAGAAGTCGTGCCCGCGGTTATGTGGCAAACTTGGATACTTTGTTTAACACCCGGTCATAGAAAACTTGAAGTAAACTCTAATAAAATACACCAACTGTGTGCGTAACTATGACTGTCTCTTCTCGTGATTCCTTATCCAAAAGATAACACGTTGGGGTTATGTTTGATGTAAGTAGGTGTTCAGGATCAGTTAGTGATCATTACTAGTTCACGTCCATTATGTGTAGACCACCATACTTTACTTTCTTTACTCGTAAGTTAGCCACTCAAATAAATGCTTAGTCGCTTCCTACAACCGCACCACTTAACCATACCTCACCCACTAAGCTTTTATAGTCTTGATACCCTTGGAAATGAGATTGCTGAGTCCCTGTGGCTCACAGATTACTACAACAATAGTTGTAGGTACAGGTAATGCGATGATTTGACATGAGCGCGTTGCTTGATTTGACTTGGAGTTCTTCTTCTTCTTCTTCAATCTTGGATGGGTTCCAGGCGGCAGCCTGGGATAGCAAGGGTGCATGTCATTTTATCATTTGATTTCGTCCGTAGTCAGACCCTGCTCTTACGTATGATGTTTGAGATGTTATTGTATTGATGTGACTCTGATGTTGCTTGTGGCGAGTGTAAGCCAATTCCATATAGTCATATCTTCTGTACATGTACTTGTAATGATATCCATTCTTGTGAATGCATCAAGATGTGCTTCTATCCCTGTCGAGGCCCTCGTGCCGAAATAAGGATAGGACCGCATCTTGGGCGTGACAAACTATGCACTAGAGGAACGGGCAACACGTCGCTAAAAATCTGGTGTCAAAAACCATAAAACCTCCAGTATATATAAGAGGAAGAGAGGAGGAGGCTTGGACCTCAAAGGACCATCTCTTGGGTCAGACGAATCAAGGAGGAGAGGAGGATTCCATATCCAATCCTAGTAGGACTAGGATTCCTCCTTATTTTTGCCTTTTTTGCCTTTTCCACCTTTTTCTCTTTGGGCTTTTCTTCCCATCCGCATGGGCCATGTGTGGGTCTTCCACCAGCTCACTAAGTGCTAGTATTTTCTCTCCCACAGCCCATGTAGCCTCCTGGGTCGAAATACCCCTCCCGATGGTCTCCCGGTACACTACCGGCATTCCCGGTACACTACCGATAAGAGCGAAACTTTTCTGGCGACCAAAATAGGACTTCCTATATATCAATCTTTACCTCTCGACCATTCTAGAGCTCCTCGTGACGTCCGGTATCTCATCCGGGACTCCGAACAACCTTCGGTCACCACCATGCATAACTCTATACTACTGAAATGTCACCGAACCTTAAGTGTGCACACCCTGCGGGTTCAAGAACTATGTAGATAGGACCGAGACACCTCTACGGTCAATAACAAATAGCGGGACCTGGATGCCCATATTGGTTCCTACATATTCTATGAAGATCTTTTTCGGTCGACCCTCTATGTCAAGGATTTAGTTAATCCCGTACGATGTTGCCTTTGTTCTTCGGTATGTTACTTGCCCAAGATTCGATCATCGGTATCTCCATACCTAGTTCAACCTCGTTACCGGCAAGTCTATTTACTCGTTTCGTAATACGAGATCTCGTGACTAACAATTAGTCACATTGCTTGCAAGGCTTATTTGACGTTGTATTACCGAGTGGGCCCCGAGATACCTCTCCGTCACACGGAGTAACAAATCCCAGTCTTGATCCATGCCAACTCAACAGACACCATCGAAGATACCTGTAGAGCACCTTTATAGTCACCCAGTTACGTTGTGACGTTTGATACACACAAGGTACTCCTCCGGTGTCAGTGAGTTGCATGATCTCATGGTCAGAGGAACGTATACTTGACATGCAGAAAACAGTAGCAATAAACTGACACAATCATATGTTACGTTCGTAGTTTGGGTCTTGTCCATCACATCATTCTCCTAATGATGTGATCCCGCTATCAAATGACATCTCATGTCCATGACTAGTAAACCATAGCCATCTTTGATCAACGAGCTAGTCTATTAGAGGCATACTAGGGACATGGTGTTGTCTATGTATCCACACATGTATCTGAGTTTCCGATCAATACAATTATAGCATGGATAATAAACAATTATCATGAACAAGGAAATATGATAACAACTAATTTATTATTGCCTTTAGGGCATATTTCCAATAGTCTCCCACTTGCACTAGAGTCAATAATCTAGTTCACATCACCATGATACGCATTGTTATGAATCTAACACCCAATGAGTTCTGGGGTTCGATCATGCTTCGCATGTGAGAGAGGTCTTATAGTCAACGGGTCTGCGACATTCAGATCCGAGTGTACTTTGCAAATTTCTATGTCAAACCGTAAACACTTCTACCACACTCCACTTGGTACTATTCCAAATGGCTGCTCCAATATACGTATCCAGATTGCTACTACGAGTCATCCGAATTGGTGTTAAAGCTTGCATCGACATAACTCTTTATGAAGAACTCTTTATCACCTCCATAATCAAGAAAACATCTCCTTAGTCTTTTAGCCACTAAGGATAATATTGACCGCTGTCTAGTGATCCACTCCTGGATCACTCTTATACCCCTTGATGGACTCATGGCAAGGCACACACAGGTGCGGTATACAACATGGCATACTATAGAGAGCCGATGGCTAAGGCATAGGGGACGACGTTCGTCCTTTCTCTTTGTTCTGCCATTGTCGAGCTTTGAGTCTCACTCAACTTCACACCTTACAAATCAGGCGAGAACTCTTTCTCCGACTAATCCATTTTGAACTCTTTCAAAATCTTCTCAAGGTATGTACTCATTGAAAGTCTCATCCAGCATCTTGATCTATCTCTATAGATCTTGATGTTCAACAATTAGGCAGCTTTATCCAGGTCTTCCTTTCAAAACCTCTTTTCAAACAACCGTTTATGCTTTCGAGAAATTCTACATCATTTCCGATCAATAATTTGTCAACCACATACGCTTATTAGAAACTCTATAGTGCTTCCACTCACTTTATCATAAATACAAGTTTCTCATAAACTTTGTATAGATTTAAAAACTTTGATCACCTCATCAAAGTGTATATTCCAACTCCGAGATGCTTGCTTCAGTTCATAGAAGAATCATTGAAGCTTGCACACCTTTTAGCATCCTTAGGACTGACAAAACCTTCTGGTTGTATCACATACAACCTTTCCTCAACTAAACCGTTAAGGAAACGACGTTTTGATATCCATCTGCAGATTTCATAATTGAAAAATGTAGCAACTGCTAACATAATTCCAACAAACTTTAGCATTGCTACGAGTGAGAAAGTCTCAACGCAGTAAACTCCTTGAACTTGTCGTAAACTTCTTTGCAACAAGTCGAGCTTTACAAATGGTGACATTTACCATCAGCGTCTGTCTTCATTTAAAAGATCCATTTGTACTTAACGCTTGCTGTCCAACGAGCAAGTCCACCAAAGTCTATACTTGGTTTTCATACATGGATCCTTTCTCGGATTTCATGGCCTCTAACCATTTGTTGGTTTCCGGGCCCATCATCGCTTCTCCATAGTTCGTAGGTTCATCGTTGTCCAACAACATGACCTCTAAGACAGGGTTGCCGCGCCACTCAGGAGCAGTACACGTCCTTGTCGACCTACGAAGTTCAATAGTAACTTGACCCGAAGCTTCATGATCATCATCATTAACTTCCTCTTCAACTAACATAGGCTCACAGAAACAACTTCCTGAGCTGCGCTACTCTCTGGTTGAAACAGAGGTTCAATAACCTCATCAAGTTCTATCTTCCTCCCACTCAATTCTTTCAAGAGAAACTTTTCCTCGAGAAAGGACCCACTTTTAGCAATAAACATTTTATGCTTGGTTCTGAGATAGAAGGTTCACCCAATTGTTCTTAGGGTATTCTATGAAGATGCATTTGTCCGCTTTGGGTTTGAGCTCATTAGGTGAAAACATTTCGACACAAGCGTCGCAGCCCCAAACATTAAGAAATGACAGCTTAGGTTTCTATCAAACCATAATTCACATGGTGTCATCTCAACGGATTTAGATGGTGCCCTATTTAAAGTGAATTTAGTTGTCTCTAATGCATAACCCCAAAAATTATAGTAAAAAACGATAATAGACATCATAGCACGCACCATATGCAATAGAGCACGACTATGACATCCGGACACACCATCACACTATGGTGTTCCAGGTGGCGTGAGTTATGAAACAACTTTCACATTGTCTAAAATTGTATGCCAAACTCGTAACTCAGATATTCACCTCCACGATCATATCGCAAACATTTTTATATTCTTGTCATGATGATCTTAAACTTCACTCTAAATTTGCTTGAACCTTTCAAACAATTTAGACATGTGTCTCATTAAGTAAATATACACTATATCTACTCAAATCATCAGTGAAGGTAAGAAAATAACGATATCCACCGCACACTAAAAGACTAATTGGATTGCACACATCAACATGTATCATTTCCAATAAATCACTTGCCCGCTTCATCAAAATAGAAAACGGGGTCCTTAGTCATTTGGACCAAGAAGCATGGTTCTCATGTCTCAACCGATTCTAAATCGAATGAGTCCAAAGATCCATCAGCATGGAGTTTCTTCATGCGTTTTATTCCAAGTATGTGATACTATTATTATTAACTTTGTATCTTTTTGGCATAAATGTTATGAACATGTGTATTACTACGATAATGTTTCAACAAACCATTCTTACTGGGTGCATGACCATTGAAGGTATTATTCATGTAAATAGAATAACCATTATTCTCTAACTTAAATGAATAACCGTGTTGCAATGAACATGATGTAATCACATTCATGCTCAACGCAAAAACACCAAATAACATTTATTTAGGTTCGTCACTATTCTCGAAGATAGAGAGAGCGTGCGATGTTGATCACATCAACCTTGGAAACATTTCTAACACACATCGTCACCTCACACTTAGCTAGTATCCATTTACTCCGTAGCTTTTCCTTCGAGTTACTAACATTTAGCAACAAAACCGGTATCCAATACCCAGGTGCTACTAGGAGTACTAGCAAGGTACACATCAATAACACGTATATCAAATATACTTCTGTCGACTTTGCCAGCCTTCTTATCTACCAAGTATCTAGGATTGTTCCGCTTCAGTGGCCGTTCTCCTCATAATCGAAGCACTTACTCTCGGGTTTCGGTTAGACTATGGGTTGCTTCACTGGAGCTGCAACTGACTTGCTATCCATGAAGCTTCCCTCCTTGCTCTTGCCCTTCTCGAAACTAGTGGTTTTGACTAACCATCAACACTTGACGCTCCTTCTCGATTTCTACCTTCACGGTGTCAAACATCGCGAACAGCTCAGGGATCATTATTGCTATCCTTGGCGTTTTATAGTTCATCACCAAGTTCTAGTAGCTTAGTGACAGTGACTTGGAGAACTGAATCAATCACTATCCTATCTGGAAGATCAACTCCCACTCGATTCAAGCTATTGTAGCACCTAGACAATATGAGCACATGCTCAACGATTGAGCTATTCTCCTTCATCTTGCAGGCAAAGAATCTTGTTGGAGATCTCATATCTCGCAACACGGGCATGAGCCTAAGATCCTAATTTCAGCTCTTAGAACATCTTATATGTTCCGTGACGTTCAAAACGTTTTGGAGCCTCAATTCTAAGCCGTAATGCATGACCCACTAAACTATCAAGTAGTCATCAGAACATGCCTGTCAGATGTTCACAACATCTACAAACAACGCTAGAGGGGTTGGCGCACCGAGCGGTGCATTAAGGACATAAGCCTTCTATGTAGCAACGAGGACAATCCTCAAATCACGGAGCCAGTCCGCAATATTGCTACCATCATCTTTCAACTCTATTTCTCTAGGAACATATAAAATGCAAGGGAGCTACAGCGTGAGGTAGTAATCTACAACACAGTTTGCAAAGACACTACTGACTATGTTCATGATAATGAGTTTAGTTAATCATATTACTTAAGAACTCCCACTCAAATTGACATCCCTCTAGTCATTCGAGTGATACATGATCCAAATTCACCAACACAAGTCCGATCATCAAGTGAGTTGAGGTGGTTTCAATGGTCAACATCATCATGTTGATCATATCTACTATATGACTCATGTTCAACATTTCGGTCTCTTGTGTTCTGAGGCCATGTCTGTACATGCTAGGCTCGTCAAGTTTAACCCGAGTGTTCTGCATGTGCAACACTGGCTTGCACCCATTGTATGCGAACGTAGAGTCTATCACACCCGATCATTACCTGGTGTCTCAACATGACAAACTTTCACAATTGTGCACACTCGGGGAGAACACAATTCATCTTGAAATTTAAGTGAGGGATCACCTTATAATGCTACCGTCGTCCTAAGCAAAACAAGGTGCATAAATGGATTAACATCACATCCAAATCGTAAGTGACATGATATGGCCATGAACTTGTGCTTTTGATCTCCATCTTGAAAGCACCGGCATGATCTCCATCGTCACCAGTAAGACACGATGATCTCCATCATCTTGGTCTCTATCAACGTGTCGCCATCGGGGTTGTCGCCCCCAACATGCTTCTACTACTATTGCTACCGTTTAGCGATAAAGTAAAGCATTACATAGGGCTTAATGATTCACATGCATGTCATACAATAAATAAAGACAACCCTATGGCTCCTGCCGGTTGCCGTACTCATCGACATGCAAGTCGTGATAATCTATACATCACATGATCATCTCATACATCACATATATCACATCATGTAATTGGCCATATCATATCACAACATACCCTGAAAAAACAAGTTAGATGTCCTAATTGATGTTGCATGTTTTACGTGGCTGTTATGGGTATCTAGCAAGAACAATTCTCATCTACGCAAAAACCACAATGGTGATACACTAGTTGCTTTTAAACCTTCTCAAGGACCTCCTTTGTCGAATTCGATCCAACTAAAGTGAGAGAAACTGGCACCCGCAAGCCATATATGCAACAAGTTGCTGTCGAGGGAACTGGTCTCTCGTAAGCATACGAGTAATGTTGGTCCGGGCCGCTTCATCTCACATTACCGCTGAACCAAAATCCGACCAACAAAGGAAGCAATCTAAGCATCAACGCCCACAAACCTTTTGTGTTCTACTCGAGATCTCATCTACACATAGACCTAGCTCATGATGCCACTGTTGGGCAACATCGCATGGGAAACAAAAATTTCCTACGCACACGGAAGATCTATCCATGGTGATGAGCATATACGAGAGGGAGAGTGGATCTACGTACCCTTGTAGATCTCTAAGCGGGAAGCGTTAAGAAACACGGTTGGTGTAGTCGAACGTCTTCGCGATCCAAATCGCCGAGCGTCCCGCGATCTCATCATGATCCGTCCCGCGATCCAATCATGATCTGTCCCGCGAACTCATCACGATCCATCCCGCGATCTCGTCACGATCCGTCCCACGAACTCATCACAATCCGTCTCGCGATCTTGATCACGGTCCTTCCGATCTAGCGCCGAACGGACGACACCTCCGCGTTCAGCACACGTACAGCTCGATGATGATCTCCGCCTTCTTGATCTAGCAAGAGGGAGCGGAGAGGTAGAATAGTTCTCCGGCAGCGTAACGGCGCTCCGGAGATGGTGGTGGAGCTATTCCGGCAAGGCTTCGCCTAAGCACTGCAGAAATCCGATCTATAGGAGAAACTATGCACTAGAGGAACGGGCAGCGCGTGGCTAAAAATCTGGTGCCAAAAACACTGAAACCTCCAGTATATGTAAGTGGAAGAGAGGAGAAGGCCTGGCCCTCAAAGGACCAGCTCTTGGGTCATCCAAATCAAGGAGGAGAGGAGGATTCCTCCTCCAATCGTAGTAGGACAAGGATTCCTCCTTATTTTTGCCCTTTTTGCCTTTTTCCACCTTTTCTCTTTGGGGTTTTCTTCCCAGCCGCATGGGCCCTGCGTGGGACTTCCACCAGCCCAATAAGGGCTGGTATTTTCTCTCCCACAGCCCATGTAGCCTCTTGGGTCTAAATACCCCTCCCGATGGTCTCTCGGTACCCTACCGGCACTCCCGGTACAATACCGATAAGCCCGAAACTTTTCCGGCGACCAAAATAGGACTTCCTATATATCAATCTTTACCTCCGGACCATTCCGGAGCTCCTCGTGACATCCGGGATCTCATCTGGGACTCCAAACAACCTTTGTTCATCACCATGCATAACTCTATACTACCGAAACGTCACCGAACTTTCAGTGTGTAGACCCTACGGGTTCGAGAACTATGTAGACATGACCGAGACACCCCTATGGTCAATAACCAATAGCAGGACCTAGATGCCCACATTGGTTCCTACATATTCTATGAAGATCTTTATTGGTCGACCCTCTATGTCAAGGATTCAGTTAATCCCATATGATGCTCCCTTTGTTCTTCGGTATGGTACTTGCCTGAGATTCGATCGTCGGTATCTCCATACCTAGTTCGACCTCGTTACCGGCAAGTCTCTTTACTCATTCCGTAATACAAGATCCTGTGACTAACAATTAGTCGCATTGCTTGCAAGGCTTATTGTGACGTGGTATTACCGAGTGGGCCCCGAGATACCTCTCTGTCACACGGAGTAACAAATCCCAGTCTTGATCCATGCCAACTCAATAGACACCATCGGAGATACCTGTAGAGCACCTTTATAGTCACCCAGTTACGTTGCGACTTTTGATACACAAAAGTTACTCCTCCGGTGTCAGTGACTTGCATGATCTCATGGTCATAGGAACATATACTTGACATGTAGAAAACAATAGCAATAAACTGACACGATCATATGCTACGTTCGTAGTTTGGGTCTTGTCCATCACATCATTCTCCTAATAATGTGATCCCACTATCAAATGACATCTCATGTCCATGACTAGGAAACCATAGCTATCTTTGATCAACGAGCTAGTCTATTAGAGGCATACTAGGGACATGGTGTTGTCTATGTATCCACACATGTATCTGAGTTTTCGATCAATACAATTGTAACATGGATAATAAAAAATTATCATGAACAAGGAAATATGATAACAACTAATTTATTATTGCCTCTAGGGCATATTTCCAACAGAAACGACTTAAAGCGGTGATTCGACCCGCCAAATGTTGCACATCACTAATGCTCACCCGCTTGGCTAGTGTGTGATGACCTTTATCTTGTCCGGGTTAGCCTCAATCCCCCATTTCAAAACCAAGAAACATAGGAGTTTACCTGTAGGAACCCCGAAAACACATTAGTCGGGTTAAGCATCATCTTGTAGACTCGTAAGTTGTCAAACATCTCCTTCGGGTCGTCAAGTAATGTATCCTTCTTCCTTTATTTAACCACAATGTCGTCCACGTAAGGCAACTCTACACACAACATTGGTAAGTCGCCTGTGCGCTCTTGAGCCCAAAAGGCATAGACACATAGCAGAAAGCCCCAAAAGGTGTTATAAATGACATCTTCTCCTGGTCTTTAACTAATATCTTGATCTGGTGATAACCTGGATAGGCGTCCAGGAAGCATAAACTCTCACAACCCGCTGTTGCATCAATAATCTGGTCGATACGAGGGAGAGCAAACGGGTCAACTGGACAGGCCTCATTAAGATCCGTGTAATATATACACATATGCCACATGCCGTTCTTATTAAGCACCAGCACGGGATTTGCCAACCACTCCAGGTGAAATACTTCCACTACAAACCCTGCCACCAAGAGCCGGGCCACCTCCTCTCCAATCGCTTTACGCCGCTCCTCGTTGAAACGGTCGAGGAACTGTTTGATCGGTTTAAACTTAGGATCCACATTAAGGTGGCGGTCAGCGAATTCTCTCGGTACACCCGGCATGTTAGATGGCTTCCATGCAAAGATGTCCCATTTCTCACGGATGAATTTGATGAGCGCGCTTTCCTATGTGGGGTCCATGTTAGCCTCGATAGTGAATTGTTTTGATGAGTCGCCCGGAGTAAAATCCACCAGCTTTGTGTCATCCACCGCAAACTTCAAGGGCGGCTCAAACTCTATACTGGGCTTCTCCAACGGAGTCATGTCCGCCAGGTCGACGTTATCCTTGTAAAACTTGAGCTCTGCCTCCGCGCAACTTGATTCCGCGTAAGCCGCGTCTCCTTCCTCACACTTAATGGCCACCTTCCAATCACCGTGCACCATGATCATTCCGTTGAGGGCCAGCATCTTGAGCTGCAGATAAACATAACAAGCCCTGGCCGTAAACTTTGTGAAATCCGGTCGGCCAAATAGTGCATGATACAGGCTCTTAATATTCACCACTTCAAACCACAAACTCTCCACCATGTAGTTGTATTCATCTCCAAATGCCACCTCTAGGGCAATCTTCCCCACTGGGTAGGCCGACTTACCTGGCACCACCCCATGAAAAACTGTTGATGACGGCTTAAGAGCCTTGTCAATTAACTGCATCCACTGGAAGGTGTCTTAGTACAAGATATTGATGCTGCTACCACCGTCCATCAGTACTTTTGTAAACTTATAACCCTCAACTTGAGGAGCTACCACTAGAACCAACTGACCCAGATTATTAACCCGCGGTGGGTGATCCTCCCAGCTCCATGTGATTGGGTACTTTGACCACTTCAATTATCGTGGGAGGGCCGGCGTTGCCGCATTAAACGCCCTCTTGTGCAGGTTTCGATCCCGCTTGTCAAGGCTCGTAGTGAAGACATGATACTGCCCCCCGCTAATTTGCTTCGGGTTGCTCTGGTACCTTGACTGATTATTCTGTTGTTGACCACCATTACCTGACTGTGGATGATGACCTCCCTGATTTCCTTGCCCTGGTAACCTGAACCTGACCCGCCGGCACTGAAACCAGCCCCTGAGCCGCCCGGACCTGAACAGCCCGACGGGCCGTTACCATTATTATGATGCCTATGAAGGCTCCAATCTCAGAACTGGCTCATAATGCTGCACTCCTTCCATGTATGGGTGTCTAGTTTATCCGGCCGACTGTGCACCGGGCAAGGTCTTTTTAGCGCCTCTTCCAAATTGAAAGGCTGAGGTGCCTTATCCTTGTTGAACGGCGTCCTAACATTTCCATTACCCCTAGCACGATTGTTCCCAGCATTGGTGCTCATCACTAACTCTGATACGCCATCCGGGTTCTTCCGTTTACCCTCGTTGTCGTTTCCAGCCCCGTTCTGCTGTTGACTCTTGCCATTGTTGCTCTTCATACCCTGAACTGATTTCTCATCATCGGAGCTCGGGTCCTTGGTGGTATCTGAACCTACATATTTCGTCAGAGCCATCATGATCTCACCCATATCCTAACAAGAACGCTTCAACCGCCCAAGCTTCTGTTTAAGGGGTAAAAAGTGACAGTTCCTTTCATAAATCAGAACTTCTTGAGACACTGAAATATTCTCAGACGAGTGGATCACCGTCGAGACCCGCCGGACCCAATGATGGACCGACTCACCTTCCTGCTGTACAAAGTGATCAAGATCTATGATCATCATAGGCTTCTTGCAGGCTCCCCTGAAATTCTTGATAAAGCGTGCTTTCAACTCAGCCCAAGACGTGATGGAATTAGGCGGCAAACCCTTCAACCAAGTGCGGGTTGGTCCTTCTAACATCATGATGAAGTATTTCACACAAACTGCCTCCTTGACATCCAGCATCTCCATGGCAAGCTCATAACTCTCGATCCAAGCCTTCGGGGGTAGATCAGCCGTGTAGTTAGGCACCTTCCACAGCCCTTTGAAGTCCTTAGGAAAATGTTCATTTGTTAAATCCGTCGTGAGACACTACACACCAACTCCCTGGATGAAGTGCTAAGGCGACGGCTCAGGAATCTCCGGGTAATCCATCACCGATGTTCATTACTAGGAAAAGGCCTACTAGTGGCGCACCTGTTTTGGCTACTAATGGCGCACTACAGGTGCGCCACTAGCATCATGCCATTAGAATTTTTTACTAATGGCTCACCACAGGTGCGCCATTAGTATCTGGTGTACTAATGGCACACCATGAAGTGCGCCATTAGTATAGCTCATGGTGCGCCATTAGTATGCCTCCCAGGGGCCATATTTACCCATGTGCTTTGGCTTACTAATGTCGCACTAATGGAGGATGCGCCACTTGTATGCTTTTTGCAGTGCGCCACTAATGTGCTGAGTGGTGCGCCACTAGTATGAATATTAGGTATTTTTTTTTCTTTTCTGATATTTGCACAGGTTACAAAACATATTACTGCACAGAATATAGAGAGCACAACATATAAACAACAGATTTATCGAATACAATAGAAGATTAGTCTCCGAATACAATTCATCATATTAGTCTCCGAATTTAAAATACTGAACAACGTTAGAACATTACAAGTCTCTACACCGCGAGTAGCGGTTTTTTTCACATTACAAGTCGATATCGATCATCTAAACTACCATCACATAGTAGAGTGTTGCGGTCATCACGATGAGCATCATCGCGATGAAACTGGTCTTCATTTGGTTCCTCCAACGCTCCCTCCTCTCTCCCGCTAGATAGCACGCGTATCTAGCTTCCGCCTCCGCCCTAGTGGTGTACCCTTTGTAACTGTTACCGCTGAAACGGTGAACCTGTCTCCGACACTCCTCCCAGTCGTCGTAGACTCCGGGAATCTTACCCTTGTACACGACATACGACGGCATCTCTATGCACTAGCGAAACAAAACGTTAGTAGCAATTCACAGACAATACATAAGCAATATATAAGTATGCAACAAAAGGATAAGAAGAGAAAAGCAACACATTAATAGCATGATTCATGGTCCTACTAATAAATAGCATCGATTACATATAAGTTGAACGACTGTCAAAACCAAAGAGATGTACAAGTTCATTAAAGTTTAATATTACAACATGAGCCAATCGACATTTCAGAACTACATAGCATCACTACTTTCGACTCGACTCAGGGACCGAAGCGTGGATGAAGCCGCCGTCTTTAGTGATGGTCATGAAATCGCGGGCATTGTCATCCTGCATTTGTAGCGTTGTTTCTATCTCACTATTGGACGGTTGATATCTGAGGTAGAACTGCCCCGAGGTACTAAGGACATCTTGATGGATGATTTCCGCAAACTCCGACTAGATGCGATAGAATTCTTGTCTGATGTCCGCGTCCTGGATTGCCGACAAGTGTGTGGCCCAATATTTGAGATTATTTGGTAGCAGAAGGTGATGCAGGTCCCGTACGCATGTGATGGAGGGTGTAGTAGGCATCCTTCTGACTGCCAGGCGGCTGCTTGACGCAGGGGAACGTCCTATTCTGGGTGAACACGTGCTTGCCGTACCTACGAATTGTCCTGCTGAAGGTGCCTCCAGATCTAGCGTAGTTGGGGAGAACATCATCAAGAACTTTCTTGATATTTGAGTAGTCTTTCTTCGACCGACGGTCCGAGTCGAAATACGTGGCCATGGAATATTTCGGGCATAAGAGGATGAGTGTGCAATGTGTGTCACTGCACAAAACACAAAATGTTAGAAAAAAAAGAACGATCAAAATCTAAGAAATCATATGTTACGGGGTGGTGAGGGGATGACTTACTCGGGAAAGTAAGGCACGACGAAGTTATCCTTATCTTGGTTTGCCAGAATGACACTTTCGAGGTGTGAACTCGCGACTTGCCGGTCCCCAGCGCTGCCCAAGATCTTGGCATGCATGTAGAAGGGGTCGACTATCACGATCTCCGGGGCCTTGTCTCTAATGATCCGCATCTCCATACTCAGCGAAAATAGCCGAACGAAGGTGTAGTGCAGCGGATGAAGGTTAAACATAGCGAAGATGTCATCAAACCGTAGGACGATCATACCCCCGATGGCGCTATCGACAAAGCGCTTGCCCTCTGGCACCTTGGCCATGAAAACCGGGTATGCCACATCATTCTCGGAGATACGCCGCTTCTCCAAAGAAAGAACACTGTCATGCAGACTCCGCATAACACCAGTTGCAGCATTGAGCAGATTAGTCGGTAGCATCGGCCTACCCGCCACATGCACCCTCCTCGAGATATCCTTAGGTGAAGGTGGCCCGTCCTGAGCACGAATCATACTTGGTGCTGGCTGGCTCGCACCACCCTTGTTATTCTTTCTTTTCCGTCCCTTCTTCTTCTGCTGTAATGGGATCGAGTTCTGCTCACAGACCGCCTTCTTGAGTGTGTTGGGGCTGACAATATTTCACACCTCGGCTATCTGAGGCTCGGTGAGGGCAGCAGCTGGAAGCGTCTCCTGAGAACTGAACGCCAGACGACGCCTGTTGCAATTGGGTTTCTCTGCGGTACCAGCTAGATCGCGGTCGTCTTTTGCAGGGTTGGGTTCTTGAGAAGGAGGCCCGAAGAATTCGCCACCGTACCCATGTTCGGCAAAGTACTTATCGACGTTGGTAAATGTACCGTCGTCGTCGTCGTCGTCCAGATCCTGTGCCATATGCATGTTTGGCATGTCCGGTAGCGTTGTGGTGGTCTTGCCATGGCTTGGCGTCGGCACGACTGGCAGTGTTGTCTTTGGGGTGGTGTTCCCCGCCCCCAAACGAACCTGGCTCTTTGGCCAAAGCAGGGGCCAGCTTACGCAGGCGCTAAGGGTCATCACATCATCTTCGTCGGCCCCAGCGGGTCAAATCGGAGGTAACAAGTCGTCGCAGCCTGGCAGCACCCGAACTAGTTCAACCCTATACACGGTGGGTGGCATCGGATTACCGTGGAACACGGGGTTGCCCGGTTGAATGATTCTGCCCTTGGCGACATCGATCAACTCGCCGCCCATGAAGTGCAGGAGAGTGCATGGAACGTCGGCGGCGCCCTGCAAAAACATGTAGGGCATCAGGGATGCCCAGTCAAAGGCAAGGAGATGAAGTCATCGGTCGAGAGGCTTAGTTACCGTTATGGCGTCGAGCTCGGCTAATGTCGAGGCACCGCCAATGGCGGGCGTGTAACTGACGGAGGGGCCGCTTGCTGCCAAGGTGCCGGCCGGCGTACACCCGGGTGCATTAAGCTCCAACGCCTGTGCCGGCGCCAGAGAGACCAATACCGCCTCCGCCGGAGACACCAATGGCACCGCCTGCACGTTGTGCGAGTTGCTGGCCATGAAGCTGGGAACCGGGGCTGTCCCGTGTTGGCCGCTCGCAATCCACCCCCGTAGCCCCTCAACCAAGGTAGGCATAATGGTGGTGATCGTCGCTCCCAGTTGGTCACGCACTTGCTCTGAGACTATGTCGGGAATCTACGCCACTTGTGCCTTGAGTTCTTCAAACTCGCGCGACTGGCTTTCCAAGCTGGTCTTTCTCTCCTTTCGCCCACCAGCGTTATAGTATGATGACCATTTTGTGGACAAGCCTTTGCTGGTCACACGACCAGCTGATGATGGCTTACTGAACTTATCCTTGTTTTTCATTTCGTTCAACGTCCTATTTAAAGTGTTGTCCCAAGGGGAGCTCTGAGACGACCCTGCGCTACTGCTTTCAGTCTCCTGCGGAAGGAATGTGAACCATTTAGAAATTTGGCTTCATTAATTAGAATGCAACCATATGGTGCTAATTACGCGGGGGTGTATTCCTTACCAGAACATGCTCAAGCGCCTTGGTCTTCGCATCCGTGGTAAGCTCCTTTGTTACCGGGTCCACCTTGTACCGGGCCCTGACATAGTTCCTGGTCTTCTTCTCACGGTATTTCTCGAAGCTGGGCGGTGGGCCTTGCTCGGCACGCTCCGCGTCCTCCTTGTCCCATATAGGTTCCGCCACTTTGTAACCGCCGGGACCGAGTTGGTGGACCCCTAAGTTCATCTCCCGCATATCTTTCCCCCAATGACTTGATTCCAGGGTTGCGCTACTCTCACACTTGATCTTGAACTCCTTGTAGTCATCTTCACTGATCGAAGGATTTTTTGCCTTGATCTTCTCATAACTATCACCTTTGTCAATCATTTTCTTCACCGCGCTTCACCAAGTAGACAGGGCCGTGCTCATCTTCGTGAGGGCGGCATTGTTCACTTTATTCCCTGAGAGGCGTGTGTTTGCGACGTCACCGGGGAACTTGTATCATTCGTGCAGCTTCGTGAAGTGGAGGCTACGCAAAGTCCCTCGTTCAGGATGCCTTAGGTTCTCGGTGTTGATTGAGACGGTGCTCCGGAGAATGCACCCGAGCTGAACCGAGTACCCCTTGACTAATTCATTGGGTGCCGTTGGATGCCCCTCGGAGGACACTTCAGTAAATTCCTCCTTGACGGTGCCGAGCACCTTCGGGCGCCGGTCCTTCTGTTGCCTCTTTGGTTGGCTTCCATCTGTGTGTTAGCTGCCATCATCAGTGGTGGCATCCTCGGCGACACCATGAATGCTATCATCCCCAATGCCAGTAGGGGTTGTGTAGTCGGGATCGGTGTCTTCCGCGGCGTCCTCATAGCGGTGAGGTTCTTCCTCCATCTCCTGGGATAGCTCCCAGAATGCCTTGCCCGAACCGCCGGCCTCATTGTTGTGGGCCATGTTTCGCTCTAAATAGGAAAAAAGTTTGGACAAAAAGTTGGTTATTGTCAAGGAACAAGATCATGGTCTCATCATTTAGGGTTTGTCGACACCGAGGCATCCTAAAAGCTAAGCTTTTATCATTTAGGGTTTGTCGACGACGAGGCACCCTAAAAGCCTAAGCTTTCATCATTTAGGTTTTTATCGACACCGAGGCACCCTAAAAGCTAAGGTTTTGTAATTTAGGGTTTGTCGACGCTGAGGCACCCTAAATGCTAAGTTAAGTTTTCATCATTTAGGGTTTATCGATGCCGAGGCACCCTAGGTTGACTGATATATATGGGTATCTTCTAATAATATACCCTATCAAGAAAAGGGATGGAGAATTCTAAGTTGATCCTACTTAATTAAGTACTAAGATACCCCGGCCCATGCATTAGTCGCAAGTACCCCATCTGACCTATTTTTAGCAAAGTCATGCTAAAATTCATGGAAAATTTCAGCATGACCTTTGCTGAAAATAGGACATATGGAGTACCCGAATTTGCCGGAACGGAAGTTAATCGACATTCCGGCAAACTCAAGGGCCTCTCGGGGTACCTGCAAAATCATCACGACACGATGGTCGGAGACAAAACCCAGCAAACATAAAATTCTGTCCAACATAGTTTTAAGTCCTCACACCATCAACTATGACAAAATGTGAGAGTATAATTCTGGTTACATTCACCCAAGTCCAAACATAAAATTCTGTCCAACATAGTACAGCCCACTTTGATAATTTCATAGGATTTAATATACCGAACGAAACCTAACAAGTGATATGTGTTTTAAGTATCTATAGAACAACCTCTAAAATTTTCATGTTGTAACTTGATTTTAATACCACCTCTAACAGGGCCTAATCTCCCATATCAAAATACTGTACCCAGGAACATATATTTCGGGACAGCAAACTAAACTGATAGCAAATGCACTGAAAATACCAGTGAGTGATAAATCTGCACACTTGATATCTTTATGTTCTCAAATGGCCATTGCAGACATATCTTTCCAGGAAAGAAGATCCTCAGTTTGGCCGTGGATATGATATGAGAGAGTTTCTTTTGAGAAGACTCATAAAATTTCCCTTTGAATGGTGATTTTGGACTCAATGGCCTACTGTTTGCAGTTTTAGGGATCACCGGTCTTAAAACTGAACAATTCAGCAGTAGCATTTTTGGAGATGACCTACCATTTCAAAATTCTATGGCTGGTAAAAACAAGCATATTTGGTAGCAGTCACATCTGTTTGATCGAGCTATCATCCACATAAAATATTAACGCTATTGATTTGTGCAGATTAAGATAAAGGGACTAAAATACTTGAGTACATGGCCCCATAGTAGTAATCATGGAAACTAAAATTGGGCTCACCATGTTCCTGTTCATTCAGTTGCCAGATTCAAATACACTCATTTTTCACATTTGAAAGACCGAGGGTAAATTGGGAGGGGTTAACTTTGCCAGACGGAGGGGGATGGCGACGGCGGGGGAGGAGACCCGGAGAGGGATCGGCCGCTGGCGGTTGCGCTCACGTGGAGGACACTGCCGCTCGCGACGTGGGGGCCGGCGCGCGGGAGAGGACCGACGGGCGTGTCGCCGATGCCGGCTGCCGCTGCGGGAAGGAGGCGAGGGGGTATACGTGCCGTGGAGCGGAGCCGAGCGCCGGCGCTGGTGGTGGTCGCTGTTGCTGCGGGGGCGGCGGGGGAGGCGCGGGGGCGCGGCGGCGGCGGCGGCGCACTACGGGTCGGGGCAGTGGGCGGGTGAGAGTCGGGGCAGTGGGCGAGAAGATAGAAAGGGGCGTGGGGATTTTAGTGGGGGCAAGGGCTAGCAATGGCGCACCCACGAGAGGTGCACCATTAGTAATCTTTTTTTTGTATAGCAATGGCGCATCGCCAGGAGGTGCGCCATTAGTAATCTTTTTTTTCTATAGCTATGGCGCATCCCAGAGAGGTGCGCCATTAGTAATCTTTTTTTTGTATAGCTATGGCGCATCCCGGAGAGGTGCGCCATTAGTAATCATTTTTTTGTATAGCTATGGGGAATCCAGTGCTTGTGTGAGATGGTGTGTCCACATAGCCATTCCCAGTGTGTCATGGTCATGATCATGGATGCTTGGAGGGGGCAGTTAGTCGTGGGACCCACAAGGCAGTAGGTTCCAACGAGATCCGGGAGAAAATGCGGGTAAATCATTCATTAGTGAATTGGTAAAACATTTATGAATATGAAAGCATTTATGAATACAATCGAGAAATGAAGGCTACAATTTCAATACAATCGATCTTAGCTAGCTATCTGTTCACAATCTTCTTGCCCTAATTTTTCGCAAATGGTGTTCTTCTTTTGAACGGACGTCCTTTAGGTAGGGTGGTCCTGCGTCTTCTTGTGGTGTATGCTGGTACTTCATCGTCGTCGTCATGTTCCATCTTTGGGTCACGGTACTTGTCGAAGTCTTGCTCATTGGCGACTCCATCCATTCCGATGATCTTCCTTTTGCCTCTCCTCACAACAACACGACTGGGCTTTGGCGGGTCGGTAATGAAGAAGCATTGGTCCACTTGGGAAGCCAGTACCCATGGCTCATTTTTCGCGGTGGCGTTTGCGCCCGCGGTCTTAGATTTGGCTTCGGGTATAACCATGGTGGTGAAATACTGGTCTTCTTTTAGGACGCTCTTGGCCCATCTCACACGAAACATTGGACCTTCTCTCCAGCGTAGCTCAGCTCCCAGATCTCCTCGATCCTTCCGTAGTATCTCTCCTTGTTGTTACCGATGTAGGATTCCATCGTTACCCCGGAGTTCTGATAACCATCGCTCTTCATGTCCTTTCCCTCGGTGTAGAATGGGTAGCCGTTGATATCGTACGCCTCATACGTCATCAGGTTGTGCTCGGCGCCCTGTGACAAGGCGAATATGAGTTGTACTTCCACGGAAGAATCCTCATGTAAAGGGTACAATAGAAGCTTCTTCTCGAACCAACGCGTGAAACATGAGTTGTGCTCTTTGATTATATCTTCGTCCGTCCTCTGTTGGCCTCGGTCATTGTACGTCTTCTCATAAAAGGTTTTGTGCTCTAGCACCCAAGGATCGACCACGTCTATGTGTTGTAGCGCGACTAGGTTTGCTCTTTCAAAGTCGGCGAGTCGACCCTCAAAGTCGACATGCATTTCGCGGCGACCCTCACGGTGACCCCATCCAGCGAGCCTGCCGAGGTGCCTCTTGACGGGCAGACCAACGGGATTCTCGATGCCTAGATAATTTGTGCAGTAGGAGATGCACTCTTCGGTCTGAAAACCCCTGGCTCTGCTTCCCTATGGTCGTGACATGTTGCGAACGTATCCTTTGATGACACCATTCATCGTTTCGAACGGCATCATGCTGTGCAGGAACGTCGGCCCGAGTTGGATGATATCCTCCACGATATGGACCAGTAGATGGACCATAACGTCGAAGAATGTGGGTGGGAAGTACATCTCAAGCTCGCATAGTATCACCATGATCTCTTCCTGTAGCCTTCTGAATTGCCTCACGCCAACCGACTTCCGAGAGATGACGTCAAAAAAGTTGCATAGGCCAAATAGCATTTCGCGGACGTGTGCGTCCATGATCCCACGGATTGCAACTGGAAGTATCTGTGTCATCAGCACGTGACAGTCGCGAGACTTCATCCCGCTGAACTTCTGCTTCGCTGAGTCTAGGTATCTGCTTACCTTCCCCTCACAACCGTAAGGAAGTTTTACTCCTACGTGGCAGGTGAAAAACTGATCGATCTCCTCCTGACTTAGAGTGAAGCACGCGGGAGGGAAGTCATTTCCGGTCTTCTTGGCCTCTTTGCCTTTGCGACAACTTTCCGTGTCCTGCTTCGCCTCATCATCATCCTCATCATCACTATCAGCGTGAAGCTCCTCCCTGATGCCCATTGATTTCAAGTCTGCCCTTGCTTTCGGCCCATCTTTGGTCCTCTCTGGCATGTTGAGCAGGGTACCAAGCAAACTCTCGCACACGTTCTTCGTGCTATGCATGACATCAAGGATGTGAGGCACACGGAGGATCTTCCAGTGCGGCAAGTCCTAGAAAACAGACCTTGTTTTCCATACCTTTAGCAGCGGCTCTGGTGCCTTTCGCTTCTTTCCCGGCTCTGGCGCCTTTCCCGGCGGTGAGCAATCTTTCCAACTTTTCAACAGCTTGTCGATTTCCTCGCCGCTCCTCGTACGCGGGCGTCTTCGGGGTTCGGTTTCACCATCGAACAGATCCTTGCGTTTTCTCCATGAGTCATCGTCACGAAGCCACATTCGATGTCCCATGCACACGGTTTTTGAAGACCCGGGATCTCTATCTAGCTGGCGATACGTTGTGTCATCCATGCACCTGACGCATCTAGAAAATCCATTGACCACCTGCCCTGCGACATATCCGTAAGCGAGATAGTCGTGCACCGTCGTGAGGAGTGCGACTCTCATAGGGAAATATTCTTTCTCTGCGGTGTCCCACGTATTGGCTGGCGTTTTCCACAGCGTGTCTAGCTCCTCTTTCAGCAGCCCTAGATACAGATTGATGTTGTTCCCTGTTTGTTTCGGCCCTTCGATTAGCATACTCATGTGAATGTACTTCCTCTTCATGCACAACCAGGGGGGAAGGTTGTACATCCACACAAACACAGGCCAGGTGCTATGTGTGGTTCTCTGGCTGCCAAATGGATTGACTCCATCGGTGCTCGCGCACAGCACGATGTTCCCTCGATCGTTCCCAAACTCTGGGTGTTCAAAGTTCAACGCTTGCCACTGGCTCGCATCCTTAGGGTGACTCAGCATCTTGTCTTTTTTATTTATCTCCGGATCATTTGCGTCATCTTCTCGCTTCTTCTCCTCCCTATCCACGTGCCAACATAGGAGCTTTGCTACCTTAGGGTCCGCGAAATACTGCTGCAGACGAGGAGTGATCGGGAAGTACCACACAACTTTTCGAGGAGCTTTCTTCCTCTTCTTGTATCGAGTGACGCCGCACACCGGACATATGGTAGATTCCACGTGCTCGTCCCAATAAATGATGCAATTGTTCATGCACACATGGTATTTCACGTGCAGTAAATCCAAAGGACACACGATTTTCTTCGCCTCCTCGAAACTGGTCGGGCACTTGTTCCCCTTGGGAAGACGTTCGTGCCAGAATGACATGTTCTCGTCGAAGCATGCGTCGGTCATTTTGTGTTTTACCTTCATCTCCAGAGCCATGAGCATTACTTTCAGGCGGGTATCCTTGGGCCTGCATCCTTCATACAATGGAGTAACCGCGTCTATCTCCAGTTGATCCAGCTTGGCTTTCTCTCGGGCCGCAGCTCTTTCATTATCCGTCTGCTTGAGAAGCAGCTCTTGAATATGAGGGTCCTGCACCCAACCCATCGATGGTCCATCGTCGTCTGCTCCGGCATCTTCATCTTCATGATCATGCCCTTCGTCTGCTTCGGCATCTTCCTCATCATCATGTTCGACATCTTCTACATGATGACCGTGTACTGCATCTACTTCGTGATCATGTCCTGGAGATTCTTCATCTTCTCGCCCGCCCTCTCCGCGGTTGTCTTGCTCATGCCCTTCCTCATTTCTTGCCCGGCCCCCATGGACGACTTCATAATCATCTTCATCACCTTGCCACCGATAGCCATCCATGAAACCACGCAAGAGCAGGTGGTCCCGCACCTGTACGGAATCCAGGTCCATAAGGCTCCTCAGCTTGCATCTTCGACACGGACATCTTATCTCCGTCTCGTTATTTTGAAGCAATCCGGCCTTCGCGGAGCTCAAAAACCTATTCACGATGCCTTCGGTCATCTTGTGGACCATGGTCGCTTGTGGGGTAGAGCAAAACGATATTTTAGAACCAAGAAAAAATTTGGCATGACTTTGACTAAAAATAGGACCAAAAAGAATGCATAGTGCCAAATTCTCGCCGAAACGGAAATGAATCAACATTTCGGCAAAATATTGGCAACTATTGCATTTCAAATACTGGTACCTACAAACACAAACATATATGCAACACCACAAACATATGCAACACCACAAACATACGTAGATCTAGCTAGGCCATAAAAAGTGCATGTGC
The DNA here is from genome assembly GCA_022496015.1 of Hordeum marinum. Lineage (NCBI taxonomy): Eukaryota > Viridiplantae > Streptophyta > Magnoliopsida > Poales > Poaceae > Hordeum > Hordeum marinum. The sequence continues at coordinate 195,403,574 of CM039677.1, forward strand.
ACATTGTTGGAGGGAGAAAAAAGTAGATCTACAACATAAAAGCTTTCCCCTTACTTACCTATCAAAAAAAGGTAATTTAACCACTTAATTTGGGTGAATCTATGATGCAAATGAGGTGAGGAGGAGGAGGCACCCGAGACAAGCTTGGAGGAGGAGGTGGAGAGAATGAAAGTGGGGAAAGTGAGTGTGGTAGGTGGCTGTCCAAAATATCTAGCTGGTCCCAGGTTACTAATGGCGCACCACCTACAAATGCGCCATTAGTAACCCTGGTTACTAATGGCGCACTAGCTGGAGGTGCGCCATTAGTAGTTTTGCAACAAAAAAATATAGTAGTGGCGCACTGGGTTAGTGGTGCGCCATTATTAGTTAAATTACTAATGGCGCACTCTGCCCTGGTGCGCCATTAGTACTTTTGGAAAATAACAAGAAAAAGTTTGTTAGTAGTGGCGCACTGAGTGTGTGGTGCGCCATTAGTTGCCATCACACTAATGGCGCACCAGAACATGGTGCGCCACAGATATATAGTAGTGGCGCACCACATGACTGGTGCGCCATTAGTGTCTATATTATCTATAGCCCTTTTCCTAGTAGTTGTTGATTCTCGCTGAGTCCAACCCCTATCCATAATCCCCTGAGCATCCCTTTCAGGAAGGTTATCATTGGGCGGGTTCCGCCTCTACTCACTGCTAGAAACCGCCGGCGACTCTATGCACCGGCTATAGCTATGACTGTGAACCGGCATAGAGTGCATCCGACTCCGGCTATGTGTGTACCTCTCTTGCTTTGCCACCGCTATCTGCAACAAACTGATTGCATTCTGCGCCTCTTCAGCAAACGACGTTCCTGCATCCAAGGGGAGGGCATCAAGCCTGGCAGCCGCTGCTATCATGTTTCCACCGGGTTAGAGTTATGGCCGGGTGGTATCACAATGCGTCGCGGTGGGGTTCTGTTCCTCCGTGGCGGGTCTGGCTACAGTGGCGCCTCCGCGGCCATCGGCGGCATACTTGGTCTGGCCCCAGGAGTGTTGAAGAAATTCCGAGGCTGGATAGGGATACCAACTTGATTCCTTCTACGCTGAATCACCTCTCAAGCTCGCTAGTCCAGGCTAAAACGGAGAGCCTCTGCCCTCAAGCGTTCCAACTCAGCATTCATCTGAACCTGCAGTGCGTTGATATCTTCGTGGGCCTGAGCCATTGATGTCTACCACACAACCTTGTTCTTGTAGACTCGTGTTGGGCCTCCAAGCGTAGAGTTTTGTAGGAGAGCTGCAATTTTCCCTCAAGTGGATGACCTAAGGTTTATCGTTCCGTGGGAGGTGTAGGATGAAGATGGTCTCTCTCAAGCAACCCTGCCACCAAATAACAAAGAGTCTCTTGTGTCCCCAACACACCCAATACAATGGTAAATTGTATAAGTGCACTAGTTCGGCGAAGAGATAGTGATACAAATGTAATATGGATGGTATATATAGGTTTTTGTAATCTAAAAATATAAAAACAGCAAGGTAACAAATAGTCAATAGCGAGCAAAACATTCTATAAATGCTTGGAAACAAGGTCCAGGGTCCGTACTTTCACTAGTGCAATTTCTCTCAACAATATTGACATAGTTGAACCATATGTAAGTACCTCTCATGCGGCAAAGAGTTCACTCCAAAGACACAAATAGCGGAGAACGAACAAATAAATTATTGTAGGGTACCAAACCAACTCAAAGTTATCTTTTGTGATCAATCTTATGAGCTATACCTACAAGTGTCACAAACAGCCCTAGAGTTCGTACTAAAATAACACCTTAAGATACACGTCAACCAAAACCCTAATGTCACCTAGATACACCAATGTCACCACAACTACCCATGGGCTTGATTATACGATATGCATCACATAATTTCAGATTCATCATGTTCAATCCAACACAAAGACCTTCAAAGAGTGCCCCAACGTTTCTACCGGAAAGTCAAGACAAAAACATGTGCCAACCCCTATGCATAGATTCCCAAGGTCACGGAACCCGCAAGTTGATCACCAAAACATACATCAAGTGGATCAATAGAACATCCCATTGTCACCACGGATATCCCATCGCAATACATACATCAAATGTTCTCAAATCCTTAAAGACTCAATCCGATAAGGAAACTTCAAGGGAAAACTCAATTCATCACAAGAAGATGGAGAGGGGAGAACTCCATATGATTCAATCTATATCTATAAAGCTCACGGTACACCAAGATTGTGCCATCTCAAGAACACGAGAGAGAGAGAGATCAAGAACATACCTACTGGTACATACCCTCAGCCCCAAGGGTGAACTACTCCCTCCTCGTCATGGAGAACGCCGGGATGATGAAGATGGCCTCTGATGATGGTTTCCCCGTCTGACAGGGTGCCGAACGGGCTCCTGATTGGTTTTTCGTGGCTCTAGAGGCTTGCGGTCGCGGAACTCCTGATCTAGGTTCTGCATTTTTTTGGTATTTATAGGAATTTATGGCGGTGGAATAAGTCAAGATGGGCCACCAGGGAGTCACAAGCCTGTAGGGCGCGACCAGGGGGGTGCCGCGCCCCTGAGGCTTGTGACTGCCTCGTGGGTCTTGTGGCCCAACTTCGATGCTCTGTGGGTCTCCTCTAATGCAAAGAAAATCACCGTACATTTTGTTCCGTTTGGACTCTGTTTGATATTCTTTTTCTGTAAAACTCAAAAACACGGAAAAAACAGGAACTAGCACTAGGCTCTAGGTTAATAGGTTAGTACCAAAAATAATATAAAGTTGTAGTAAAATGATTGTAAAACATCCAAGAATGATAATATAACAGTATGGAACAAGCAAAAATTATAGATACGTTGTGGACGTATTAGTATCCCCAAGCTTAATTCCTGCTCGTCCTCGAGTAGGTAAATGATAAAAACAGAATTTTTGATGTGGAATGCTGCCTAACATATTTATCCATTTAATATTCTTTATTGTGGCATGAATATTTAGATCCTTAAGATTCAAAACAATAGTCTAATATTGACATAAAACTATAATACTTCGAGCACACCAACAAGGTAGTCGTGTCCTTTCGAAATAACATGGCCACAGAAAGTTTTCCCTACAAAATCATATGGTCTGACTATGCTCCATCTTGCCCACAAAGGATCTAAATCATGCACAACCCCGATGAACAAGTCAAGCAATTGTTTCACACTTTTGGTATTCTCAAACCTTTTCAACTCTCATGCAATACATGAGCGTGAGCCATGGATATAGCATTATAGGTGGAATAGAATATAGAGGAGGTGCAAGGAGAAAAAGGAGAAGATAGTCTCACATCAACTAGGCGTATCAACGGGCTATGGAAATGTCCATCAATAGATATCAATGTGAGTGAGTAGGGATTTCCATGCAACAAATGCACTTTGATCTATAAGTGTATGAAATCTCAAAAAGAAAAATAAGTGGTCATGCAAAATGAATATCCAATAGTTATATGAAAGTGACAAAGTAGGAGACTCTCTATCATGAAGATCATGGTGCTACTTTGGAGCACAAGTGTGGAAAAAGGTAATAGCAATTGTCCCTTCTCTCTTTTCTCATTCATTTTTTCCTTTTTTTATTTATATTTTTTCTTTTTTTCTTTTTATTTTGGTGGGCTTCTTTGGCCACTTTTTTTGTTTGGGCTTCGTTGGCCTCTTTTATTTTTTTGTAAAGTCCGGATACTCATCCCAACTTGTGAGGGAGTCATAGCTTCCATCATCCTTTTATATCATGGGACAATGCTCTATTAATGAAAAATAATCAAACTTTTATTTACATATAACTCAAAAGAAAAAGAAATTACAACTTGATTCCTATGATAGAATATGACTCTATATGCTATATGAAGTGATGATGCAAGTCATTAAAAAACTACATGGTGGAAGTTGCATGGCAATATATCTAGGAATGGCTATGGAAATGCCATAATAGGTAGGTATGGTGGCTGTTTTTTGGAATATATGGTGGCTGTTTTGAGGAAGGAGGGTTTGGTGTACCGGCGAAAGTTGTGCGGTACTAGAGAGGCTAGCAAAGATGGAAGGGTGAGAGTGCGTATAATCCATGGACTCAACATTATTCATAAACAACTCACATACCTATTGCAAAAGTCTATTAGTTATCAAACAAAGCATTAGACGCATGATCCTAGGGGAGAGGTTGGTAGGAGTTAACCATCGCGCGCTCCTGACCCTCACACAAAGGTCGACAATCATTAGACAAATCATGCTCCGATTTAGTTACATAACGGTTCACCATACGTGCATGCTATGGGAATCACAAGCTTTAACACAAGTATCTCTTCCAATTCACAACTACTCACTAGCATGACTCTCATATTACCATCTCTATTATCTCAAAACTATATGCAAGGATTCAAACTTCTCATAGTTTTTAATGCACTTAATATGAATGTTTTTATTATATCCCTCTTGGATATCTATCACTTTGGGGCTAGTTTCACATATTGCCGTTGATTTTTGGCAAGCTCAGACAAATTTAAATGAAGCACATGAGCAAATGACAAGCTACTCTCAAAAAATATAAGTGAAGATTAATGAGTAGTCAAACAGTTAAGTAGCTATGCAAAGACTCTCTATCCATCAATAAATATTTTCATATCTGAGTACTTTATTAAAACATCAAGCAAAATAAAAATGGCACTCCAAGAATAGCACGCTTCATGTGAACGAATATAAATTTAGGCTCAACATAGGCTAACCGATAATTGTTGATGAAGAGAGGTGGGATGCGTAGAATCCCCAAGCTTAGATGCTTGAGATTTATTCAAATATTTACTTGGGATGACTTGGCCATCCCCAATCTTTAGCTTTTGTATCTTGTTTAATCTTCTCATACCACGGTTTCACCTATTCTCAAAAACTTCATCCACACAAAACTCAAAAAGAACTCGTGAGATAGGTTAGTACACATAATAATAAATCAACTCTTTATGTACTGCCAAGACAAGTTGCATAATAATTTTCAAACATTAGGTAATGTATAATATCATTTCCACAATTTATATCTACCAATATAGGTTGTGGAAACTATAGGATAAGAAGATAACGAAGCTATGACAGCAATCTGTCCAAATAGAACAGTGTGTAGCAATTTATGAAAATAGTGTACTTCCATAACTCAAACAATTATGAAAATTTAGGATAGTCTATAAAAGTTATATTATAGTAATGTTTAAATATTTCATAAACTTTCCACATTCCGGTAAAATATGAAAATTCAAACGCTACAGCAGAAGTTTCTGTTTTTTACCCAGCACATATCAAAACATGCAATGCAAGCATCCTAAGGCAATTCCTGGAACTGTTTATTCAAAAACTAGATTATAATAAAACCTAACAGAAAGTAACAAAATATAATGACAACCCAAGCAAATCTCATATTATGTGACGAATAAAAATATAGCTCCAAGTAAGATATACCGATAGTGTTGAAGACGAAAGAGGGGATGCCTTCCGGGGAATCCCCAAGCTTAGACGCTTGAGTATTTCTTGGATATTACCTTGGGGGTGCCTTGGGCATCCCCAATATCAGGTCATTGTCACTTCCTATTATTCTCATATCGGTGTCTCACCCAAAACTTGAAAACTTCAATCACACAAAACATAACGGAACTTTGTGAGAAGGGTTAGTGTAATAAAGATCGATCATTCACTTAGGTACTGTCAAGACAAGATTCATAATTGTTATCACATAATACCTACTGTATTACATCATTCCTACAATTTATATTGCTCAATATAAGCTATAGTAACACTTGAAACAAGCAAACTATGCATGCAAAACAGAATCTGTCAAAAATAGAATAGTATGTAAAGATCTGATTGATCACCATACTTACCCAACTCTAAAAATTATGAAATATTAGAAAAAATCAAGGAATTTTCATGTAAACTCTGTGTAAAAATTTCAGAATTTCTTGACTCTCCAATAAAATCAGATAATTGATACACTGGACGCAAAACTTTCTGTTTTTGCACACAATCAAACAAGCAAGTATCCACACTATCCCAAAGGCTTTATTTGGCACTTTATTGGAATAAAAGACACATAACATGATTAATACAGTAGCTTAATGATGTTAACACACAAAAACATAAAGTAAAAGTGTTGGTTTGTCTCCCAACAAGCGCTTTTCTTTAATGCCTTTTAGCTAGGCATGATGATTTCAATGATGCTCACATAGGAATAGTAATTGAAACATGCAAAAGAGAATCATGAATATCACGACAAGCACATTTAAGTCTAACCCACTTCCTATGCATAGGGATTTTGTGAGCAAAAATTTTATGGGAGCAAGAATCATCTAGCATAGGAAGGGAAAACAAGCATATCTTCAAGAATTTGAAAACATAGAGAGGAAACTTGATATTATTGCAATTCCTATAATCATATGTTCCTCCCTCGTAATAATGTTCAGTAGCATCATGACGGAACACCACAATATAACCAGAACATAAAGCATTATTTTTTTGATCTACAAGCATAGATATTTTACTACTCTCCTCATAAGCAAATTTCTTCTCATGACTAATAGTGGGAGTATCATAAAAGACTTGAATACTACAAATTGGTTCCACACTAAAAGAGTAATATTTAGTAAAAGGATATTCCTAATTATGACAAGTATCATAATAGTAATCATCACTCCTTTTCATTTCATAAGTATCATCACAATAATCATCATAAGTAGGAGGCATGCAATCATTATAACAAATTTGATCATTCAAAGTAGGGGGAATAAAAAGATCATCTTCATTAAGCATAGCATCCCCAAGCTTGGGACAAATAATTGCAGCAAATAAATTCTCAAACATATCATTTTAATAAAACATAGCATCCCCAAGCTTGTGGCTTTGTATATCATAAACATAATCACTCTCATCATTAATGGTATGAATAGCACCAATAGTATAGCAATTATCATCATCATACTCCAAGTTGGTGCCATAAATATTTTCAAGATTATAAGAAGTATCATTATCTTCCCAATCATAATTATCACAACAAGAAATAGGCATAACAAAATCAGCCTTAAGTGTATTATCTTCCACAACTATCTTTGATTCATTCTCATGAGGCCCATCAATAATGGGAGCAAAATTATTTGGGAGAGATACCTCTTTACCTTTACTTTTCCGTCTTTTATTCTTCTTCACCACATTGTGTGTGGCTTTATTTAATTCCACGAAGCTTCTTTTTGAAGAGGTTGGTTGAATAAAAAGCTCCTCCTTGTTACCTGATTCGTCATAAGAACAAATAGGAGGATATTGGGAAACCTCTTCCCCTTCATTAGTATTCTCTTCATCTTCTATTTGTTATCTTGTCTTTAAGTAATTGGCAATATAAGTATTCCCAATGCAATTTACCACACAATACATATAAATTTCCTTTAGATCAATATCAAGAAATCCCTTAAGATTATATTCTGGGATACCCCTAGTTATACGTTTGATTTCTTCATACCCCAGAAGCAAACTAAGTTTATTATGATGCGCAAGGGAAATCAAGTTATCACAATTTTTGGACACGATTCGATCATGAAACAATTTGCATTGGAGATTTAAATGACCACATTCATTGCAAAGTTCACAAGGACGATGATAAATATTAAATATTTCAGCACAAACATCTAGCCTCTCTTGCAACCTTTTAGTTTCTAAATACTTAGCCACTTACAAAATCTATCTTCCCTTTTATTCATGTCTTGACAAACTCTATGCACTCCACAAAAATTGACATGCTTATAATAAATATTTTTATCATGACTAGTGCAATCATCATTAGTACTATGGATATTCAAAGAATTCATACTAACAACATTGCAATCATGCTCATCACTCAAAGATTTAGTGCCAAACATTTTAATAACTTCTTCTTCTAACACTTGAGCAAAATTTACCTTTCCACATTTTCACGAAAGACATTAAAAAGATGAAGCATATGAGGCAACCTCAATTCCATTTTTTTTGTAGTTTTATTTTATAAAACCAAACTAGTGAAAAACAAGAAACTAAAAGATTTGATTGCAAGATCTAAAGATATACCTTCAAGCGCAGAGTTTTGTAGGACAGCGGCAATTTCTCCTCAAGTGGATGACCTAAGGTTTATTAACCCGTGGGAGGTGTAGGATGAAGATGGTCTCTCTCAAGCAACCCTTGCAACCAAATAAAAAAGAGTCTCTTGTGTCCCCAACACACCCAATACAATGGTAAATTTTATAGGTGCACTAGTTCGGCGAAGAGATAGTCATACAAGTGTAATATGGATGGTAGATATAGGTTTTTGTAATCTGAAAATATAAAAACAACAACGTAACAAATAGTAAACAGTGAGAAAAACGTTGTATAAATGCTTGGAAACAAGGCCTAGGGTCCATACTTTCACTAGTGCAATTTCTCTCAACAATATTGACATAGGTTAATCATATGTAAGTACCTCTCATGTGACAAAGAGTTCACTCCAAAGTCACAAATAGCGGAGAACTAACGAAGAAATTATTGTAAGGTATGAAACCACCTGAAAGTTATCTTTTCTGATCAATCTTATGAACTATCCCTATAGGTGTCACAAACAGCCCTAGAGTTCGTACTAAAATGACACCTTAAGATACACATCAACCAAAGCCCTAATGTCACCTAGATAGTCCAATGTCACCACAAGTACCCATGGGCTTGATTATACGATATGCATCACATAATTTCAGACTCACCATGTTCAATCCAACACAAAGAACTTCAAAGAGTGCACCAACGTTTCTACCAGAAAGTCAAGACAAAAACATGTGCCAACCCCTATGCATAGATTCCAAAGGTCACAAAACCCCCAAGTTGATCACCAAAACATACATCAAGTGGATCAATAGAACATCCCATTGTCACCACGGACATCCCATCGCAAGACATACATCAAGTGTGTTGGGGAACGTCCCATGGGAAGCAAAAAAATTCCTACGTTCACGTAAGACCTATCCATGGTGATGAGCATCTATGAGAGGGAGAGTGGATCTAGATACCCTTGTAGATCGCTAAGTGGGAAGCATTAAGAATCGCGGTTGGTGTAGTCGAACGTCCTCGTGATCCAAATCGCCGAGCGTCCTGCGATCCAATCACGATCCGTCCCGATCAAGCACCGAACGGACGACACCTCCACGTTCAGCACACGTACAGCTTGATGACGATCTCTGCCTTCTTGATCCAAAACGAGAGAGAAAAGAGGTAGACGAGTTCTCCGGCAGCGTGACGGTGCCGTGGCGATGGTGGTGGAGCAATTCCGGCAAGGCTTCATCTAAGCACTGCAGAAAACCGATCTAGAGGACAAAGTATGCACTAGAGGAACGGGTAGCACGTGGCTGAAAAATCTAGTGCAAAAACCCTAAAACCTCTAGTATATATAAGAGGAAGAGAGGAGGAGTCTTGTCCCAAGGGCCAAGCCACTTAGGCTTCGGCCGAACCAAGAGGAGAGGAGGATTCCTCCTCCAATCCTAGTAGGACTAGGACTCCTCCTTATTTATTGCCTTTTTGCCTTTTTCCACCTTTTTCTCTTTGGGATTTTCTTCCCCGCTGCATGGGCCTTGTGTGGGACTTCCACCAGCCCACTAAGGGCTGGTATTCATTCTCCCAGAGCCGATGTATCCTCTTGGGTCGAAATACCCCTCCCGATGGTCTCCCGATACACTACGCGCACTCCCGCTACACTACCGATGAGCCCGAAACTTTTCCGGCGACCAAAATAGGACTTCCTATATATCAATATTTACCTCCGGACCATTCTGGAGATCCTCGTGACGTCCGAACGTCAAGAGGATACATCCTCGTGACGACCAAAATAGGATCTCATCTGGGACTCCGAACAACCTTCGTTAACCACCATGCATAACTCTATACTACCGAAACGTCACCAAACCTTAAGTGTGCAGACCCTGCGGTTTCGAGAACTACGTAGACATGACCAAGACACCTCTACGGTCAATAACCAATAGCGGGACCTGGATGCACATATTGGTTCCTACATATTATACGAAGATCTTTATCGGTCGAACCTCTATGTTAAGGATATAGTTAATCCCGTATGATGTTCCCTTTGTTCTTCGGTAAGTTACTTGCTAGAGATTCGATCGTCGGTATCTCCATACCTAGTTCAACCTCGTTACCGGCAAGTATCTTTACTGTTCCGTAATACAAGATCCCATGACTAACACTTAGTCACATTGCTTGCAAGGCTTATTGTGACGTTGTATTACCGAGTGGGCCCTGAGATACCTCTCCGTCACACAGAGTAACAAATCTCAGTCTTGATCCATGCCAACTCAATAGACACCATCGGAGATACCTGTAGAGCACCTTTATAGTCACCCAATTACGTTGCGACGTTTGATACACACAACGTACTCCTCCAGTGTTAGTGACTTGCATGATCTCATGGTCATAGGAACATATACTTGACATGCAGAAAACAATAGCAACAAACTGACACGATCATATGCTACATTTGTAGTTTGGGTCTTTCCCATCACATCATTCTCCTAATGATGTGATCCCGTTATCAAATGACATCACATGTCAATGGCTAGGAAACCTTGACCATCTTTGACCAATGAGCTAGTTCACTACAGGCATACTAGGGACAAAGTGTTGTCTATTTACCCACACATGTAATGTGTTTCCAATCAATACAATTATAGCATGGATAACAAACGATTATCATGAAAAAGGAAATATAATAATAAACACTTTCTTTATTGCCTCTAGGGCATATTTCCAACAGTCTCCCACTTGCACTAGAGTCAATAATCTAGTTCACATCACTATGTGATTTACATTGTAATGAATAGAACACCATGGAGTTTTGGTGTTGATCGTGTTTAGCCTTTGGAAGAGGTTTAGTCAATGGGTCTGCAACATTCAGATCCGTGTGCACTTTGCAAATATATATGTCCTTCTCCTCAATGTAATCGCGGATGGATTTGAAGCGTCGCTTTATGTGTCCGGTCCTCTTGTGAAACCTTGGTTCCTTAGCCAGAGCAATGGCACCAGTGTTATCACAGAATAGGTTCATTGGATTCAGTGCACTAGGCACTACTCCAAGATCCATCATGAACTGCTTCATCCAGACACCTTCCTTTGCCGCCTCCGAGGCTGCGATGTACTCCGCTTCGCACGTAGAATCGGCTACCACACTTTGCTTGGAATTGCACCAGTTTATCGCTCCCCCGTTGAGAATAAATACGTATCTGGTTTGTGACTTAGAGTCATCCGGATCAGTGTGAAAGCTTGCATCAACGTAACCCTTTACGACGAGCTCTTCATCACCTCCATAAAGGAGAAACATCTCCTTAGTCCTTTTCAGGTACTTAAGGATATTTTTGACCGCTGCCCAGTGCTCCATTCCAGGATCACTTTGAAAACTTCCGGACATACTTATGGCAAGGCTAAAATTGGGTCTTGTGCACAGCATTGCATACATGATAGAGCCTATGGCTGAAGCATAGGGGATGTCACTCATCTTTTCTCTATCTTCTGCAGTCACTCGGCATTGATTCTTACTCAAATTCACACCTTGTAACACAGGCAAGAACCCCTTCTTGGACTGATCCATTTTGAACTTCTTCAAAACTTTATCAAGGTATGTGCTTTGTGAAAGTGCTATTAAGCGCCTCAATCTATCTCTATAGATCTTAATGCCTAATATGAAAGCAGCTTCTCCTAGGTCCTTCATTGAAAAACTCTTGTTCAAATATTCCTTCACGCTTTCCAGCATTTCTATATTGTTTCCAATCAGCAATATGTCATCCACATATAATATTAGAACCGCTATATAGCTCCCACTCACTTTCTTGTAAATACAAGATTCTCCATAAACTTGTATAAACTCAAACGCTTTGATCAATAATAAGGGTGGACTATGAATTTTTAATCTTGGAATTCAGAATGTGGCTCTACTACTTAAGCATATGCACAAGATGATGTTCCTTGGGTGCAGCTCATCTAGAATTCATACTACCATGGGGTTGTCACACAAGGTACGTCTGTATGTGGGTCTTTTTGGTGGAGAGATATTCTTAAATTGGTTGACCAATATAGAAGAATCTCTTGGGTCATGATATTCCAGGGGGATACTGCTCTGTTATGGTCTGACCAGTGGAAATTGGGAAATTTAGTTTTACCCTTGCAGAATATATTCACAAGACTGTTTTCTTATTACAAAGACCCTTTCACCATTGTGAAGGATTATTCTGAATTCCCATAACTATTTACTTGGTTTAATCTACCACTATCTAAGCAGGCATACAATGAGTTTTTATCTCTAAAGAATTTGTTGATACTTCACGAGGGGCAGTCTACTTCCAAAGATGTGTGGTTTTGGCAGGGGACATACAAGCAATATACTTCCAAGAGGTTCTATATCCAGATGCATATCAATCTGTCTTTCAACCCATCACTGAGTTGGGTTTTGGCCAGTTCATGTACTATGAAAATCAAGGTTTTTGCTTGGATGATGATCATGGATAGGTTGAATACCAATGGCATGGTGGAAAGAAGGCAGTGGCACATTGAGGATGGTGTTTCTTGCATGCTCTGTCATTTGCAGACCAGGGAGGACATGGAACACCTTTTCTTCAACTGTCTTTTCAGTTAACATGTGTGGAATTATCTTCAGATTGATTGGTTTAAGGCTAACAACATGTCTTAAGTTGCTATGAATGCTAGGAGAGATTTCAACAAGCCTTTTTTTGGCTGAAGTAGTTTTCACTGCTTGCTGGAACATCTGGATCATTAGGAATACTAAAGTGTTCAGTCATGTTAGACCTAGATTTAATCACTGGAGGAGATCTTTTGTTCATGACATTTCTCTGCTCTATCTTAGGATTAAGCATAGGTTTAAGGCAAGGCTTGTGTGTTGGGTAACTTCCCTTCCCCTTAATATGCTTTCTCCTGTTAGAATAGGTCCTTTTCCTTTTTCTTCAGGTGTACCTTCATAACCATGTACATATTGTAAACTTTTTATGATGAATAAATTGTTAAGGCCATGGGGTTTTTCCCTATAGTGTCCAATCAAAAAAATAAAGCTTTTACTAAACATATTGTTGATGCCATGATGAAATCCCTAGAAGAAAAGTTAAAATTAGTGATTTCAATTCCTAGAGAATTATAGGATAAGTGGGAACCTTCCATTAAAGTCAAGATTAAAATTATGAATGCTTTGCTTTATGTGATTTGGGTGCTAGTGTTTCCATAATTCGGAAATCTGTTTGTGATCTGCTTGGTCTTACTAATATTGAAGAATGGTCTCTTAATTTGCACTTGGCGGATTCTATTGTTCAAAAGCCTTTGGGAAGAATTAATGATGTTATTATTATTGAAAATCAGAACTATGTGCCCATATACTTTATTTTACTTGATATTGACTGCAATCCATCTTGTCCCATCATACTTGGTAGACCGTTTTTATGCACCATAGGTGTCGTGATTGATATGAAAGAAGGCAATATAAAATTTTAATTTCTACATATAAATGGTATGGAACACTTCCCTAGAACAAGAATTAAGCCACCATATTAATCAATCATGAGGGTCTCCTATGGAGGAAAACTAAAGATGATAGTACTTGATCCTATGCATTATGCCTAGCTATGGGCGTAAAACGATAGCGCTTGTTGGGAGGCAACCCCATGAATAAAATTAATTTTAATTTTTATTAATGTTATTGAGTGTTTACACAATTATTCTACTAATATGATTGTGATTTTTATTTTTCAATTTGTGTTTGTGCCAAGTAAAGCGTTTAGGATCATGTTGAGTGATTGTTCATTTGATCTTGTTGAAAAACATAAACTTTTGCGTCCACAAAAAAAATGCTTAAAACTCATAGGAGAGAGGAAAATTTCTATAGTTGTTACACAAGATTGATATACCAATATATGACATTGTCCTAATTTTTTAGAAGTGTTCGAGTTACAGAAGTACGGTTAGAGTACAAATTACTACAAATTGTTCTGTTTTTGACAGATTCTGATTTCGTTGCATTGTGTGCTTATTTTGATGAATCCATGTCTTGTATTTAAGGTTATAAGTCATGGTAAAGTTATAATTCATTAGATATAATGTAATAATAAAATATGAATGGTTTTGCAAAAATTCTTAAAGTGGTGATTTGCTTTATTATACTAACAGATCTCATGAAGATTTTCTTGAGTTTTGTGTGATTGAAGTTTTCAAGTTTTGGGTGAGATCACGATGGATGATAGAATAAGGAGTGAAAAGATCCTAAGATTGGGGATGCTATTGCACCCCAAGATAATATCCAAAGAGTAACAAGCAACTAAGCTTTTGGATGCTCCAAGTGGCATCCCCTCTTTCCTCTAACGACCATCGGTATTTCACTTGGAGCTATATTTTTATTCGTCACATATCATGACTTTTTCTTGGAGAATATTGTATTATATGAGTCTTTGCTTGAGTTTATTTTTATTTTTTCACAAGTATCCTTACTGGACACACCTATTGGAGAGAGACAAAATTATTCTATGATTTCTTAGAATTCCTCTGTATGCTTCTCTTAATTTTTTTTATCTATGAAATTGCTCTAGTGCTTCACTTATATCTTTTTGAGCACGCCATGCTCTAAATTTTTGAAGAAATACTCTCAGGATTCACTTAAATTAATTTGATAGTTAGTAAATTTTGAATAAATTCTCTCATGCTTCACTTATATTATTTTGAGAGATGAAACTTTTATGCTCATGTTCTTCACTTAAATCTACGTGAGCTTCTCAAAAGGAATGCCAATATATTAACTAGTCCCAAAGTGATAGATATTCAAGAGGGATATAAGAAAAACTTTCATGAAGATCACTGGACAAATTAAGCCCGATTCCTTGTAAAAGTTTGAGACATGATGATAGCAATATGTGAGTTATGTTGGTTTGTAATTATGCTTTAGTAAGAATATTGGTGTTAAGGATTATCATTCCATATGCAAGCACGAAAGTCAATAGTTATGCAATGAAATTACATCCTACTTATGGTGCATTATTAGGTGTTAGTTATGCTTAATGCTCGCTTATGTGAATTTTCATTTCTTGGTTGGTTGCTTCTCAATCTATTTGCTAGCCTCCACTTGTACTAACTAGAAATACTACTTGTGCATCCAAAATCCCTAAACTCAGTTCTGCCATATGAGTCCACCATACCTACCTATATGCGGTATTTCCATGTTGTTCCAAGCAAATTCGTATGTGTCATCACCAATTTTCAAAATGATTTCCTTTTTTCTGCTCGTACCGCTCATGAGACGGAACGGGGTGACCGATATTTTTCCATGCTAGATGTGTTATTCTCAAGATGAGTGTTTATTCACTTGTCATTTGCCGAGAGTATGGCGGTAGTAGGGATTCCCAGTCCCGAAATTAAAAAGAAATTTACTTTATGTTGTGAAATAATAAATTCCTTGCAGAGTGTTGCTATGGAAGGGAACCGTGGATTCGGCTAGCCATGGATTGTGATAGAATGGTGGAAAAGGAATAAACTTTATTTTATGTTTGGGAACCACTTATGATATATCTATCATGGAAAGGTATTGAAAGCTCTCAGTTATTTTTTGTGACAGGAAAGGCATGCCACCCAAAATATTTTTCTCTCTCAATTTAAACCTTGAGCTCTGACACCTCTAAAAATCCCTACTTCCCTGTGCAAAGGGCACTATGATTGTACTTGAGCATTAGGTGTAGCTAATATTTGAGTTTTTTATGCAATTTTTAATTTTATTTGAGTCTCCATCTTCTCTTATAAAGCACCAGCTAGCGGGCACTATGATCGTACTTGAGCATTAGGTGTAGCTAATATTTGAGTTTGTTTCATGAATGGATCAACGATTGAGCATGATGGGCTAGGGATAACTTTCTTTAGTGTTGATATTTTTAAAAGCATGGTTGCTTGAGTATTACAGTCTTCATGTTAAAACTAGACTATTGCTTTGAACCATCCAAAAGTCCAAATATCCATGCTACAAACGAAAATAATACGTGATGAACATGTTAAGCAACATTCCACATCAAAAAGTCTCTTTTTATCATTTACCTACTTCGGGATGATGATACGTCTCCAACGTATCTATAATTTTTATTGTCCCATGCTTTTATATTATCAATCTTGGATGTTTTACAATCATTTTATAGCATCTTTATATCCTTTTTTTGGACTAACCTATTGACATAGTGCCAAGTGCCAGTTGTTGTTTTTCTGCTTGTTTTTTACTTCACAAAATATTAGTACCAAACAAAGCCCAAACACCATGAAACTTTTTGGAGATTTTTTGGGGCCAGAAGTCACCTGGAGGACCAAAGAAGCACCAGAGAAGAGGGCCGAGGAGGCCATAAGACACTAGGCCGCATTAGAGGGCCCTGGCACGGTCTGGTGGGTTGTGCCCTCCCCGAGACGCCTCTCCACCTCCTATCAGCTCTATAAATACCCAAATATTCCAAAAACCCTAGGGGAGTCCACAAAACACAATTCCAGTGGCCGCAAGTTCCGAAACCGCGAGATCTAATCTAACACCATCATAGAGGGGTACAGTGTCTTCATGTATGCCTCTCCGATGATGCGTGAGTAGTCCATGATAGACCCATGGGTATGTAGGAAGCTTCTAGATGGCTTTCTCTCTCTATTTTAATTCTCAATACAATGGTGTCTTGGAGATCTATTTGATGTAGTGACGTTTTGCGGTGCATTTGTTGGTATCCGGTGAATTTGAGTTCATGATTAGTTACTATCCATGAATATTATTTGAGTCTTCTTTGATCTCTTATATGCGTGATTACTTATAGCCTCATATTTATTCTTCAAATATTTTGTTTAGTTAGTCCAAATAGATCGATTTTTCTTTCCATGGAAGAGGTGCTTTGTGATGGGTTCGAACATGCGGTGTCCACTCCCAGTGACAGAAGAGCCAGCGAGGCACGCATGTATCTTTGCTATTAAGGATAATAGGATGGGGTCTATTCGTACATGAATAGATCTTGTCTACATCATGGCATCGATCTTATCGCATTACTCCGTTTCTCCATTAACTTAATACACTAGATGCATGTTGGATAGTGGCCGATGTGTGGAGTAATAGTCGTAGATGGAGAATCGTTTCAGTCTACTAATCTTGGATGTGATGCCCATATAATGATCGTTGCCTTGGATATTGTCATGATTATTTGATCTTCTACCAATTTCCCAACAGTAATTTGTTTACCGATCGTGTGCTATAATCATCAAAGAATCCACTAGTGAAACCTATGGCCCGTGGGCCTATCTTTTAACATATTGCTTTCCGATCTATCTTTTTCCGCATTTGCTTTCAGATCTACTATTCCAAAAACCTAGAAATACCTTGCTTCACTTTTATTTTAGATCTTTGATTTTGTGTTCTTACACGATCTATTAATCCAATCTCATACAAACTGATCTATCTTTTATCGTGGAGAGATTGCTAACCTCTCTTACGCGTCGGGTTGCAAGTATTTGTTCTTTTTGTGAAGGTACCATTTACATAGTGTAGCCTGGTTATCCTACTAGTTTGATAACCTTGGTTTCATAACTTAGGGAAATACTTATCGTAGCCATGCTGCATCATCCCTTCCTATTTGGGGAAATACCGACGAAGTCTCAAGCCACGTGAACACGTCAAACATGCAATTTAGACATCTTAAGGAAATTCTTTGAACCTTTTATAGAAAAAATGATTATAAATAACATCTAATAGAGAGCAAAAAAATAAAATGATCCAAGAAAAACACATATTATGTGAAAAATTAAAATATAGCTCCAAGTAAGATATACCGATAGTGTTGAAGAAGAAAGAGGGGATGCCTTCCGGGGCATCCCCAATCTTAGACGCTTGAGTTTTCCTTGAATGTTTGCTTAGGGTGCCTTAGAAATCCGCAATCTTAGGGTTTTACCACTCCTTATTCTCCTTATATCGGCATCTCAGCCAAAACTTCAAAACTTCAATCACACAAAACTTAACGGAACTTCGTGAGATGGGTTAGTATAATGAAGATAGATCATTCACTTAGGTACTGTCAAGACAAGATTCGTAATTGTTATCACATAATACCTACTATATTCTACCATTCACATAATTTATATCACTCAATATAAGCTACCAGAACACTAAAATCTGCAAACTATGCATGCAAAAAAGAATCTGTCAAAAACAAAACAATCTATGAAGATTTGACTGAAAACCATACTTCCCTAACCCTAAAAATTCTTAGAAATTAGGACAGTTGTGGGGACCCCGAGTCGTAAGTAATGATCATTGAATGTACGTGCACACTGATCATAGAGATCAATGCTCACTAAACACACAGAAACTGAATAACAAGAGTCTTACATCCATTACATACCTTTTTACTCAAATATGACCTTTATAACCAAGTCTTCATAAACTCGTAGCGCAAATCTTCAACGATAGCATTAACCTTTGCCATCTGCCTTAACCCTATAGGCATTATCACTGGGAAGCATCCTTGCTCGCACGTACATCACCAAGGTACTCTTCATTATATCATGTGCTTTCATGCATGACCAATAAAATAACTAGTGGCAAGCCAATGAGTACTTTGAATGTACTCGCAAGAAACCCATGTTTGGAAGAAGGCAATAACAATGCATGATATAAAACTAAGTAGGTAAGTTTCAGAACGCTTATTTTTGGTGAAATGACATGATCAATCAACTTGTAAAAGCATGCATCAACAATTGAAGATATCCATATGAACATGTTACAGATATCATCATAAGCAGGGGTCGAACATCTCATGTTCAGTCATCATGTCAAGTCACCCGACTTAGCTCAAGTATCATCTTTCTCACTGTCACACACACACAATGTTTTGTAACAATGGACAAAGACCAAGAGTGGTCATCCAACTGCCCCTGGTCGTGGACACGACTATTTGAATAGTTTATAGTTACACACTTTACCCACAACACTCGGGGAAATTTCGTGTCATCCATGACTCGCAGTATATTACATACCCGAGGTAAGCACCCGAACTATGCATTTCCCTTGATGACCCTAAAAAAAGAGTCCACTCGTTGTTCCACGTCTTCATGATGTACAAAACACGAGCATTGCTCAACATAGTACCATCCACAAAGGGACACAATGGTGTGCCATGCGTCTTTAAATACATTACATGGTTGCCCTACCTAGCACCCCCCTATATCGGGAGTGATCTCGTCACTCCCGCCACTAGTAATGCAGGCTCTCTGCTAGCATCGACCAAGTAATCAACAAATCCCCTTCCCATACAGGGGTAGAGTGGTTGTACATGTAAGGTTGGAGTAACGGCCGCAGCTTAAACCAATCCCTTTTTGAAAACAACACACACATAGTTTCCCAGGTAAACCACTTCTTTGTCAAGTGGTTACCTAGCTCAACATCATCTCCCTCGGGCATTTGTGGCACCCGATGGGGTTTTCTAAAAACCTTTGGAATCATTTTCTTTCCGACACCATGCATTTTGCCATCCCACTTGCATAGCAACTACTTAACATCCTAACTACTTCCCGCCCGCACAACCCTCATAGGAAGGTAGGGTCATGCTTAGTGCAACTATCAACGAGGAAAGTAACGGAGGTAATCCACCACGGTGGTCACCGATTCATCATGATTCAATGCAACCACACGTAGTGCCATATGGCATGCATTAAAAAGGTTTCTTAGATATGGTCAAGGGGCTACTTCCCTAGATCACCAAAGTGTTCAAGGTCTCCACAAGCTTCTTGACCAACTCCGAGCACTCGGTCTACTTCGTCAACTACCATCAGAAACTACAATAATAAGCAATACAACAAGGAGGGAAAATAAATGTGTTCTAAAACAGGAAGGCTATTTTTCTTGGACATGTCTAGTCATAAAAAATACCTAAAATTGCTCTAATGGATTCGGATCACCAGGAATTAATGGTCTTATGAGAAGACTATAGAAAATATTTCTATAATAATGAGTGGATGCACTCATCAAATAGGGCATGATTTTATAAGAATTAACAAAGTGGTTTCACTATATTTGGAGTTGGGATGAATTTCCTAGGGATTTGCAGGCGGATCATAAATGAAGGAATGGTTCAATAATTTATATAGTAGAGGAGGTGTATGTAAAAATGTTCACCACTTAGTTCTTGAACATAGATCCATCTATGAGCTTGAATCATAGCATTTGGAACTATGGTGAGCTCCCTATGAATTTCCAAAGTTTAATGTAGAAATTCAAAACAGGGTTTAAATAATTTATTATACATAAAAGTTTTCTATAAAAAGGAGAATTGCACATATTTGGTTAGGCCAAGATTTTTAGAGCCCCTAGGAATTGGAACCAATGGATTTGGAGTTATAATTATTTTTCTACAAATTTCTAAACTTGCCTGAAATAAAGAAAAAGAAAAAAAACATATACCCATGGGCTAAGCGGCACACCAGGCGTAGGATAAGGAATGGCCTGGACCAGCAGCCACAGCCACGTACATAGGAGGCCACGTAGAAGGCACTTTCTAGGAGGGTGCTTTTACCACAGGGGAGGGCACTTGGCCGGAGCCGTGTCCACTTAACTCGAGGGAGGCCTCGAGCCACTTCCACTTATAGCTGTGCCCCACTAGCATCCCCTCCTCCTACGTCCCGCTCAAACAGTGGAGGGGCAGGGCAGACCTGACGAGCCCACGTTGGTGCTCCGCTCTGGCGGCTTCGGTCACCTACGGCGGCGCTCCGGCCATCGACACACTCGGGGAGGTGAGCCCCATCCTCCTGGGTGCCGCTTGTCGGCCGAGGAGAGCCGCAGCGGTGACGACTCGCCTAGTAGCGGAGGAGGTCACTGGCCATCCTCGGCCTAAAGTACCTGGCATTCCAGAGTAAAAACGGTGGAGAGGGAACCTTCGGGGCGACTAGGAGGAGTCGTTAGGTTGTCCGGACAGATATTAGAATCTCGAGGCTAGGAGAATTTAAGCACAGACCGAATGGCGCGGTGGCCATGAGAGTGCATTCGGAGCTCGGGAGCTCCAATGGCTCGGTCAGGGGGGTTTCTGGGAGTGGGAGGGGTAGCCTATGGCGCGAGAGGAAGCTTAGAGAGAGGTAGAAATAGAGGGGCGACGGAGTGGGGCTCGGGTGACCGCCGGAGGCCCTCGGGCAGGGTGAGCACGCACTCCTGATCAATCTTGGACAAATCCTAGCATATTGGAAGGGCCCGGGAGGTCGAGGGGGATGCTTGGCACACTGGGGCACTATGCCAAGGTTGGACACAAGCTACAGGACACGGTCGCTTGGCAGAACACCGTTATTGGAAGACAATGCCATGGTCACCATGCCATGTAGTGACCATTAGCAACCTTTTGGTCAGCCATGGTTGTCTAGAGTGTGAGGTAAGCATGCCAGAGAGCGCATGTGAAGTTTCATTGCCTATGGAGCCGGTTGGGTAAGGTTTTCACTCGGGTTAAGTTTGAAGTAGCAAACTTGGGGGCTAGTTGAGGGGGTTTAACTGAAGGGATCAAGAGGTAGAATGTTGTCTGGGTGGCTTAGGTATGGAAGTACTACAAGTACACAAAATTTCAGCTCAGGGAGACGAGTCTACATGGTACTTGTAGTTCAAAGCTGCATTTGCTGCCATAAACTAGGTTTGGATGATTTGCTCACATTTTCCATATGAGAAAGACATATTTAGGTTTGGATTAATGTATCAACATGCAAATGATGTTGTGGTAAAGTTTGGGGCGTATGCATGTACTGAATAATGGGAGAGAGGAAGAAGAGGCCTTGCCATGGTAAAAAGGGATGGAAAATGAGGGAGTTACCCCCAATAATTGATCCGAGGCCATGGCAAAGTTACTGAAGGTAAATTGGGGTAAGAACATACCGTGGCAAAAAGTTACAGGCAATGGGAATCTTCTGGGGCCAACTTTTCTTGTCGACAAGCTTATAGCTGAAGGTGTTTCTTCTATGTTTGGGATATTGTTGGGGATATAACCCCATGGTAAGACCCGCCCAGGTGGGGCCAGGTTATACCTGGCGGCTCATAATCCAGACCAAGGCAGATGGGCCAAGAGATGTAGCCCAGGCCATATGGAGGCTTACCAAGATGGGCCAAGACAAGGCCCGAACGAAAGGTGGCATGAAGACCCGGGCGGTTAAGCCGCCCGGAGGCGGCTTGCCCAAGATGGTAAGGCAATATAGAGATAGAGTCAGATACGTTGTAAGAGTCAGTATGAGACTTGTGTAACCCATGGCCTTGACCTCCTATATAAAGGCGAGGCCCGGGGCGACTTAGAGGGAAGCCAACTAATTGAGAACTAGGTCAAGCGAATCCGCTCCCTTGTAATCGATACTCCAATCAATACAACACAAGCAAGACGTAGGCATTTACCTCTTCTTGAGGGGCCGAACCTAGGTAAAACTATGTCCTTCGTCCCAACTGTGTCCATCACTTTAGCGATGGCCTCGAACCTAAGTCCTCGGACATCCACCATGACGAAACCACGATAGTTGGCGCCCACCGTGGGGCTAGCGCTCTGTGGTGTTGAGCTCTCAAAGGGCTCTCTCCCAGGGATTGGAGGGTATGTTGTTGGCAGGATGAACAAGAGTCACCGTGGACGGCTCTACATCGACGATGCTGTCTGGGGCCCCAAGGCCGACTCTATTGAGTACGGTTTCCGTATCCCCCTCGGTGGAATCCACGTCTTCATCGGCAAGATCGGCGGATCTGAACCCGGGCCAGATGTCTGCACCAACATCATCGAGCCGGCTCGGCGCACGCAACCCACCCGACACGTGCGACCCGCCCGTGCTAACCCGAGCCAGAAGCATGTCATCGTCGGCTTCACTCAGGGTGTGGACCTCAAGGGTTCCATGTCACAGGAAACTCTCGTTTGTTCGGAGTATGGATCTTCGAGCGGAGAAACGGAATCAATCTACCAGCTTCACGATGGTAGGCTCGGGGGCTACGACGAGCTTTACCCTGAGTTGGAGTATCATGAGCCCGAGGACCATGGGCTGCCGAGGCATGCGTCGGTCTTCATTGCAGGTTTAGCACCGGACCCGAGCAGTACAGCCGCCGGGGCAGCTAGGTCGAGGGCCGACCAGTCGCCGGCTCAAGTTCTTCTGGATCTTATGAATGAGCTTACGGCCCTGATGGCAACTGAAGTCACGGCAGAGAATCAAGCCTCTCGGAATGCAGAGATCGCAATGCTAAACGACCAGATGACTGAAGTCCAACAAGGGATCAGCCTGCTGAAGGCTTAGATGGATGCGGAGGAAGAGCGCCTCAGGGCGAGCGCTTTCCGCCTTGAGCCAGAGCAGCAATCTGCAGCAGCGGTTCAGCAGATGAGGCATCAGTCCCGCTTGCCGGAATAGTATGAGACTAGAAACCTTTTTAACACGCCGGGAATTGGACAGACAATGGAAGCACCTAGAAGTCGGTCGGCGGCTCGACAGCAGCAGCTTGACCCCCCCGACAGAACCAGGATGCACCAATCACTTTCCGAATGCCAGCGGGTCATTATTCAAACCTAGCGGAGAACATGGTAGCGGCAGCAACCCAGCTCGGAACGATCCCTATCCCGGACGAGGCGCCTGTCACAGAAGAGGTGCGGAAGGCTATTGGATACATGCAGACGACGATGGCCCAATAGGAGTAGTACACCTAAATCCGGAGTCGCATGGATTCAACCACCATCCCTAGACACAGCTTCAACCGGCATTATGAGTCGCCGGTGGTTTCTAGCAGTGATCGGCACCGGGGCCCGCCGCAAGATGCTCAGGCGGTTGTGGATGCTCAGACGCTGGTGGACCGGGCGAGAGCACAGCGAGAGGTGGCAGCTCTGGCAGCGGCGGCTCATCAAGAACCCACACCTTCCATCTCAATAGGAGTAGAGTAACCACCAGGGCCATGGGAGTGCCATTCTTAGTACCAGCTTTGCAGAACGGGAGTCTGCCGAAAGATTTCAATGGCCCTCGCAAGGTCCCAAATTACTCTGCTGACCTGCCTCCGAAGGCCTGGATTGAATAGTATGAGCTGGCGATGGAGATGTCAGACGTCAACGATGCGGTATGTGCCAAGTATTTTATCATGATGCTGGAAGGGCCGGATCGCACGTGGTTGAAGGGCTAGCCACCCAACACCATTAATTCCCGGGCCGAGTTAAAGGCGAAGTTCATCAAAAATTTCCAAGGAACGTGCAAGCAGCCCATGACGATTGTGGATTTGGATCATTCTGTGCAATAGGAGGATGAGTCGTCTCATCATTGGGTCCGGCGAGTCTCAACCATCATTCACTCGTCTGAACAGATTACGTCGGCTCAAGCAGTTTTGATTCTGGAGAAGAATTGCCACTTTACACCTATGAAGCAGAAGCTTGGCCGGCTCCAGCGCTCGTGTTAGGACATGGGGGAGCTCATGGTGTCTCTCACGAAGTACGCCAACTTTGACAATACTATGGATCCAGGCTTGAATGAGGAGAAGCCCAGTCAGGGCAAGAAGAATAACAATGGGAAGGGTGCGGCAGGCAGTGGCAACCAGAGCAAGAGGAAAAATCCAGATGGTGGGTAAAAATTGGTGGCCAACACCAGCGCCGAGAAAAATCGTGCTAAGGGCAATGGGAACTTCAGACATCCTTTTAATAAAGGTAAAACTCCTTTCAATGTGGAAGAGATGCTTAATAAGCCTTGTCCGGAGCACAGCCGGCCCGACAGGGTGGCGGGTCACACGTGGAGGAATTGCCACATTATGCGACAGTTTCAGGACTACAGCTTGTGGCAACATAACAACAATGGTGCTGGAGCTTGGTTCTGGCGGCTTAGGACCAGGCGGGTCAGGAGCTGGCCTTGGTTCCGGCGGCTCAGGATCCGGCTATCAGGGCCAAGGCAATCAAGGAGGGCTTCATCAGCAATCTGGTGGCAATAATCAAAAACAAAGTACCCAGTCTGGGTATCAAAGTAATCCGAAGCAGCTCTACTCGGTCAGTATCATGTTTTTACAACCAGCCTTAACAGGCGAGATCAGAAGTTGTGCAAGCCAGTTAATGCGATCACACCGGCTCTCCGCAATACTTGAATTGGTCTGAGTATGACATAACTTGGAGAAGAGAGGATCACCTGCCGCGTGTTGGCGACCCGCGACGGCTGGCTTTGGTAGTTGCCCCCCAATTGGGAGGATATGTGTTTACTAAGGTGCTTATGGATGGTGGCAACAACATTAATATTTTGTACGACGACACTTTCCGCTAGATGAAGTTGCTTGATAAGGATCTTAGGCCTTCCTCGACAGTCTTTCATGGTGTGGTGCCTAGGAAGTCAGCTTATCCAGTGGGTAAGATCTCTTTGGAAGTCTCCTTTGGTGACGAATACAACTACAGGGTGGAGACCTTGTATTTTTAGGTGGTCAAGATCAAAAGTCCATATCATGGCCTATTTGGACGTCCGACTTACGCCAAGTTCATGGCTAGGCCTTTCTATGTCTACTTACAACTCAAGATACCAGGTTTGAACGGGACGATTATAGTGCATGGTGATCGGCAGACGGCTATCGAGTTTGAGGAAGGAGATGCAGCTTGTGCAGAGTCAAGTTGCGCTGAAGCAGAGCTCAAGTTCTATAAGGAAAATGTTGACCCGGAGGACATGACTCCGCACAAAAATCCCACCACAGAATCTGAGCCACCCCTCAAGTTTTCGGCGGATGATACCAAGCTTGTGGATTTTACTCAGGGCGACTCATCTCAACAATTTACTATTGGGGACAATATGGATCCCAAATAGCAAAGCGCGCTCACCGAATTCATCCGTGAGAATCGGGACATCTTTGCATGGAAGCCTTATGACATGCCGGGTGTACCGAGAGAGTTCGCTGAGCACCACCTTAATGCGGACCCTAAATTTAAGCTGGTCAAACAGTTCCTACGACAGTTCAATGAAGAGAGGCGTAAGGCCATTGTGGAAGAAGTGGCCCGGCTTCTGGCAGCGGGTTTCATCGTTGAAGTGTTTCACCCAGAGTGGCTTGCCAACCCGGTGCTAGTGCATAAGAAGAACGACACATGGCGTATGTGTGTGCATTACACGGATCTTAACAAGGCCTGTCCAGTTGACCCATTTGCTCTCCCCCGTATCAACCAGATCATTGATGCAACAACGGGTTGTGAGAGTTTATGCTTCCTGGATGCTTATTTTGGTTATCATCAGATCAAGATGGCATTCAAGGACCAAGTGAAGATGGCTTTCATCACACCTTTTGGTGCTTTCTGCTATATGTCCATGCCTTTCGGGCTCAAGAGTACCCAGACGACTTACCAGCGTTGTGTACAGAACTATCTTCACAGTCAAATTGGGCGCAATGTTCATGCATATGTGGATGATATTGTGATCAAGTCAAGGATGAAGGAGACTCTGCCTGGCGACCTGAAGGAGACCTTTGACAACTTACAGGTCTATAAGATGATGCTTAACCCGACTAAATTTGTTTTTGGCATTCCTGTAGGCAAGCTCTTTGGATTTCTAGTCTCTGAGCATGGCATTGAGGCTAATCCAGATAAAATCAAGTCTATCACTTCCCTGTCTGAGCTGGTGTGCATCAATGATGTTCAGCGCCTGGCTAGGCGGATCGCTGCGTTAAGCCAGTTCATAAGCCACCTTGGTGAGAAATCCATCCCTTTGTACCCGATGATGAGGAAGACAGACAACTTTGTTTGGAGTACGACGACGGGTGAGGCGTTTGAGGCAGTCAAGAGATAGCTTACTGAACTGCCGTTCTTAGCGGCTCTCGCTGAGAAGGAGTCTTTGCTCTTATATGTGGCGGCTAATAACAGGGCAGTAAGCGTCGCGATCGTCGTTGAGTGTAAGGAGGCAGGGAAGGAATATCATTTTTAGAGGCCAGTTTACTACATCAGTGAAGTCCTGACAGAGTCCGAGCAGAGGTATCGACACTAGTAGAAGCTGGTATATGGGGCATTCATGCACAAGCTGAAGCATTATTTCCTAGGGCACCAGATCACAATAGTTAGCTCTGCCCCATTGGGAGACATAACTCAAAACAGAGAAGCCACCGGCAGGATTGCTAAGTGGGCATTGGAGCTTGGACCTCTTAATCTGAAATACGTGCCTCGCACGTCGGTCAAGTCTCAAGCCTTGGTGGATTTCATAAACGATTGGACGGAGTGTCAGGCCCCCGAGGAAAAGCCGGATAACACATATTGGACAATCCACTTTGATGGATCCAGGCAACTGGAATGATCATGGGCAGGGGTTGTCTTAACTTCCCCTAAATGTGACAAGTTTTGTTATGTGCTAAGGTTAATGTTTCCTTGTACTAACAATGCAACTGAGTATGAAGCTCTGCTTCATGGCCTCCAGGTGGCTAAGGAGATGAACCTGAGCCGGGTTAGATGTCTCAGTGACTTAGACCTAGTAGCCCAGCAAGTTTCAGGCACTTGGGATTCCAAGGACCCGCGGATGGCAGCTTATCATCAGGCGGTGGATGTTATTGCTAGTCATTTCAAGGGTTATCAGGTGGATCATGTTGATCATCGCAGAAACGAGGCGGCTAACGCCCTATCAAGCCTGGGTTCTCAGCGTAAGCCGGTACCGCCTAACGTTTTCTTAGACATACTACATCACCCGTCAGTTAAATTATCTTCAGAGGAAAACTTAGCTATACCTGACCCGGAGGGGCAGCTGGTGGCGGCTCTGCATGCTATTCCTGACTCGATCGTGCCTTACCTAGCGTACTTGACTCGCGGCAAGTTACCTGAGGATGAAAACTTGGCAAGGCAGATCATCAGGCAGTCTAAGTCTATGACAATAATCAATGATGAGTTACATAAGTACAGCATCACTGGCATATTTCAACGTTGTGTCTCACCGGAAGAAGGCAAGGAAATCTTGAATGAAATTCATGTTGGTGATTGTGGTCATCACGCCGGCTCAAAATATCTGCTGGCCAAGGCTTTTCGACATGGCTTCTTCTGGCTAACGGCTCATAAGGATGCGGAAGACCTGGTTCGCAAGTGCAATGGATTTTAGAAGTTCGGCCGGCGTGCTCACGTCCCGACTTAGGAGTTGCGCATGATTCCAATTACCTAGCCATTTGTAGTCTGGGGTCTTGATATGGTGGGGACTTTTAAGAGATCCAAGGACAAGAAGACCCACCTCTTGGTGGCCGTGGACAAATTTACCAAATGGGTAGAAGCTGAGTCGGTCAGCAAGTGTGATGCGGCTACGACGATTCAGTTTGTTAAAAAGCTGATCTACCGCTTTGGTTACCCTCATAGTATCATCAGAAATAATGGTATGAACTTATCCAAGGGGGCTATTTAAGCATTCTACGAAAGTGAGCACATCCGACTTGACGTTTATGCGGTTGCTCATCCGCAATCAAATGGTCAGGCAGAGCGTGCTCACCAGGAAATCTTGAGAGGTATCAAAGCCCGGCTTATGGTTCCTTTGTAGCGAACGCCGGGTTGTTGGGTAGAGGAGTTGTCGTCCGTCTTATGGAGCACCAGAACTACGCCTTTCTTCATGGTTTATGGCGCAGAAGCCGTGTTACCAAGCGATATACGTCATGACTCACCACGGGTGTTGGCTTATGTTGAGGCGGATAATGAAACAGCATCAACATGTGTTGGATGCCTTGGAGGAAGAGCGTGATCTGGCGGTGGCTCGATCGGCGATTTATCAGCAAGACTTGCGTCACTATCATAGCCGAGAGTTAAGACCCGGACGTTTCAAGAAGGCGACTTAATGTTGTAGTTGATTCAAGATCAGACAGATGCACACAAGTTATCCCCTCCATGGGAAGGACCATTCATGGTCAGCAGAAATCTCAACAACGGGTCGTATTACCTCATTGATATCCGAGATGAATCAAGCACTTCTGCGCAGGAGACCCGCCAGCGGTGGAACATAGCTCATCTACGGCCTTACTATACTTGAGTCGTCAAGACTTGACATTGTACACCATTATT
Source organism: Hordeum marinum (assembly GCA_022496015.1). Taxonomy (NCBI): domain Eukaryota; kingdom Viridiplantae; phylum Streptophyta; class Magnoliopsida; order Poales; family Poaceae; genus Hordeum; species Hordeum marinum. Next base: position 195,432,601 of record CM039677.1, read on the forward strand.
GTACATATCATATATATATATGAATTAAGTTGCATCCCTGCAAGCCGGGGCCTCAGCCATTCCGTGTGTCTCGGTTTGCACAACAAGGTCATCTAGGGGGCTTCCAACCCATCGGGTTAGCTTATCAGACACTATTGATCAGTTCTTAAGCCAAAAGGTTGACTTTGTGAACAGATCATCTAGGGGGCTTCCAAACCACTGGGTTTAGCTTATGAGACCCTACTGATCGGCTCTTAAGCAAAAAAGTTGATTCCATCAACAGGTCATCTAGGGGGCTCCCAACCCACCGGGTTTAGCTTATCAGACCCTATTGATCGGCTCTTAAGCCAAAGTTAGGATAGTTATATACCCAAAAAGTTGACTCCGCCAACAAGGTCATTTGGGGGCTTCCAACCCACCGGGTTTAGCTTACATACCCTCTTGATCGGCTCTTAAGCCACCGCAAGCTCAGGTTAAACCTGCCTATAAGCTGATGCTGCTCCGTTATGTGACCCGCCGAACTCTTACTAGTTAATATCGCCTAGAGACCCTGAGCCGGTTCAAGGAAGTTGATGGCCAATCTCGATAGAGACCCTGTACTGGTTAAGGTTAAACTGGCGGCTCTTGTCACGTGAGGGCCGGCTTACGAAAAGCGAGGATAAACTCTCTCATCTACTGCTGACTCTCCGCTATGTGGCCCGTTTAATATGATTAGACAGTTAATCTTTTAAAGATCCTGCACTGTTAGGTTAAAACGACGGATTTATGTCACGTGAGAGGCACTCTATGGGCTACCAGGGTACTCATGCCCTGCCGCATCTCTTTCTGAGACGTTACGCTCTTATCAATTAATCTCGCTTAGAGACCATGAGCCGTTCAACGAAATTGACGGCCAATCTTGATAAGGAGTTCTAGTAGCGAGTCCACCCAAAAGAACCAGCACATGAGTCATTGAAAAAAGCAAGTCAGGAAAGATATAACATCTCCGGGTTGTGCTATCCTAACTGCCCTCACAATAGTTCGGAAAGTATTCTGCTCTTACAGGTTGTTTTCTTAAGAAGAGCCGCCACAACATTTGGTATGAATTGAAGCACAAGGCGGACATAATATATTAAGGCATGTGATTTCCTCTATGCACAATGGCACAGTTTAGGCAATACAAGTTTTTCCTAAGGCCTATTACAATGCTCTCCTCAGAGCTCAAAAAGCAAGACTTAAAGTTTTTTACACCGCTCAAAGTTTTGACGGGTCAAAGAAGCCGGGTTATGCCATGGCAAGATCAAGTTGATCAGCTGGATGGTGGGTCATCCAATGGTGGGTCTTCGACCTCCTCAATCTGAAGATTGTCCACATCCCAGTTGCAGTTGGTTAAAGCTTCAAAGTTGGCCTCTTCAAATAGGGGATACGGGTCAATGTCAGTTGCAAAAAGATGCTTACGGCGTGCAGGAGTTAAATCATTGGCCTCGAAGGTTGGGCCACGCACTCTCTTGTTCTCAGCGTTGTAAGCCACCTGATATGTTGACAAATTCACTTCTTCCGCCAATACTGATGCAAGGACCCTGGAGGCCTTAATGCAACGAGCATAGTCGGCTTCTGTGAATTCTGAGCCGTCGTCCTTCTTTGACGGAAAACCATCCATCATCTCTTCAGGAGTTAGCGTCGGTGCAGAGGCCAAAGCCCTACTTATTGCTGCAATGGCTCCCTTGTGGGCAGCTGATTTTTTGAGTTCTTCGATTTGCTTTGGCAGAGTTGACAGCACCTTCATGACTCCTTTGATGAACTTGGGGATGCTTTCTTTGTTCAGGATAGCTCTGATAGTGCAAAGAGTCCCGCAGTACAATTGCTCTGACAAAGTGTAGATGGCTTTCAGCTGCAACAGGCTGTCAGCACCAAGTTGACGGCTTCTTTGACCTACACAAGACGGATTTTATGTTATAAGCCACCGGTGCAACTTTTCAAGCAAGGAGATTGGCTGAGTCTTGGCACTTACCAAAGATAGCAGTTGTAATCTTTGAGATATGGTGCTTCAGGGAGTGCAACTCGTCTGATATGACCATGAGTCGCTCATCAGCATCGTCCGTATGTTTGGCCAGAGCAGTTTTCTCTGCCTCAGCAGCTGTTTTGAAAGCAGCAAATTCACACTTAGCTTTAGTAAGATCTTCGGGTGCAAGCCGACACTTCTCTTCCGCTTCGCTTCGGGTGGCTTGCTAGGAGGCTAGATTGCTCTTTATGCCGGTCAATTCAGACTCGACATTTCTTAAAGCTTCCTGTGACAAACAAAAAGCAAATGAGGCGTAAGTCACCAGGATAACATATTGCCAGATGGTTAAGGTAAACAAAATATAATGCAAGTCTCAAGCAGATTGCAAGCAATATACTCGACACTTGGGGGCTAATGTCTATTTGTTCTCCAAGACTACAAATAAGTTTTGACTCATCTTCATCAAGTTAAGATAGCACTTGGGGGCTACAACGATGTTCTCCAAAACTACAAGTAAGTTCCGGCTCATCTTCATCAAGTTAAGTCGGCACTTGGGGGCTACAACAATGTTTTCTAAGTCTACAATGAAGTTCCAGCTCATATTCGTCCAAGATAAGCCGGCACTTGGGGGCTACATGTGGCTCTTTGTTCAATCTACACGGAAGTTCTAGCCCATTATTTCTATACTGACCTGAACTTGGGGGCTACATTTGATCAACTACTTAACACTGAGTACCGGCTCAATATTTACGTATTAATCTGATACTTGAGGGCTACAGGCTAAGTGGTTCTACTTATGACATGGATTGGAAGGCCCGGTTTACCATTAACAAATATTAAACCGGCTCTTGGGGGCTACATAAGGGTATAAGGAAAGGAAGGAGTACCTCATATTTTGTCTTCATCATATTAACAAGTTTGAGCTCCATGTTCCGGCTTGTGGAGAGGCGGTTCAAATAACCAGCATGTAACTCATGAACAGTTAGCTTCTCTAGCATGGGGAGCTCAATGTCCAGCTTGTCAGAAGCTTCAGTTTTCTCAGTGTGCTTTGTCAGCACATGAGGTTGAGGAGTTCGAAAGCCGGTACCAATAACGATGATGTTCGGAAGAACTGGATCGTTGACAGCCGTTGAAGGACTTGGCGGCTTAGAGCTGGTCCTTGGAGGACTCTCAGTTGCCGGCTCATGGGCCATCGACTCGACAGAATGACGAGCGTCTTCAGGTGCATCTTTTGAGAATGCAGAGGGATCAGCATGTGCAGCCGGAGAGTCCGGCTTGGCAGGCTCTAGCTCTTGGGCAGTGGGGCCAGAGGTAGATCCGCCGATCTTCCTTCGTTTCGCTTAAGCCCTGCAAAGCACAGAAAGTTATTGTATAAAGTTCAAAGGACGACAAAGGATAGGATGCAAGCATGAAGCACGTACTCTGGGTTGATATTTAGAGGTGATAGCTTAGTTGCCGTAGATTCGCCTGATGAAGGGGGCGATTCCTAAAAGCAGTTAAAGCAGTATAAAGATAGAGTAAAGTCATAAAGCAAGGTTGACAAAATTAAACCAGATTAAACAAATACCTCAGCCAGCCGTTTCCGTTGAACCGGAGAGTGGGACAACCTGGCCATAACATCTTCAGAGCCAGCGCTCTGGGTCTAGCGTCGGGAGAGGTGCTGTTGCTTTTTCAAAAGAAAGCTGGGGTCTAGATAAGCAAGAGGATGAGAAAATGGAACTTTTTGGATGACCCGCCGTATTGTCTTTGGTGTAAGATGTTCTAAGTCAGATGAAACATAGGTTACCTCAGGAACGTTGGCATGGCTTGTCTCTGTTTCGTCCTATGAAGTTATTTCTGTCAGTAAGGTGCATAGTAAGATGGTCAAGAGAGTTCAAGTTCTACATCTGACTCGTTAGCCTCGGGCTGCTCTTGAGGTATAGTTTTCTTTTTTTGGCCACCGGCCTTATTCTTCGACTTCTTCGGAGGAGGGACATATTTCTTTTTCCAGAAGCTGGAGTTAGCCTGAAAGTAAAATCCGCCGAAAGAAGTTAAAGATTGCAAACATACATGGATAGCTAACGTGGAAGTAAGGAGATTGAGAGTCACCCTTACATCTAGGGCCAGGTTTGCGGCACAGAAGGGTGGTAATCCAATGGTGCGGCAAGATCCTTGAGACTCATGGACAAGGCTTTTGATGGCGGCAACGATGTTGTCTTCTGACAACATGGTAGGATTAAAGCAGAAGGGGTCATTCGCATCGCCCGTATATTCACACATGAGACGGTTTCTCGGCTTAGAGGCATGACTCTCCAAGAGATCCAGCAACGGGTCAGATCAATCCCTGTCAGACCATTGGCCATGAGGGCTCTAATTTTGGCGTAAGCCGAAGCATACTTTGCCCATTCCGAGGCCGACATCCGGTCAGGGAGTTCAGTTGTGGTGCGGAACCGGGTCGGACGATAACCTGGCAATGGACGTTCTCCCTCAGGAGAAGTTTCCTTGCAATAAAACCAGGTTTTGTTCCAGTCCTTGGGGTGACTTGGCATTCAAACAGACGGAAAGGCCATATCCCGTCTTCTTTGAATGGAGACTCCACCGAGATCCAAGCTTGGGTGAGCTGCCACTTCTATCTGGCGGTTTACATAGAAAAACTCACGGAAGAGGTCATCTAACGACTCTTCTTGTAAGTAAACTTCACAGAGGATTTGGAAGTTGCACATATTTGAGACGGAGTTGGGCGCAATATCTTGGGGATTCAGCTTGAAGAAATGAAGAACGTCTCGAAAAAATTTAGAGCCGGGCGGGCTGAAACCACGTACAAGGTGGTCCACGAATATGACTACTTTGCTCTCTTAGGGGATGGGTTTCTTCTCATTGCCTGGAACTCGCCAATGAATGAAATTTTTGTCTCATAAGGTCCCTGCGTCTACGAAATCCTTCAAAAACTCCTTAGAGACTGCAGAGCCGACCCAGTTATAGGAAGAGGACGCACGAGGCATAATGGCGTCTTAGGACTTTGGAAAGTAACAGTGCGCAACAAGTTAGAAGGTGACAGACAACAAAGGGCGGCTGACGAAATCTAAGTTCTAGAAAGCTAAGCCGCCGGTGTAGTTTATGGCGAGAGTCGAAAGTTTATACGGCAGGTTAAGATGGCACAAAGATGAAACAAAATACAACTAAGTGTGGAAAACAGGTTTCACATGTTATCTTTACAATTGCAGATCTACAAACAGAGGAAAAATGATTTATTTCAAACCTAATGACGAACTGAGGAAGAACTGGAAAAGTCCGAGGGCAGTAAAAGGAAGAAGCAACTACGGATCTGTATTAGGCTATTGGTGATTTCGCATGATCTACCGCATCGGGAAGATGGACTTTACAAGATTTACGGAGTTATGTGTCATATAGCATTATGAAGAACTAACGGGTCAAAGAACTCCATGGATTTGTCACACTAAGCTACATATCTAGGGGATGGAGAAAGATGTACCGGAAGTGATGCGGCAGGCGTGGGCAATGCTCAGGTCCGTTCAGGTTGATGCAGCGGCCTAGGGTGACGACGACAATGAAGCTTCATCGAAGCAAGGAAGCTTGGGGGCAACAGCGTCGAGAGGAAGAAGAAGAGGCGCAGGCACTGGAGGAAATGAGAAAGACCCTTCGCGGTCCTATTTAAGAGGTTGGAAAGTGGAAACGAGCACCGGAATCAAGGCGACAAAAACTGATCGACCGAGATGGATGCCTCGATTTTTGGGCCACCAGTTTAATGATGAAAAGATCCGTTGTGATCGTTAGGGAATCTTTTTGCATATCCGGTATGACATCACGGAGGGTTACATAACTTACTTTCAGGTAATGACGAGTGAGACTCGCTGCTAATTAAGATAGAAGATTGACATGAGCAAGCTCAAATCAACCTGGGGCCTAATGTTGGGGATATAACCCTGTGGTAAGACCCGCCCAGGTGGGGCCGGGTTATACCTAGCGGATCATAATCTAGACCAAGGCAGATGGGCCAAGAGACGTAGGCCAAGCCGTATGGTGACTTACCAAGATTGGCCAAGACAAGGCCCTGATGAAAAGTGGCATGAAGACCCGGGCGGTTAAGCCGCCCGGAGGCGGCTTGCCAAAGATGGTACGGCGACATAGAGATAGAGTCAGATACATTGTAAGAGTCGGTATGAGACTTGTGTAACCCGTGGCCTTGACCTCCTATATAAAGGCGAGGCCCGAGGAGACTTAGAGAGAATCCAACTAATCGAGAACTAGGTCAAGCCAATCCGCTCCCTTGTAATTGATACTCCAATCAATACAACACAAGGAGGACATAGGCTTTTACCTCTTCTTGAGCAGCCGAACCTGGGTAAACTCGTGTCCTTCGTCCCAACCAACCCCTTTAAGTCCATCACCTTAGCGAAGGCCTCGAACCTAAGTCCTCAGACATCTGCCGTGACAAAACCACCACAGATAGGTAGAGGAATCCTATGGCCTTGAGATTTACCAAAGGTAAATGGTATGTCCATTTGGTTCTAATCACCAGTTTTCATCTAATTTGAATAAAGTTCATAATGCAAACCTGGTAAACCCTAGAAATCAACAGAACCAAGTTTCTATAGATCTAGACATGCAAAACTATTCTCCTTGATACACCACTTGGTGTGGTGGCATTATTTGGGGATTAGAGCATGCTCGTGAAGTTTGGGACCAAATGGAGAAACCTGACAATGTAAAGTTTCTCAAATTTGAATCTTGAGAGAGAGGGTTTTGAGGTAGTTTTGTGAACCAATACTATTTGGTTTGGAATGAAACTTTGCAAGATCATCTCATTAGTCATGTGGGACATCTAAAATTTTCCTGAATATATTTGATAATATTTCTTATAGAAATATTTCAAATGCTTGAAATAGGCAGAGAGGGTTTTGTCCAATATTTTGAACATGACCATGTGTAATATATATGGAAACATATGTCCACTGAGTTTTCCTAAATGTTATCAAATATTTTTAAAGCATACAAATATATTTTTTCCTTATAAAAGACCATTTTTGGCCCTAAGAAATAAAATAAATTAGGAAAATAATATTTACAAAATAATATTTAATGGTTTTGGGAATTCTTATATATAATAGGTTTCAAACATAGTTTTTGAAAGAATTTAACTACCTGATTTAAGGACTTGTATTTCAAGTCTCTACTCACGGGTTTTCAAAAACCTAAATTAAATAAATGCTTTTGGGCCAAAATAGTATTTTATAAAAAAATTCTTATGTCTCGTACACATGGCATGATCATTGGGTAGATATTTGGATCAATGAGACGAGTCTTGAGAGAAGGAGAGTCTGTGATTTAAACACAATCAAACAAGCAAGCAAATAGCAATCACTTCAAGCATCACATCACATAAAAAAGTTTTTGTTGGTCCTAATTTTTGAGCTATGTCAACTTCGTCAGGAGAGGCAAAACACAGGGTGTGAGACCTACCCCCCTTACAAGAATCTCGTCCCTGAGATTCCTAGGCTAGGCGTAGAAAAGGTGCAGGGATTCAGAGGTAAGGTAATCTTCACATTCCATGTTCCTTCCACTTTGGTGTGGTTGCTCCACTATTCCTTGGAGTGCTTGATGATATGGATCTAAGTGCATCCTTTGACTTTGTTGGAGAGGTGAATTGGGATTCTATGGTATGCTAGGTCTGACTAGGAGTTAAGGGCCAGATAAACGGGGTTCGAGCAAAGGTCTCGGTTGCGTGTGTATTTGAAAGATGGAATACGTGGTAAGGTAGTGTGTCTGCGTGTTGGTCATGTGGGTTAGCCTCGCTGGTTAGTGTTATCTAGATGTCTCGTGTTAGAATAGAAGGGTCAAAGTCTTGGTGTAGTTTCCCGTTAACAAGGATGTTCTTATTTCCCTTAAAGTAGAGGGGTCTTCAGTCATATGTGGTCTTCATCCTTGAGAGTGTTGAAGTGCGTCATCATAGGCTTCTCGTCGAGATCTTTAGCTTGAGTAAGTTGCCCATGTATGTTCTACATTTGTCCTTGACCATTTGTCTTCATCATCACGGACACACGTTTTTGGCAGGTCTTCGAGTTTTTGGTCTACATGTCTCTTCGTTGCCATTTGTGGGAAGGTTTTCAAGGGTTCCTAGGTGAGCTGGCTACCCAAAAGTATAGACCAGCCATCCAGTCCTCAAGGTCTTAGGCTTGGTAGGTGGGGTGAACCAACTTTCACAGGTGGTTTATCATGATCTAGTCTGGGCCATCTCCTTGATTGGACCAAAAGAGTCTAGTAACGAGGTCATGATAGTCGTTCCACTCCATTCCAGACATCTACAGAGAGTAGGGAAGTCATGCTTATCGCACCTCGTCAAAGTGGTCGAGTGAGTGGGGCTATCAATCTTCCGGTTTCTTCCAACTCGGGAACTAATAGGTGACCTTTAAAGTAAGTGTCTCTTTAAGTTTTCTTGAAGTCCAAGGGCTTCATCGTGCTTGAGCATCGGTGCTTCTTGACATAGTCCAGCTGATGTAGCTGATAGAGGAGTGGTGGTTGACTTCTCTTTCTTCTTCTTCTCCGTCGTCGTGGCTTCCCAACTATAATGGTTCTTCATCTTCCTTAGGCAAGAGTGTCTTGTACCGAAGGGAGGGTGCTTTGCGGAGTCCAACTTCTTCAATGTAAAACCTTATACTTGCGAAGCATGGTAATTGGTGCTTCTGGGACTCATCCAAGTAGGTCTAGGGAACTCATTACTCTCCTTGGACAAATAACTATGTCACCCATGAGGACAACGTATTTTCCCAAGTATTACATAAGCTCACAGGTCATGGAATGTGTGAGAGGGGTGGGCATTGTTCCGGATGGTCACTTTTCCTGGGGGTTCTTGGTCCAACATAATCTAGCCCTTCGTGTCAACCTCCCTCAAGGTCAGGATTGGCGGTGGTCGAGGTGGAGTATCAACCATAACCTTCTGACTTAGAGCCAGACCCTATGGTCAGATTCCGACCATCTTTGGGGTTTCAAGGAGCTTAGGATGTGAGTGAACGTCTACCATCTTATCCTTGAGCATAGTTCTTGGATGCCAATAGTCCTACATATTACCCCAAACAATATAAGTCAACTCGAACATCACTCATGCTATTCAACTCCAAGGTTTTGAGAGAAGGACTAAACCAAAATCTCATATGTATACTATAGCTAACTCAGATATATCCCAGTGTACAAATCCTTGGGAAAGCATACAAGCGCCTAAACTTGATTGTGACACTACAAATCCAAGTGTTCAACTAATATATCCAAGGTCCGAGGTCTTGCATATCTATGCTAAGGAAACACATAATATACCAATCCAAGATCTTGTTTCCTTCCTAATGAATCCAATTTAATCAATCACGAATACCATACAATATCACATGATCCATTACCGCTAAATATTCAATACCAGTGATTGCTCCATGTATCTCCTAGAGTTCCTATAGTCCCCGAGTCCTTGAAATGACTATCTCACTGTAGTATGTCCACCAATCCGTACCATGCTGATCTAGTAGATTCCAATGTTAGGTGCATATATATCCTTGAATAAAATAGGGCAACAACAGAGTGTCCGTAGTTTATATCCCATCAAGAAACATGGTAACAAGATCAATATCATCAGTCTAAATACGAATTGCTCCAAGCTAGGTAGACTTACTCAACACCTATACTCTACTAGGATCACCTATTTAATCCAAACCCCATGTCCTATGATAAATCTTACTTGTTCCACCAGGTCACTATTGTAACATCATCAATCCATGATCACTACTTGTCAAAATCAAGTTACCATACCACCAAGAATTTCCAACACGTGTTCCCCAATTTCCCTACTAAATCCAATCTACTCAAGGGATAACAAGTTATGCTACTCTATCAACTTTGATCCACCAAGTTCGTCTACCAACATAAGGGTCTTACGACTCACCAAGGGGCCTAGCTAAATCATCAAAACACATATTATAGTCACCTCAAACCATTGCCTAAAAGTCGTCTTTCCTTGGAATGATCCTTCCTATGGCATCAAGGTTATGGTGCTAGCTTAAGAATGAAGACGTTTGTTCATTGTGATCACTCGTTCCGTAATGAACGCAGTGCTAAGCAGGGGTTATTGAAGCTCAACAGGTGCTCTAGCAATTCCATGTATTAAACACGTGATAAGGGGTTTGAGTTGGGGGAGCCTGTGAGGTCTAGGTTGGTCTAGGAAGGGGTTTCCAATCTTGAGGGAAAAGCATAGCTCTACGAGGTTGCGTCTGGTTGAGTACGTTTTAGTTAGTGCTAGTTATTAATCGAGGAGGATCCTTGGTGCATCTTGTCTTACTGGTCCTTAGTTGATGAGATTGGGAAAGAGGGAAAAGTATCATAGAGGGGAGGTGCCTAAAGGGGGTTCTACTATGCAAGTGCAATCAAATAGGTGCCAAAAGGCTAAACACATGCATTATGATAAGGTGGGTGATATAGTTGTGTTCTCGTTGCCTAGGGTAAAAGTGCGACCTATACCAAGGAATAAACAAGCAAAAAAAGCAACACACATCATGGTTTGACTCGAACCATCACACGGACTCGACTTCGCATGGGGGATTCATGACTTATCCTACCCTAGGGGTTCTCGGACTCAGTAGTCATGCTTGCTTTGTGTCTTGGAGAAGAGTCCCTTTAGTCTTTTGGGTCTTCTTCAGGTGTAGCTATGTCTCTGGTTGTTTCTTTGTCAAAATGATCCAGGTTGGGTCCTGGAGATTCTTTGAGGACTTATTTTTGGTAAGCTGATGACGAAGGTGGTTCCTCATGGTCGTCGCTGGCAGGGTCTTCTGGTGCCTTCGTAATCGTGACAATGCCTCCTTGTCCTCCAAGGCGTCGAGAGTTCCAAGTGGGAAATCCTTTATGCAATTACATCCACAAGGCATGATAAAGTTCCAACTTGTCGGTCATGTTGATGATAATATCGACACCAAGAGCGGGGGGATGAATAAAACTGATTTTCCTGCTCACTATGGTGAGGGAGACCAAATGGAGAGGTTCTCACCTACCAGTGGTTGCCGATACAACAATGGTAAGGACAAGGGTGATCTATTAGCAATGCATACAATGACATTTCTTGTCCTATGCCCTGGCCATCATAGGCCAAGGTTACAACATCTTGGGGAAGTGTCGAGGGTGTCACCATATTTTGAGTCTTGATACCCTTATTCCTCGAGAATGTGTCTTTTGTTGGTATCTTCTTGTCTGGTGTCACCAACTTGTGTCCAAGATATGTGGGAAAATGTTTGGCAAGGTGGATTCCTTCAAGGTTACCCACGAGGATTTCAAGGAATACAGTGGTCAGGGGCATAAGGTACTATCGACCGCTTGCAAGGTTTTGAAAAGGAGATGAGGAGAGCAATGAGAAAAAGGGTGGAGGTGCTAAGGCAAAAAACCTTCGTTTCCTTTGAAATTTTTAGGAGAGGTGAGAAATATAGAGGTTTCGTAATGGATTTTGAAGGGTCTAGAAACATAGTCTTGTCCTAACTAACGTCCATGCTAACTATGGGCTTCCTATAGTCAGGGTGGCTCTGATACTAGCTCAGTTGGGAACACGACTCATAAGTCCTGATCACCGAATGTACGTGCACGGTGATCCTAGAGATCAATGCTCACTAAGCACATAGAAACTGAATAACAAGAGTCTTACATCCATTACATACCGTTTTACTCAAATATGACCTTTATGGCCAATATTCATAACTCGCAGCGAAAATCTTCAAAGATAGCGTGAACCCATGCTATCTAACTTGACCCTACATGCATTGTGAGTGGGGAGCATCTTAGCTCGCACGTACATCACCAATATACTCTTCATCATATCCTACGCTTTCATGCCTGTCCAAGAAAAATAACTAAAATATCTCTTGGACATCTCTCGTGCAAGGTTATTTTTCTTGGACATCTCTCATCATAAGAAAAATACCTAAAATTTCTCTAATGTATTTGGATCACTAGAGATTTTTGAATGATGGAAATAGAGGGATTAATGGCCTTATGAGAAGCCTATAGAAAATATTTTTATAAAAATGGGTGGATGCACTCATCAAATAGGGCATGATTTTATAAAAATTTAGAAAGTGGTTTCATTGGATTTGGAGTTGGGATGAACTTCCTAGGGATTTGCAGGTGGATCATACATGCAGGATTGGTTCAATAATTTATATAGAAGAGGAGGTGTAAGGAAAAATGATCACCACTTAGTGCATGAACTAAGATCCATCTCTGAGCTTGAATCATAGCATTTGGACCTATGGTGAGCTCCCTATGAATTTCCAAAGTTTATTGTAGGAATTAAAAATAGGGTATAAATAATTTATTTTAAAAAAATTCTGTAAAAAGGAGTGTTGCACATATTTAGTTAGGCCAAGCTTTATGAAGCCCCTAAGTATTTCAATCAATGGATTTGGAGTTATAATGATTTCTAACGGATTTTTGAACTTGCCTTGAATAAAGAAAAGAGAAAAAAAACATTTACCAATGGGCTAAGTGGCACACCAGGCGTAGGATAAGGAATGGGCCGGCCTAGAATCCTCAGCTGCACACGTTGTAGGATCGAAAGTAAGTCCAGAGGGCGGCGAGTGATTAGACTACTTGACCAAATAAAAATTCTACCCCTTCCCTATTTTTGTTGTGGGCAGATTTTAGGAATGATATCAAGTCAAGCACACCCTAGACATGCATGTCTATGAGTATTGCAGTGGAAAGTAAACACAAGCACATGTAGTAGAGGTTAGGGTTAGAAGATCAAACGTAGTTGTAGACACAAAGAGTTGTTCCATCGTTCCGATAGGTGCCGCTATTGTATATCCACGTTTATGGAGTCTTCAACCCACGGAGGATATTGGTCGCGAGAGTCCATGAAGGGCTCCACCCATAAGGGTCCACGAAGTAGCAACCTTGACTATTCCATAACGGCTTCCGTCCATGAAGGACTAGCCTCACTATGGGTAGATCTTCACGAAGTAGGCGATCTCCTTGCCCATACAAACTTCTTGGTTCAACTCCACAACGCAAAGTAGGAGGCTCCCAAGCAACACCTAACCAATCTAGGAGGCACCACCCTCCAAGAGGTAATAAGCTTGATAGTGATGATGAAATCCTTGTTCTTCCGCTTCAAGATGATAGACTCCTAAACACTCAAACACTCTCTTATAGATTTGGCTTGGTAGAAGAGATTGATTGGGTGGAAAGCAGCTTAGGGAGGTTTGAAATCAAGATCCATATGATTGGATGGATGCTCTTGATCTCAACACAAGGGTAGGTGGCTCTCTCGCAAGAATTTGTACATGGGAAGTGGGGAACTGTTCTGAGTGCTTCTCTTGTGAGTGGGATGTGGTGGAGGGGTATATATAGGCATCTCCAAACATCTAACCGTTACACCATTATTGACCAACTCGGTGAAGCCGAAGCAAAACTCGGTTGTATGGATCTGTCCAAAATGTGGCAACTTTGGGAATCTCCGTCAGACCAATATGGCAAACCTGATGGTACTGAAATGAGTGGCCAAGGGCAGTTCCCAAACTCGGTGAGACCAAAACACCAAACTCGGAAATTCCAATTCCATGAAATCAGTCACCCGAATCGTGGTCACCAAAACTCGGTTGCACCGATGCAACACTTGGTTGTACCGAGATGTTAGGGTTTGGCTAGGGTTCTATCTTGGGTCGAAATCGGTAGAGACAAAGGGGAAAACTTTGTGGTACTGATTTTGTGTAGTATGGTTTTGAAAAAATAATTTTTTGGCAAAGTTTGTGGGTGTTTTTTGGTGGCTAGCACTTGTCCACATGGATCAATTTGTTCACCGACAATACCTTACCCCCTTTTAATAGCATTGGCTTTCCTACGGACTCAAAGTGATTTCTCACAAAGTAAAAAGAGAGACTTATAGCTTGAAGCATTGCCAATCCATTCCTTGCATATTGGGGTATCTCCTCACAATCTATAGACATCCCATCATTGGGATTTTCCTGAAATATGCTTAGTGGAAACATGAGTCCAATGATATATATGTTGTTATTAATTACCAAAACCACCAAGGGAGCAAATGTGCTTTCAGTCTCCCCCTTTTTGGTAACTGACGACAACATATATATGATAAGCTTAAACATCTGATATCATCAAGGAATAGCATCATCGCTTTGAGAAGTATATGATAAGCAAGACCTCCCACTAAATGTGTGCACTATTTTGAATTTGCGTTTGAATGCAAATGCACAATCGATTAGGTTCATGGGGCACTCTTCCATGTCACATACAACTTGGTCGTGTGCGAGAATAATATGAATGAACAACATAGCACAACACATCAAGCAAGAAATGAATGATCATCTCAAAAGATAAGATGTAGTAGCAACACATAAGTAGTGCATGATCAAACACCAACAAGTGTAACAAAAACGATCAACTAAAAGATTTTAAAGTTTTGAGAGTGATAAAAAGCAACACACACACACTCTCTCTCTCTCGAAGCCCTATGACCTACACAACTGCTCCCCCTTTGGCAATAAGTTACCAAAAAGTTAAAAGGCATATGGATAATCGATTCTTTGGGGCTAATCTCCGCCGGTTGTTGATGTAGGAGTTGAGAGAACCGCTTCTGTGAAGACTTCTATAGATGTCATGGAAGGGGTTGGAGTAGACACTAGAGGTGCTGATGGAGCTGGTGGAACTGAAGGAGCTTGAGCAGGAGCTGATGAAGATGGTCTCATCTCTAAAGCTGTCACTGACATAGATCTGGCCTGGGTCTTGAAATGAGTTATAGGCTTGGGAGGGTGAGTGTCATCATCATCATCATCATCATCTGAGGTGTGGGGAAGGGGTACAGAATCCACTTCCTTCTTGAGCTCATCAACAGTCTTAGTAAGCCCATCAACCATGTTGTTTAGAGTATGAAACTTGTCCACAACAATCCTTTCCAAACTCTTCTGGTTCTTTAGAATCTCAATGATGTCATTCTGCATTCCTTTCACAGAGCTAAGAATAAGGTGCATCTGGTCATTCCTTGTCGTTGGCACTGGAGCACTAGTGGCTCTAGCTGCCTTAGCTGTTGCCTATGTAGTAGATGAAGTGGGATGATTTGGGTTCATCACTAGAACATTATCCTCAAACTCATGCTGGAGTGGCATATGAGGCTGATCAAGTGCATATACATGCTTCTCAAGCTTTGAATTGATAAGCATTTGAATGTATGGAGCATATCCACATGATCTATTTTGGTTAGCAACAGTCCTCATCAGTGTCTCAACTATCAAATCCATGACTCTGAATCTGGTGTGAAGGTCAATGTGTTGCAGCATGTTGATGGAGAATCATTTGATCATCTTGTCATATCCTGACTTGGGCATCAAAGTGTACCTTAAGATGGTGTTGGTGGTTGGCAATCCTGTCTGCAGATAGTACACTGAGCCAAACTTATGTGAATGCACATAATTAGCAGGGATCTCCTTGTACATCTTAGCCATGGAATTATGATTCATCTTGGCCTCAGAGTACACATCGAGGTCAAAATCCTGTACTTGTGGGGATCCTAAGATGGTAGCCCACTCTTCCACTATTGATTCATGCCTTAGACCTTCAGTGATCTAAACAATTCTTCCATCACCATAAAACTGAGCTATGCAATGGAATGGCATGATCATGTCATAATTCCAGGGGGTCATCTGCCTACCAACAAATGCTTCAATATCAATTGCCTTGACTTTTCTTGCACATGGGGGAAGTAGTCCTCATTTTCCTTAATGTAGCTCGGTCTACATATCTCATGTCACTAACATCTTGGCTCTTGTCTAGGAGAATGGTCTCATAGAAATCATGTTGCTCCTTGGTATAGAATATGTAGTCTACAATAGTCTTTCTCCTCTGAGAATATGGATCTATAGCTCTCCATTCTCTCAGCCCTAAATCCTTCCTCTTCTTCATGTCCTCAGCAAGAGGATAGTTGTCACTGTGCTCGGAAAGGTGAGGTCTTAACTTCCTAAAAACAGTCATCTCATCCTCTGTAACTCTTGAGGAGGATCCCTTGTTCTTGGCTGCAGCTGGAACATCCTTTGTAGTCCTCTTGGACTTTGGAGTTGTGGGCTTCTTGGGAGCAGCTACCTTGCTTTTTGATGGGGCCTGGCTAGTCATGGCATTAGCAAGTAGCTTCTTCTTCCTCTTGGGAGGAGCCTAGGTAGCTAGCTCTTCCTCTCCCTCAGCTTCTTCTAGGTCTTCATACATAGAAGTTGGTCTTCCAACAACATGTACTATCCTCTTCCTCCTCCTCTTCTGCCCAACTGGCTTTTTGGGCATAGAGCTCGTGGCAGGCTCTATAGACATGGAAGACCTAGCACTCTCTGGTGCTCTCAGAGCATCAGTGCTGGCATACTACTTCCTTACTGGCCTCCTAGATGAGGTGGCCTAAGATGCAGACTTCTTAGCAACTCTCTCTGTTTTGTCTTGCCTCTTCGTGGCAAGAACTTCGTTTAGCACAAAATCTAAGCCTTGCTCATCTGAATTCAATTTCCTCCTAGTTATTGTAGCAGCCTTGGGCAACCCATTAGAGCTTGGGGTGACTGGATCTTCTAAAGAAGAGCTGGGCTTAGTACTAGTGTCTAGATCTGCATCTATACTAGGATCTCTGGAATCATTCTTGTTGTCACCTGAAGCTGACATACTGACCTTGTGAATAGATTATAGAAGAGCAAAAGGGTTGAGCATCACAAAAACACGGAATTTTTCAAAATTTAAAGTTAGAAACTTGGCTTTGATCTACTTCAAAATGTATTTCGGTTGCACCGGGTTGAAATTTTCAGAGTCACCGAGACCGGCCACTTGCATTAACAGAAAATTGGACAGCCTTTTTGGTGTAACCAAAATGACCTGTTCATGCAAGTGGTCTGTCTCGGTGACTCTGAAAATTTCAGCATGTTGCGGCAGGTCAGATCCAGAATTCCTTTTTTCTAATCTATGGAAGTTTCTTGTGGGATAGATTGATTACACATGGTGGATAATATATGGAAACATCCTAATGCGCTTGAATCGGACTTGGGACACATGAAGGAATCAAAACCATACCCTAACTTTGATATGGTCCGAGTACGGCGACTACGGTGGTGGAGATTTCCCTCGACGGCGAGGATCCCAATGGCAAAGGCGTTTGGGGGAGACAAGGGCGACGACCAAGGGGTCCGGTACAACAGCTTAGGGTTGGAGACTCGAGTGTTTGAAGATGATTTTCCAAATGTTGGGTTTGCCTAGAGTAAAGTACCCTACACTGTCAGTGAAACCGATACTAAAATTTCGGTGCCACGGAGTTCAACTGTTGTAAGTTGACAAGGAAACTCAGTGAAGCCGAGATTATGGTGTCGGTGCTACCGAGGTGCAAAAACAGATCAACCCTAATCATTCAGTGAAACCTATAATTTTTGATTGGTTACACCGAGTTCCTATGAACGGTCCCAATGAGACAACCCACTATGTACTCCTACATAGCCTCTCATCGCTACCTTTACCAAATCGAATTCATTATGAGCTCATCACATCGGACAACACCGTTTCACTCCGGTTCATCACCCAGATGAAACAGACCTGACACAACTTTAGGCATAGCAAGCATGGCAGGCAAAGTAAACTAAGCACATCATGGCACAAGCATCTACCAGTTATGCTAGGTTGCAAGGTTTAGCTATTTACTGTGACAAGATCAGGTCATGCATAAGAATTGGATCATCTACCGTGTATGACTAACATGTGATCGTTTGTCCAATGCAGTAAACGAGAGCAGGAGCGAGAGAGTGGGATGTTATCGAAATGATCAATGGGGTTGCTTGCCTTGCTGAGAAGCGGAGGGGTTCTCTCCTTCATCGGGATACGGGGTAGTATCTTCCGGATTAGGACCTACCGCAACGCAGATAAAAGCACTCAATACAAGCAAATGCAACAATATGATGCATGATCATGGCATAGTAACATGCATGCGTGAGCTAATGTAGCTAGTGATCATGTCAATTTTAAAACAGATTTGAATATGGGTTCAAAGTTGTTCTTATTTCAACTTCCTTATATTAACCTATTAACCTGACATGTGGGGTCCACATGTCAGTGTCTGGTTTAACTTAATTAACTAATTAAAACTAATTCTGATTAATTAACAGATCTGGCCCACATGTGAGTGACTAATTAACTTAATTAGTTAGATTAATTAACTTATTACTAACTGTGATTAGACAGAGGCTGGCCCCACCTGTCTGTGATCCAGGGGGTCAAACCCCGTGGTCAAACAGGCCAGGGTCACCGGCGACGAGACGCCGGCGACACCAGACACGGCGGAGGGGATTGGAATCCCCTCTCCTATGACCAAATGGCTGGCGGATGGGCTCAAAATTATGCCCACACACACGCCCATCCATCTAGAGACACCCCCGAGGCTGGGGTGGCCGGAAACGGCGCCGGCATTAAGGGCAGCGGCGACCGAAGCTCGGGCGAGCACGGGCTCGTCGAGTCGGAGCTCGAACGGGGCAGCTGAGGCCTCCAGAGGCTACCTGGGAGCCTCCTGAGCACGACCGCGTGCTCAGAAGCGAGCTTGGGTCGCCACAACGGCGACCACCACCTCACCGGTGGCGGGAAGCTTTCGGGCTCAAGGGGATCGGCACTACGGAGCTCTATCCAAGGGGGAAAAAGGGGGGAAAGGACCAGGGGCTCACGGCGAGTGCAGCAGCGTCGCAAACGAGCTCGGGGAGGACCTGGAACGACGGCGGCCATCAAATTCCCTTCCGGTGACCCGAGGAGGAAGATGATGGCGCGACGGCGACAGGAGCCTTCCGGCGATGCGTGGCTCGGCTAGGAGGAAGAGGAGGTTCGGGCGGAGCTTTTGGCTGGCTCGGACGGGCTCGGGGGCGGCTAGAACGGCGTCACGACGGCAAGGAGTTGCGCGGCCATGGCGGGTCCGAGGGGGAGAATGCACGAGAGAGGGAGAGAGCTCGCGGGAGGGAGAGAGGAGAAGGAGCACGGTGGCAAGGTGCTTCGTGTTGGCACACTCCCAGCCCTCCAGCAAGGAGCCAGGCAGGAAGGAGGTGGCCGGCGTGCGGCGACCACACGCCCGGCGTCCACCTGGCCAGAGGTGGGAGATGACCGGTTCGCCCCTGTGGGCTGGGCCGGCTTCTCTCCCCTGGCCCAGGTAGGGTTTCTTTATTTTGTTCTGTTTTCTGTTTCTAACTTTTCTTTATTTTGTTTGCAGGTCCAAATGATTTTATAAAATATCCCATATATTTTCTAAAATCAGCGTTGAATATTTCAGACTTATCTGAGAAGTTTCAAGCTATTTTGAAAACAAGTATAATGATAATGATTTATTTATCAATTTTAGAGACTTAAACCATTAATTTGAATTATTTGAAATGTTCAGATAATTAGAATGGTCCCTGGTATATCCATGTCCTTAATTATCAGACATAGGGAACATTTTTGATGGGCATTTTGGATTTGTTGAAATTTCACTCAACTTGAATTTCTTTAATTCATTAAGTGCTTGGGGTTTCTTTTCTTTCTCCCCATTTCACATTGATGCAATGATAATGATGATGATGCAAACACAATGCTATCCTAGGACACTTGCTAGGGTTGTGACAGCATAGATAGCTAGACAGGGGTCCTAGGCATTCTTGTACATCCAATTGGCAAATCAAAATAAAAAAATTCCAAATAGCTACAATTGTATATCCTCGAATGAGTAAAGAGATGCAAACCACATGCTCACACAATAAGATGTCAAGTGAATTCATGGCTTAGATGCATAAACATTCTAGCATCTATCAAGCACTTTGGCGATGACGTAGTCATCTATATATATGAGTATATTGACTTAGGATCCAAGTAAGAATACTTGATCATAGGTCATACTCATCGTTTACGCACAAGTGGGGTTACCACTTTTACATAAAGCTTGTTAATGCTGTCACATTCTAAGAGATACTTTAACTCAAGTCTTAGAGTAAAGCTCTCCCTTGATGTGACATCCCTCCTAAGAGGGATAAACTAACCTTGGGCTTTGCCGTAGAAGACTTCATGTGGGTGATGTAGTGGTGGATGCTCATAGTTGATGAAGATCATCTTGAATTGGGAGCAAATACAATGATGATGTTTCTTACTCTCCTCACCTACATGGGTTAGGCCCAAATACAATGATATCTATGGACATGGAGTGCAAAGCATACATGATGATGTCCATGGATTCATTAATTACCTTCTCCCTTGCTTACCTTTGAGGGAATGTGTGACTCCTTGAACTATTTCATAATGTTGATGTTGATTGCAACCAGTCCTTGCAGATAATGAATTTGAGTGAATTTCATTGGTGGAGTCACACCTCAAGACCTTCTTTAGTTCTTCTTATTCGGGACCCACATCAAGTTGATGGGAATCCTTGGCTTTGAGGTGACACTTGTAGAAGTTGAGCTTGTAAAAGCCTTGGGAACCCACTTGACCGAAGCTTGGGAATCATCTTCATACGAGTCGACAATATCCTCTTGAAGCTTGTCCTTGCCCCTGAGCTTGTGTTGTTCTGGTGGAAGGTCATCTTGACCTTTTGTTCCCTTGGGAAGAGTATGTTCATATTTCTCCAGTGTAACTTGTCTAAGAGAGTCATTACCGGAATCAATAGAACTACTAGTAGCAATATAATTGGATTTATAATATTTATTGCTACTAGTTGAAGAACCTTTCTTGCCTTTGTTACTAGTTTGCTTAGCCTTAACTTGTGGAATGAATGTAGAAAAGATAAGTCGTTTGGCTACATAAGAGGAAGTCTTCTTTCGAAGATCGTCATTGATACCTTTAAGGAATTCATGCTCTTGCTCCAAATTGAGCTTCTCGAAGCGAAGCTTCTCATGAGTCCTTATAAGTTCTCTATGATCTTGTAGAGTAGACTCGTGGGCTAACTTAAGAGTGGTTAGTTCTTTAGTTAGTCGATCTATTTCTAACTTATCATTATCACACGAACTATCTTAACTATCATGATTACGAACAAATTCATTTTGACTAGTTTTAGTAGATTTGTCACATAGCAAATCATCATCTCCTAGTAGGCCATCCTCATCACTATTGAAGTCGAGATATTCAGGGTGTGATACCTTGGGGAATTTAGCCATGAAGCAACTCCCACTCCCTTCATTTGGTGAATCAAATATATCGTAGGAGTTGGAGGAAACGAGTGCATGTCCCGTAACACATTCATCTTGACTATAGTCGGAGTCGGAGTGATAGCTTCTCTCGGAGTGGTGGTCGAATTTGGAGCCGAAAACCCATTCACCAACATGAGCTTGATGTCTTATTCTTGTGTAGATCTTGGTGTACTTGTCCTTCTTCTCTGAGTCCCTGCTTCTCCTTGAGGGTATTTGCTCATAACGATCATCTCTACTACTTCTCTCTCTTCGAGGTGAATTATCTCTTGAGCTCTTTCTTCTAGGTGACTCTTCCCTTCTTTTGTGGGGGATCGTGCAGTCATTGGAGTAGTGTCCGAGCCTTCCACAATTGTAACAATTCCAGTCATGACTACATGAACGCTTCTCTTCATCTCTTGAGTTGGAGTTCCTCTCTTTGCTGCTACTCTTGTAGAACTTGTTGAATTCCTTGACCATGAGGCTTATCTCTTCATTGGTAACAAGGTTGTCGCTTGAAGTAGCGGCAGCATCACTTGTGGCTTTGTAAGCACAACTAGACTGGTTGTGAAGTTCTTCCTTGTCTTTGAGTGACATCTCATGAGCAACGATCCTTCCAATCACTTCTGTAGGCTTGTGATCTTTGTAGTTTGGCATCATTTGGATTAATGTGCACACTGTGTCAAACTTTCCATCCAAAGCACTAAGTATCTTATTGATGATGAATTTTTAAGTCATTTCTTTGCTTTCTAAGCCGGCAATCTCATTGGTAATGAGAGCTAGCCTAGAGTACATCTCTGCAACTCCTTCACCATCCTATTGGGTTCTACCGTAGGTTCATCGCATGCAAATTAAAATGTTTCTACACGCAGAACATCCAAGAACATGCTACAGAGATGGATCACAGATTGTTACCACTAGATGCGCAGTGCCGTGCAGCGAAATTAGAGTTGGGAAATTGAGGTCACATGGTCCGTCTCCTCCTTGTTTGATTTCCCATGAACAGCCGATCAGATCTCCCTTGAACCGCCAGTCGTCGGAGCCCACGTATAGGTTCGCTGAAGCGGCGCAGGTGCACCGCCTCTAATGGTATCTACGCGTGCAAGAGGAACATCGTGCGGCGGACTGCTAGATCCGATCACATAGTCAACGGTGGCGAGTGGAGGTGGGTAGTTGCAGCACATGCAAAGCCCTAATGACGGCGCCGAAGAGATCAACCGTATAGGTGTGCCGCACCTCCACTATATATATAGGCATCCGACGCGGGCTCAACTCTTGGGCCTCGCACGGATCCTTGTCACACCCTGTGATTTCCCTCATGACTAAGTTGGCATGACTCGAAAACTAGGGCCAATTATAAACTTTTTGAGTGCATATGAATCCTTGACTTGTGTGCTATTTGCTTGCTTGCTTGATTGCTTGGTAGTGCTCTATATTCATAAAACTCCCTCCTACCCTCAATAACTCTTTGAATTGATCCAAACTTCTTGACTAATGATCATGCCATGTGAATAGTACCCAAAACTATTTTTGTCAAAATTTATTTTTACCAAAAAGAATTTATTCAAATTAGGTTTTCAAAACCCCCTGAGTTGAGGTTTGTACTACAAGTTCTCAAATTGTGTGGACACTTTTTCCCCAAAGACTTTATTTGGGACCTACTATATATATGACTTCCCAAAACCACCAAATATTAATTTCAAAGATTATTTTACTATTTTATTTAAAGGCTTTTTCTTAAGGACAAAAATTGTTTTTTATTGGGAAACATATTTAAATGCTTTAAAAATATTTGAAATTTTTTAGGGAAACTCAGTGGACATATATTATCCATATATATGAGTTTCAATGCATGGTCATGTTCAAAATAATGGGCAAAACCCCTCAAAACCCTTTCTGCCCAAATCAAGCTTTTGAAATATATCTATAATAAATAGTCTCAATAAATTGTAAGAAACCTACAGCAAGTCACAGTTGCCACATGTGTTGATCTTGCCAAGTTTAGTCTCAATCCCAATTGATTTTCTTCATCAAAATATTCCAAGACCCTCTCTCCTCAGATTCAAATTCTAACAACTTTACATTGTGAAGTTTGTCCTATTGACCCCAAAATTTTTGGACATGTTCTAATACTCCAATAATGCATCCACACCAAGTGGTGCATCAAGGAGAACAGATTAACTTGTCAAAATCCCCCCAAATCCATTTCTGCTGATTTCAAGAATTGGAAATTCTTGCATTATCAAATTTACCCATTTGCTCCCACACTTTTTGGGTATGCTCTAATACCCAAATTATGCTACCACACCAAGTTGTGCATCAAGGAGAATGGATTTGATTAGCTAGATCTAAGCAACTCCAGTTCTGCCCATTTCTAGGGTTCACCAAGTTTACATTGTGAACTTTCCTCAAATGGGCTCAAATCTTGTGACCCATCTCAATTTTACCTCACATTTAATCCTGGTAAATCTCATGGCAAGAAAACCCCATTTGCTTAGCCAAATCATCATCAAACACTTCTGCTTATGCGAAAAAGAACCTTGTTTGACCCCCTTCTGCTATTCTCCTTCACTTCAAACTTTTATCACACTTCACCCTGATCCCCATCTACCTCCAGGAACTTCCCCATGGACACAACTCAATGATTGATAGGGTAAAACACCCATTTACCTCCATGGACAGCCAAGACAGAGCTAGTTTTACCCTCCCCTCTCCATTCCAGCCACCCTCCAGGGCATCCTATGCTCTCTCCTCTTTTTAACTCCCTCCTAGATACCCTAGACACCAGTGGCCGCTCCCTACATGCGAAAGACATGCATGGGCCTGCAAATCTCGTGCTCTAGAGCATGCTACATTGCTCCCCCACACTATAGATTGCCCTATCCAAGCCTCCCGATAACCTTGGGGCTCGCGGTTGTCTCTCGAGGTCTCCTCGATGTCCTCAACATGCTACGTAGTCATGCCCATCCTCCCTTTCCCTCCTTTGGACCCGATAGAGCTCGCCCAAGCCTGTCCAAGAGCTCGGTCCATGGTGGACCTCGGCTCAGCTATATAAGGCCTCCCCCGTGCCCCTCTCTAGCTCTCTCGCATCCCCTCTTGCTCTCATTCCCTCATAGACCCCTCCTTTACCGCCCCCTCGTCCTCCCATACCCTCCAACCCTCCCCGTGGCCACCATGGCACCACCTCGGCCCCAGCCAAATTCACCTGGGTTCGGCCCTCTCATCTCCTAAAAATGGTACCATGGAAACAATAGTTCCACCACCACCATCCCTCGCTCATCATTTCGTCCCCCGGTGGACGGAACACCGAGCTCCGTGGCCATCGTCGTTGGAATCCGCCGCGGGTGAGGCCGCGCTCAAACTGGCACTTCCCAGCAAAGGAAAGGAGCCCTAGGGGGTGAGGCCCTTCGCCCTGATATTGCCAGTGGCCAAAGCCTTGCTGGGGGCGGTGTGAGCCGACGGGGCGACGCCGGTGAGCGCTCGGCCCCACCTCCTCTGTCTTTCCCTTGCGGGAGGTGGGAGAAGCCCTGCCGGCTGGGCCCGCCTGTAAGCCACCCAAGGGCCAGGCCCGACGGTTTAAGTGGAGACAGCACCAGGTATTGGCATTTTCCTCGACCGAAGGCACATTTGGATGAATACGCCATCGACATGGCACCTGGGCATGCGTGACTGGGCCAACCCAGTGTGCCCAGTGGCTATCTTGCGCCCAGTGCATGAATGGCCCATTGGGTAAAACCCTTTTTCCAATTTCCGTTTCCAGAAACTTGTAAAATTCATAATAAATTCATATGACCTCCAATTTTGATGATTCAAATTCCTACGTTCTTTTAAAAATCCCATTCTACTTAATTATACAACTTTCAAATTTTCCTACTCCAAGTTTTTGCACTGTTCAAATTTAAATTAAATTTTAATTATTCAAGCCCCACTTGCAAAATCCCTAGAGAGTTCAATTTAACTCCAAATTGGGTGATCCAAATTCCTAGATGGCTATAATGTCATTACCTATTTATCTAGGCATGGTGAACATTTTCCCATGATCATATTCTGCTTGACCAAATAAATGCTCCCTTTTCCCATTTATCTCGTCTTAGGAGATTAATAAGAAAATCATCCCAACTCCAAAACCAGTGAGACCACTTTCTAATTGTTTATACAATCTTGACCTATTTATTGGGTGCCTCAACTCCTTTTTATAAAAACATTTCCTATAGGC
Source organism: Hordeum marinum (assembly GCA_022496015.1). Taxonomy (NCBI): domain Eukaryota; kingdom Viridiplantae; phylum Streptophyta; class Magnoliopsida; order Poales; family Poaceae; genus Hordeum; species Hordeum marinum. Next base: position 195,457,925 of record CM039677.1, read on the forward strand.
TTCTCACAGGATCATCGCATCATTCATTCCCACCATTCAAAAATGTCCCTTGATCAACATACAATGAAACCTCCTTGGTTATTTTTCTTATGACCAGAGGTGTCCACGAAAAATAAAACTCCTATATATAGAGCAACTTATTTCTTTGCTTGTTGTGTTGCTTATTGTGATTGTTTCTGGCGATAGTTCACGAAGTAGATGAAGTGCTCGGAGTGGACGAGAAGCGTGAGAAGACCTCGAACACTTTGCTGAGCCAGGCAAGTAGCCCTTTGATCATTGTTATGAACCCTTTTATTGCATGTCATATAGCACTTGTTGTTCCGATGAATTGATCATGTTGATAAGGTACCCCCTCCTTTGGTGGGATGCCTATGATACTTTCTTGTTGATACTTGCATCGTGCTTGACCCTACAGTTCTTATGAGGGTTGTGTGGGTGGGTGTCGTTAGATTCCTAGTAGATGCTACACAAGTGCGATCGGGTTTATGCATGGTGATGGAAACAAATAAATGATTTCAAAGTCTTTTCGAAAAACCTGCCGGGTTCCACTAATGCCCGAGGGATATGATGATGAGTTGGGTAACCACTTGAGAGAAAAGTTGTGTACCGGAGCAAGAGAGTGTGTGTGTTTTCGCAAACGGATTAGATTTAAGATTTGTCGACCATCCCACCCTTACATGCACAACCACGATACCCCTTATGGGACGAGGCTTTGTTGATTACCTTGGTGGGTACTACCATAGATCCCGCACTACTAGTGGAGGGAGTGAACTGGTCACTCTCGATACGGGGTCGTACCGGAATGGACGATCATGCGTTGTCTTCAGAGGCGCCGGACACACCGTTACGTGCCCTCATGGATGATACGTGTGATGTATATCACTAGGGATGGTACCAATGAGTGGACTCTTTGTTTAGTACCGTTAGGGGAAAGACAATGTTCGGGTGCTTTCCTCGGGTATGTTAAATACTGCAAGTCATGGATCACATAGAAGTTCCTCGAGTCTTGTGGGTAAAGTGTGCAACCAATGCAGAGTGTAAAACTATTCGAATAGCCGTGTCCACGGTCAAGGATAGTTGGGTGGTGCTGCTTAAACTATGTCCTGGGGTTTCATAAACTCGGTGTAGGTGTGTGTTGGTAATAGAGGTGATGCTTGAGGTAAGTCTGATGACTTGACATGATGAACATGAGGCAAGCCCTGCTTATGATGATAACTGAGACTTGTTCACCTGAACACCTTCCAACAGTGGATGCATGATTATTCAAGTTACTTGATCATATCATTGCACTCAAAATCACCTTGTTGCAAAACTTACCTACTTAGAGCTATATCATGCATTGTTGTACCTTGTTCAACAACTTGGGTTGCTTGCGAGTACATTCAAAGTATTCATTGTTGCCACTGTTTATTTTATTGGCCAGACATGGAAGATCAGGTTATGCTAAAGATTATCTTGGTGACGGTTATGCGAGCTAGGACGCTTCCTAGTTAGAATGCCTATAGGGTTAAGGCAGATGGCATGGGTTCACGCTATCGTTGAAGATTTCAGCTACGAGATTATGAAGACTAGGCCTTAAGGGCCATATTCGAGTAAAACAATATGTAATTGATGTAAGACTCTTGTTATTGAGTTTCTGTGTTAAGTGAGCATTGTTCTCTGGGATAACTGTGCACGTACATTTGGTTATCACGATTTATGAGTCGGGGTCCCCACCGAGCTGGTATCAGAGCCATCCTGACTGTAGGAAGCCCTTAGCTAGCATGGAAGTTAGTTAGGACAAAACCATTTTTCCAGACCCTTCAAAATCAGTTACAAATCCTCTATATTTTTCACCTCTCATAAATTTTCGAAAGGAAGCAAAGGTTTTTACCTTAGAATTTCCACCATCTTTCTCTGAACTCTCCTTGTCTACTTTTCCAAAACTTTGCAAATGGTCGCTACTACCCTTGTGCCCGTGACCACTAGATTCCTTGTAATCCTCGTGGGTAACCTAGCAGGAAGCCACCTTGCCAGGCCTTCACACAAGTTTTATGACACCACGACAAGACAATGCCAACCGAAGATACCCTCTTGAAGGATGAAACAGACCTGACACAACTCTAGGCATAGCAAGCATGGCAGGCAAAATAAACTAAGCACATCATGGCACAAGCATCTACCAGGTATGCTAGGTTGCAAGGTTTAGCTATTTACTGTGACAAGATCAGGTCATGCATAAGAATAGGATCATCTACCATGTATGACTGACATGTGATCGTTTGTCCTAATGCAATAAATGAGAGCAGGAGCGAGAGACTGGGATGTTATCGAAATGATTAGTGGGGTTGCTTGCCTTGTGAGAAGCGGAGGGGTTCTCTCCTTCGTCGGGATACGGGGTAGTATCTTCCGGATTAGGACCTACCGCAACGCAGATAAAAGAACTCAATACAAGCAAATGCAACAATATGATGCATGATCACGGCATAGTAATATGCATGGGTGAGCTAATGTAGCTAGTGATCATGTCAATTTTAAAACAGATTTGAATATGGGTTCAAAGTTGTTCTTATTTCAACTTCCTTATATTAACCTAATGATAATTGTCCATGTTCACCTAGTTATGTTGCTCTAATATTCATGAGAATAGCACCATTGGATTCATTGGATTTTTCTGATCAATTTTCATATATAAATTATTTTCATCTGACTTACAGATTATTTTATATGATTTTTCAAAGTTTTAAACATTTTCTGGAATTATTTTTAAACTAGAAATTGTTTTATTGCAGCAGCATGACATCATGATGACGTTAGCTGGTCAGCTGACCAGGCCAGAGTCAAACCTGACATGTGGGGTCCACATGTCAGTGTCTGGTTTAACTTAATTAACTAATTAAAACTAATTCTGATTAATTAACAGATCTAGCCCACATGTCAGTGACTAATTAACTTAATTAGTTAGATTAATTAACTTATTACTAATCTGTGATTAGACATAGGCTGGCCCCACCTGTCTGTGACCCAGGGGGTCAAACCCCGTGGTCAAACAGGCCATGGTCACCGGCGACGAGCCGCCGGCGACACCAGACACGGCAGAGGGGATCGGAATCCCCTCTCCGATGACCAAACGGCCGGCGGACGGGCTCAAAATGACGCCCACGCACACGCCCATCCATATGGACACACCCCCGAGGCTAGGGTGGCCGGAAACGGCGCCGGCGTTGAGGGCAGCGGCGACCGGAGCTCGGGCGAGCACGGGCTCATCGAGCCGGAGCTCGAATGGGGCAGCTGAGGCCTCTAGAGGCTACCTGGGAGCCTCCTGAGCACGACCGCGTGCTCAGAAGCAAGCTTGGGTCGCCACAACGGCGAGCACGACCTCGCCGACGGTGGGAAGCTTTCGGGCTCAAGGGGGATTGGCACTACGGAGCTCTATCCAAGGTGGAAAAAGGGGGAAAAGGACCAGGGGTTCACGGCGAGTGCAGCGGCGTCGCAAACGAGCTCGGGGAGGACCTGGAACGACGACGGCCTTCGAATTCCCTTCCGGTGACCCGAGGAGGAAGATGATGGTGTGACGGCGACAGGAGCCTTCCGGCGATGCGTGGCTCGGCTAGGAGGAAGAGGAGGTTCGGGCGGAGCTTTTGGCTGGCTCGGACGGGCTCGGGGGCGGCTAGAACGGCGGCACGACTGCGAGGAGCTGCGCGGCCTTGGCGGGTCCGAGGGGGAGAATGCGCGAGAGAGGGAGAGAGGTCGCGGGAGGGAGAGAGGAGAAGGAGCACGGCGGCAAGGTGCTTCACGCTGGCACACTCCCAGCCCTCCAGCAAGGAGCCAGGCAGGGAGGAGGTGGCCGACACGCGGCGACCACACGCCCAGCGTCCTCCTGGCCAGAGGTGGGAGATGACCGGTTCGCCCCTGTGGCTGGGCCGGCTTCTCTCCCCTGGCCCAGGTAGGGTTTCTTTTTTTTGTTCTATTTTCTGTTTTCTAACTTTTCTTTATTTTGTTTGCAGGTCCAAATGATTTTATAAAACATCCCATATATTTTCTAAAATCAACTTTGAATATTTCAGACTTATCTGAGAAGTTTTAAGCTATTTTGAAAACAAGTATAATGATAATGATTTATTTATAAATTTCAGAGACTTAAACCATTAATTTGAATTATTTGAAATGTTCAAATAATTAGAATGGTCCCTGGTATATCCATTAATTTTAAAACAGTTCTCTTCATCCCCCACTCTCGGTGTCGATATTATCAACTTGACCAACAACTTGGAACTCTATGATGCCGTGTGGATGACATTGCATAAAGGATTGCCCACTTGGAACTCTCGACACCTTGAAGAACATGAAGGATTGGCACTATTACGAAGACAACAAGAAGACCCATCAACGACAGTCATGAGGAACCACCTTTTTCATCAGCTCATCAAACATGAAGTTGTCAAGGACTCTTCAGGAACAACCCGGGTCGTTTCAACAAACAACAACAAGAGACTTAGCAACACTTGAAGAAGACTCAGAAGATCGAGCGCACTCCTCTCCAAGACACGAGGCAAGCACGACTACTGAGTCCGAAAACCCCTGGGATAGGATAGGTCGTGTGTGCCCTGTTGGAAATATGCCCTAGAGGCAATAAAAAATTAGTTATTATCATATTTCCTTGTTCGTGATAATTTTTTATTATCCATTCTATAATTGTATTGAATGCAAACACATTAGATGTGTGGGTAAATAGATAACACTCTGTCCCTAGTATGCCTCTAGTGAACTAGCTCGTTGATCAAAGATGGTCAAGGTTTCCTAGCCATTGACATGTGATGTCATTTGAATAACGGGATCACATCATTAGCAGAATGATGTGATGGACAAGACCCAAACTAAAACGTAGATTATGATCGTGTCAGTTTATTGCTACTGTTTTCTGCATGTCAAGTACATGTTCCTATGACCATGAGATCATGCAACTCACTGACATCGGAGGAGTAACTTGTGTGTATCAAACGTTGCAACGTAACTGGGTGACTATAAAGGTGCTCTACAGGTATCTCTGAGGGTGTCTGTTGAGTTGGCATGGATCAAGACTGGGATTTGTTACTCCGTGTGACGGAGAGGTATCTTAGGGCCCACTCGGTAATACAACATCACAATAAGCCTTGCAAGCAATGTGACCAAGTTCTAGTCACGGGATCTTGTATTACGGAACGAGTAAAGAGACTTGCCAGTAACGAGGTTGAACTAGGTATGGAGATACCAACGATCGAATCTCGGGCAAGTAACATACCGAAGAACAAAGGGAACATCATACGGGATTAACTGAATCCTTGACATAGAGGTTCGACCAATAAAGATCTTCGTAGAATATGTAGGAACCAATGTGGACATCCAGGTCCCGCCATTGGTTATTAACCATAGAGGTGTCTCGGTCATGTCTACATAGTTCTGAACCCGCAGGGTCTGCACACTTAAGGTTTGGTGACGTTTCGGTAGTATAGAGTTATGTATGGTGGTGACTGAAGTTTGTTCAGAGTCCCGGATGAGATCCAGGATGTCACAAGGAGCTCTGGAATGGTCCGGAGGTAAAGATTCATATATAGGAAGTCCTGTTTTGGTCTCCGGAAAAGTTCCGGGCTTATCGGTAGTGTACCGGGAGTGCCGGTAGTGTACCGGGAGACCTCCGGGAGGGGTATTTTGACCCAAGAGGTGTAACATCCCAAAATTTCATTTTGTAATGTGATGATATATAGCTATGCATCATCATCATATTGTTTGAGAGAATATAATGGTTGAAGTGTTCTTTTGAATTTCTGAAATGTCACTTTCATCTTTCCCTTTTTCTCGTTTCACCTATTTGAAAACCAGTGGAAAAGTTCAAAGAAAAGAGGGGAGTAACATGACACTCCACACCAGGGGCATCTTGGTGAAATATTTGAACAATAAAACCATGGGGATATTTGAAAAATTATTGCAAAAGGATTTAAAATCAAAAATAGCAATTTCTGAATATATTTTTTTTCAAAATATTCAATACGACAGAGGAAAAATGTTCATTGAATAGCATTAATTCTCCTGATCATTTTGATACATATATTTCCTGTATTTGGAAATATTCTGAATGCTTTTAAATGAGTTTTACTTCTGTGGATATTAAAAAGGAAACGATTTCATTTGAAAACGGGCCGGCCCACAGCAGTTATTTCCCGAAACCGCTTCGAGCCGACCGACCGACGCACTGACGCCGCCCTCCCTCTCTCTGATGCCCTGGCCCCACCACGCGATCCCGAAGACGCCGCGGTCGACTTCCTCCTCGCGTGGATAGAACCTCGCCGGCGAATACTCCTCTCTGGATCTCCCTCCTCTTTCCTTCCCTGACCACCGCACCGGCCCTATAAGTAGCCCCGACCCTCCGCTCCTCATTCCACCCTCGAGCCCCCACTCTACCTCGCCAGAGCGCTGCCCACACACTCGCCGGAGTTCGGATCCCCACCGAAGCTCCCGGAGCTCATGCCCGTCGCCTCTGTCGTCCCCACTCCCCTCCGACACCACCCAAGCACGACGGAGACCCGCCGCCGTCGTTTGCGCCCCTCGGACGCCATCCCCAACCACCAGAGCGCCGCCCCCGATGACCTCGCCGCCTCGGCCTCGCTGGAGAACTCCATCGCCGGTGAACCCTTCTCTGTAAGCCACCGAACCCTTCCGTAGTCGTTCGATCCAGATCCGACGTGTAGGATTAGATCGTTTTAAAACCCGAACCGGTACGTGCTAAGCTTCGGTCACCCGCCCGCAAACGCCCGCACGCACACCCTCTCCTCCAACCACGCCCCGCCATGTAGCCCCTGTCCGATGAGTTTTATTTTTCCTTTTTCTAATTCTGTTTTAGAAAACAGAATGTTTTCTGTTTTTGTTTTTGTTATAACTTTTAAACTATTTAGTGTTTTTAGTTGATTCTTTTTGCATTAGTTCACATATTTGATGTAGTTTCTGTCTGTATGCTTAGCTTTGAAATTTGAACTTTAAATTTTGAATCTAATCAAATTTGTTCAAAATACTAAAATCTGTATAACTATAGTTTAAAAATATATTTTTGAGTGAATCTTTTTGCCACTGTTTGGTATTAGTTAAACCTCTCATTCTTCACGATTTGAGTATTTTTTGAATAAATTTAGTTACTTTTTTAACCAAAAACAGAATCTGTTTAGTCCTTAATATAGGTTAGTTTTCATAATTTTAATTTAATTTGAACCTGAATTAGTTTACCTTTTGTTTATAGTTTTTTAAGTTTCTGTTGTTTCAAACATTTAGGTAACATTACTTGCTAATATTTAGAATGATTGTTTAGTTTTAGACCATGTTGTTATAGGAATCTTTATACCTTCTTCATTAGGTATAGTTTTATAAAATAATTTAGTTTTACTTTCACAAACTAGTTAGATGATTTAGTTAGATTTCTAATAAATAATTTTAGTAATTTTATTCTGTTAAGTAAAATGATGTTAATAATATTAGTGATAATAATATTATTGTTTTGATTTCCTATTCCAAAGTTATAGGAAGATTCTAGTTATTTTCATTTTAGTAGTGTTTCTTTACTCAAAAGTTTTAGTGAATTTGATTCTGTTTACAAAAAAAATTCATTTTCTTTACTATGTATTTTCTACTAGCTATTGTTTGGCTGTTTGTCTTAAAGTAGTAGTAGTAGTAGAAATTTTTGACACTAAAATTTTTTGTGAGTCAAAATACTTTATTTTATTTGATTTCTTTCTCTTGATTGATACTATTTAATGGTTTTAGTATTGTTTGTTTACCCTTGCTAAATTGTGTGAATTGTTTTGTATTTATGCTTATGGTGTGCTCTTGTTTGATTCGTTAGATCATCTAGAGTGCGAAGCTTGTTATCTAGAGTCACTCGAGTACGTAATTTTGTATTTATGCTTATGGTGTGCTCTTGTTGGATTCGTCAGATCATCCGGAGTGCAAGGCAAGTCACTTTGATCATGTCTACCTATGTTTTATTGCATTAGTTCTTCCATCACCCCAATTGCATGCAAAGTAGGTATTGGAAACTTGGTTACTTGTTGTAGTATCATGTGGTAGGTACCCCTCAACCCCTTGACACATTGGCCCCGGGAAACGTTGTTTTACATTTTGCTATGATGTTAGTAGACGGGGTTGGTTGTGTGATTCATGAGAGTTGTGAGTTAATAATTTCAAGACCTACATGATGATCAAGTCTTCAAGACTCCATGTTTTCAACTTACCTCTGGGTGGATGATGGTTGAACGGCGCCCTGGAGAAACCAGTGGTTAGCCTAGATGATGCTGGAGATGTGCTAGTATTCATGCGGAAAGTTCCACCCAGGCACAAAGAGGTGGATGGGTACTTCAAGAACCAAGGCGTACCTGCACAGCCACAAGCCATTATGGGCTCTAGCTTGGTTGGATATCGTGGTGACCCTAGACAGGCGGTGCTACGAGATGTAGAAGAACGGTAGGAAAGGATGGGCACCGACAGAGTCGCAAGGAAACCCTTTAGAAGACCATGTTTTGGTCATCTGTTTCTCAAACACCATGAAGTGTGAGAAATCTAATGGAGGCGATCAAATCTTGTGGGGAACGTGTGCAAAACTCTACAGAGTACCCAAACCTAATTGATTATCCGTGTCCACGGTCATGGACAGTTTGAGCCAAAGGAACTGAAACTATCTGGAACTCTCAACACAATAAATTATATTGATGTGGGTTATTAATGTTAACTTGGGTATGATAATTGGTTGGTGGAACCATCTCATTAATAAACCAACATTGTAGTAATTATGCCTTCGCCCTCTCTTGTTGTAGGAAAAATTTGGCTTTATGCAAAAACTTACTACACCACCTGCCATATTTGCATATAGACTAGATGATTACCTTACCCCCTCTCTTGTGACTTTGCCGGCATATTCAATATGCTAACCTATACGGCTGCAACATATCATGTTGCAGAGTACTTTTCCGACCAGGAGTGAGGATACGCTCTACGCTTGGTGAGATGCCCTTGGAGTCAGATGGACTCATCTACCTTTGGAGCTTCCGCAAGTTTATGGTTTAGTTTATCTCATGAGTTGGCCTTCAGCCACTTTATTGTATTCATTATTGTAATAAAGGACTCGATATGAGATTTCGATTAATTAATGCTGTCTGATTTCCCTTTGATATATACATTGATGTACCGTGTGTGTACCAGCATGACCTTGGGATGGTACAGAAACACCGGAGATTCGACCTTTCAGGTCGGGTCGCTACAGAAATGGTATCAGAGCACACGCTGACCGTAGGACGTAACCTCTAGGATTGGAAAAGCCTTAGCGTTTTGTTTCGCTTTTGTATTTAAAATGCTTATCCTCTCATCTACTTGTTTCTGACTTCCCTCCGATTATTTCAAAATTTATAGATGGCCACCTTCATCCCAGTTTTGATCATGGAGTTTTGCCAGTCTGATGCAACGATGCCCTTTGGCAAGGAGCTGATGAGGATCGTTAGGGACGTGAGGATTGCCTTGCCGAGCATCACCGGGACTCCTATCATGTCTTTTCCACAAGACGGACGCTACAGGATCGAGGTCCACATCCCAGGGAAGACCTTCGAGAATCGGAAGGAACCCATCGACTTGAAGTTTGTGGCACCCAGCTGGATACTTGGAAGAGACATGGCCATTCATCGTGCCCTTGGACGTATTTAGGAGGAATACAGAGGTGGAACCATTTCACCAGGACTCAGCGTGGTTTGTCGTAGGGATGCCAATGGAAATATCATAACCACTCCCACTAAAGACATCACCATTTCCTATATCCAGACCTTGGAAACGCACGTCAGGACCTTGGAGCTTTAGGTACGTGCCGATACGAAGACGATCAAGAGGCTGATGAACCGCGAGATTGACGTCGGAGCTGACTTACAGGAAGCCGAGTACGAGCATGAGTATGAGGTGAAGGATTTCTTAGAGAGGATCGACAAGCTGAACACTCGCGTCGCATCTCTGGAGGAACAGGTGGACATGGGTGAAAATCTTCATCCTAAGGGAGACCTGGCTCCTTTGATCAGCAACGATGATGACTATGAGGAGAGCACCACCGGAGGAGACCACTTCACCATGTACTTTTGAGGACAACTCTAGTTATGCGCCCATGTATATTCATTTTTGCCGTTAAGCGTAGGTCGATGTTTAGTTTGAATGGAGATTTGTATCTCGATGTGTGACCTTGAGTTGAATAAATGAATGAGTGTTTGGTGTGATATGTTTGTTGCATTGCATATGGGTAGTGAATTTCCATTTTAGGTCCTTGTTCTATTCTAATTCTCACCCCTCTGAAAACAGCAAGATGCCTCTACGCCGTGAGCCCGACTTCACTTTCCCGCCAGAGCTCACCCAACTTCTTCAGCAACAGAACGCCCTGATGCAGCTGTTGATTCAAAATTAGACCAACAACCACAACAACCACCCTCCACCACAAGGCGACAACCTCACCTGTTTTTTGAGACTGAATCCCCCAACCTTCTCCAGCAGCACAGAGCCCATTGTGGCAGATGATTGGCTCCGCAAGATGGAGAGGGAACTCACCACCGCAGGATGCACTGAGGCTGAAAAAGTGCGTTTTGCCGCCCATCAATTGGAGGGCCCCGCAGCTTCATGGTGGGAGAACTACACCACCACATCCCCCATTGCTGATGTGACTTGGGAGCAGTTCAAGCAAGCCTTCCGCACCGCACATGTCTCAGCTGGAGCCATGAGTCTGAAGAAGCGTGAGTTTCGCAACTTACGCCAGGGGAACCGTTCCGGGGCCTAGTATGTGGATGATTTCAGCACATTGGCTCGTTATGCACCAGGAGATGTGGTCGATGATGCAGCCAAGCAGGAGAAGTTCTTGGAAGGACTCAATGATGAGTTGAGTGTGTAGCTGATGGTGGCTATCTTCGGCAACTACCTGGAGCTGGTAGACAAGGCCCTCATCTTGGAGGGGAAGCAACAGCAAATTGAGAACCGCAAGAGGAAGTATGCACATGGGAAGTCTACCTCTAGAGCTCATCAGAAGCCCCGCTACTCCTCGTACTCAGGAAATACCGGATCAGGGACCGGTAAGTATGGAGGACACACTCATCCAGTGCACAACCATGGAGGCCACCACCATGGTGGAAATGCGAATAATCGTCCCAACAATGGCAGCTTCAAGAATGGTAATGGAAGTGGGAATGGCAACCAACACCGTCCCACTCCAGCTCAGAAGGATCTGAACCACATCACATGCTTCAAGTGTCAGAAGACAAGGCACCATGCCATTGAATGCCCTCAGAACAAGCAAGGGAATGGAAACGGCAACTCCGCAGCTAAGAAGCCAAATCCGTTTCCTCGTGCTCAGGTGAACCACCTTGACGTGGAAGAAGTCTATGATCAGCCCGAGACTGTGGTTGGTAAGTTTTTATTGCATTCACGTCCCGTTATGGTACTTTTTGATTTTGGTGCAACTCATTCATTCATATCAAGGGTAGTTGTGGAAAAGTATGGTTTACCCACCAGAACCCTTAGTCAGCCCATTAAGGTAAATTCCCCAGGAGGAATGATGATGGCAGGGATAGGATGCCACACCCTGAAACTCCACATAGGAAACAAAGTTTTTCCTACCGACCTCATCGTCTTAGAATCCCAGGGATTGGATGTAATCCTAGGCATGGATTGGATGACCAAGTATGAAGGAAACCTTGATTGCCCCAACAAGTCTATTTCACTCACCACTCCGGAGAACAAGAGGATTAAGTATGTATCCCGACGCACGCAGATGAGTGCTGGGTTAAATTCCCTCACATGAATTGTTCAGGAGGAAGTACCGGTTGTACGAGACTTTCCAGATGTATTCCCAGAGGAATTACCAGGCATGCCACCAGATAGGGAGATTGAGTTTCTGATAGAGCTACTACCAGGGACAACCCCAATTTCCAAGAGACCCTATCGGATGCCCGCAAATGATTTAGTGGAAATCAAGAAGTAGATTAAGGAGCTATTGGACAAGGGATATATTCGCCCAAGTTCATCACCTTGGGGAGCCCCAGTTCTTTTGGTGGAGAACAAAGATAAAACCTTGAGGATGCTGGTCGATTATCGAGCATTGAATGAGGTGACTATCAAGAATAAGTACCCTCTGCCGATGATTAATGACCTGTTTGACCAGCTAGTAGGCGCCAATGTATTCTCCAAGATCGATCTTCGATCAGGGTATCACCAACTGAAGATTCGTGACCAGGATATACCCAAAACAGCTTTCACCACCAGGTATGGCTTATACAAGTATATAATCATGTCCTTTGGTTTGACTAATGCTCCTGCCTAATTCATGAATTTGATGAACAAAGTGTTTATGGAATATTTGGACAAGTTTGTCGTGGTGTTCATCGATGACATTTTGATATTCTCCAAGAGTGAGGAACAACACAAGGAAGAATTGTGTTTAGTTTTGGAGAAGCTTAGAGAGCATCACTTGTATGCCAAGTTCAGTAAATGTGAATTCTGGCTGACGGAAGTCGGATTCCTTGGACATGTTATTTCCGGAGAAGGAATAGCAGCAGACCCCGCTAAGGTTGAAGCAGTCACTGAGTGGAAGTCACCCACCTCAGTTAAGGAGATCCGCAGTTTTCTCGGACTTGTCGGATATTACCGGAGATTCATTGAGAATTTCTCAAAGATTACCAAGCCCATGACAGAGCTGTTAAAGAAAGAGTCTAAGTATATCTGGACTGAGGAATGTGAGGCCAGTTTCCAGGAGTTGAAGAAACATTTGGTCACAGCCCGAGTGTTGATACTGCCAAACATTCGGAATGACTTCCAGGTTTATTGTGACGCATCCCGTCAAGGACTTGGAGGAGTACTCATGCAGGAGGGAAAAGTTGTGGCATATGCATCCAGACAGCTACGACCCCATGAGTTGACTTATGCCACCCATGATTTGGAACTAGCAGCCATAGTGCACGCACTCAAGACCTGGAGACATTTCCTCATCGGAAATAGTTGCAATGTGTACACTGATCGTAAGAGCGTGAAGTATGTATTCACGTAGAAGGAGTATCAGACAGAGGATATTGTTAGAGTTAATCAAGGACTATGACATGAGATTACATTACCATCTAGGAAAGGCAAATGTTGTGGCAGATGCTTTGAGTCGGAAGAGTTATGTGAACACACTCATAGCCGGAGGATTACCCCAAGAGTTAACCAAAGATCTCAGGGAGCTTCGGTTAGAGATAGTTCCGCAACGATATGTTACCACACTTGAGATTCAGTCCACCTTGACCGAAAGAATTCGAGAAGCCCAGAAATCAGACAATGAGATAGCTGAGATAAAGCAGAAAATGAAGGAAGGCAAGGCTAAAGGCTTTCGTGAAGATGAACAGGGTACTCTATGGTTTGAGAACCGAATCTATGTGCCCCATGACCCAGAGCTCAGGAAGTTGATACTTCAAGAAGCCCACGATTCACCATACTCGATACACCCAGGCAACACCAAGATGTACTTGGACTTGAAGGAAAGTTACTGGTGGACAGGTGTGAAGAAAGATATTGCCGAACATGTTGCGGTATGTGATGTTTGTCAGGGAGTAAAGGCGGAACATCAGAAACCAGCAGGGTTACTCCAACCTTTGCCGATACCCGAGTGGAAATGGGATAAGCTCGGTATGGACTTTATCACAGGACTACCTAGGACCCGTTCACGATAAGATTACATTTGGGTAGTGGTCGATCGGTTGACCAAGGTGGCTCATTTCATTCCAGTGAAAACCACCTACACCAGTGCTAAGCTAGCCAAGATATATATGACCAGGATCGTATGTCTGCATGGATTTCCGAGGAGTATCGTGTCAGATAGAGGAACACAATTTACCTCAAAGTTTTGGCATCAGCTACATGAAATTTTGGGTACAAGACTGGAGTTCAGTACAGCTTTTCATCCGCAGACCGATGGACAGACTTAGAGAGTCGACCAGATTCTGGAGGACATGTTGAGAGCCTGTGCGCTAGACTATGGGTCCAGTTGGGATGACAACTCACCTTACGTAGAGTTCTCATACAACAACAGTTATCAGACCGGTCTGAAAGATGGCCCCTTTCGAAGCTTTATACGGAAGAAGGTGTAGAACACCATTGACGTGGGTTGGTGTTGGAGACCGAAAACTTTTTGGTCCCAATCTTATCAGAGATTGTGAAGATAAGGTCAAATTGATTCGAGACCGACTCAAGATAGCTCAATCCCGGCACAAGAGTTATGCTGATAACAAACGCAAGGAGGTGACATATGAAGTAGGGGATCGAGCATATCTCCGTGTGTCCCCACTTCGAGGAATCAAGAGGTTTGGTGTTAAAGGAAAGTTAGCACCCAGATTCATAGGCCCCTACAAAATTCTGGAACATAGAGGCGAAGTCGCATACAAGCTCGATTGCCGGAAGAACTACCCGGAGATCATGATGTTTTTCATATTTCCCAGTTGAAGAAATGCCATGCTGAGATGGCTGATATTCCTTTGAGAGACACAGTGCCCCTAGAGGCCATACAACTTGACACTGACCTAACCTACAAGGAGAAGCCTGTCAGAATTCTCGAGACTGCCAATAGAGTTACCCGTAGCAAGATCATCAAGTTCTGCAAGGTTCTGTGGAGTCACCACACCGAGGAAGAAGCCACCTGGGAACGCGAAGAAGAACTTCGTAGAGACCATCCACACCTATTTTCTAGCCAACCCGAATCTCGAGGGCGAGATTCATCTTAAGGTGGGTAGGTTTGTAACATCCCAAAATTTCATTTTGGAATGTTATGATATATAGCTATGCATCATCATCATATTGTTTGAGAGAATATAATGGTTGAAGTGTTCTTTTGAATTTCTGAAATGTCACTTTCATCTTTCCCTTTTGCTTGTTTCACCTATTTGAAAACCTCTAGAAAAATTCAAAGAAAAGAGGGGAGTAACATGACACTCCACACCAGGGGTATCTTGGTAAAATATTTGAACAATAAAACCAGGGGGCTACTTGAAACAATATTGCAAAAGGATTTAAAATCAAAAATAGCAATTTCTGAAAATAAATTTTTTCAATATATTCAATATGACAGAGGAAAAATGTTCATTGAATAGCATTAATTCTCCTGATAATTTTGATATATATATTTCCTATATTTGGAAATGTTGTGAATGGTTTTAAATGAGTTTTACTGCTCTGCATATTAACAAGGAAACGATTTAATTTGAAAACGGGCCGGCCCACAGCAGTTATTTCCCGAAACCGCGCCGAGCCGACCGACCGACACGCTGACGCCGCCCTCCCTCTCTCTGATGCCCTGGCCCCACCGCCCGATCCGGAAGATGCCGCGGTCGCCTTCCTCCTCGCGTCGACAGAACCTCGCCGGCGATTACTCCTCTCCGGATCTCCCTCCTCTTTCCTTCCCTGACCACCGCACCGGCCCTATAAGTAGCCCCGACCCTCCACTCCTCATTCCACCCCCGAGCCCCCACTCTACCTCGCCAGAGCGCTGCCCACACCCTCGCCGGAGTTTGGATCCCCACCGAAGCTCCCGGAGCTCGTGCCCGTCGCGTCTGTCGTCCCCACTCCCCTCCGACACCACCCAAGCACGCCGGAGACCCGCCGCCGTCGTTTGCACCCCTCGGACCCCGTCCCCAACCACCGGAGCACCGCTCCCGACAACCTCGCCGCCTCGGCCTCGCCGGAGAACTCCTTCGCCGGTGACCCCTTCTCTGTAAGCCATCGAACCCTTCCATAGCCGTTCGATCCAGATCCGACGCGTAGGATTAGATCGTTTTAAAACCCGAACTGGTACGTGCTAAGCTTCGGTCACCCGCCCGCAAACGCCCGCATGCACACCCTCTCGGCCAACCACGACCCGCCACGTAGCCCCTGTCCGATGAGTTTTATTTTCCCTTTTTCTGATTCTGTTTTAGAAAACAGAATGTTTTCTGTTTTTGTTTTAGTTATAACTTTTAAACTATTTAGTCTTTTTAGTTGATTCTTTTTGAATTGGTTCACATATTTGATGTAGTTCATGTCTGTATGCTTAGATTCCAAATTTGAGCTTTAAATTTTGAATGTAATCAAATTTGTTCAAAATACTAAAATCTGTATAACTTTAGTTTAAAAATATATTTTTGAGAGATTATTTTTGCCACTGTTTGGTATTAGTTAAACCTATCATTCTACATGATTTGAGTATTTTTTTGAATAAATTTAGTTATTGTTTTAACCAAAAACAAAATCTGTTTAGTCCTTAATGTAGTTTAGTTTTCTTAATTTTAATTTAATTTGTACCTGAATTAGTTTACCTTTTGTTAATATTTTTATTAAATTTATGTTGTTTCAAACATTTTGGTAACATAACTTGCTAATATTTGGAATGATTGTTTAGTTTTAGACCATGTTGTTATAGGAATCTTTATATCTTGTTCATTAGGTATAGTTTTATAAAACAATTTAGTTTTACTTTCACAAACTAGTTAGATGATTTAGTCAGATTTCTAATAAATAATTTTAGTAATTCTATTCTGTTAAGTAAAATGATGTTAATAATATTAGTGATAATAATATTATTGTTTTGGTTTCCTATTCCAAAGTTATAGGAACATTCTAGTTCTTTTCATTTTAGTAGTGTTTCTTTACACAAAAGTTTTAGTGAATTTGATTATGTTTACAAAAAAAATTGATTTTCTTTACTATGTATTTTCTACTAGCTATTGTTTGCTTGTTTGTCTTAAAGTAGTAGTAGTAGCAGTTTTTGAGACTAAAATTTTTTTTGAGTCAAAATATTTTGTAATTTTATTTTGATTTCTTTCTCTTGATTGATACTATTAAATGGTTTTAGTATTGTTTGTTTACCCTTGCTGAATTGTGTGAATTGTTTTGTATTTATGCTTATGGTGTGCTCTTGTTTGATTCGTTAGATCATCCAGAGTGCGAAGCTTGTTATCTAGAGTCACTCGAGTACGAGGATCATCAGCAAGGCAAGTCACTTTGATCATGTCTACCTATGTTTTATTGCATTAGTTCTTCCATCACCCCAATTGCATGCAAAGTAGGTAATTGGAAACTTGGTTACTTGTTGTAGTATCATGTGGTAGGTACCCCTCAACCCCTTGACGCATTAGCCCCAGGAAACGTTGTTTTACATTTTGCTATGCTATTAGTAGACGGGTTTGGTTGTGTGATTCATGAGAGTTGTGAGTTAATAATTTCAAGACCTGCATGATGATCAAGTCTTCAAGACTCCAAGTTTGTGCCCTGGAGAAACCAGTCATTACCCTAGATGATGTTGGAGATGTGTCAGTATTCATGCGGAAAGGTCCACCCAGGCACAAAGAGGTGGATCGATACTTCAAGACCCAAGGCTTACCTGCACAGCCACAGGCCATTATGGGCTCTGGCTTGGTGAAATATCATGGTGACCCTGGAAAGGCAGTGCAACGAGATGTAGAATAACGGTAGGAAAGGATGGGCACCGACAGAGTTGCAGGGAAACCCTTTAGAAGACCATGTTTTGGTCATCCGTTTCTCAAACACCATGAAGTGCAAGAAATCCAACGGAGGCGATCAAATCTTGTGGGGAATGTGTGCAAAACTATGCAGAGTACCGAAACCTAATCGATTAGCCATGTCCATGGTCATGGACAGTTTGAGCCGAAGGAACTGAAACTATCTGGAACTCTCAACACAATAAATTATATTGATGTGGGTTATTAATGTCAACTTGGTATGAGAATAGGTTGGTGGAACCATCTCATTAATCAACCAACATTGTAGTAATTATGCCTTTGCCCTCTCTTGTTGTAGGAAAATTTTGGCTTTATGCAAAAACTTACTACACCACCTACCATATTTGCATATAGACTAGATGATTACCTTACCCCCTCTCTTGTGACTTTGCCGGCATATTCAATATGCTGACCTATACGGCTGTAACGTATCATGCTGCAGAGTACATTTCCGACCAGGAGTGAGGATACGCTCTACGCTCGGTGAGATGCCCTTGGAGTGAGATGGACTCATCTACCTTTGGAGCTTCCGCAAGTTTATAGTTTAGTTTATCTCATGAGTTGGCCTTCAGCCACTTTATTGTAATCATTATTGTAATAAAGGACTCGATATGAGATTTCAATTAATTAATGTTGTGTGATTTCCCTTTGATATATACATTGATGTACCATGTGTGTACCATCATGATCTTGGGATGGTATAGAAACCCGGAGATTCGACCTTTCATGTCGGGTTGCTACAAGAGGCTTCATGGGCTGTGGGAAAGTAATAACCAGCCCTTAGGGGGCTGGTGGAACAACCACAAAAGGCCCATGAGGCTGGAAGAAAGAAACCCAAAGGAAAAAGGTGGAAAAAAGGCAAAAAGGAGGAATCCTAGTCCTACTAGGAGTGGAGGAGGAGAGTCCTCCTCCACCTCCCACTTCGGACGAAGCCTCCAAGGCTTGGAGGCAAGGCTGCCTCTCCTCCTCCCTCCCTCCTATATATACTAGTGGATTTCTAGGGTTTTGGACTAGATTTTCAGCCACGTGCAACCCTAATCTCTAGTGCATAGTTTCTCCTATAGATTGGATTTCTGAAGTGCTTAGGCGAAGCCCTGTCAGAATTGCTCCACCACCATCGCCGGAGCGCCGTCAGGCTGCCAGAGAACTCTTCTTCCTCTCCACTCCCTCTTGCTGGATCAAGACGACGGAGATCATCATCAAGCTGTACGTGTGCTGAACGCGGAGGTGCCGTACATTCAGCGCTAGATCGGAAGGACCGTGATCAAGATCACGAGACGGTTCGTGATGAGTTCGCGGGACGGATTGTGATGATTTCGCGGGACGGATCGTGATCAAGATCTCGAAACGGATCGTGATGAGTTCGCGGGACGGATCGTGATGAGTTCACGGGACGGATCGTGATGAGATCACGGGACGCTCGGCGATTTGGATCGCGAAGACGTTCGACTACACCAACCGCGTTTCTTAACGCTTCCCGCTTAGCGATCTACAAGGGTATGTAGATCCACTCTCCCTCTCGTACATGCAAATCACCATGGATAGATCTGCGTGTGCGTAGGAAAATTTTGTTTCCCATGCGACGTTCCCCAACATGCCCTATGTGAAATCGGATCTGTATGATGGTTCTGATAGAACCATGATTTTGTGTTGCTTGTTATTTATTTTTGTGCTTTGGTATAAGTCACACTTTTGCCCCAAGCACTAGTACGTGACTAAGCACCCACCTTATCTTAATAAGTGTGTTTTGCCTTTTCGAAACTTGTTTGATTGCACTTGCACTATACCACCCCCTTAGGCACACTCCTCTATGCTACTTTCCCACTTCCCCCTCTCGTCAACTAAAGACCAGCAAGGCCAGATACACCAATGATCCACCTCAACAAACAACTGACGGAGAAGACTTCGACTACAACCTATTCAACAAGACGCAACCCCGTAGAGCTATGCTCTTCCCCTCAAGATTGGAAACATCTCCCGAGACCAACCTAGACCTCACAAGCTTCCCCAGCTCAATCCTCTGATCACATGATTAATACAAAGATTTGCCTGAGCACCTGTTGAGCTTTAATAACCCCCGGTTTAGCACTGGATTCATTATGGGACTAGTGATCATAGTGAACGGACACATTGCATCCCAAAGCCAGCACTTGAACTGATGATGCCATAGGGAAGATTGTTCTGGAGATATATAAGTAGTAAGCTAATGACTTGATGTGGTTGTAATAAATATTCTTAGGAAGTAGGTGAGACCCTTTGGTGGATTACTAGGCTTGATGTTAGTAGACAAACTTGCTGGATGAAGATTGATAGAGTAGCATAATGTACTTGTCCCTTGAGAAAATTGGATCAATAGGACAAATGATCACAAGTTGAATTCTTGGTGGATCAATGACTTAACTTTGGCTAGCAGTATTGATAGTGGACTGATGGTCATATGATAGGGACTGGAGTAATAAGTAGGGAATTCTTACTAGATGTAAATCTTCGATTTAATAGGTGGTTCTAATAGGTGCTCGGAATTAATGAAACTACATGGTTTGGAGTAATTTGGATTTCGTCTGATGATCTTGATCTTGATACCATGTTTTTCGATGGAAAACAAACTAGGAATATTGGATGGCTGTCAGAATTAATTCAAGGATCCATATGCACCTAACATCGAAATTTACTAAGTAATCATGATGGGAATTGTTGGTTGTACTGAGATGAGATAGATCTTTCTAGAATTTGGGGATTTAGGAAATCTGGAGATATATGGAACGTCACCACTATTGGGTTTGTAACGGTTATGGATCATGTAACAGTGGGTGATATTCGAGGATCGATTAAGTCAGATTCGTAGGAAGGAAACAAGATCTTGGATTGGTACATCATGAGTTTCCTTAGCATAGTAATGCAGTGCCTTAGACCTTTGATAGGTTAGTAGGACACTTGGATTGTAGTGTCACAATCGATCTTAGCGGCTTGTAAATTATCCCGAGGATTTTTATATAGGGATATATGTGAGTTAGCTATAGTTTACATATGAGATTTTCAGCAGACCTTCTCTCACAACCTCGGAGTTATGCGTAGCATGTGTAATGTTCGAGTTGACTTATGTGAGATGATACCTTTGTGATATATGATGGTTTTGCTTGGAGAAATAGGAAAGACTAATGGCATCTAAAGAATTGTGCTCGGGGATTAGATGGTAGAGGTTCACTGACATCCTAAGCTCCTTGAAATCCCCTAAGCTTCACCAAGCCAGAATATGGTTGGATTATGAACATAGGCCTTGGACTATAAGTCCTTAGACAATGGTCGATACTCCACCTCGACCACCACCAGTCCTGTCCATAAGGAAGGTGGACACGAAGAACTGGATTACGTTAGATCTTGAACCCCTGAACTACTGAGCATCCGGAGCAAATGCCCGCTCCTCTCGCATGTCCCACAAGCAATGTGCTTGTATGATACTCGGGGAAAACTATGTTGTTGTATAATATGTCTCCAAGGTATCAATAATTTTTGATTGTTCCATGCTATTATATTATTTGTTTCGGATGCTTTATATGCATTAATATGCTATTTTATATTATTTTTGGGACTAACCTATTAATCTAGAGCCTAGTGCCAATTTCTGTTTTTTCCTTGTTTTTGAGAATTACAGATAATGAATATTAAATGGAGTCCAAACAGAATAAAATCTTCGAAATAATTTTTCTTGGACCAGAAGCGAACCAGGAAACTTGGAGATGAAGTCGGGAGAGCCACCATGGGGCCACGAGCCCTAGGGGCGCGCCTAGGGGGTAGGGCACGCCCCCAGGCTTGTGGGCCCACGACAGCTCTCCTAACCCTATTTCTCGGCCTATAAATTCCCAAATATTCCCTGTATACCAGAACAAGCCATGAGAACACTTTTCCGCCGCTAGAAACCTCCATTCCCGAGAGATCCAATCTTCGAGCCTTTTCCGGCAATCTGCCTGAGGTGGATTCAATCACGAAGGGCATCTACATCAACCCCATTGCCCCTTCGATGATGCGTGAGTAGTTCACCACAGACCTTCGGATCCATAGCATGTAGCTAGATGTCTTATTCTCTCTCTTTGCTCTTCAATACCATGTTCTTCATGATCTTCATGGAGATCTTTCCGATGTAATACTCTTTTGCGGTGTGTTTATCGAGATCCGATGAATTGTGGGTTTATGTTCAGATTATCTATGAATATTATTTGAGTCTTTTCCGAATTCTTATATGCATGATTTCATATTTTTGCAAGTCTCTTCCAGTTATTGGTTTGGTTTGGCCAACTAGATTGGTAATTCTTGCAATAGGAGAAGTAATTAGTTTTGGGTTCAATCTTGCGGTGTCCTCACCCAGTGACAAAATAGGGGTAGCGAGGCACGTATTGTATTGTTGCCATATAGGATAAAAAGATGGAGTTTGATCATATTTCTTGAGTTTATCCCTCTACATCATGTCATCTTACCTAATGCATTATTGTGTTCTTCACGAACTTAATAATATAGATGCAGGTAGGAGTCGGTCGATGTGTGGAGTAATAGTAGTAGATGTAGAACTGTTTCGGTCTACTTGACACGGACGTGATGACTATATGCATAATCATTGCCTTGGATATATTCATAATTATTTGCTTTTCTATCAATTGCTCGACAGTAATTTGTTCACCCACCGCAATACTTGCCATCACGAGAGAAGCCTCTAATGAAACCTATGGCCCCCGGGTCTATTTTCCATCTTATACTTTCAGATCTAAAACCAAAAATACCAAAAATACTTTGATTCATTATTTTTTACCTTTTTTTACTTTCCTATCTATCCTATCTATCTCTATCTGATCTCATCCTTGCAAGTAACCATGAAGGGATTGACAACTCCTTTATAGCGTAGGGTGCAAGTGTTTGATTTTTTATGTAGGTACATATATTGGGGACTTACTTGTATCTCCTAATGGATTGATACCTTGCTTCTCAACAACTGAGGGAAATACTTATCTACTTTTCTGCATCAACCGTTCCTCTTCACGGAAACCAACGCATGCTTGAGAAGTAGCAAGAAGGATTTCTGGCGCTGTTGCCGGGGAGATACATAGCAAGTCACGATCAAGCCTACCAAGTACCCATCACAAACTCATCTCTTGCATTTAAATTATTTGCCATTTACCTCTTGTTTTCCTCTCCCGCACTTCTAAAACGGTTTTCCAAAAGATTTTCCTTTTTGTTTGCCCTTCTTTCGCTTGCCTTTCGATTACTTGAACTATGTCTAACATCACCACATCCCCCTTGTCACCAGACTTTGAAGTTCTTTACTTCAAACAAAAAAGGGGGAAATTTGAAGGATGCTTGGTATAGGCTAATAGAATCTTATAGTGTTTACAATCTAAAAGGGGATGCAAAAGTTTTGCTTAGAAATTTTTACATTGGTTTAGCTTTGCATCAGAGGGAGCTTTTAGATTTCGCTTCAAAAGGAAATTTTATTGAGCTTGACACGAATGCCGCCTATGAAGTTTTAGAAGACATTTTGGGGGTTCCTCTGCCAAAAAGGGGGTTTGCTTTCTCTCAAGAGAGGGTTCAAGTTCTCGACAAATTGGGTGACTTACATAAGCACTTTGTCGAGTTACAACAATATCACGAACCCCTCAAACATATTAGCGGGAACCTTAATCGCTTGAATACTTTTATTACCCTTTGCAATAAGAGTTTGGAAATTTTGGACACCCAGATGGATCCTCCCACTACAAGTGGGAGAAAGAGGAAAGAACCTCCTGGATTCGAGAAGGTCCTCACAAAAGTTGCCAATACCAAAGATGACAATACCTAGATCTATTGCATTTTGCCTAGCCAGGGGCGTTAAACAATAGCGCTTGTTGGGAGGCAATCCCATTTTATTTTGCTTTTTGTTTTTTTCTGTTTTGGTGTGTTTTGCACATTATTAATTCTGTATTAATTGTGTTTTGGTGTTTTAATTAGTGTTTTAGCCAAGTAAAACCTTTTGGGGTGATCTATGGTAGTTGTTGATTTGATCTTGTTGAAAAAGAGAAACTTTTGCGCTCACTCCAGGAATTTTCTAATTTTTTAAAAGTGTTGAATTGATATGAAATGTTTACAAAAGATTTATATATTAATTTCCCTTATTTTAATAATTTTCATAGTTTCATAAGTATTCGAAGTCTACAGATAGCTACAGACTCTTCTGTTTTTCACAGATTATGTTTTCTTTGTGTTGTTTGCTTATTTTGATGTATCTATGGGTCGTATCGGGGATATGAACCATGGATAAGTTAGAATACAGTAGGTATTACACAAATATAAATAAATAATGAGTTCATAACAGTACCTAAAGTGGTGATTTCTTTTTCTTATACTAACAGATCTCATGAGTTTTCTATTGAGTTTTGTGTTGTGAAGTTTTCATGTTTTGGGTGAAGATTTGATGGACTTGGAATAAAGAGTGGCAAGAGCCTAATCTTGGGGATGCCCAAGGAACCCCAATACATATTCAAGGATACCAAAAAGCCTAAGCTTGGGGATTCCCCGGAAGGCATCCCCTCTTTCATCTTCAATCCATCGGTAAATTTACTTGAGGCTATATTTTTATTCACCACATGATATGTGTTTTGCTTGGAGCGTCTTGTATGTTATGAATATTTTCTTTTTAGTTTGCCACAATCATCCTTGATGCACATATCTTTTTAGAGAGACACACTGAATCATGAATTTATTAGAATACTCTATGTGCTTCACTTATATCTTTTGAGCTAGGCAATGTTGCTCTAGTGCTTCACTTATATCTTTTTAGAGCATGGTGGTGTTATATTTTATAGAAATTATTGAACTCTCATACCTCACTTATATTATTTTGAGAGTTTCTTAAAATAGAATGGTAATTTTTTTAGGTTATGAGTTTAGTCCTAACATAATGGGCATCCAAGAGGGATATAGTAAAAACTTTCATATTAAGTGCATTGAATACTATGAGAACTTTCATTCCTTGCATATACTTTTTAGATAATAGAGATGGTAATATGAGAGTCATGCTAATGAGTAGTTTTGAATTGGAAGAGATACTTGTGTTAAAGTTTGTGATTCCGGTACCATGCACGTATGGTGAACCGTTATGTAACAAAGTCCAAGCATGATTTTTTTAATGATTGTCAACCTTTGTGTGCAGGTCGGGAGGGCGCGACGGTTAACTCTAACCAACCTCTCCCTAGGAGCATGCGTCTAATGCTTTTTTATAACTAATATACTTTTTCAATAAGTATGTGAGTTCTCTATCACTAATGTTGAGTCCGTGGATTATACGCACTCTCTCCCTTGCACCTTTGCTAGCCTCTCTAGTACCGCACAACTTTCGCTGGTACACCAAACCCTCCTTCCTCAAAACAGCCACCATATATTTTCCTCAAAACAGCCACCATACCTAGCTATTATGGCATTTCCATAGCCATTCCGAGATATATTGCCATGCAATTTCCACCATTTAGTTTTTCATGACATGGACCATCACATCATCTTGCATACAGAGTCATACTTTGTTCTAGGTATCAAGTTGTAATTTTCTTTTCGAGTTATAATTAAATAAAAATGTGATGATTTTCATTAATAGAGAATTGTCCCACAAGAGAAAAGGACGATGGAAGCCATGAATCCCTCACAAGTTGGGATGAGTATCCACACTTTACAAAAAATAAAAGAGGCCAGTGAAGCCCAAACAAAAAAAAGAGTCCAGAGATGCCCGCCAAAATTTAAAAAAATATAAATAAAAAATGCAAGAAAGAGAGAAGGAAAAATTGCTACTATATTTTCCACACCTGTGCTTCAAAATAGCAACATGATCTTCGTGATAGAGAGTCTCCTATTTTCTCACTTTCATACAACTAGTGGATATTCATCTTGCACGACCACTTAGTTTTCATTTTGAGCTTTCATACACTTATAGCTCTGAGTGCATTTGTTGCATGGCAATCCCTACTCACTCACATTGATATATATAGATGGGCATCTCCATAGCACGTTCATACGCCTAGTTGATGTGAGACTATGTTCTCCCTTTTTCCTTGCACCTCCTCCATATTCTATTCCACATATAGTGTTATATCCATGGCTCACGCTCATGTATTGTGTGAGAGTTGAAAAGGTTTGAGAACACCAAAAATGTGAAGCAATTGCTTGACTTGTTCATTGGGGTTGTGCATGATTCAGATACTTTGTGTGGGGAAGATGGAGCATAGCCAGGCCATATGATTTTGTAGGGATAACTTTCTAAGGCCATGTTATTTCGAAAGGACACGATTGCCTTGTTGGTGTGCGCAAAGTATTACTGTTTTTATGTCAATATTAGACTATTCCGGATCTGAATATTCATGCCACAATAAAGAATATTACATGGATAAATATATTAGGTAGCATTCCACATCAAAAAAATTGTTTTTATCATTTACCTACTCGAGGACGAGCAGGAATTAAGCTTGGGGATGGTGATATGTCTCCAACGTATCTATAATTTTTGATTGTGCCATGCCATTATATTATCTGTTTTGGATGTTATATCTCCATTAATATGCTATTTTATATTTTTTTTGGGGACTAACCTATTAATCTAGAGACTAGTGCCAGTTTCTATTTTTTCTTGTTTTTGAGAATTGCAGATAAGGAATATTAAACAGAGTCCAAACGGAATAAAATCTTCGGAATAATTTTTCTTGGACCAGAAGCAAACCAGGAGACATGGAGATGAAGTCGAGAGAGCCACCATGAGGCCACAAGCCCTAGGGGCGCGCCCAGGGGGGTAGGGTGCACCCCAGGCTTGTGGGCCCACGACAGCTCTCCTAACCCTATTTCTCGGCCTATAAATTCCCAAATATTCCCTATATACCAGAAGAGGCCATGAAAACACTTTTGTGCCGCCAGAATCCTTCGTTACCAGGAGATCCAATCTTGGAGCCTTTTTTGGTAATCTGTCGGAGGGGGATTCGATCACGGAGGGTATCTACATCAACTCCATTACCGCTCCAATGATGCGTGAGTAGTTCACCACAGACCTTCGGGTCCATAGCTAGTAGCTAGATGGCTTCTTCTCTGTCTTTGCTCTTCAATACCATGTTCTTCATGATCTTCAAGAAGATCTATCCGATGTAATACTCCGATGTGTTTGTTGAGATCCGATGAATTGTGGGTTTATGTTCAGATTATCTATGAATATTATTTGAGTCTTTTATGAATTCTTATATGCATGATTTCATATGTTTGCAAGTCTCTTCGAGTTATTGGTTTGGTTTGGCCAACTAGATTGGTAATTCTTGGAATAGGAGAAGTGCTTAGTTTTGGGTTCAATCTTGCGGTGTCCTCACCTAGTGACAAAGTTGGGGTAGGGAGGCACGTATTGCATTGTTGCCATCAAGGATAAGAAGATGGGTTTTTGATCATATTGCTTGAGTTTATCCCTCTACATCGTGTCATCTTACCTAATGTGTTACTTTGTTCTTCATGAACTTAATACTTTAGATGCAGGGAGGAGTCGGTTGATGTGGGGAGTAATAGTAGCAGATGCAGAATTGTTTCGGTCTACTTGACACGGACGTGATGCCTATATGCATAATCATTGCCTTGGATATCTTCATAATTTTTCGCTTTTCTATCAATTGCTCGATAGTAATTTGTTCACCCACTGCAATACTTGCCATAATGAGAGAAGCCTCTAGTGAAACCTATGGCCCCCGGGTTTGTTTTCCATCTAATACTTTCATATCTAAAACCAAAAATACCAAAACTATTTGCTGCATTATTTCTACCTTTTGGTTTACTTTCCGTTCAAGCAATCTATCCTATCTATGTCTATCAGATCTCATCCTTTCAAGTAACCGTGAAGGGATTAAGAACCCCTTTATAGCGTTGGGTGCAAGAATTTGATTCTTTGTGTAGGTACATCTATTGGGGACTTGCTTGTATCTCCTACTGGATTGATACCTTGGTTCTCAACAACTGAGGGAAATACTTATCTACTTTGTTGCATCAACCGTTCCTCTTCACGGAAACCAACGCATGCTCGAGAAGTAGCATTGTCCTCAAGGATGACATATGTATTCGCCCAATGAGAGAAAGGAACACCTTAGTCCAGTTTGGACCAGCCCCACGAACACCCATTACCATGCCCCTGAAGTATAAGGTTCCAGCTTGAAAAGGTCGGGCTCCTCGAAGCACCCTCCCTTCAGCAGAGGACATTCTCACCCAAGAAAGACAAAGAACCACTACGGTTGAAAGACCATGATGAACAACAAGAAACAAGAGAAGTCAACCACCGCTCCTCTATGGACTACATCAACTTGGCTATACCAAGAAGCACCGATATCCAACCGTGATGAAGCCCTTGGACATCAGGAGGATTAAAGAACCCCTTGTTATGAGTGGTCATCCATCAGTTCCTGACTAGGAAGGAACCAAGGAGTAGATAACAGCCCTCACTCCACCACTTTGATGGTGCACGATGAGCATAGCATCCTTGCTCCCTTCTGATGTCTGGAATGAAGTGGGCAACAGTCACAACTTCGTTATCAGCCCTTTTTAGACAATCCAGGGCGTAAACCGTGACTCGATCATGATAAACCACCTGTCAAAGGTAGTTCACCCCGCTTGCCAAGCCTCAGACCTTGTGGACTAGATGGTTGTTCTGTACTTCTGAATAGTCAGCTTATTTAAAACCAATCAAAAACCTTCCCAGATGGTA
This sequence comes from Hordeum marinum, assembly GCA_022496015.1. Taxonomy (NCBI): domain Eukaryota; kingdom Viridiplantae; phylum Streptophyta; class Magnoliopsida; order Poales; family Poaceae; genus Hordeum; species Hordeum marinum. The sequence continues at coordinate 195,486,185 of CM039677.1, forward strand.
GAACCCGTTTTGACAGCAAGTCTCTAAGCTCAGTCTTAGGGACGAGACTCAGCACAAACCTTGCCACGGAGAGATGAGTAGACCAAAAACTCAAAGACCTTCGAGAAACATGCGTCCATGACGATGAAGCCAAACCACCAAAGAAGAATTAAGAATCTACCTGGGGAACCTACTCAAGCAAAAGGTCTCATCAAGAGGCCCACGACGATGCGCTTCAACACACTCAAGGATGAAGACCACCTACGATTGAAGATCTCCCGTTTTAAGGAAGATAAAGACTTCCCCGTCAACAAGGAGCTACACCAAGACTCGACCCTCCTATTCCAACGCGAGACATCTAGATGCCACTAACCAACGTGAGAAACACCAGGACCAGCACAAAGACACACTACTTGGCCACGTACTCTGACTGTGGCATACACACGCAAGCCAGGCCCTTGCCAGAACCTCAGCCACCAAACCCTTAACCATTAGGCAAGCCTAGCATATTGCAAGAACACCGTTCACCCTTAGACGAAGTCAACGATGCACTCGAAGAAATATCAGGTGCTTCAACATCTAGAAGGATAACCACGCCGGAGCAGAAGCAACATGGAACGTGAAGCCTACCTCACCTGTGAATTCCCAAACCTTTTTCTACGCCTAGCCTAGGAATCTCGGGGACAAGATTCTTGTAAGGGGGTTAGGCCTGTCACACCCTATGATTTGCCTCATGACTAAGTTACCGTGACTCAAAAACTAGGGACAATTAAAAACTTTTTGAGTGCATATGAATGCTTGACTTGTGTGCTATTTGCTTGCTTGTTTGATTGCTTGCTAGTGCTCTATATTCATAAAACTCCCTCCTACCCTCAAGAACTCTTTGAATTGATCCAAACTTCTTGACCAATGATCATGCCATGTGAATAGTACCCAAAACTATTTTTGTCAAAATTTATTTTGACCAAAAGGAATTTATTCAAATTATGTTTTCAAAAACCCATGAGTTGAGGTTTATACTACAAGGGAAACTCAATGGACATATATTTTCTATATATATGAGTTTCAACACATTGTCATGTTCAAACTCGTGGGCAAAACCCCTCAAAACCCTTTCTGCCCAAATCAAGCTTTTGAAATATGTCTAAAAAAATATTCTCAATAAATTCCAAGAAAATTCTAGAAAGTCACAATTTCCAGATGTGTTGATCTTGCCAAGTTTAATCTCAATCCCAATTGATTTGCTTCATCAAAATATTCCAAGACCCTCTCTGTCCAGATTCAAATTTTAACAACTTTACATTGTGAAGGTTGTCCTATTAACCCCAAACTTTGTGGACATGTTAGAATACTCTAATAATGCATCCACACCAAGTGGTGCATCAAGGAGTACAGATTAACTTGTCCAAATCACCCCAAATCCATTTCTGCTGATTTCAATAATTGGTAATTCTTGCATTATCAAGATTCCCCATTTGGTCCCAAACTTTTTGGGTATGCCCTAATACCTAAATCTAGATCTAAGGAACTCCAATTCGGCTCACTTCTAGGGTTTACCAAGTTTACATTGTGAATTTCCTCAAATGGGCTCAAATCATGTGACCCATCTCAATTTTACCTCACATTTAATCTTGGTAAATCTCATGGCAAGCAAACCCAATTTGCTTAGCCAAATCATCATCGAACACTTCTGCTTATGCTACAAAGAACCTTGTTTGACCCCCTTCTACTATTCTCCTTCACTTAAAAACTTCTACCACACTTCACCCTGATCCCCATCTACCTCCAGGAACTTCCCCATGGCCACGAATCAATGATTGATGGGGTAAAACCCCCATTTACCTCCCTGGAAAGCCAAGACAGAGCTTGTTTTACCCCCCTCTCCATTCCAGCCACCCTCGAAAGCATCCTATGCTCTCTCCACTTTTTAACTCCCTCATAGATACCCTAGACACCGGTGGTTGCGCCCAACATGCCAAATACATGCATGGGCATGCAAAGCTCGCGCTCTGGAGCATGCTAGAGTGCTCTCCCGCACTGTAGCTTGCCCTATCCGAGCCACCCAATGGTCTTGGGCCTCGTGGTTGTGTCTCCCGAAGTCTCCTCGACATCCTCAACACGCTACACGGTCGTGCCCATCCTCCCTTGCCCTCCACTGACCCCGATAGAGCTCGCCCAAGCTCGTCCGAGAGCTTGGTCCATGGTGGACCTCGGCTCGGCCATATAAGGCCTCCCCGTGCCCCTCTCGAGCTCTCTCTCACACCCTCTAGCTCTCATTCCCTCATGGACCCCTCCTGGACCGGCCCTCTCATCCTCCCATACCCTCCAACTCTCCCCATGGAGGCCATGGCACCACCTCGACCCCGGCCAAATTCACCTCGGTCCGGCCCTCTCCTCTCCTAAAAATGGTACCACGGAAACAATAGCTCCACCACCACCATCTCTTGCTCAACATTTCGTCCTCCGGTGGCCGGAACACCGAGCTCCATGGTCGTCGTCACCGGAATCCGCCGCGGGTGAGGCCGTGCTCAAACTGGCACTTCCCGGCGAAGGAAAGGACCCCTCGGGGTGCGGCCCTTTTCCCTGATCTCGCTAGTGGCCAAAGCCTCGCCGGGGCCGGTCTGAGCCACCGGGGTGATGCCAGCGAGCGCTCGGCCTCACCTCCCCTATCTTGCCCTGGCAGGAGGTGGGAGAAGCCCTATGGGCTGGGCCCACTTGTAAGCCACCAAAGGGCCGAGCCCGGCGGTTTAAGTGGAGACGGCTCCAGGTATTGGCATTTTCCCCGACTGAAGGCGCATTTGGATGAATACGCCATCAACGTGGCACCTGGGCGTGCGCGGCTAGGCCGACCCAATGTGCCCAATGGCTATCTTGCACCCAATGCGTGAATGGCCCATTGGGTAAAACCCTTTTTCCAAACAAAAATCCAGAAACTTGTCAAATTCATAATAAATTCATATGACCTCAAATTTTGATGATTCAAATTCCTATATTCTTCTAAAAACTCCATTCTACTTAATTATACAACTTCCAAAATTTTCCACTGCAAGTTTTTGCACGTTGAAGTTTAAATTAAATTTGAATTATTCAAGCCCCACCTGCAAAATCCCTAGAGAGTTCAAATTAAATCCAAATTGGGTGATCCAAATTCCTAGATGGCTATAATGTCATTACCTATTTATCTAGGCATGGTGAACACGTTTTCCATGATCCTATTCTGCTTGAACAAATAAATGCTCCCTTTTCCCGTTTATTTCCTCTTAGGAAATTCATAAGAAAATCATCCCAACTCCAAAACCTGTGAGACCACTTTCTAATTGTTTCTACAATCCTGATCTATTTATTGGGTGCCTCAACTCCTTTTTATAAAAAGATTTCCTATAGGCTTCTTACAGGATCATCGCATCATTCATTCCCACCATTCGTACATCCCCCTTGATCCACATACAAGGAAACCTCCTTGGTTATTTTTCTTATGACCAGAGGTGTCCATGAAAAATAAAACTCCTATATATAGAGCAATTTATTTCTCTGCTTGTTCTGTTCCTTATTATGGTTGTTTCTGGTGATAGTTGACGAAGTAGATGAAGTGCTCGGAGTGGACGAGAAGCGTGAGAAGACCTTGAAGCCTTTGTTGAGCTAGCCAAGAAGCCGTTTGACCATTACTATGAACCCTTTTATTGCATGTCATATAGCACTTGTTGTTCCGATGAATTGATCATGCTGATAAAGTATCCCCCATCCTTCGGTGGGATGCCTCCGACACTTTCTTGTTGATACTCGCATCATGCATGACCCTACCATTCTTATGAGGATTGTGCGGGTGGGACTAGTTAGGTTGCTAGTAGATGCTACACAAGTGGGGTCGGGTTTATGCATGGTGATGGAAACAAAGAATGATTTCAAAGTCTTTTAGAAAACCCGTCGGGTTCCACTAATGCCCGAGGGAGATCATGATGAGTTGGGTGACCACTTGAGAAAGAAGTGGTGTACCGGAGCAAGAGAGTGTGTGTATTTTCGAAAATGGATTATATTAAAGATTTGTCGACCGTCCCAACCTTACATGCACAACCATGATACCCCTTATGGGATGAGTCTTTTTTGTTTAACTTGGTGGGTACTAGCATAGAGCCCACTTTACAAGTGGTGGAAGTGTAGTGGTCACTCTCGATACGGGGTCGTACCGGAATGAACGATCATGCACTGTCTTCACAGGCACATGGCACGTCGTTGCGTGCCCTCATGGATGATACGTGTGATGTATATCATGAGGGATGGAACCAACGAGTGAACTCTTTGTTTAGTATTGCTAGGGGAAAGTCAATGTTCGGGTGCTTACCTCGGGTATGTTAAATACCGCGAGTCGTGGATGACGTGGAAGTTCCCCGAGTCTTGTGGGTAAAGTGTGCAACCCCTGCAGAGTGTAAAACTATTCGGATAGTCGTGTCCATGATCAAGGATAGTTTGGTGGTGCTAGTTAAACTATTTCCTGGGGTTTCAGAAACTCGGTGTGAGTGTGTGTTGGTAATAGTGGTGATGCTTGAGCTATGTCCGATGACTTGACATGATAATGAAGATGAGATGTTCAACCCATGCTTATGATGATAACTGAGCCTTGTTCAAATGAACACCTATCAACAGTTTATGCATGCTTATTCAAGTTACTTGATCATATCATTGCAATCAAAATCAGCTTTCTACAAAACTTACCTACTTAGAGCTATGTCATGCATCGTTATACCTTGTTCGACAACTTGGGTTGCTTGCGAGTACATTCAAAGTACTCATTGGCTTGGGACTAGTTCTTTTATTGGCCAGGCATGAATGATCAGGTTATGCCGAAGATTATCTTGGTGACGGTCATGCGAGCTAGGACGCTTCCCAGTCAGAATGCTTGTAGGATTAAGGCAGATGGCATGGGTTCACGCTATCGTTGAAGATTTCTGCTTCAAGTTTATGAAGACTAGGCCTTAAGGGCCATATTCGAGTAAAACGGTATGTAATGGATGTAAGAGTCTTGTTATTCAGTTTCTGTGTTCCGTGAGCATTGATCTCTGGGATCACTGTGCACGTACATTCGGCGATCACGACTTATGTGTCATGGTCCCCACAATCCTAAAGCCCACGTGTTGCTTCAATTAAGCGCACGACCCCTTAGGTTCTCGTTCACTTGCTCGTGAGTCAGATCACCTCCGGCTCGACCAGTCGGTAGCGGCCACTAGCAAGGCGTTCTGACTCCAAGTGTCTGATGTAGCTGGTTAGGCGAACATGTTCTTCTTTCTATTCCCTTTGCCACACGATATATATTGTTGTGCACAAGGCAACATGGTTATTCTTGTTGCAGCACGCCCTCTTTCTCGTTCCGGTGAATTCGACCAACATTTCGGATTATCTCATAATTCTCATTGCATGGCCATGCTTATCCAGGTTGGATCACCCAGAGGGGCCCAGAGTATATCTCTCCTCGTAGCATGGGTCTGGACAAGCCCGAAACCTACCTTTGTAACTACCCTATCACGAAGTAGAGTTTGGTCTGCCCAAAGAAAGTTTGTCCCCGTCCCGAGTACATGCGGTAGCTCGGGTCTTATAACATAGAACGCATGTTGTACTAGAGATTCACATATGACCTATCGCTGCGTCTCATAGTTGGATCTATCCAACTCAGACCTTATCTCAACTCGGATCCGACTATGTCGAATCTGATCAGATCTTTCCGAGTCCATATTATCCATCTAGAATCCAATGCTACATGGTCAATGAGACCGAACCATCCACCATGTCATATGCTAGTCTGATTAGTTGTGCACCCACACAACCCTTTCGACTAGGGACCATTTAGGACAATTCTCATACAATGCATAGTCTCACAAACAAGTCACGTACTTGTTAATAGACATCACTAATAATGTCCAAGGACTATCTTTATTCATAAACACATAGGAAATATCATCATACATGATTGCCTCTAGGGAATATCTCCAACAGTCTCCCACTTGCACTAGTGTCAATCAAATAGACATCGAATGCCCATAGCTCTAAGTTGCCCCTCATTCTTGGGTTGTGGAAGCGGCTTAGTAAATGGATCTGCAACATTTGCGTCCATATGAATCTTGCATAAATTGGTATCACCTTTCTCTACGAACATTCGTATCAGGTGATATTTTTGTTCAATGTGCCTAATCTTGTGGTATTGTCTTGGCTCCTTGGCCTGTGCGATGGCACCTGAATTATCGCAATAAAGGTCCAACGGTTTTGACCAGCCCGGGAACTCACCAACATCTTCCAAGAAGTTCTGAATCCAAACACCTTCCTTTGCGGCTTCACAAGCCACGATCTATTCGGCCACTGTTGTGGAGTCGGCCATCGTATCTCGCTTGGAACTTGTCGAGCTCACTGCTCCTCCATTCATGACATACACGAATCCAGTTTGTGATCGACAATCATCCGTGTCGGTTTGGAAATGAACATTAGCGTAACCCTTTACGCAGAGCTCCTCCTCACCTTCATAAACTAGGAACATCTCTTTAGTCCATTTCAGGTACTTGAAGATAGTTTTCACCGCTACAAGTGACTCTCACCTGGGTCGGCTTGGTATCTGCTTGTTAAGCTTATTGCATAGGCAACATCCGGCCATGTACATAGCATGGCATACATGATGAATCCAATTTCTGAGGCATATGGAATCCTACTCATCTAGTTTCGCTCATCAGAAGTCGTAGGACTCTGAGTCTTGGTTAGCCTTATATCATGTGAGATTGACAAGAACCCTTTCTTGGCCTCACTCATGTTGAACCTCTTCAACATTTTGTCTATGTATGTGCTCTGGCTTAGGCCGAGAAGCCTCCTCGATCTATTTCTATATATCTTGATGCCTAAAATGTACACTCCCTCTCCAAGGTCTTTCATCGAAAACTTCCCATTCAATGATTCGTTGACTGAGTTAAGCATCGAAACATCATTTTCGATCAGAAGTATGTCATGCACATACAAGATTAAAAATACTATCAAGCTCCCACAGACTTCTTGTATAAACAATAGTCCTCTTCGTTCTTGATGAAACCAAGCTCAATGATGACTTTATCAAAACAAATGTTCCAACTCCGAGCTGCTTGCTTCAATCCATAAATGGATCTCTTGAGCTTGCATATTATACCAGTGTTAGCTAGATCGACAAAACCTTCGGGTTGTATCATATATACATCCTCTTTTAAATTTCCATGAAGGAAAGCTGTTTTGACATCCATCTGCCATATCTCATATTCGATATATGCAACTATAGCTAGCATGATCCTCACCGACTTTAGCATCGCTACCTGCGAGTAGGTCTTGTTGTAGTCAATTCCTTGAACTTGTCCATAACCTTTAGCGACAAGCCAAGCTTTCTAGATCTGAACATTTCCATCCACATAGTTTTTCTTCTTAAAGACCCATTTGCAACCAAGGGCAACTATGCCAGGTGGCGGATCAACCAAGTCCCAGACTTGATTGTCATCCATGCACTTTAACACGGATCTCATGGCCTCTAGCCATGCTTCAAAATCTGGGATCACCATCGCTTCCGCATACGTGTCTGCCTTGTCACTTTCTAGCAACAAAACGTCGCACACTTTGCACAATCTTTACGACGTCCTTGGCTCCGGTGCCGACAACACTACGGGTTCTCTGACCGACTTCGGCATGATCTCATCACCAACCGAGTTGTCCCCTAGTGGCTTTCGAATATCTTTGAGTTGCACCGTTCTCCCACTAGCATCCCAACTTAGAAACTCTTTCTCTATAAAAACCCCCTTGCGAGCAACAAACACTTTGTTTTCTTCTTGCTTGTAGAATCTATATCCCAAGGTTTCCCTTGGATATCACACGAATATGCATTTATCTAACTTGGGTGTCATCTTGTCCGATATGAGTTGCTTGACAAATGCTTCACGACCCCAAATCTTTAGAAAAGACAAACTAGGACTCTTCGTAGTCCACATCTCATGTGGTGTCTTGTCTACCGATTTTGATGGTACCCTATTAAGTGTGAAAGCTGAAGTTTCTAGAGCATATCCCTAGAATGACAAGGGTAAATCCGATTTGCTCATCATCTACCGAACAATGTCCAACAAGGTTCGATTTCTCCATTCTGACACACCGTTTCTCTACAGCGCACCCGGAGGTGTGAGCCGAGGTACTATACCTCGGGTTTTCATATGATTATATAATTCCTGGCTCATGTACTCACCTCCACGATCTGATTGTAGAACATTAATCCTCTTGCCAAGCTGATTTTCAACCTCCGTTAGATTTCGGGCTCCGCAAAACCCTCAAGATTCGAACACAGGGGCGCGTTCGAAGGTTCCCTTCGGTCTTTCCCAACCTAGCTCGCTACTCGATAGTTACTACGGTGAACTCGCACGATGACGAGGAAGAAGATGAACACAACAGTTTACCCAGGTTCGTGCCACTATGAAGTGTAATACCCTACTCCTGCTTTGGTGCATTGGCTCTCGTGGAGGTTTGGTTGATGAACTAATATAGTGGGCTCGAGCCTCGCGAGGGCGCTCAAGAGGTGTTTTTGGCTCTCTGCCTTGTGGTGGTTCGTCAAGTGGCTCTGTGTTCCCCCCATCTACGCTGTGCCCTAGCCTCTATATATAGCAGTGGCCCTAGTCTTTTTACCTTATCACCATGGCGGGAAGGGATCCCACAACTTCCAATTTTGAAGGGGACAGGAGTACATCCTCCCCTGTCCAAAGCTGGTCTTTGTTTGCAAAGTGCTATCGATGATGCTATGGTGGGCTCGGTGGTGACATCCGTGCTGCGGGGCTCATGGTCATAGTATTGTTGCACCAGAATGGAAACCTTTGGGTGACGCTTTGGGAACCCGTGTACGTCCTTGCTCCCTTTGCACCAAAGGGGAAACTCCACCGCATGGCACAATGGCGCCCCCCTGTCCTTCCTTGCGTAACCTTTATCTCCTGAGGCCGGGCTCTGCATAGAGATCTCCGCCCCTCAGGAGGGGTCCCTAGGAGGTCCATCCTTGCAGGACATGGTGCCATTCTTCCTTGCAATCCTGGGGTCCTTGGAATGGCCTTATCTTGAGTAGAGCCATGCCAGGCCACGACTAGCTGACAAAGTGGGCCATGTCCTGGGCCGCAGGCAGGCAGGGCTGGGTACCCCCATTCCGAGAGCGCCGACAGTAGCCCCCGGGCCCAAGGTGCACTTGAGCCGGCTTCGTAGCGAAGCTTTGAGGATGGCTCGAAGCACCGTGGGCCCCAAACGCTTGCGGGCCAGGCTTTACACGTGTCGGACGCCTGTGTGGTGACACCCCCGCTCCCCGAAGTCGTCAGGAACCACCCCAAGTCAAACCGATGCGACGCCTGCGCACATCGCCGACCATCATTACCTTTCTTTGAATGTTGTCCCTTCATTGTGCTTCCATCCCTCGGGCCACACGGATGTGACCCAATAATGTTAGGTGAGGTGATGTGAGGCAGTATCGCGCGCCGATCGAGCCGGCCCTTTCGGTGCCCGAGGGGCGCACGTCGCCTGCTCTCCCATGATGCCTCATGGCCTTGATCCCGCCTATAAATCTGAATTCCCCGTGGGGAGAATTTCCATCTCGAAACGCCCTCCTGCTCCCATGAATCTAGAGAAAAACCTCTTCCTCTCCTTAGCTTCTCCCTTTCCTCATGGCATCTGGAGGAAGCACCACCGGTGTAGGGGAGCATGCAGGACCGTCAGCCCCCTCGCTCTCCTCTAGAGGCAGCGGCGGAGGGCCTTGAGGGCCGGCACAGGTTTGCCGATGCTGGGCCATGGTGGATGAGTGAGTGTTCTTCCGCCTCCCTCTCTCTTTGCTTGACATGTCCAAATTATCGGGTTTGATCATCTCCTCCTTCCAGGGAGCCGGCGGCCAAGAAACACGAGCGCGACGAGATCTAGGAGGAGGTGGACGCGTTGTGTGCCCAGCTGGTGACCGCCACCACCGCCTTCCAAGCCACCCTTAGGGGCGAAGCGGAGGCCAGGGCGGAACTGGTGTCTCTCCAGACCTAGGTCCAGGAAGCGGTTGACACCATGGAGGCCACGCAAGACGAGGCGGCTTACGCCAAGATGATGGAATCCCAGTGCACCAAGCAGTACCTCGACATCGCCCACCACGCGGCCGACACGGTGAGCCAGTTCGTTGGGGAAGCCCCCGCCCTCCCCAACATGCAAGGCGACGATGGCAACCTCGACTTCTTTCGCCGGGTGGTGGAGCCGCTGCAGACCGATGTGTCCCACGTGAACATAGACACTAAGGCCGACGCACAAGACATCCTGGAGCATGCGTCGATGCACTTGTTCTCCAACCTGCGCCGCTTTGTCCCGGAGCTCAAACTCCAATGCGTAGCAGAGTAGGTGCCCGAGGGGCACCCGAGGCCTCTCCGCATCGAGGTGCGCAAGCACAGGGACGCCCTGGTCGCCCGATTCATCCAGGTGCCCCCTCCCGGAGAAGGCGGCCCCGGTGCCATGGTGGCCGTCGACTCGGACAGCGACAACGACTCCTCTACCTAGACTCCCCCTACTTCTTCCTCCTAGTATCTGTAACATCTTAAAATAAACTTGGCCCCCGTGGGCGTTAACCTTTTGCGCATTACCTCTGGATTTCTTTCTTGTCCTTGAATCATCGTCGGCCGCTCGTAGTTATGTGATTTGGTTTTCTTGTGCAAGCTTGGCGTCGCCACCGATATGGCCTGATGATGGTGCCTAGCTGGGTCCTCGCGAGGTGCCCCCTCCTAAGGGGCAGCCCGTGGCCGCCAGCCCCGGGTTCGTGGCTTTGCAGGCTGTCGTTGTTGGGCCTCTGAGCTCAGGTTGTTTCCCTTGTGCTCCAGGCCTCAAGGGTGTTAGCAATCACGTGTAGTTGGCCCGTAGTACCAAACCTCGCCTTACCATTGGGGCACTGTTAGATCAGGAAACTCTTGCTTGATTCGGTAGTGTACTTAGATTGTGGGTTGTGAATGATCTTGTGGCGCGGCTGGATTGTTCCAGGTAATCCGTTATTCCTCCAATGGTGCTTCTCCCTTGCTTACGAATGGGGCATGTTGGGGGCACTTTCTGCACTTTGAGTCTCCAGGTCCTAGTCCCATTCATTTCCCTACCATCATAGTTTACGACTGGCCAAGGTCGCAACCACAAGGTGAGGCCTCGATACCCTCAATGCCGATCGGATCACCAACGACGACATCGAGGGTGCCGAGTGGCTATTTGACCGGTAAGGCTCCTGAGGCGTGATGCTCAAGATCCCCCTTTAACGGTCAAGCATCTCTACATCGACAAGTCCCAATCCCGCACATTTCCCTACCATCTTGGTATACAATTGGATCACCAAGGACGCAACCACGAGGTGACGCCCCGATACCCTCGATGCCAATCGGATCACCAAGGACGGCATCGAGGGTCCCGAGTGGCTATATGAGTTGTAAAACTCCTGAGGCATGATGCTCAGGAGCCCCCTTTGACGCTTGAGCGGCCCCCATTCTGCCCTGTGGGGTCCTGCCCAGGAGGCCCAAGTAATGGGGCCTCCCGAGAAGCCAAGTTGTGGCACCACGCCGTGGTCGGAGCCCCCGAGTAGGGATCGGTTGCCAAAAGACGCAATTCCCTGAGGCGACAGGGCCTCGCTATCGAGGTTCGGGGTGCCCAAGAGAGGGACGTAACAGGCGGCCTCTTGCAAAACATCAATCTAGAAGAAAGAGAACTCAAGATTTGTAAAAGTAGAATTCAATGAGAGAAAAGTCTTCGTCCCTTTTTATTTTAAATATAACTGCAAACTCTTCAACTTCATTTCAAAAAGTGGTAATTCAAACACAAAAAGAAGCAAGCAAACACTGCGCCTGACACCTAGGCAAGTCTTTGTCTGTGGGGACCCCAACTCATAAGTCGTGATCACCGAATGCACGTGTACAGTGATCCCAGAGATCAATGCTCACTAAACACGCAGAAGCTGAATAACAAGAGTCTTACATCCACATTTAGTGTCTTAAACGAATAAAGACCATGAAGGTCTAGTATTACATAAGTAAGGTCTCAAGGGCCAAATACTTAACCTTAACAAGCAGTGGAAATCTTGATCGAAAGCATGAACCCATTGCCAACTGCCTTAAACCTACATGTATTCTAACTGGGAAGCGTCCTAGTTCGCATGTTCATCACCAACAAACTCTTCCCTGTACTCCTGTTCTTCCAGGCCTGTCCAATTAAATAACCAGTGGCAAGCCAATGAGTACTTTGAATGTACTCGCAAGCAACCCAAGTTGTGGAACAAGGAAGTAATGATGCATGGTATAACACTAAGTAGGTAATTTGCGGAAAGCTAATTTTGAAAGCAATGACATGATAAAGTAACTAGATAAGCATGCATCAACCTTTGGTAGATATCCATATGAACAAGTTACAGATATCTTCATAAGCAGGTGTTGAATGTCTCATGTTCATTCATCACATCCACACACACCTAGACACACCAATCTTGTGAAAACAACTGGACGTGGCATAAGTAGCACCACCCAACTGTCCTTGACCGTGGACACGGCTATTCGAATATTCTTACACTCTGTAGAGGTTGCACTCTTTACCCACAAGACTCGAGGAACTTCCGTGTCATCCACAACTCGCGGTATATCACATACTCGAGGTAAGCACCCCAACAATGCTTTTCCCATGGTGATACTAATCAAAGAGTCCACTCGTTGGTGCCATCCCTCATGATATACATCACATGTATCATCCATGAGGCATGCAATGGTGTGCTTGGTGCATGTAAAGACAAAGCATGGCCTTCCACTTCCGGGACGACCCTGTCTCAAGAGTGACCACTTCACTCTCGCCATTAGTAATGCGGGCTCCCTGCTAGCACCAACCATTGTAATCAACAAAGTCCCGTCCCATAAGGGGTATCGTGGTTGCACATCTAATGTTTGGACTGTCGACAAATCTTAAACCTTTCGTTTTCGAAAACACATCCTCAACTTGTTCCGGCACACCACTTCTTTCACAAGTGGTCACCCAACTCATCATCATCTCCCATGGGCATTAGTGGCACCCGACGTTTTTTTGAGAAGTCTTTGAAATCATCTCTTTTCTTTCCATCACCATGCATAATCCCGAACCAACTTGCATAGCATCTACTAGCATCCTATCTACACCCACTTGCATAACCCCCATAAGGTGGTAGGGTCATGCATGATCCAAGTGTCAATGGCAAAAGTATTGGAAGAACCCCACCGAAGTGGTCACTACTCCACATGCTCAAATATAACGAAAGTAAAGTGCTATATGACATGCAATAAAATGGTTTCTTAACATGGCTAAAGGGCTGCTTGCCTAGCTGAACAAAGTGTTCGAGATCTTCAAAGTCTTCAGGTCCAACTCACTCGTCAATAGCGCAATTTGTCGTCGGGATAAATAGCGGTAAAAATAAGCATCACACAAAAACAGAGCACACAAAGCTAATAGCAAAATGCTACCCTATTTTGTTAAATACTAAAATCTATACTAAAAATAGTTGTCTAGGGTTTCAAAGTTAAAAAGGTTTTCAAAACTATTTAAAATAGGGGCTCATAATGCCAAATAGGGGTTTTAAATTGAAACAGTACAAAAAAGGTTTTCAAATTTTTTTACAAGTGGCACTAATAAATTCTATGGAATATTCTAGGATTTTAGGTGAAAGAATATTGGGCATTGGATTTATTTTCTGGCCTATGGAATTTTTGGAAAGAAGGGGGGAAATAGAAAAAGAAAAATTGCACTGTGCCTTTTTGGGCCGAAAGCATCGTAGCCGAGCCGGCCCAAAGGGGAACCATCCCAGGGCAAGACAGTGCGCGCGGCAGGTTTATCTTTTAAACCTGCCTGCGGGCCCAACCTGGCAGCGGGAGAGGCGGGGGAGGGTATGATAGGTTGCCCCACCTATCATCCCTTACCTCGCGATAGGGAACGGAGGGGAGCTCACTGGCGGGGGCTTAGGCCACGGCGGCTCAAGCGGAGGGCACCGACGTGCTCATGGTCTTCCTACGCGTCGGCAGGTGGTCGAGGCGGTCGCCGAGGTTGAGGGAATCGCTGGCGAGGGGACACCGGCACGGCGGGCGGCTTTCGGCTCGGGTTCGAGTTCCCTGCCACGGAATCGAGGGGGTTTGGGCACAGGAGAGTGACTGAGGGGAGGAAGGAGTGACAAGGGAGCATTTTATAGCCGGGCACCGGTGTACCGCGCTCGTGGTGCACCGGTGTAAGACCATGTGTTTGTATCACCTTGTCATGTTTTATAAAACATGGATCCAATTAAAACTTTTTTCAATGCTTGTGCTTGATTGAATTGTTGCTTGTTTGCTTGATTGATTGTGGTTTATGGCACTCTTGGATTCTATCCCTCTTCATATTCATCTTCCTTGACCCAAACCTCTTGCCCAATGATCATGCCATGTGCATAGTGTCCCAAACTATTTTTATCCAACTTTATTTTGACCAAAAAGGCTTCATCCAAATTAGGTCTTCAAAACCCCCTGAATTGAGGTTTGCACTGCAAGTCCTCAAATTGGGTGGATTCTTTCTCCCCAAAGGATTTATTTCGAACCCACTATATTTAAGACTTCCCAAAACCACCAAAAATTAATTTTAAAGATTATTTTACTATTTGATTTAAAGGCTTTTTCTTAAGACCATAAATGGTTTTTCGTAGGGAAAACTATTTAAATGCTTTCAAAACATTTGAGAAACTTTAGGGAAACTCAGTGGACATATATTTTCCATATATATGAGTTTAAACACATGGGCATGTTCAAATCATGGGAAAAACCCCTCAAAACTCTTTCTGTTCAAATCAAGCTTTTGAAATATTTCTATAAGAAATATTCTCAATAAATACCAGGAAAATTCCATCAATTCAACACTATCATGGGTGATGATATTGCAAAGTTTCATATCAATCCAAGTTGATTTGGTTCATCAAATCTTTCCAAAACCCTTCCAATCCAGATTCAAATTTGAATAACTTTACATTGTGAAGTTTCTTCCATTGACCCCAAACTTTCACCCCTTTTGGTAAAATAGTAAAGTCACTATTTTCACCCCTTTTACTATTCCCCTTGCCACAAAATCTTTACCACAGTTGCTCCCTCACCTCTTACCCATCCAGTTAAAACGTCAAGGCCATAAGTCACTGGGAGATGGGGTAAACCCCCCATTTACCCCTTAGTTTCACCATGGCAGCATCTTCTCTACCTCTCCCCCACCCCATTTTTTTCACCTAGCCTCCCCTAGCTCCAAGAGCATCTCCAGAACATCCAAGGGCTAATGGACATGCTTGGGCGAGTCCAGAGCACGCAAGCATGTAGTGGCATGCCAAAGACATGCTCTGGAGCATGCTACAGTGCATGCCCACACTTTAGCTGTACCCATCCCGAGCCACCCGATAGCATGGGGATGCGGGAGCATGTCCCCTGACTGCCCCTCGATGTCCACAAGGCGCCAGGTGGCTGGGCCCCTCCTCCCTCTTCCTCTGTTACCTTCCCTCACTCGCGCACGACACTACCCGAGCCGTCCAACAGAAGAGCTCGCACGCACGCGTGTCTGGATTCCCCCTAGCCGCCCTTCTCCTGCCCGCGGACGCGGACTGCATCCACAACCACCTCAGACATGTCCCTAAGCCCTCCCGTGGCCCGTGGTGGCACTCCCGTCTTCGCCGGCACACCACGCCCATGGTGCACCGGCGTCCGTCTATTTAGAGCCCTCCCCGAGCTCCCGCTCCTCTCCCCTCGATCTCTCCTCCCCTCAGCCACTCCCCCGTGCCTAACCCCTCGTCCCTATGCCCGGTATCTCGAGCCCGAAGCAAACCCTTGCCGCCGTGAGGGTTTCTCCCTCCCCGGCGATTCCCTTAGCCCCCGCGGCCCCCTTAGCCACCCACCGACACGCGAAGGCCCCTGAGCACGCCGGTGCCCTCCACCTGAGCCGCCGCATCCTAGAACCCTACCAGTGAGCCTCCCTGCTCCCTGTCGCGAGGAGCGGATTGACAGGTGGGGCCCACTTGTCATCCCCTCACCCTCCTCCTCTCTCTCTGCCTAGATGGGCCCGCGGGCAGATTAAAAAAAACTGCCGCGCGCGGCGCCTCTCCCTGGGCCGGCTTTCCCTTTGGGCCCAAGAGGGCACAATACCTTTTCCCTTTTTCTTTTTCTCTTTGTCTTCCAAAAATTCCTCAGAGCAGAAAATAATTCCAATTACAATATTTCTTTCACCTAAATTCCTAGAAATTCCATAGAATTTAATAGTGCCATTTGTATAAATTTTTGAAAAACTTTTATGTATTGTTTTAATTTAAAACCCCTATTTGGCATTATTAGCCCCTATTTTAAATAGTTTTGAAAATCTTTTCAACATCAAAACCCTAGCCTAATATTTTTAGTATAGCTTCTAGTATTTATCAAAGTAGGGTAGCATTTTCAATTTAGCTTTGTGTGCTCTGTTTTTGTGTGATGCTTATTTTTATCATTATTTATAGCGATGATAGATTGCGCTATTGACGTGGGAGTTGGACCAGAAGACTTTGAAGACCCCAAAGACTTTGTTGAGCCAGGCAAGCAGCCCTTTGACCATGTTAAGAAACTTTTTCATGCATGACATATAGCACTTGTTGTTCCGATGATTTATCATGATGTGGTGTTCCCCCTTCAGTGGGTTGCCTCCGATACTTTTACCTTTGACACTTGCATCGTGCGTGACCCTACCATCTTATGAGGGTTATGCGGGTGGGTGTAGATAGGATGCTAGTAGATGCTACATAAGTAGGTTGGGATTTATGCATAGTGATGGAAAGAAAGAGATGATTTCAAAGACTTTTTGAAAACTCCGTTGTGTGCCACTAATACCTGAGGGAGATGATGATGAGTTGGGTGACCCCTTTAGAAAGAAGTGGTGTACCGGAACAAGTTGAGGGTGTGTTTTCGAAAACGGAGAGTTTTAAGGTCTGTAGACTATCCCAGCCTTACATGCGCAACCACGATACCCCTTATGGGGCGGGGCCTTGTTTATTACTATGGTTGGTGCTAGCAGGGAGCCCACATTACTAGTGGGGCGAGTGAAGTGGTCACTCTTGAGACGGGGTCGTCCCGGAAGTGGAAGGCCATGCGCTGTCTTTACAGGCACCAGGCACACCATTGCGTGCCCTCATGGAGGATACAAGTGATGTATATCATGAGGGTTGGCACCAACGAGTGAATTCTTTGTTTAGTATCACCATGGGAAAGGCATTGTTCGGGTGATTACCTCGGGTATGTTGTATACCGCGTGTCGTGGATGACACAGAAGTTCCCCGAGTCTTGTGGGTAAAGTGTGGAACCTCTCCAGAGTGTAAAACTATTCGGATAGCCATGTCCATTGTCAGGGACAGTTGGAGGTCCTTCTTAAACTACGTCCGGATGTTTCCACAAAATTCGTGTGAGTGTGTGTGTTGGTTACAAAGAGGTTACCCGAGGTAAGTCCGATGACTTAGCTTGACGATTGACTAAGTCCAATGCCTTAGCATAATGATGGGACATGAGATGTACAACCCCTGCTTATGATGATATCCGTAACTTGTTCATATGGATATCTGCTAACCGTTGACGCATGCCTACCTAGTTATTTGATCATGTCATTCCATTCAAAATTAGCTTTCTACAAATTACCTACTTAGTGTTATATCATGCATCATTATTACCTTGTTCCACAACTTGGGTTGCTTGTGAGTACATTCAAAGTACTCATTGGCTTGCCACTGGTTATTTAATTGGCCAGGCATGGAAGAACAAGAGTATGTTGAGGAGTTCGTTGGTGACGAACATGCGAACTAGGACGCTTCCCTATCAGAATGCCTATAGGTTTAAGGCAGATGGCATGGGTTCACGCTTCGAACAAGATTTCCGCTGCTTGTTCTATTTAAGTGTTTGGCCCTTGTGGCCCTATCTATCTAAGACTGGACCTTCATAGGCTTTATTTGTGTAAGATGCTAAATGTGGATGTAAGACTCTTGTTATTCAGCTTCTATGTGGTCAGTGAGCATTGATCTCTGGGATCGTTGTACACGTGCATTCGGTGACCACGACTAATGAGTCGGGGTCCCCATAGAGCTGGTATTAGAACTATCATGCTGTAGGAAGCCCCTGGTTCGCATGGACATTAGTCAGGATAAAACCATTTTCAAACGTGCACCTAGCACCTATACTTAGGAATTCTGTACTATTTATCTATTCTATTCTTCACACAACACTTTGCTGACTCTCCTCCATTCAAACCTTTGTAGATGGTCGTCGTACCCAAAGCCTTCCTAACATCCGGCTTTCCCTTACTCCTTAGGGATAGCTTGGATAAGTGCCAGTTTCACCAACCACCCATCTTCCTCTACCACGACCACTGGGTCGATGTCGTCGCGAAGGTGTACCACGTGGATGTGGTCGTCAAGGCAAGTGACTCCCTGACTAGTTGGTTCTTTGAAGGACCAAGGATGGAGACCATGATACTCGCAGTCGAGTCAGTTGCACGCAAGGCACTTCTGCACCTGCGAGACATCATTCCATAGATGGCTGGAGAGCCGACTATTTGCTGCCTTCCTTTTAGGAAGGATGATCTTGGCGAGAGTTGGACACTGATTCCATCCAAGGATGATGGCACACCGCTCAGGTTCTAAACCTACTTCAGCCTCTCCGATGATAGTCTAGTTCATAACCTGATGAAGGAGTCTGTGAAACTCTCTGAGGAACTTCACCACACCCGAGAGCTACTCCGGCAAGCCAAGACAAAGCCAGGTAAGATCAAGAAGGATGGAGCCCCTGATGGATGACCAGCTATCACTTATCGAGGAGGAGTACCCACAGCTAGTGATGCAGCCACATGTTGTCATCGCATGAGTGCGAAGGAGTACCATGAGCTCTTCACCGACCCGCCAGCAAAGCGTCATCCTGATGGACCTCCTCATTGCCCGACCAGTTTGACCGGGCATGATGCCCATTCAGATGATGAATAGGAGGAAGACCCGGAGGAGCATGACTACAAGACCGAGCACTCCACCACCTGAGTTCGAGAACCCCTAGGGTAGGATCAGTCATGTATCCCTAATGCGAAGTCGAGTCCGTGTAATGGTTCATATGAAACCATGTGTGCTTGTTGTTTGTTTTGTTGTTTGTGTTCCGATGGAAGTTGCACTTCTGCCTTAGGCAACATGTAAGCGACTCCATTGTCTATCTTAATATATGGTGGTCTTTCGACCTTTGCTTTACCACACTTGCACTTGACCAACCCCCTTAGGTGCGCTTTTCCATTGTTGCTTTTCCTCTCGTATATCCCAGTTGTTTGACTTGGCTGCTCCAAACAAGATGGTGACTCCTACCTGCAACAGCTCCTTCACCAACCCTGAAGCCGACAACTCAAGCCAACAACAGGGAGCTGGTGGGGCTGCTCATGTTGGAGAACACTAGGAGCAGCCACAAGGTGACATTCCCCGGCCACCACCTCCACCAGAGAACATGACCATAGCTCAGTTTGTCCAAGTTCTTCAGGAGGAACACCAGGCCAACAATGCTGCTATTCAGAAAATGGCTCAGGCCCTTGCGAACAACCAGCAGCAAGGCAGGAACGGCAATGGCCGCTCCACTCTGTCTGAGTTCATGAGGAATTCGCCCCCAACCTTCACCGACACTGCTGAACCATTGGATGCTGATGACTAGACCCGCATCATCAAGGACCTCCTTGCACTAGTCAATTGCAATGAGGACCGTAAGAAGGTGCTTTAGGCCTCTCACTGACTCGGAGGTACCGCCCGAGCTTGGTGGGATGGATTCTAGGTCATGCAAGGTGAGCGTGTGATCACATGGAATGACATCAAGGAAGGATTCCGCACAGCCCACATTCCTTCTGGGATCATGGATATCAAGAAAAGAGTGTTCCGAGTGCTGAAGCAAGGAAATGTCTCTATCAAGGAGTACCTGCAGAAGTTCAACCTGCTGTCAAGGTATGCACCTGAAGATGTCAACACCGAGGCTGCCAAGAAGGAACACTTCATGGAAGGACTTCAGCAGATCCTGCAGTATTAGCTCATTGTCTGTGACTATCGCACCTCCTTCAACCTAGTGAACAAGGCCCTCAAATTGGAAGATAAGCGTCATGCCATAGACGACACTCACAAGCGCAAGATGATCAGCAAGGGTAGCTCCCGCAACCAGAAGCCTTGCCGCTGGCAGCCAGCCCCAACCAAGCCGACCTATTAGCCACAGCAGGCTAGACCTCCCGCACCTCGTTCGAGCTAACAGCCTCAGTAGTATGCCAATCCCAGACCAGGTTACAACAACCCCAATAACAACAACGGCGGCAGGAACTACAACAACAACCCTGGGCAAGTCACTTGTTTTGGGTGTGGTCAGTCTGCAAACATCTCTAAACTTTGCCCCAACATGAAGCCAGATGCACCATGCCCCAATGCGCCAAACCAAGGTCAAGGCCGTGGAGCAACACCAAGGAACCCCGCTCCCCTCAACAAGCCCAATAATGGCAAGGGTCATGTGAATCACGTCACCGCAGAGGAGGCCTAGGAAGACCCGGACGTCATACTGGGTACGTTCCTCATCAACACAACCCCAACAACAGTACTGTTTGATTGTGGAGCTTCGCATTCTTTTGTCACCCAAAAGTTTGTGCTGGAGAGTGGCATGAAACTTACACCCCTGGGTAGTCATATGTTGATACAAACCCTGGGATCAGTTATGAAGTCTGGGATAGGTTGTAAAGGAGTGAAGATTGACATCAACAAGGTAGATTTCTTAGCAGACCTTATAGTTCTGGATTCACCAGGCTTGGACGTCATCCATGGCATGAATTGGTTGACCAAGCACCAAGGCATGTTAGACTATGCCAAGAGTATCGTTACAATGACCAATAGCCAAGGAGTGGAAGTCAAGTATGTCCCCAACCCTACCTCCACTCAAGCCCCTCAGGCTAACTGTCTATCGGGAGTTGAGTTGGATCAAATGGTAGTGGTATGTGAATACCCAGATGTGTTTCCTGATGAGCTTCCCGGAATGATTATTGATCGCGATGTTGAGTTCATCATTGAGCTTATGCCCTGATCGAGGCCCATCTATAAGAAGGCCTGCAGAATGGGATCCGAAGAGTTGGCTGAATTGAAGAAGCAACTAGCAGAGCAGCTCAGAAAAGGATTAATTCGCCCTAGTGCCTCTCCTTGGGGATCACCTGTTCTATTTGTGTCCAAGAGGGACGAAACTATCAGACTCTGTGTTGATTACCGTTTTGTCAATGAAGTCACAATAAAGAACAAGTACCAACTCCCCAAGATTGAAGACCTGTTTGATCAGTTGAATTGAACCAATGTGTTTTCCAAGATCGACCTCAGGTCTGGGCACTATCAGCTGACGATCAGACCCCACGACATTCCGAAGACGACATTTGTAACCCGATATGGCCTGTATGAATACATGGTCATGTCATTTGGGTTAACCAATGCCCTTGCCAACTTCATGTACCTCATGAATAAAGTCTTCATGGAGTACTTGGACAAGTTCGTAGACGTCTTCATTGATGACATACTCGTCTTCTCCAACTCTGAAGAAGAACATGAGGAACACTTGAGATTGGTCCGAGAGAAGCTTCGAGAGCACCAGCTTTATGCCAAGTTCAGCAAGTGTGAATTCTGGCTGCATGAAGTTGGATTCTTGGGTCATGTGTTGACTGCAGAAGGATTATCAGTGGATATTACCAAAATTGAAGCCGTGACTGAATGGCAAACCCCAACCACTGTGAAGGAAGTCAGGAGCTTCCTCGGACTCGCGAGATATTACCGCAAGTTCATGGAAGGGTTCTCGAGCATTGCCCGACCCATGACCCAGCTTTTGAAGAAGGACAAGAAGTTCCAATGGACAACTAAGTGCGAGGAAAGCTTCCAGGAGCTCAAGAAGAGATTGACCACAACCCTAGTTTTGGCCACCCCCGATATTCACAAGGAGTTTGTGATATATTGTGATGCATCAAGAACCAGGCTTGGAGGTGTTATGATGCAAGAAGGCGGAGTTATAGCGTATCTATCCAGATAGCTACGGCCTCATGAGGAGAAGTACGCTACCCATGATCTTAAGTTAGCAGTCGTGGTTCATGCCTTCAAGACATGGCGACATTACCTTCTGGGAAGCAATGTGAGATATACACAGAACACAAGAGTTTGAAGTATATTTTCACCAAAAGAGAATTGAACATGAGGCAGCAAAGATGGTTGGAGTTGATCAAAGATTACAACCTTAGTGTTCAATACCACCCTGGAAAGGCCAACGTGGTAGAAGACGCCTTAAGCAGAAAGGCATGTTCCTTAAATGCCATGATTAAGGAAAGGCTAGCCGCCTTGTATGAAGAGCTGGAAAGCTTCGGCTTGGAACTAGTTGCACCTGGATTCCTTGCCAACATGAAAGCAAGGCCTACCTTGATGGATGATATTAAGGAAGCCCAGAAGGGTCACGAGAGCATTGAAGGCATCAAGAGGAAGATCAAGGCAGGCAAGGCCTCAGGATTCTCAATGGATGAGCAAGGTGTTGTGTGGTTTGCGAAGCGCATCTGCATACCCAACAAATAGGAGCTCAAGAACTTGATCTTGCAAGAAGCTCATGACACTCCATACTCCGTCCATCCTAGAGGAACCAAGATCTACCAAGACCTCAAGGCTAGATTCTGGTGGCATGGCATGAAAAAGGAGATAGGCACGTTCGTTGCTAAGTGCGACATATGCCAAAGGGTCAAGGCTGAGCACAAGTGACCCACTGGGCTATTGCAACCTCTCAAAGTGCCTGAATGGAAGTGGGACAAAGTCGGCATGGATTCATCACCAGTTTACCAAGGTCAAGTAAAGGGCATGATTCTATTTGGGTCATAGTCGACCACCTGACCAAGGTAGCCCATTTCATTCCCGTCAAGACCACCTATGACGGTAACAAGCTAGCTAGCCTCTACATCGCAGGCATCGTGAGCCTTCACGGAGTTCCCAAGGAGGTGTATCAGACCAAGGCACCCAGTTCACCTCGAGATTCTAGAAGATGTTTCAAGGAGCCATGGGCACCAAGATCTCCTTTAGCACTGCTTTTCACCCCAGACCGGCAGACAGACAGAACGAGTAAATCAGATACTCGAAGATATGCTCCACGCTTGTGTTTTGACATATGGAGCCAAGTGGGAAGATTGTCTACCGTTCGCCGAGTTCTCCTACAATAATAGCTATCAGTCAAGTCTTCAGATGGCACCATTTGAGGTGTTGTATGGATGCAAGTGTTGTACTCCCCTCAACTGGTCAGAGACCGGAGAAGGGCTATTCTTTGGTCCAGATATCCGTCGCGAAGCAGAAGAGTAAGTAAAACTCGTCCGAGAACGTCTGGAGGCCGCCAAATCAAGACAGAAGAGTCACGCTTACTCCCACCGCCGAGAAGTGAGCTTCTGTGTCGGTGACCATGTCTACCTCTGAGTCACACCTCTCAAGGGGACCAAGCGTTTCCATGTCAAAGGGAAGCTTGCACCAAGATACATCAACCCCTTCAAGATCATTGCTACATGTGGAGAAGTTGCCTATAGGCTAGAGCTACCTTCCGAGCTATCGGATGTGGACAACGTATTTCACGCGTCACAACTACACAAGTGCCTTCAAGTTCCCAACCACCCCGACCTGTACAAGGACATCGACCATCAAGCCATTGATCTTCAGCCAGACCTCACTTATTGTGAGAGGCCAGTTTGCATTCTGGATGAAGCCGAGCACTGCACCCGAAGCCGCACCATCAAGTACTTCATGGTTCAATGGAGCAACCACTCTGAAGCTGAAGCAACCTGGGAGCATGAAGACTATCTTAGATCTGAGTGCCCTTATCTTTTTAGCGCTTAGCCTAGGAATCTCAGGGATGAGATTCTTGTAAGGGGGTTAGGTCTGTAACACCCTGTGTTTGTATCACCTTGTCATGTTTTATAAAATTTGGAGCCAATTAAAACTTTTTTCAATGCTTGTGCTTGATTGAATTGTTGCTTGTTTGCTTGAATGATTGTGGTTTATGGCACTCTTGGATTCTATCCCTCTTCATATTCATCTTCCTTTACCCAAACCTATTGCCCAATGATCATGCCATGTGAATAGTGCCCAGAACTATTTTTATCCAATTTTATTTTGACCAACAAGGATTTATCCAAATTGGGTCTTCAAAACCACCTAAATTGAGGTTTGCATTGCAAGTCCTCAAATTGGGTGGATTCTTTATCCCCAAAGGCTTTATTTCAAACCCACTATATTTAAAACTTCCCAAAACCACCAAATATTAATTTAAAGATTATTTTAATATTTTATTTAAAGGTTTTTTATTAAGACCAGAAATGGTTTTTCATAGAGAAAATTCTTTAAATGCTTTCAAAATATTTTAGAAACTTTAGGGAAACTCAGTGGACATATATTTTCCATATCTATGAGTTTCAACACATGGGCATGTTCAAATCATGGGAAAAACCCCTCAAAACCCTTTCTGTTCAAATCAAGCTTTTGAAATATTTCTGTAAAAATATTCTCAAATAAATTCCAGGAAAATTCCAGCAAGTCAACACTATCATGGGTGAAGATGTTGCAAAGTTTCATCTCAACCCAAGTTGATTTGGTTCATCAAATCATTCCAAAACCCTTCCTATCCAGATTCAAATTTGGACAACTTTACTTTGTGAAGTTTCTCCCCTTGCACCCAAACTTTGTGGACATGCTCTAATCACAAAATAATGGTGCTACACCAAGTGGTGCATCAAGGGTAAAAGCCTAGCATAACTAGATCTACAGAAACCTGCTTATGTTAGTTTCTAGGGTTCACGAAGTTTCTATTGTCAACTTTCCTCATCTGAGCTCAAACATGGTCATCCATCTCATTTTTACCTAACATTTGAGCCTGGTGAATATATCAGTAAGTTGGTAAATCTTTCTTGCCCAAAAACCCATCAAACACCTTCTGGTAAAATAGTAAAGTCACTATTTTCACCCCTTTCACTAATCCCCTTGCCTCCAAATCTTTACCACAGTTGCTCCCTCACCTCTTACCCCTCCAGTAAAAACCTCTAGGCCATAAGTCACTCGGAGATGGGGTAAAACCCATTTTACCCCTCAGTTTCGCCATGGCAGCATCTTCTCTACCTCTCCCCCACCCCATTCCTTTTTCTCCTAGTCTCCCCTAGCTCCTAGAGCATCTCCAGAACATCCAAGGGCTCATGGACATGTTGGGGCGAATCCAGAGAATGCAAGCATGCCGTGGCATGCCAAAGACATGCTCTGGAGCACGCTATAGTGCATGCCTGCAGTGTAGCTGCACCCATCCCGAGCCATCCGACAGCCTGGTGATGCGGGAGCATGTTCCTTGGCCGCCCCTCTACGTCCGCAATGCACCAGGTTGTCAGACCCCTCCTCCCTCCTCTGCTACCTTCCCTCGCTTGCACATGACGCCACCCGAGCCGGCCAATAGAAGAGCTCGCATGCGCGCATGCCTGGACCCCCCTCGCAGCCCTTCTCCTGCCCGCGGATGCAGACAACATCCACAACCACCTCAGACACGGCCCGAAGCCCTCCCATGGCTCGGGGCGACGTCCCCGTCCTCGCCAGCACACCGCGTCCATGGTGCACCAGAGCCCATCTATTTAAAGCCCTCCCCGAGCTCCCGCTCCTCTCCCCTCGCTCTGTCCTCCCCTCAGCCAATCCCCCGTGCCTAGCCCACTCGTCCCCGTGCTCAGGAGCTCGAGCCCGAAGCAAACCCTCGCTGCTTTGAAGGTTTCTCCCTTGCCGGCAATTCCCTCTACCCAGGCGCCCCCTTGGTCACCCACCGACACGTGGGAGGCCCCTGAGCGTGTCGGTGACCTCCACCTGAGCCGCTACAGCCTGGAACCCCGCCGGTGATTCTCCCGTGCTCCCTGTCGCAAGGAGAGGGATGACAGGTGGGGCCGACCTATCATCCCCTCATCCTCCTCCTCTCTCTCTGCCTAGATGGGCCCGTGGGCAGGTTTAAAAATAAACCTATTGTGTGAGGCGCCTCTCCCTGGGCCTGCTTTCCCTTTGGGCCGGCTCGGCTTCGGTATTTTGGCTCGAGAGGGCACAGGACCTTTTCCCTTTTTGTTTTCTCTCTGTCTTCCAAAATTTCCTCAGAGTAGAGAATAATTCCAATGACAATATTTCTTTCACCTAAATTCCTAAAATATTCCATGGAATTTAATGGTGCCATTTGTATAAATTTATGAAAAACTTTTATGAAATGTTTTAATTTAAAACCCCTATTTGGCATTATTAGCCCCTGTTTTAAATAGTTCTGAAAATCTTCTCAACATCAAAACCCTAGACAAATATTTTTAGTATAGATTCTAGTATTTATCAAAGTAGGGTAGCATTTTAAATTTAGCTTTGTGTGCTCTATTTTTGTGTGATGCTTATTTTTATCGTTATTTATCGCGGCGATAGATTGCGCTATTGATGAGGGAGTGGACCCGAAGACTTTGAAGACCCCGAAGACTTTGTTGAGCCAGGCAAGCAGCCCTTTGACCATGTTAAGAAACTTTTTCATGCAAGACATATACCACTTGTTGTCTCAATGATTGATCATGATGTGGTGTTCCCCTTCGGTGGGTTGCCTTTGATACTTTTACCTTTCACACTTGCATCGTGGATGACCCTACCATCTTATGAGGGTTATGCGAGTGGGTGTAGATATGATGCTAGTAGATGCTACGCAAGTGGGTTGGGATTTATGCATAGTGATGGAAAGAAAGAGACTATTTCAAAGAATTTTCGAAAACCCCGTCGGGTGCCACTAATGCTTGAGGGAGATGATGATGAGTTGGGTGACCACTTGAGAAAGAAGTGGTGTACCGGAACAAGTTGAGGGTGTGTTTTCGTAAACGGAGACTTTTAAGGTCTGCTGACCGTCCCAACCTTACATGCACAACCACGATACCCCTTATGGGATGGGCCTTGTTGATTACTATGGTTGGTGCTAGCAGGGAGCCCACATTATTAGTTGTGAGAGTGAAGTGGTCACTCTTGAGACAGGGTCATCTCGGAGGTGGAAGGCCATGCGCTGTATTTACAGGCACCGGGCACAGCATTGCATGCCCTCTTGGAGGATGCGAGTGATGTATATCATGAGGGATGGCACCAACGAGTGGACTCTTTGTTTAGTATCACTATGGGAAAGGCATTGTTCGGGTGCTTACCTCGGGTATGTTATATACCGCGAGTCGTGGATGACACGGAAGTTCCCCGAGTCTTGTGGGTAAAGTGTGCAACCTCCGCAGAGTGTAAAACTATTCGAATAGCCGTGTCCGCGGTCATGGACAGTTGGAGGCCCTTCTTAAACTATGCTCGGATGTTTTCGCAAACTTGGTGTGAGTGTGTGTGTGTGTTGATGACAAAGAGGTTACCCGAGCTAAGTCCAATGACTTAGCTTGACGATTGACTAAGTCCAATGACTTAGCATAATGATGGGACATGAGATGTACAACCCCTGCTTATGATGATATCCGTAACTTGTTCATATGGATATCTGCTAACTCTTGACGCATGCCTACCTTGTTATTTGATCATGTCATTGCATTCAAAATTAGCTTTCTGCAAATTACCTACTTAGTGTTATATCATGCATCATTATTACCTTGTTCCACAACTTGGGTTGCTTGCAAGTACATTCAAAGTACTCATTGGCTTGCCACTGGTTATTTAATTGGCCAGGCATGGAAGAACAGGAGTATGTTGAAGAGTTCGTTGGTGACGAACATGCGAATTAGGATTCTTCCCAGTCAGAATGCATGTAGGTTTAAGGCAGATGGCATGGGTTCACGCTTCGATCAACATTTTCGCTGCTTTTTCTATTTATGTGTTTGGCCCTTGTGGCCGTATCTATGTAAAACTAGACCTTCGTGGTCTTTATTTGTGTAAGATGCTTAATGTGGATGTAAGACTCTTGTTATTCAGCTTCTATGTGTTCAGTGAGCATTGATCTATGGGATCACTATACACGTGCATTCGGTGATCATGACTTATGAGTCGGGGTCCCCACAGCTAGTGAGGACGAGGGCATCGCCACGAGCCACAGGGACGCCCCAGGCCATGTCTGCGGTGGTTGTGGCCTCGGTTCGTGCCTGCGGACAGGAGGAGGGCATCCAGGGGGACCAGAGGGCGTGCGCGTGTGAGCTCGGCCATTGGGGCACTCGGCCGATGCCGTGCGCGAGCTCACAGGGGCAACAGAGGACGAGGTAGGAGGGGCCCAACCTCTTGGCGCTTTGCGGACGTCGAGGGGCGGCCAGGGGACATGCTCCCACATCCCCAGGCGGTCAGGGGGCTCGGGATGGGGGCGACTATAGTGCAGGAGCACACTGTAGCACTCTCTAGAGTGCCGAAATGACCGGCAGGGCATAGAAAATGGGCACGAACGTGTCCATTAGTGTTGGGGTTCTGGATATGCCCATGGGCTAGGAGAAGCTAGGGGATAGGCAAGGGAGAAAAGAAATGAGAGGGGAGAAGTAAAAATGCTCCTACCAGGGCTGTCTAGAGTTGAAAATGAGGGTTTTACCCCATCTTCCAGTGTCTTAGGGACCTGAGATTTTTACTGGAGGTGACTGAACACTGGAGAAGGGTGTGGTAAAAATTTGGAGGGAAGGGAAATAGTAAAAGGTGGTCAAAACATGATTTTACCAAACATGCAAAAGGTGTTTGATGTGGATTAGGGCAAGGAAATGGACTTTTCTTGCCATGAGATTCGACATGATCAAATGGTGATTGAAAATAGGCAGGATCACCAAGTTCTAGATGGTTTGTCGAAAGTTCACAATGTGACTCTCTCGAAACCTAGAAATCAACAGATTCTGTTTTTTGTAGATCTAGTCATCCTAAGCTATTACTCTTGATGCACCACTTAGTGTAGCATCATTATTTGGTGATTAGAACATGTCCACAAAGTTTGGGGTCAAGGGGAGAAACTTCAGAATGTAAAGTTGTTCAAATTCGAATCCGGACAGGGAGTGTTTTGGAATAGTTTGATGAAGCAAATAAACTTGGATTGAGATGAAACTTTGCAAGATCATATCCTATGATAGTTTGGACTTTCTCGAATTTTCCTGGAATTTTTTGAGAATATTTCTTATAGAAATATTCCAAAAGTTTGATTTGGACAGAAATGGTTTAGAGGGTTTTTCCCATGATTTGAACATGACCATGTGTTGAAACTCATATATTTGGAAAATATATGTCCATTGAGTCTCCCTAAATTTTCCCTATGAGAAACCATTTTTGGTCTTAAGAAAAAGGCTTTAAATAAAATATAAATATAACCTTTAAAATTAATATTTGGTAGTTTCGGGAAGTCATATATATAGTAGGTTTGAAGTAAAGCCTTTGGGCAGGAAGAATCCACCAAGTTTGAGGACTTGCAGTGCAAACCTCAATTCAGGGGTTTTTGGAAGACCTAATTTAAATAAATCCTTTTTGGTCAAAATAAAGTTTGACAAAAATAGTTTTGGGCATTACTCACATGTCATGATCCTTGGGCAATAAGTTTGGGTCAAGGAGGATGAATAAGAAGAGGAGTGGAACCTAAGAGTGCCACACACAAACAACCAAACAAGCAGTGCTAAAGGAGAGCTTAGTTCCCATAGCTTCTTCAAAATTCTTCCAGAATCTTGAGGTAAACTGGGTTCCTCGGTCCAACACAATTTTCTTTGGAACTCCGTGAATACTTACGATGCGGTTGATGTAGAGGTTTGCGAGCTAGCTTCCATCATAGGTGGTCCTTACGGGAATGAAATGGGCTACCTTGGTTAGGTGATCGACAATGACCCAAATGGAATCATGTCCTTTACTCGACCTTGGTAAACCGGTGATGAAGGCCATACCCAACTTTGTCCCACTTCCATTCAGGCACTTTGAGAGCCGGCAATAGCCCAGCGGGTCGCTGATGCTCTGCTTTGACTCTCTGGCATATATTACACTTGGTGACGAAGGTGCCTATCTCCCGTTTCATGCCATGCCACCATAATATTGCCTTGAGGTCTTCATACATGTTGGTTCCTCCAGGATGGATGGACTATGGAGTGTCATGAGCTTCTTGGAAGATCAGGTTCTTGAGCTCCTCTTTGTCAGGTACACAGATGTGATCCCAAACCATACGACTCCTTGTTCGTCCACCAGGAATCCTGGGGCCTTGCTTGCCTTGATCTTCCTCTTGATACCTTCAATGCTCTCATGTCCCTTCTGAGCTTGCTTAATATGATCGATCAAGGTAGGCGTTGCTTCGAGGTTGGCGAGGAATCTAGGTGCAACTAATTCCAAGCCGAAGCTTTCAAGCTCTTTATATAGGGCGGGCAGCCTTTCCTTAATCATGGCATTCAAGGAACAAGCCTTTCTACTTAAGGCATCTGCTACCACGTTGGCCTTGCCGGGGTGGTATTAAACTTTGAGGTTGTAATCCTTGATCACCTCCAACCACCTTCGCTGCCTCATGTTCAATTCCCTTTGAGTGAAAATATACTTCAAACTCTTGTGGTCTGTGTATATCTCACATCGCTTCCTCAGAACGTAATGTTGCCATGTTTTCAAGGCATGAACCACGGCTGCCAACTCAACATCATGAGTAGCATATTTCTCTTCATGGGGATGTAGCTGTCTGGATAGATATGCTACAACTCTTCCTTCTTGCATCAGAACACCTCCAAGCCCGGTCCCCGATGCATCACAATATATCACGAACTCCTTGTGAATATCGGGGGTGGCCAAAACTGGGGTTGTGGTCAATCTCTTCTTGAGCTCCTGGAAGCTTTCCTCGCATTTAGCTGTCCATTCGAACTTCTTGTCCTTCTTAAAAAGCTGGGTCATGGGTCGGGAAATGCTCGAGAACCCTTCCACGAACTTGCGGTAATATCCTGCGAGTCCAAGGAAGCTCCTCACTTCCTTCCCGGTGGTTGGGGATTGCCATTCAGTCACGGCTCCAGTCATGGCAGGATCCACTTACAATCCTTCTGCAGTCAACAGATGACCCAAGAATCCAACTTCATGGAGCCAGAATTCACACTTGCTGAATTTGCCGTAAAGCTGGTGCTCTCGAAGCTTGTCTAGGATCAATCTCAAGTGTTGCTCATGCTCTTCTTCAGACTTGGAGAAAAACAGAATGTCATGAATGAAGACGACAACGAACTTGTCCAAGTACTCCATGAAGACCTTATTCATGAGGTAGACGAAGTAGGCAGGGGCATTAGTTAACCCAAACGACATGACCGTGCATTCATACAGGCCATACTGGGTTACAAATGCCGTCTTCGAAATGTCTTGGGGTCTGATCTTCAGCTGATATTGCCCTGACCTGAGGTCGATCTTGGAGAACACCTTCGCTCCGTTCAACTGATCGAACACGTCTTCAATCTTGGGGAGTGGGTACTTGTTCTTTATTGTAACTTCATTTAGAGATCAGTAATCGACACAGAGTGTGATAGTCCCGTCCCTCTTTGACACAAATAGAAGTCCCCATGGGAAGGCACTCGTGTGAATGAATCCTTTTTTGAGCTGCTCTCTGAGTTGCTTCTTTAATTCAACCAACTCTTCAGATCCCATCCTATAGGGCTTCTTATAGATGGGCCTTGATCTGTCATAAGCTCAATGATGAACTCAATGTCGCGGTCAGGAGGCATTCCAGGCAGCTCATCAGGAAACACATCTGGGTATTCACATACCACTAGTACTTGCTCCAACTCAATTCCCGATAGACAGTTAGCCTGAGGGGCTTGAATGGAGCCAGGATTGGGAACATACTTGACTTCCACTCCTTGGCTATTGACCTTGGTCCTTGGTCAACCAATTCATGCCAAGGATGACGTCCAAGACCGGTGAATCCAGAACTATTAGGTCTACTAGGAAGTGTACCCCATTGATGTTAATCTCCACTCCTTTACAACCTATCACGGACTTCATAACTGATCCCGGGGTTTGTATCAACATAGGACTACCCAGGGGTGTAGGTTTCATGCCACTCTCTAGTGCAAAATTTTGGGTGACAAAAGAATGCGAAGCTCTACAATCAAACAATACTGTTGTTGGGGTTGAGTTGACGAGGAATGTACCCAATATGATGTCCGCATCTCCCTAGGCTTCCTCTATGGTGACATGAGTCACATGACCCCTGCGATTGTTGGGATGGTTGCGGGGATTTGGGTTCCTTGGTGGTGCTCCACGACCTTGACCTTGATTTGGCGCATTGGGGCGCGGGGCATCTGGCTTCTTGTTGGGGCAAAGTTTAGAGATGTGTCCAGACTAACCACATCCAAAATAGGTCACTTGCCCAGGGTTGTTGTTGTAGTTCCTGCCACCGTTGTTGTTATTGGGGTTTTTGTAAGATGGGCTGGGATTGGCATACTGCTGAGGCTGGTAGCTCGGACGAGGCATAGGAGGTCTAGCTTGTTGTGGCTGATAGGTTGGCTTGGCTAGGGCTGGCTGCCAGGGGCAAGGCTTCTGGTTGCTAGAGCTACCCTTGCTGATCATTTTGCGCTTGCGAGTGTCGTCTATGTCATGACACTTGTCTTCTAGCATGAGGGCCTTGTTCACTAGGTCGAAGAAGGTACGACACTTGCATAGGATGAGCTGATACTGCAAGGTCTATTGAAGTCCTTCCATGAAGTGTTCCATCTTGGCAGCCTCTGTGTTGACATCTGCAGGTGCATACCTTGATAACATGTTGAATTTTTGCAGATACTCGTTGACAGAGCCACTTCCCTGCATCAACGCTCGAAATTCTCTCTTCTTGATAGCCATGATCCCAGAAGGAATGTGGGTGGTGCGGAATCCTTCCTTGAAGTCATTCCAAGTGATCACACACTCACCTTGCTTGACCTTGAATCCATCCCACCAAGCTCGGGCGGTACCTCCGAGACAGTGAGAGGCATAGATTGCCTTCTCACGGTCCTTATTGCAATTGACCAGTGCAAGGAGGTCCTCGATGGTGCAGATCCAATCGTCAACATCCAAAGGTTCAGCAGTCTCGGTGAAGGTTGGGGGCGAATTCCTCATGAACTCAGACATAGTGGAGCGGCCATTGCTGTTTCTGCCTTGTTGCTGGTTGTTCACAAGGGCCTAAGCTATCTGCTAAATGGCAGCATTGTTAGCTTGGCATTCATCCCAAAGAACTTGGAGAAACTGAGCTATGGTCATGTTCTCCGGTGGAGGTGGTGGCGGGGGAATGTCGCCTTGTGGCCGCTCCTGGTGTCCTCCAGCTTGAGCAGTCCCGCCGGTTCCCTGTTGCTGGCTTGAGTTGCCGGCTTGAGGGTTGGCGAAGGACCTGTTGTGGGTAGAAGTCACCATCCTATTTGGGGCAGCCAAGTCAAATAACTAGGCTAGACAAGAGGAAAAGCAACAATGGAAAAGCGCGCCTAAGTGGGTTCGTCGAGTGCAGGTGTGGTAAAACAAAGGCCAAAGGACCAAGACATATATTAAGATAAGATAGACGATGGATTCGCTTACATGTTGCCTAAGGCAAAAGCGTGACTTGCATCGGAACACAAACAACAAAACAATCAACAAGCACACATGGTTTCATATGAACCATTAGACGAACTCGACTTCACATGAGGGGTACATGACTGATCATACCCTAGGGGTTCTCGGACTCAGGTGGTGGAGTGCTTGGTCTTGTCGTCACGCTCCTCTAGGTCTTCCTCCTGTTCATCATCTGAATAGGAATCATTCCTAGTCGAAGGTGTCAGGGAACAAGGAGGCCCATCCCAACGACGCTTTGTTGGCGGGCCGGTGAAGAGCTCACGGTAGTCCTTTGCACTCATGCGATGACGACGTGTAGGTGCATCTCTAGCTAATGGTACTCCTCCTCTGTAAGCAATAGCTAGTCGTCCCTTGGGGGCTCCATCCTTCTTGATCTTGTTTATCTTCGTCTTGGTTTGCTGAAGTAGCTCTCGGGTGTGGTGAAGTTCCTGACGGAGCTTCACGGACTCGTTAATCAAGTGGTGAACCAGACTATCGACGGACAGTTTAAAGTAGGTCTGGAACCTGAGTGGTGTGCCATCCTCCTGGGTCACAAAGTCTCCAACTCTCACTAAGATCATCCTTTCTGAAAGGAAGGTAGCGCGTAGCCGTCTCATCATCCATCTCTAGAATGATGTCTCGTAGGTGCAGAAGTGGCGTGCGTGCGGCTGAGTCGACTGCGAGCATCATGGTCTCCATTTGTGGTCCTTCAAAGAACCAATTGGTCGGGGATTTGTTTGCCTTCACGACCACATCCACATGGTACTCCTTCGTGACAGCATCGACCCAGTGCTCGTGGTAGAGGAAAACGGGTGGTTGGAGAAACTGGCACTTCTCCAAGCTATCCCCAAGGAGTAAGGGACAGCCGGATGTCAGGAAGGCTTTAGGTACGAAGGCCATCTACAAAGGTTTGAAGGGAGGAGATTCAACAGAGTGTTGTGTGAAGAATAGAAGAGGTAAATAGTACAGAATTCCTAACTATAGGTGCTAGGTGTAGTCTTGAAGACGATTTTGTCCTGACTAACGTCCATGCTAACTAAGGGCCTCCTACGGTCAGGATGGCTCTTATACCAGCTCTATGGGGACCCCGACTCATAAGTCGTGAACACCAAATGCACGTGTATAGTGATCCCATAGATCAATGCTCACTGAACACACAGAAGCTTAATAACAAGAGTCTTACATCCACATTTAGCGTCTTACACAAATAAAGACCATGAAGTTCTAGTCTTACATAGATAGGGCCACAAGGGCCAAACACTTAAATAGAACAAGCAGCGAGAACCCATGCCATCTGCCTTAAACCTACAGGCATTCTGACAGGGAAGCGTCCTAGTTCGCATGTTCTTCACCAACGAACTCTTCAACATAATCCTGTTCTGCCATGCCTGGCCAATTAAATAACCAGTGGCAAACCAATGAGTACTTTGAATGTACTCGCAAGCAACCCAAGTTTTGGCACAAGGTAATAATGATGCATGATATAGCACTAAGTAGGTAATTTGGGGAAAGCTACTTTTGAATGCAATGACATGATCAAATAACTAGATAAGCATGCATCAACATTTGCCAGATATCCATATGAACAGGTTATAGATATCTTCACAAGAAGGTGTTGAACGTCTCATGTTCATTCATCACATCAAGTCTTCCGACTTGTCTCAAGTACCATATCTATGTTATCCACACACACCCACACACACCAAGCTAGTGAAAACAACTAGACGTGGCATAAGCAGCACTACCCAACTATCCTTGACTGTGGACACGACTATTCGAATAGTTTTACATTCTGCAGAGGTTGCACGCTTTACCCGCAAGACTCGAGGAACTTCCGTGTCATCCATGACACGTGGTATAGGAACCCGAACAATGCCTTTCCCATGGTGATACTAAACAAAGAGTCCACTTGTTGGTGCCTTCCCTCATGATATACATCACATGTATCATCCATGAAGGCACGCAATGGTGTGCCCGGTGCCTGTAAAGACAGCGCATGGCCTTCCACTTTCGGGACGACCCCGTCTTGAGAGTGACCACTTCACTCTCGCCACTAGTAATGCGGGCTCCCTGCTAGCACCAACCATAGTAATCAACAAAGCCCCGTCCCATAAGGGGTATCATGGTCACACATGTAAGGTTGGGACGGTTGACAAATCTTAAACCCTCCATTTTCAAAAACATATCCTCAACTTGTTCCGACACACCAATTCTTTCACAAGTGGTCACCCAACTCATCATCGTCTCCCTCGGGCATTAGTGGCACCAGACGGGGTTTTTAAAAAGGCTTTGAAATCTTCTCTTTTCTTCCCATCACCATGCATAATCCCGAATCCACTTGCATAGAATCTACTAGCATCCTATCTACACCCACTTGCATAACACTCATAAGGTGGTAGGGTCATGCACGATACAAGTGTTATTGGCAAAAGTATCGAAAGAAACCCATCGAAGTGGTCACTACTCCACATGCTCAAATATAACGAAAGTAAAGTTCTATCTGACATGCAATAAAATGGTTTCATAACATGGTCAAAGGGCTGCTTGCCTGGCTCAACAGTCTTCGGGATCTTCAATGTCTTCGGGTCCAACTCCCTCGTCAATAGCGCACTCTAGCGTCGCGATAAATAGCGGTAAAAATAAGCATCACACAAAAACAGAGCACACAAAGCTAATAGCAAAATGCTACCCTATTCTGTTAAATACTAAATCTATACTAAAAATAGTTGTCTAGGGTATTGAAGTTAAAAAGGTTTTCAAAACTATTTAAAACAGGGGCTAATAATGCCAAATAGGGGTTTTAAATTGAAACAGAACAAAAAAGGTTTTCAAATATTTTTACAAGTGGCACTAATAAATTTTATGGAATATTCTAGGATTTTAGGTGAAAGAATACTGGGCATTGGATTTATTTTCTGGCCTGTGGAATTTTTGGAAAGCAAGGGGGAAATAGAAAAAGAAAAATGGCACTATGCCTTTTGGGCCAAAAGCATCGCAGCCTAGCCGGCCCCAAGGGGAACCGGCCCAGGGCGAGACGGTGCGCGCGGTAGGTTTATCTTTTAAACCTGCCCATGGGCCCAACCCGGCAGCAAGAGAGGGGGGTCAGAGTATGATAAGTGGGTCCCACCTGTCATCCCTTACCTCGCGACATGGAACGGAGGGGAGCTCACCGATGGGGGCTCAGGCCATAGCGGCTCAAGCGGAGGGCACCAGCGTGCTCAGGGTCTTCCCGCGCGCCAGTGGGTTGTCCAGTCGGTCGCCAGATTTGAGGGAATCACCAGTGAGGGGGAACCCGCATGGCGGGGCGGTTTTGGCTTGGGTTCGAGCTCCTGACCATGGAATCGAGGGGGTTTGGGCACGGGATAGTGACCGTGGGGAGGAGGGAGCGACAGGGGAGCAGGGAGCTCAGGGGAGGCATTTTATAGCCGTGTGCCGATGCACCATGGTCGTGGTGCGTCGGTGAGGATGAGGGTGTCACCACGAGCCATAGGGACGACCCGGGCCGTATCTGCGGTGGTTGTGGACTCGGTCCGTGCCCGCGGACAGGACGAGGGCAACCAGGGTGGACCAGAGGCGCGCTCGTGCAAGCTCGGCCATTTGGGCACTCGATCGGTGACGTGCGCGAGCTAAGGGGTAGCAGAGGAGGAGGGAGGAGGGGCCTGACCTCGTGGCGCTTTGCGGACGTCGAGGGGCGGACTGTGAACATGCTCCCGCATCCCCAGGTGGTCAGGGCGCTCAGGATGGGGCGGCTATAGTGCGGGAGCGCGCTGTAGCGCGCTCTAGAGTGCCCAAATGACCGACAGGGCATAGAAAATGGGCACCAGCGTGTCCATTAGTGTCTTGGGGTTCTGGAGATGCCCATGGGCTAGGAGAAGCTTGGGGATAGGCAAGGGAGAAAAGAAATGAGAGGGGAGAAGTAAAAATGCTCCTGCTAGGGCTGTCTAGAGGTGAAAACGGGGGTTTTACCCCATCTTCTAGTGTCTTAGGGACCTGATATTTTTACTGGAGGTGATTGAACACTTAGAAGGGTGTGGTAAAAATTTGGAGGCTAGGGAAATAGTAAAAGGTGCTCAAAACATGATTTTACCAAACATGTAAAAGGTGTTTGATGGGGATTAGGGCAAGCAAACGGACTTTGCTTGCCATGAGATTTGATAGGATCAAATGGTGGTTGAAAATAGGCCTGATCACCTTGTTTGAGATGGTTTAATGAAAGTTCACAATGTGACTTTGTGGAAACCTAGAAATCAACAGTTTCTGGTTTCTATAGATCTATTCATGCTAAGATATTACCCTTGATGCACCACTTAGTGTAGCATCATTATCTGGTGATTAGAACATGTCCACAAAGTTTGGGGTCATGGGGAGAAACCTCACAATGTATAGTTGTTCAAATTTGAATTTGGACAGGGAGGGTTTTCGAATATTTTGATGAACCAAATCAACTTGGATTAAACTTTGCAAGATGATCACCTATGATAGTGTTGACTTGCTGGAATTTTTCTGGAATTTATTGAGAATATTTCTTATAGAAATATTCCAACAGTTTGATTTGGACAGAAAGGGTTTAGAGGGGTTTTGCCCATGATTTGAACATGACCATGTGTTGAAACTCATATATACGGAAACTATATGTGCACTGAGTCTCCCTAAATTTTCCCAAATATTTTAAAAGCATTTAAATAATTTTTCCCTATGAAAAACCATTTCTGGTCTTAAGAAAAAGCCTTTAAATAAAATATAAAGATAACCTTTAAAATTAATATTTGGTTGTTTTGTAAAGTCATATACATATAGTAGGTTTGAAGTAAAGCCTTTGGGGAGAAAGCGTCCACCCAATTTGAGGACTTGCAGTGCAAACCTCAATTCAGGGGTTTTTGGAAGACCTAATTTGAATAAATCTTTTTTGGTCAACATAGAATTTGAGAAAAATAGTTTTGGGCACTACTCACATGGCATGATCATTGGGCAACAAGTTTGGGTCAATGAGGATGAATAAGAAGAGGACTGGAACCTAAGAGTGCCACACACAAATAACCAAACAAGCAAACAAGCACCAATTCAAGCAAGCACAAGCATTGAAATTTTTTTAATTGGCTCCAAAATTTATAAATCCAAGCATAACAAGGTGATACAAACATAGGGTGTGACATCATCTTCCCAGCGCTCAGCGTGGGTGGGAACCCCTCCGCATCCTCAAGGGGTGTGACACCCTGGTTTTGTGCCACAGTAATGTATGTAAATAAGCTACATTAATCCCACGCTAATGATGCCATGTCACCATGTTTACTATTGTTAAAATCGCATTGGTTCAAACCCCGTTCAAATTCCGTTGCAAGTTTAATTCATCTGAAAGGTGGATTTAAAAGTTCTGCAAAACTAGAATTAAAAGTGTTGGAAGGGTTGCAAATATTCCCTACGGATTTATAAAATTGGAATGGGAATTTTTCGAAGTATTTTAGTGCCTCTAAATAATTAAAACGGGTGCTTTTTAATAATAATAATATATATAAGAAGGACCCCCCCTACCCACTGGGCCGGCCCCAACCGGCTCGTCCCAATCGCTACAAGGGGGTCAACCCCCCCACCGACAGCCCAGCGCTCCACTCCCCCCCACGTCCCCTAGCTCTCTCTCCTCGCCCCTCCTAATCCAGATCAGGATCAGGCCTCCCCTCAAGTGTGGGACCTTCGATGGTGATTCCTCTAAGTCCACCTTGATGGTTACATCGAGCGGGGACCATTGAGCGCGATTCCTCAGTTCCCGTCTTAGTGTTATATCGACAAAGTTACTATGACCCAGTTACAGAAACATGTTGGTGATGGGTCGACCCTGAGGGGTACCCACAGTTTGCTGACGTTGAGGTGTGGACTAGCGGGAGAGGCCTTTGCCACACATACTCGAGATGGGATGACGGGACCACACTTTATGGGTCGCGCTTGCCCCGCATTAATAAAATGCTAATGGGTTGGATATTTGATCTGAGTTGGTCGTTTGAACTTTTACGCACTAAACCTTCACGTGGGAGAAGTTATGGGTACTCAGCATCGTTGTATCAGCTGAAGCTCTTCAGATGTCAGCAATGGAGCGACGCGCGCCGGATTGGGCTGGAAGGCACAACTCCCAGACTGAGTGTACTAGGTATGCTTTTGGCCGCCTACGCACCATGCAGGGGTGCAAGGGAAAGTGGGCCCACGAACGTGTGCGCTTTGGATTTAGACCGGCGAGTTGGCCTCTTCATTGAGCCTAGGTGGGGCAACAACGTTTTGGATCCCGAGGCCGGGCACTACCTAGGAAAGTTTGTCTGGCCGGAGGTGATCCAGCGTGTTGGAAATGCGGTGCACCCCTGTAGGGATGAATTCATCTATTCGAATAGCCATGTCCACGTTAACAGGACGAGTTGGAGTTGTACTTTGACCTTATACAACTATAATTGTGATTGACTTAAAATGAATGTGGCTCCGGGATTGCTTCCTCGCAGGGAGTCGAGGAAGAATCTCTGGGCATGGTTACTTAATAAAATTGCTACAATAATATGACTATATATGAGATGCCAGTCTACTCTCTTCTAATGCTGCAAGATATTGAAGATGCTAGTCTTCAATAGGACTAGTGTAGCGACCTGATCTCAAGGCATCAGAGTCTCTGTGCTTAAGTGTCATCCCTGGATCGGCATGCTGACAAACGCAGTACTTGAGGATTTAAAACAAAGCTCAATCACACATTTATTACATCGAGAATCCTCAAAGAGTATTTATTACATTAATGTGGCCTAAGGCCAAATAAAGCAAAGTAATGCGGAAGCAAAAAGTGTAACGAGTCCATCAACTCCACGAGCAAGCTGAGTGCAGAACAATGACCTATTGCACCTTATTCGTCGTCAGATAAATCTGCAACATGATAAGTTGCAGC
The DNA here is from genome assembly GCA_022496015.1 of Hordeum marinum. Classification (NCBI taxonomy): domain Eukaryota; kingdom Viridiplantae; phylum Streptophyta; class Magnoliopsida; order Poales; family Poaceae; genus Hordeum; species Hordeum marinum. The sequence continues at coordinate 195,526,606 of CM039677.1, forward strand.
CGTGTAGGTCAGTACATGGAATGTACTGGCAAGTCACATCATAAAGTGTAATGAGCCTACATAGTACATGCAATTTGGCTGGTGGAAAGCTCTAAGTTTAGTTCTGCATAAAGCCAGTTTTCCCCTATCAAAAATAATTGCTCTACTTCTACAAATATTATAAGTCTGAGATGATGCCCATCTCAATCATTCCAATATTTTGTACCAAGTTGATTAGTTAAGATTGATGAGATCTCCCTATATTTCCACTACTAAAAGGTCAAGTTGTCCATGACTGGGAACACGGCTAATCGATTATATTTTAACTCTACAAAGGTTGTGCACTTTTCCGCACAAGACTCGACCACATCCTTGATCGGAAGATCAAGACATAGTCTTTCAAAAGCATTTTCCCTAACCCAGGGATAGGCTGGTACACCTACATCATCTACATCTGCTAGCCTATCCTAGAAGAGGTTACACCATCTACTCAACTAAGCGAGAGCCCATATTGTCTTGCTGCTGCACAAGGAAGCTTATAGACATGAAAATAAGGTTGACCCCTTTGAGCCTAGGTGGACGGACCACTAGTGTGCACTCCCATGGATTCCCATGAATGCTCCCACTGTACTTCGCCACCATACATTCCAATTTCCACCTAGGTAGTTCATTAAAGTTGGTCCAAATTACTACTTTTTCACTCACGTCTCAAGGTGATAACACTCCCCAATCCACGTCTACTTTGGCGAAGCATTGTAACATAACACGGTGGTGACAAAGTTGGTACAGTTCAGACCTACCTCAAATGAACTACTGGTTGATAGTAAAACCAACAAGTGTGAACTCCTACCATGCAATCCTACATCGAAGGACTATGTGCAAAAATAAACCATAGGTAGAACATGTATGCTCAAAATGTAACTTGCCTTCGTCCTGGGAGTGAAGTTCTAGGGAGTGGTAGTACTCTATTTCACACTCCAGACAATCTATCACAAAGTAAATAAACACACATAAACAAGCATTCATACAATTCAAAGAAAACATGCAACAAAATATTTGCAAAATCCAAATAAAATCCGACACAAGTCATTAGCATGAAAATTTTCAAAGTATAAATAGTGTTTAAAATTCGTGACGTGCACTAGTGTTCCTACAAGGCATTCTAGTAAAATTATGATGAACAAAAAATACTTGTGTAGAATATATAGTGGCAAAAGTTGATGGCAAAGGATTTAGTTCGTGTGACGTGGTGCAAAACGAATCACTTCAAACGGGTATGCCGTTTGGAAGACTTGGCCTAATGAAATTTAAATTCAAATCTGACATAACTTCTAATCTGAACTTGCAAAAGTTTGCAATGATTGGTTCTCTGGTTAGGGCTATTCGAGACGAAAATTTAGACGTTGGTTTCATCTCGTTTCGATCTACGGTTAAAAAGTTAAGGCCTTTCGAAGTTTTTAAAGAAATCTACGGTTAATAGCGTTTTCTGAAAACACTATATTGTGAACGTTCGTGGATAGAGCGCAAAGTGAATGCCTCTGGTTTGCTGGCTGCGTTCGCCGCGGTGGCTACACGGTGAACATTCGCAAAATATGTAGGTTTGGCTAAACTAAAAGAAAACCAATGTTTAGTTCAAATAAACCGCACGGTTTAACTCAAAACGCGATTACCTGCATACCTCTTTGGTCTAATAAAAAAACCTAATCTAATCTACAGGTTCAAATCTAAAAAAACCTACGCTAATCTAACTAAACGAGCGAGGGGGTGAGCGCTTATGTAGGCGTTGGAGCGGTGTCAGGCAGAAGCTCGACGTCGACTTGACGGTGGCACCGGCGGGCTTAGGCATGGGCGAGGTGGTAGGGAGCGTGCGGCTCGACAAGGGCTTCTAGGCGGTGGTGACGGCGGTCGACGGCGACGATCGGAGGGAGTGTAGGGAGGCGGCGAAGCTCCTGTGCTCTGGTGAACTCTGGCGACTCTGGTCGTCGGGGCGGCATCTCCGGTGGTTCCTAGGGCCAAACAACATGTCAGGGAGATGCACACGGATGAGGGGGTCCGATATCGTGAAGAAAAAGAGGTAGGGGAGGTTCACTCGCGACGTGGCACTCTGGCAAAATAGCTTTGGCTGGTGAGATCCAAGTGGCAACAGCGGCGGCTACGAGCAACGAGAGGTGTTGCGGGTTGGCTGAATGGGACGAGGACGTCGAGGGCCTTTTATAGGCGCGGCTAGAGGTACTATAGAGCTGCGGATAGGCTCTATCCCAAGAGCTTCGCCCGCCAGGTGCGGACGCGCTTGCGCTGGTTTATCCAGCAAGTTATGCGGGAGGTTGGGGACGATGTGGTAGGGCCCCACCAACAGGTGTGTGAGAGAGAGACGAGAGAGAGACGTGGGAGGGAGCGAACCTGATAGTAAAACCAACAACTATAAACTCCTACCATGCAATCCTACATCAAAGGACTATGTGCAAAAATAAACCATAGGTAAAACATGTATGATCAAAATGTAACTTGCCCATACATTCCATGTACTCACCTACACGGCTGCAACTTATCATGTTGCAGATTTATCTGATGACGAATAAGGTGCGATAGGTCATTGTTCTGCACTCAACTTGCTCGTGGAGTTGATGGACTCTTTACACTTATTGCTTCCGCATAATTTTGCTTTACTTGGCCTTAGGCCACATTAATGTAATAAATACTCTTTGAGGATTCTCGATGTAATAAATGTGTGATTGAACTGTGTTGTAAATCCTCAAGTACTGTGTGTGTCAGCATACCGATCTAGGGATGACACTTAAGCACGGAGACTCCGATCCCTTGAGACTGGGTCGTTACAACTAGGCCTTCCCCCTTATTCTTGCTCTCTGCAGTCAGTCCAGATATAACCCCACCCCTTGATAATGATGCATACTTGGCATAGTTCTGATGTCAGTCTTGCGAGTACTTTGTATGAGTACTCACCATTGCTTCGCTTTCTCTTTTCCCCTCGATACGATTCTGCATTCAGACAATGCAGCCAAGGAGATGGAGTACACCGAAGATGACTACTACACCACCGCAGGAGCGAACTACTGCGTGGAGGTGGCCCCCGACCAGCAGTAGGATAGGAGGTTCCGAGGCAGGAGGCCTCGCCTCTTTCGATCCGTCGTTATGTTTGTGCTAGCCTTATTAAGGAAAAACTTGTTTAACTTATGTCTATACTCAGATATTTTTTTTCCGCTGACTCGTGCTTGTCGAGCTTTGTATTCGAGCCCTCGAGGCCCCTAGCTTGTAATATGAAGCCGTATGACTTTAATTTGTGTCTAGAGTTGTGTTGTGATATTGATTAGTGAGTCCCTGATCCTTTGTCATACGCATTGCATGTATGTTTAGCATACGGTCGAAATTGGGGGCGTCACAGGGGGCCTCCGGCCGTATACAGCCCGCTCATTATTACATGAGAGTGTCATGGGTTGGTGGAGTAGGGCCGGTTCAGAACGGGCCCTCGAGCGTAGGGGTAGCCCCCCACACCCCAGAGCCCATACCCAAGCGACGTTGTCATAGCGGAGGTGTAACCCCCCGCGCCGTGGGTTGGGCCAGGCAAGGCCCGTCCGCTGCGCAAGAGGCCGGCACCCTGGTCGATGCCCTAGCACGCCTCGCTGGGGTGCCCCGAGTCCCCATGCAGGTACTCATGGTGTGGGGACCCTGACTCATAACTCGTGATCACCAAATCCACGTGTACAGTGATCCCAGAGATCAATGCTCACTGAACACACAAAATCTGAATAACAAGAGTCTAACATCCACATTTAGTGTCTTACACAAGTAAAGACCATGAAGGTCTAGTCTTACATAGATAGGGCCAAAAGAGCCATACATTTAAACAGAACAAGCAGCGGAAATCTTGATTGAAAGTGTGAACCCATTGCCATCTGCCTTAAACCTACATGCATTCTGACTGGGAAGCATCCTATTTCGCATGTTCGTCACCAACGAACTCTTCACCGTACTCCTGTTCTTCCATGCCTGGACAATTAAATATCCAGTGGCAAGCCAGTGACTACTTTGAATGTACTCGCAAGAAACCCAAGTTGTGGAACAAGGTAATAATGATGCATGATATAGGTCTAACTAGGTATTTTGCGGAAAGCTAATTTTAATTGCAATGTGATGAACAAGTAACTATGGGTAAGCATGCATCAACAATTAGCAGATATCCTTATGAGCAAGTTACATATAGCATCATAAGAAGGGGTTGAACATCTCGTGTTCAGTCATCACATCAAGTCTTCAGACCTGTCTCAAGTATCATCCTTCTGTCATCCGCACACACACAAACCAAGTTTGTGAAAACATCTGGACATGGCATAAGCAGCACCACCCAACTTTCCTTGACCATGGACATGGCTATTCGAATAGTTTTACACTCTGCAGAGGTTGCACGCTTTACCCACAAGACTCGGGGAACATCCATGTCATGCATGACTCGCATTATATTACATACCTGAGGCAAGCACCCGAACAATGCCTTTCCCATGGTGACACTAAACAAAGAGTCCACTCGTTGGTGCCATCCATCATGATATACATCACACGTATCATCCATGAGGGCACGCAACGGTGTGCCCGGTGCCTGTAGAGACAGTGCATGGCAGTCCACTTCCGGGACGACCCCGTCTCGAGAGTGACCACTTCACTCTCGCCACTGGTAATGCGGGATCCCTGCTAGTACCAACCATAGTAATCAACAAAGCCCCGTCCCACAAGGGGTATCGTGTAACAGCCCGGGACCGACGCTCGAGAAGATTCCCCTTTTATTTCCATTCTCGTTAGTGTTTTGTCTGGTTTTCACATTCATCATCGCATCATTCACATCATCTGCATAGCATCGACATTTTGTCAACATGAGTTTTCAAACTTGCGTCCATTGGTAGTTGTCGGTTCTCTCCGTTTGAGTCGTCAAGCTTTCGAAACCAACCACACACGAACGTGCCCGCGACATCGTTAAAAAACCGTTTTTAAAGAGCATTAAAAATATTCCCCGATTGGGCCGGAACTTGACATGCAGTCTTATTATGGCGTAGGTAGACCACCTGCCAAGTTTCGTCACATTCCGAGTTCGTTCGATACCCGGACGGTCAGACGTTGTAGTGCGGTCATCGGTTTATTATCGGACGTTTTCGGTGTTTTAAAACCTCGTGTCACGGGCCGCAAACCCCCATCTCACCTCCTCATAGACCATCTACATAGCCGTCGTAGCCCACCTTGCCCCCCCTCTGCTTCCGGGTTGTCTGATCGAGATCGAACAGTTCGAAAACGGACAAAAACTGCTAAACCTAGCCCCCCTTTCCTATTTAAACAACCTCCCTTCCTAATTTGGCTAACCCTAATCCTCTGCCTCATTTTCCACGCCCCACCATCTCCCCACCATCACTTGGCACTCCCTGTCTCCCACCAGGTGTTGGAGCCCACCGAAGCACACCCGCGGCCCGCTCGGGACCGAGGGGAGCCGCCGCTGCCCGCAGCCGCAGGAGCTCCGCTTCCAAGCCGCTCGCCTCACCCAGCCTCCACCTCGTCAGCCTCGTCGCCGCCGGTGCGCCGTCGCCACGTTGCACCCTGCCGAAGCCCCGCCGGAAGGCAGCCGGACCTCGCCCACGACCTAGGCCGGTGCCCCATCGGACCTTGTCCCAATCTTCTCCTTCCTCCCGTTCCTCTCTTCTCTCTCTAATCCCTCTCTCATCAACCTTCCAAAGCATCTTTGCCTCCCCGGATCTTCATGCTTGCGCTGCCCCAAGCCGTCTCACCATCGGGAATGGATAGATCCGGGCGGCTCCGTCACGGATCCGGCAGCCACTGTCCCTCCCGAGGCCCCTCGCCACCGGCGCCTTGGTGCCAAATGCAGCGTTGACCGCCACCATGGCCATGTGCTCCAGCGGGAGGGAGATGACGCCCAACCACCTCGCTCGCCTGGCTCGCACCACACTTGGGCCGGCCACCCCATCGCCAAGGCCCAGCTCCAACCGCGCCATGGTCTGCCTCGCGACCGACCCGTGAGGACAAGGTGAGATTCCCCCGAGCCCACCTTCTCTCCATGCTATGTTGCGCCCTGGGCGCTGTATCCTATGCCCATGTCCTGTTCGGGCCCTACTGCAGATTCGGCCATAGTGTTTTTTGTCCTGCGTGCAATTTTGTCAAATTATCCTGAGATTACTGTTTTACAAAAAAAGTCCCCCTAGATCATGCATTTAATAACTTCATAATCGCACATCGGATTAAAAACCTTTATATGTGAAAAGTGACTAGAATTTCATGTAGATTCACAATATCCAACTTTCACTTGTGATAAAAATGTCTAGGTTGCTGTTTTCATGTAATTTGCATTATGCCACGCTAAAATGATTTATTTCATAACTTTTAAACCATAGCTCTGATTTTAACGATCCACATAAGTAACTTGACTAGAAGAATGAGTAGAATCACATACCGCACTTTATTTTCAGGTTAACCATGCTTAGTAGAGATATGGACCAAATTCATGATATGCATGTGGGGTCATTTTGCAAATGCTTTATGTTGCTTCCGTCATCATTTAAAGTGCCTATGTGATGTAGTTGGTTGTGCTTCACCTCTTGCCATGTTAAAAACATTTAATATTGATGAGTACCTAACGAGAGAGAACTAAGTAATTCAAACGTGGAGTTTAGTCAATATGCAACTCGTTGCATATTGAACTTCACTTAATATGTAGTAGTTGTTTGTTGTTCTTGCCATGCCATGACATGCCTTGCATTTTAAACCGGGCATGCATCATATTTGTTTGCGCATCATGTCATGCATGTGTTGTGGTGTTCTGTGTGTTGATTGTTGTTTCCATATTGTTCCTTCTAGATAGAGTTCCGAAAGCGTTCGGAGTGTGAGGATTCGTTCGACCATGTTGGCTCGTGTTCTTCATGGATTCGTTCTTCTTCGAAGCAGGATCTCAGGCAAGATGACACATTTCCTTGGATACCATTACTGTCATTGCTATGCTAGTTGTCCCGCTTTTATTGTTATGTATCGCTACCTACGACTTGTTTGTTAAGCCTCCCAACATTGCCATGAAAAGCCTCTAACCCTCCACCTTCCTAGCAATCCATTGTGTGGCTATGTTACCGCTTGCTCAGCCCTTCTTATAGCGTTTCTAGCTACAGGTGCAATTGCTTCCATGTGACTAATAGACATTCTTTTGTTATCACAATATTATTGCTATTTAATTTAATGCACATATATACTTGGTAAAGGATGGAAGGCTTGGCCTTTTTCTCGGTGTTTTGTTCCACTTTTTCCGCCCCTAGTTACTTGTGTATCGGTGTTATGTTCCATAATTGAGCGCTCCTAACATGCTCGGGGTTGTTATGGGGACCCCCTTGATTTTTGTTTTAGGATAAAGCTTGTCTGGCAAGGCCCAACATTGGTTCTAAATTTTCTAAATAACTAATAAAAATGCATAGGGACCCGCCGGCACCCGCTGTGACAGCCCAAGTGCTGCCCCTACCTTTTATGGCATGTAACCTGTGTGGGCCCTTGTTGCCAGATGTTGAATGATATGTGTTTGCTCTTTTGCCATGACATTCTTTCATGCATCATGCATAATATCATTTCGTCTTTATGTCATGCATTTGATAATGTAGTGTGCTTCCATGTGACTTGTTGAGGGTGTGATTAGTTCTTGTGTGGTTTGTGATGAGTGCAAGTGGGGGCATCAACTTCCTTTGCTTCCTTATGTTTTTCAAACTAAAACTAGTCTTTATTACCTTTTATTTCTTCTCCAACATAATTAACTTGGGCTATAAATTTGTTAAAAATGGTCATGATGTAGCCAATATTAATTTGAGCCCATGTGTATTGTCCTTTTGATGTTTTGAGCTATATGAGTTTGGGGTTTTAAAATAACATAGGTGTTGTTTTCATAATAGTATTAAAAATACTTGCTTTAAAAATCCTCTTGTTAATTTTATTAAACAGTTCACATTTTCTTTCATGCAAAAGTATTTTTGTTCTTGCAAAAACGCTTTTATTTTCCTCTATTTTTTTATTTGTGTGGATGTTTTATCTATAGGAAAACCCTGTTGGTCTTCTTTGTCTCGAGAGAGAGTGTTGCTGGGCCCTTCTTCTCCCTTGTGTCCCATCTAGCTAGCGAAGCCAGCCGAGCCTAGCTCCCTGACTGACACCTGCTCCCGTTTCGTCTCCGTTCGGTTCAGTTTGCGTCGCCGAGAGAGAGAGCTTGCGAGAGCGTCGTCGCCGTCGCCGTCAAAGCTCATGACATCGAGGCGCTCCTTTAAATAGGCGCGGACTCCTAGGGTTTCTGTTTTTCCCTCGCCGTCGCCGCTTCCCTCTCCTCCTCCCTCTTCTTCCCTTTCCCTCTTATCTGTCAGGCTGAGAGCAGAGCAGGTAGGTTTTAGAGAGGTCGCCGATCTTCGTCGTTGTTGTCCTCGCGTCTACGATGGTCATCCGCCGCGCCCGTCATGTCGTGGTGGCCGTGGACTGTCCCCGCATCCCGTTCCCGGCGCTAGGGTGCCGTGGGAAGGCCCAAGCCATCGCCTTCTTGCTTGTTGGCGGCGTGCTCCCAAAGTTCGTTGTCGGTCGTCTTCCTCTTCGTCGCCGCTGCATCGTCGCCCCTCTTCTTCCTCTTCGTCGCGCTCCAAGCCGTCGTCGTCCTCCCCTCGGCGAGACGACACGTCCCTGCTGTCTTTCTTCCCGCATAGGCCATGCATCATGGCCGTAGTGCTCGCCGCCGCTGCGGCCAAGGCAGGGCCTTGAGGGCTGTTGCCTCCCTCCCCTCATCGCGAGACGAGCAGGGGATGGATCCTAGTAGATGCAGCAGACCCCGCATCTGATTCCCCTCACCGGAGGTGCCTCATAGCCGTCGGAATCGCTGTCACTGTTTGTTGTCGCCGGAGTGCAGATATCTTCAGTTTCATCAGATATGCATGGTTAGATAGAATAAGAGTGCTAGTGCCCCTCTTCCTGTCGAGTACCGAAGCATAGCGCAGTGGTAGGGACACGGGGGCGAGACCGCAAGGTCTGGGGTTCAAATCCTAGCCCCCCATTGGTTTTCTTTTTTTCTAGATGGCTGGTGTTGTGGTGTGTGTTCGTATCCGGTGTGGTGGCCGGATCTTGTGTGTGGTGCGTGGTGTGTGTAAGGATCTGGTGCGGCTGTGTGCCGGATATGGTGTGGCTCTGCAGAGTGTGTGTGCTTGTGTGTGTCGTGTGTGTGTGGATCTGGTGTGGTGCCAGATCTAGGTGTGTGAGTGTGTGTGGCAGTGTTGTGTGTGTTGAGTGTGTGTGTGTGACAAGTGGACCCAAGCCCCACTTGTCCTGCACTAGGGGCCCTGGTGTGTATGCCAGGTGGGCCCCACCTATTAGTGGTTTTTGTTTTCTTTATTTTTGCTATGTATTGTTGTGTTAAATAGATATTTCTATTTCTGGTATGTTTCTAAAATTGGTTATGAGCATTTATGCCTATGCGCATTTTAGGTTAGTTTTCACTTATAGGAATGGGTGATGTTTATCTATCTTATGTTTTGTCATGAGGCTCCATGTGAATATATGAGTATGATATATGATTTTGGGGTAGAATCACACAAGGAATCCATTGGTGTGACTTGTTTGGGAATTTGAGAAGGTTTGAAAAAATGTCATTTTGTCTCAAAGTGTCCTTTTGTCATTTTTGTTGTATTTAATCCATTCATGCTATGATAATTGTGCCAACATGAATATGCTAGCTTTTGATGTGTAGAATGCCATGGTATTTATTTTGTCATGTTAAACTTGCATATAAGTGGGAACCATGCTCTAAGGTATCTACAAAAATGTTGCTGTTTTCAAACATGCTAAATATTCCTAAGTCTAAGAATCTGTTAATATTTTTATGCCATGAAGAGTGGATGCTATCTGGTGATATGTTGTGAATTAGCTCAAGCTCAGTGCTAATATTTTGAAGTAGATGTTGTCCTCTGTCATCCTGTTAATTTTCATGCCATGAGGTGGTATCTATCACCATTAGTTTCTGCTGTCAACTTGCTATCAACTTAACTCAGATTCCAAAAACCTGTTATTTTCACTAAGTCCCTAAAATCTGTTTCATCATGCCAACTTGTGAGCTTCATGCTTATTGATGTGTGCCTCCATTCCAGATTGTGTAGTTGGATGAGTTTATAAGCATGCTATGTAGTTTCTGTCAATGCCTTGTTTGTGGTTGGAGACTTCCTATAGCTCTAGTTGTTGGCTGTGTAAGTTGCTATGTTGTTGTTTTGTGACAGATTGTTTGTTTTATTGTTTCGTGACTTGTGGAAGCTATAATCCATGGAATTTCTTGATATTTGACTCTATCATGGTTAGTTTTTCATTGCCTATCAGTTGAGACCTTGGAATGCCAAGGAATATCCCATGGCCTTCTTTGTCTGTGTTTTGCCTTCGTAACTTGTCGTGAGCATAGCGTGAGAACCGTAACTCCGTTTCTTGCATTCTACATATGCATTTGTATCGATTTCGCATGAAGCATAGATATTTTCCATGATCATGTATGTTTAATTAACTTAACATGAGGTTCTGTCTAGAATTGTAAACAACCAACTATTGCATGTGAAACATGACTAGTTTAGGATTGCCATGTTAAAAACTTCAAATGAATCATGCATCATCTTTTTTGTGCATTGCACCTTGGTTGGATGTTTATTATTGCTGTTTCTCTTGGGTAGACGCGATTGTTGAAACTGGGTACGAGGATCCAGGAGAGTACCACTACGAGGACCCTGCTCTTTGTCCCTTTAAAGAACCAACAGGCAAGATGATCATACCTGGATCCCGATACTATTTTAGCTTTGTTAGATGTCTCATTCTTATCGTTACTTATGCATTACCTACCACTTGAATGTCAATACTCCCACATTGCCATGATAGCCTCTAACCCTCCACATCCTAGCAAACCTTTGATTGGCTAAGTTACCGCTGCTCCGCCCCTCGTATAGCGTTCTTAGTTGCAGGTGCAGGTTGTATCCATGTGATAACATGGATTTGCCATATCACAATATTATCTTCTATTTAATTTAATGCACATATATATCTTGGTATGGTGGAAGGCTTGGCTTTTTGCTAGGTGTTTTGTTCCACTTTTACCGCCATAGTTTCTTGATACCGGTGTTATGTTTCCATATTTTGCACTCCTAACATGCTCGGGGTTGTTATGGGGACCCCCTTGTTTATTCGGCTGAGATTAAAACTTGTCTGGCAAGACCCAACATTGGTACTACATTTGCCAAACAACTTAATAAAATTTGCATAGGGCTTTGCAACCCCGTGGATAATTAATCAACCCCCGGGCCAGTGCTCCTCGTGAGTGTTGGTCCAAACTAGAGTCGTGTGCGGGGCCAACCCGGGCCAACTCGGGAGATTTCTGTCGTGTCCTAAGAACGAGATACGCGGCTCTTATCGGGTCATCAACACGTCGGGTGGTCTTGCTGGATTTGTTTTACCTTTATCAAGTGGCTTGCTTGAGGGGCTCTGACTTTCTTTGGGCTATCTCGAGGTTATTCCCGCAGAGTGTGGTTAATTTATGATGGACTAGTTGGAGCACCCCTGCAGGGTTAAAACTTTAGGAAAGTCGTGCCCGCGGTTATGTGGCAACTTGGATATTTCTTTAACACCCGATTATAGTTAACTTGGAGTAAATTCTAATAAAATGCACCAACTGTGTGAGTAATCTTGATGGTCTCTGTTCGTGAACATGAACCGAGAGAGAACACAGTGGGGTTATGATTGACGTAAGTAGGTGTTGAGGATCACATAGAGGTCATTCTTGTTTTGATCGTTTATCATAGACCACATATTTACTTTTATGTTTTCGTAAGATTAGCCACCATATATGCTTAGTGCTGCTGCAAACTAAACACATACCCGTTCCCAACCTATGAGCTTGGATAGTCTTGGTACCTATCATGGTTTTATCACAGCAGATGTCCTGGTGAATGGACTTAGGTTCGAGGCCATCGCTAACGGGTGGACTCAAAGGGGTTAGTCAGGACGAAAGACACGGATTTACCCAGGTTCGACCCCTCGAATCGAGGTAATAGGCTACGTCCTGCTTGTGTTTGTTTTCCTTGCGTATCGATTACAAGGAGCTAAAAGCTTGACCTAGTTCTCGATTGCCTGTCCTCTAAGTCGCCCCAGGTCTGCCTTTATATAAGAGGTCAGGACATCCGGTTCGTTACAATTGCTAACCGAGTCTCTCTCTGTCTTATTGACTAAGCTGTCTGTGAGTCGGCTTGCATGCCCGGGTCTTCTCCGTTCGGGCCGACGTACGGCCCACACCGTGAGCCGCCTATCTTCTTGGGCCACTAATCTTATGGCTCATCTTTGGGCCGGCTCACGAGCCAACAACATGACCCGGAGCCTCTTCGGCGGGGTCATATCCCCAACATTAGGCCCCAGGTTGAATTGAGCTTGCTCACTTCATCCTTCTCTTCCACTTTCGGCGAGTCGCCCGGAAATGACCCGGCGTGACGTCATGAGATCTGCTAATGCGTCACCAAATATTTCACTTAACTGTCATCCCGAGAATTGAGGCGTCCGCCTTGGTCAAACGGTGTCATCGCCTGGATTTTCGCGCCTTCCTTAACCCCCTTTTAAATATGACCCATGCGGGTCGGAGTTTCCCATTCTCCCGCTTGTGCCTCTGCTTCTTCGTATTCTTCCTATCACTGCCCCAGTGCTTTCGAGCTTTGCTCCGACGTCGTCCGTACGTCGTCCCCAACCTTGGCTGCTGCATCACCCTGAACATACCAGAGATCCGTCCGCCTCTGGCGTGCCATCTCCGGTAAGTTTTCCTGCTCCCTAGATTGCCGCTGCCGTAGTAGGGTTTTCACCGGGGCTCCGCCACCGCCGTTCGGGCTCCGGCACCGCCATCGCCAGTGTATCTTGACGCCGCTAAAACCTTTAGAATGCGCTCTTGCAGCGCCGCCACATGCGGGCCGGTCGCGCGTAATGCACGGGCCACGTTGGCCCCAATACGTTTCTTTTTCCTCCGCTGTTCATCGCTAGGTCAGAATAAAATTTATTTTCTCTACTTTTGTAGATCCGTAGATATACTGATATCTTGCGGAGTCTGTTTTTAGGACATAGCCGATTTTTCGATCTTCCCTTTCCCTGTTGAGTCGCCAAGCTTCTCCCGCTCTTATCAGCCGGGGCTTCCGCTTTATCCGTAGAGCCCTTAAACTTTTAAGCCGTCAAAAATATTTTCTTGCGCTTGGACTCATCGTGCCTTTTATCTTGCACAACACTTAAGCCGCCAACATGTCTCGTGCGTCCAACTCATGCAACTGGGTTGGGTCGTGCATCACCGAGGACTTTTTGTCGGATTTTGTTCATGCAGGTACTCTTCCTCCCAAGGAAGTCATTAGCTGGCGAGTCCCAGGTGATGAGACACGGCCCAAACCTCAAGAAGGAGAAGTGGTGGTTTTTCTGACCATATTGAACGAGGGTTCGTGCCTCCCGGCTCAAAATTCTTTCGGGACGTCCTTCACTATTATAAGCTTCACCAACAAGACTTGGCCCCCAATTCCGTCTCAAACATATGCAATTTCCAAGTGCTCTGTGAAGCTTACCTTCAAATCAAGCCGTTTGTGGGGTTCTTTCGGGAGTTCTTTTATGCTAACCGGCAAACTGAAGTGAAAGCCGGCCTGAGCCTAGAACTTGGAGGCATATCCATCCAACGGCGTAGAGATATCACCTTTCCAGCTACGCAGATGCCAGGTCACCCCAAGGACTGGAACAAGACTTGGTTCTATTGCAAGGACACCTCTCCTGAGAATGAGAGTCCTTTGTCGGGTTATCATCCTTCCTGGCTCACAACAACATCAGAGCTTCCTGGCCAGCTATCAGCTTTAGAACGTGCAAGATATGAGCCGGCCCATGCCAAAATCAAAGCTCTCATGGCTAACGGCTTAATCGGGCTGGACCTGATCCGCTGCTGGATTTCGTGGCGGATTATGCCTTTGAGCCAAAGAAGCCGACTCATGTGCGAATATAAAGGCAAGTATGATAGCTCATTATGCTCCAGCCGATCCACATTGACAGAGAATGACATTATCCTGGCCATCCGGAGCCTTGTCCATGAAGCTTCCGGATCATGTAGCAAAATTGGCCTGTCACATTTTAGTGCCAACAATCCGGCTCCCGATGTAAGTTTAATCTCTTCCCATCCGTCTCTTAGACGCTGTTTGCACTTTGTTAATTTGATATTCTCTCTCCGGGTCATTCTTATAGGCCGACTCAGACTTCTGGAAGAGGGAATATGTTGCCCCTCCAAAGAAATCCAGGAAGAAGGTCCCAAGTAAGAAGGCTAAAAAATATGCCCCGCCAGATAATTTGCTTGACCCGCCACCATCATCCAGCTCAAAGGTAAAGTTTCAACTGTCTTGCTTGATCTTTTACCTTCTTATTTATTTAACACTCACTTTACTCGCAGGATGAAGTGGAAACCAGCCTTGCTAATGCTCCTAAGGTAAATTACTTTTCCTGCGGCTTAGAATGTTTCGTCCCTCGAAAGCCGTGGCGGGTTATCAGAAAAGATCCTCTTTCTCACCCTCTTGCTTATCTGGCTCCCGATTTTCTCTGAAAAAAGCAACAGCACATCGAGCGTTGACAGACTCGAAGCACCGGCTCTACGGAGCTCATGTCCGGGTTGCCAAGCTCTCCGGCTCCGAAGAAGCGCCCCGCCGAGGTTTAAACCTCTTCTTTTCCTTTGTCTTTCCTTTGCAAACTTGATACTCTCTTCACCTTTCTGTTTTATTTTTGTAGAAATCTCCTTCCTCCGGTGACTCTTCGGAGTCAATTATACCACCACCCAAGATTAACCCGCTGTAAACATTCTTTACTATGATATGTGGGTATCCGGCTGTTACTATGGCAGTAATATCTTCAACTGCTGATCTTTCTTTTTTTGCAGTGCTCAAGCTAAACGTCGCAAGACCAACAAGCCCTCCTCCGGCCCAGTTATCAAAGAACCGGAGCCCGATCAACTGGAGGAAAGTCAACCGGAAGAAAACCCGTCGGCTACCTCCATAGAGCCAGCCGCTGAAGATGTCATCATGGAGAGCCATCCAAGGGCTCCTTCCAAGCCGGCGACTCCTGCCAAGACCCCTGACACTCCGTATGTAGTTATTACCGGGTCTGGTCACCAAATGCCTCCGGCTCATGTGTTGACCAAACATACGGAGCCGGCTGAAGCCTCGAAGAAACTGAACTTTGACTCTTCGTGCGAGAAGATGACAGTCGAAGAGCTACACGCCGGGTATATAAACCGGGTCACCACTAGCCGGGATATGGAACTTCGTTTGATCTCTTCCAAGAAGACAAAATATGAGGTACTCTTCCTTCTTACTATATCTTTACTTAGCCCCCAAGAGCCGGCCTAACGTATTGAATCATTGAGACGGGTCTTTCTATGACCTCTGCAGATATTGTCATATCAAATTCCCTTAAAATTGCTTTAGCTTTGTACTATAAATAAAGGGAACCTCCAATCATAGCCCCCAAGGGTCGTCACAGATTATAATTGAGCCAGGCCTATAATGTAGACAACTTGAAGATCTAATCATAGCCCCCAAGGGCTGGCTCAAACTTGATCAAGTTGAGTCGGTGCTTCCATTGTTAGTACATTGAAGAGCCATAGTGTAGCCCCCAAGTTCCGGTTTAGCTTCGAAGGAGATGAACCGGAACTGCATACTTGAAAGATCAAATATACATTAGCCCCCGAGTGTTAAATATATTGCTTGCAATCTATTTGAGACTTGTATTTGCTTTAAACACTCGTCCTGCATTTTGGCGGCTTATCTTATATATTGATGTATTATAGGAAGCTTTGAATGAAGTCGGGTCTCAGTTGACGGATCTTAGGGCCAACCTGGCGGCTCAGCAAGAAGCTCGAAGTATCGCTGACGCAAATGCCGGCTTCTCTCCGAGGAACTGGCTAATGTCACTGCTGAGCTTACCTCTTTAAAAGAGATAGCCGAATCTGAAAAGTCCGCTCTAACCAAACGGGCGGACGACGCTGAGTAGCGGCTTACAGCTGTGGCGGAGGAACTTCAAGGTCTGAAACAGCACATCGCGAAGATGTTAGCCGCCCTATTTGGTAAATTTTCTTGTTTACTCTATACTATTTCGCATTGCTAGTGAAAAACCGGCAACTCATTAACTTTATCCGACTTATCCAAGTCCCAGGAGCCGGCAGTTGGCTTCTGATAGCCTTCTCCCACTGAAGGCCATTTGTACTTTTGCGGAGCAGTTATACTGCATCGTCATCTTCACGATCAAGAGCGTGCAATACAAGGAGAAGATGTCCACTGCTCTGGAAGGGGTCTTGGAACTCTTCTCTACAATGCCCAAGTAGATAGAAGAGCTCAAGAAGTCCACCTTCCGCCAAGGAGCCGTTGCTGGATTGAGACAGGCTCTGGCCTTCGCCCCCGAGCTAACACCGGCTGAAATGATGGATGGTTACTCTTCTAAAAGCGATGACGGCTCAGAATTCACCAAAGAAGATTATACCCGGTGTGTCAAAGAGTCGCACTATCTGGCCTCTGTTCTAGCGGATGAAGCTGACTTGAGCACCTATCAGGCGGCTTATGACACACAGGAGAACAGAATCCGCGGGCCTCTCTACGAGTGGAAAGATCTGACACCCGCCTGCAGTAAGGATCTCTTTCCTTGTGAGCTTGACGCGTCTCCGTTCCTTGAAGGGTCTTTTGCTGCATTGGCTGACTGTAATTGGGACTTGGGCAATCTCCAGATAAAGCCAGCAGAAGACCCGGAGCAGGATGAGCCGGCCAATAACTGAATTTTATTCTTTTAACCTTTCTGAGCACAGACTTATGTAATGACCCGCCGTGGGCGGTTGACAATGGTTTTTCTCCTTCTGAGAGTAGTTTTTGTAATAGAGTAAACATGACTCTGCCACTTGGTGACTCTATATATTTGCACCTCTCTGTGTGCACTTTCCTTCTCTCTGTGTTTTATTGTGTTGCCGGCTCTTCAGGGATATACCTTGAGATTTTCTGATGAGGTGTGCCTGTCTTTTAAGACGCCATTCCTTTCTCCAGAATATTAGAGCTGGACAATCTCTTTGAAACCTTAATTTTTGTTGACCGAAGCTACATGGCTCCGGCTCTCATCGGACGAAGTCCTTAAAGAGCCCGTTGTCTTTAGGATAATGTAAGCTATACCTGATGGTAAGAAGCCTCTATCAACAACTGAGGCTATTGATGAGCCGGAACTTTTGAGGAGAATTGCGGCTATGTAGCCTCCAAGTGCCGGGTAGTTCCGCCTACGACAACCCGGGACTTATAATTGCCTTGCTCTGACCCGGTTTTGATAAGCCGGCATTATGCAATACGCGATGATGATCTTTCCTTCCTCAAAAACTCATATGACGGCTATTTCTGCATGGATTCAAACGGTTAAACTCATACCAGTTCAGGGTCTCTGTCGAGATTGGCCGTCAATTATTTGAACTGGCTCAGGGTCTCTAGGCGAGATTGGCCATAAATTATTTGAACCGGCTCAGGGTCTCTAGGCGAGATTGGCCGTCAATTTCTTGAACCGGCTCAGGGTCTCTAGGCGATATTGGCCATCAATTTCTTGAACCGGCTCAGGGTCTCTAGGTGAGATTGACTGGTAAGAGTACAGTGAACGCCGGCTGTCGATGGGAGATGTAAGCCATACCCCAAGGCAAGAAGCCTCCATCGACAACCGTAGCTAATAATTAGCCTGAGACGGCATAAAGCCGGCTGTTTGAAAGGAGAAGTAAGCTATACCCGAAGGCAAGAAGCCTCTTTCAACGGCTACAGTTGATAAGCAACTGTTTTTTGGCGTAAACGCCGGTTGTCAGGGTGAGATAAGCGAACCCGTCGGTAAGAAGCCCCCTTCGACAACCACGGTTAATAAGTAACCGGAAGTGGCATAAAGCCGGCTATTATGGTGAGATAAGTGATACCCATCGGTAAGAAGCCCCCTTCGGTGGCCGCAGTTGATAAGCAACTAGAATTTGGTGTACACGCTGTTGTCTTAGGGTACTTTAAGCTATACCAAATGTAAGAAGCCTCCATCAACAACAGCGGTTAGTGTAACCAAACTAGGCATAAAGCCAACTATGCAAGGGAGAAGTAAGCTATACACGGAGGCAAGAAGCCTCCTTGCAATAGTTTGATAACAGCTGGCTGTGCAAAGGAGAAGTAAGCTATAGCCGAAGGCAAGAAGCCTCTTTGCAACAGTGCTTAATTGGGCATATCACCGGCTATGCAAGGGAGAAGTGAGCTATACCCGAAGGCAAGAAGCCTCCTTGCCACAGCGCTTGATAGGGCATAAAGCCGGAGGGTAGACCAGCCATTTTAACGGCAAACAAACCACTTCAACTCAAAAAAATTTGAGCCGGAAAATTTTATCTTGATTGTACAAAGGTGTACATAAGAGCAGAGGTCGAGTCTTGTGCGGGGATGCTAGCTTTGACTCATGTGAACATGATATATACAATGATGGCGGCTTTCAACCCCTGCTAAGTAAAGTATGGTCGCAGATGTGCGATATTCCATGGCCGCAATGTCTCTTGACCCGCGGTTTCCGACTCATCTCTAACATCAATGAGGTAATATGACCCATTGTTAAGGTTCCTGCTGATCACAAAAGGCCCCTCCCATGGTGGAGATAACTTATGCATTCAAAATTGGTCTTCAATCAACCGGAGCACCAGGTCACCTTCCTGCAACGTCCGGGTCTTTACCCTGCGGCTATGATAGCGTTGCAGGTCTTGTTGATAAACTGCCGACCTGGCTGCTGCTAACTCTCGTGCTTCATCCAAGGCGTCCACAGCATCTTGGCGGGCTACCTCATTGTCCGTCTCAACATAAGCCGCCACCCTTGGTGAGTCATGCCGGATGTCACTGGGTAGAACCGCCTCAGCACCATACACCATGAAGAGAGGTGTAAAACCTGTAGATCTGTTAGGTGTAGTTGTGATGCTCCATAAGACGGAAGGAAACTCCTCAACCCAACATCCGGGTGTCCGTTTCAAAGGAACCATGAGCTATGGTTTGACACCTCTTAAAATTTCCTGATTGGCTCGTGCTGCTTGACCATTAGACTGTGGATGTGCCACGGCTGAAACATCAAGCCGGATATGCTCCTTCTCACAGAACGTTTCCATAGCTCCTTTGGATAAATTTGTTCCATTGTTTGTAATAATACTGTGTGGGTAACCAAAGCGATAAATCAGCTTCTTAATAAATTGAACCGCCGTAGCTGCGTCACATTTACTGACCGGCCCTGCCTCTACCCACTTAGTAAATTTATCAACCGCCACCAGAAGGTGCATTTTCTTATCCTTGGATTGCTTGAAAGGTCCTACCATATTGAGCCCCCATACCGCAAATGGCCAAGTGATTGGTATCATCCTCAACTCTTGAGCCAGAACGTGAGCACGCCGGCCGAACTTCTGACAGCCATCACACTTACGGACTAAGTCTTTTCCATCCTTGTGAGCCGTCAACCAGAAAAACCCATGTCAAAAAGCTTTAGCCACCAAAGATTTTGACCCGACGTGATGCCCACAGTTTCCAGCATGAATTTCACTCAATATTTGCCGGCCCTCCTCTAGTGAGACGCAGCGCTGAAAGACACCTATCACACTACACTTATGTAACTCACCATTGACAATCGTCATAGACTTAGAATGCTGAGTGATCTTCCTGGCCAGATCCTCCTCTTCAGGTAACTCGTCGCGTGTCAGATACGACAAATAAGTAATAGTCCAGTCTAGGGTAGCATGCAGAGCCGCCACCAGCTCTGCCTCCGGGTCAGGAATAGCCAGATCATCCTCAGAAGGTATCTTGACAGTCGGATGATGCAATACATCCAGAAAAACATTAGGTGGTACCGGCTTTCGTTGAGAACCTAACCGTGACAAGGCATCAGCCGCCTCATTCCTGCGATGATCAATGTGATCCACCTGGTACCCCTTGAAGTGACTGGCAATGATATCAACCCCCTGTCGATAAGCCGCCATCCGCGGATCCTTGGAGTCCCAAGTACCTGAAACTTGCTGAGCCACCAGATCTGAGTCGCCTAAACACCTGAGCCGGACTAAATTCATTTCTTTAGCGACTCTGAGACCATGGAGCAGTGCTTCATACTCAGCTGCATTATTAGTACAAGGGAACATTAACCGGAGCACATAACAAAACTTGTCACCCTTGGGGAGGTGAGAACAACTCCTGCCCCGGAGCCTTCTAGCTGCTTGGATCCATCAAAGTGTATAGTCCAATATGTGTTATCCGGCTTCTCTTCAGGGGCTTGACATTCAGTCCAATCATTTATGAAATCCACCAAAGCTTGAGACTTAATTGCTGTACGAGGAACATACTTGATGCCAAGAGGACTCTGCTCTAAGGCCCACTTGGCAATCCTCCCTGTAGCCTCTCTATTTTGAATGATATCCCCCAATGGGGCAGAACTGACCACTGTTATTTGGTGCCCCAAAAAGTAATGTTTTAACTTGTGATTGGCCATGAAAACTCCGTATACTAACTTCTGCCAATGCGGATACCTCTGCTTAGACTCTGCCAAAACTTCACTAATGTAATAAACCGGCCTTTGCACAGGATACTCCTTCCCTATCTCCTTGCATTCAACCACAATTCCTACACTGACCGCTCTGTTGTTAGCCGCCACATAAGGAGCAAAGGCTCTTTCTCAACCGGAGCAGCTAACACTCGCGGCTCAGTCAACTGCTTTTTAAGAGCTTCAAGTGCCGGAATAGCTTTGTCCCCAAGCCGGCTTATGAAGCGGCTCAATGCAGCAATCCGTCCTGCAAGGCACTAAATGTCATTAATGCATGTCAGCTCCCCCAAAGAAGTGATAGCCTTAATCTTATCTGGGTTAGCCTCGATGCCCCGCTCACAGACCAAGAAACCCAAAAGCTTTCCTGCTGGAACACGAAAGACACACTTCGTCGGGTTCAGCATCATCTTGTAGACCCGGAGATTGTCAAAGGTTTCTTTCAAATCCTCTAAAAGAGTTTCCTTCTTTCTGGACTTAACCACGATGTCGTCTACATAAGCATGAACATTTCGGCCAATCTAAATGTGGAGGCAATTCTGCACACAACGTTGGTAAGTCACCTGGGCACTCTTGAGCCCGAAAGGCATGGAGACGTATCAGAACGCCCCAAAAGGTGTAATAAACACCATCTTCTCCTGATCTTTCGTTGCCATCTTGATCTGATGATACCCTGAATAAGCATCCAGGAAGCATAAACTTTCGCATCCGGCTGTTGCATCAATAATTTGATCGAGACGAGGGAGCGCAAAAGGGTCAGCCGGGCAAGCCTTGTTAAGGTCCGTGTAATCTATGCACATACGCCACGTGCCGTTCTTTTTTAGTACTAGCATCGGGTTAGCCAACCACTCCGGGTGAAAAACTTCCACTATAAAGCCTGCGGCCAAGAGCCGAGCAACTTCCTCCCCAATAGCTTTACGTCTCTCTTTGTTGAACCGTCGAAGAAACTGTTTGATCGGCTTAAACTTTGGATCCACATTAAGATTGTGCTCAGCGAACTCTCTCGGTACACCTGGCATGTCAGAAGGCTTCCATGCAAAGATGTCCCGATTCTCACGGATGAATTCGATGAGCGCGCTTTCCTATTTGGGATCCATGTGAGCCCCGATGATGAACTGCTTGGATGAGTCACCCGGATTGAAATCTACTGCCTTGGTATCATCCATTGAAAACTTGAGTGGTGGCTCAACTTCTGTCGTAGGCTACTTTAGCAGGGTCATATCCTCCGGATCAACGTTCTCTTTGTAAAATTTCAGCTCCTCCTGAGCACAACTAGACTCTGCATAAGCCGCATCCCGTTCCTCACACTCAAGAGCCGTTTTCCTGTTACCGTGAACGGTAATTGTGCCATTTAAGCCAGGCATTTTGAGTTGCAAATAAACATAGCAACGCCTAGCCATAAACTTAGCATAAGCCAGCCTCCAAAATAGCGCATTATAGGGACCTTTGATTTTGACCACTTCGAACCACAAAGACTCCACCCTGTAATTATGCTCATCACCAAAAGCTACTTCCAATGAGATCCGGCCCACCAGGTATGCTGATTTACCCGGGACCACACCATGAAAGACGGTGGAGGATGGTTTAAGATCCTTGTCAAGCAACTTCATCCGCCAGAAAGTGTCATAGTAAAGGATGTTGATGCTGCTACCTCCGTCCATAAGTACTTTATTCACCATATAGCCATTCACTTGAGGGGCCACAACTAGAGCCAGCCAGCCCGGGTCATCTACCTGCGGCGGAAGATCCTCCCGGCTCCACATTATATCATATTCATACCACGGAAAATATCGTGGGAAAGCCAAAGCAACCATATTAACCGCTCGCCTCTGCAGCTTCTCGTCTCCTTTACTGTGACCGGTCGTGAATACGTGATATTTTATAGAACTGAGCTGCTTCGGGTTACTCTGAAACCCGAACTGATTGCGCTGCTACTGATTGTTGTTATTGCCGTTGTTGCCAGGATGCTGTTGCGGCCCCCCTTGGTTATTCTGACCCAGATGCTCGTTTCCTGAACCGCCGGCGTCGAATCCAGCCCCTAACCCGCCGTGCCCTGAGCCGCTAGGCGGGCCACCGCCCTGGTTATTACGTGGTTGGGAATGCTGGTTTTTGAATCTCTGCATGATAAAGCAATCACCCCACACATGCAATTCCGGCTTGTCAGGCATGCTGTGCTCCGGACAAGCTTCCTAAGCGCCTGCTCTAAATTAAAAGGGCTCCTGTTTCTTAGCCTGAATTTTCCACCGCCCTTGGGATGATTCTGTCCTGTGTTGGTATTTGCCACTAATTCGGATCCGCTATCAGCGCTCTTCCGCATATTCTGATTCCCATTGTTCACAAAACCTTTTCCTTGATTGTTTTTCTTCCCTTGATTGGCTTTCTCATCATCCGAGCCCGGATCCTTGGTGTTATCTGAATCGACATACTCAGTCAAGGCCGTCATGAGCTCTCCCATATCCTGACACGTGCGCTTCAGCCGGCCGAGCTTCCGCTTGAATAGAACAAAATGACAATTCTTCTCTAAGATAAGCACCGCTTGAGCTGCTGTGATCTGCTCTAAAGAGTGAATAATGGTCGACACCCTCCGGACCCAATGATGGGCCGACTCATTCTCCTATTGAACACAATGGTCGAGATCGACAATAGTCATAGGCTGCTTACAGGTCCCGCGGAAATTCTTAATAAACTTTGCTCTCAGCTCCACCCATGATCTTATCGTGTTAGGCGGCAGACCTTTCAGCCATGTATGGGCCGGACCCTCAAGCATCATGATGAAGTATTTTGCGCATACCGCCTCACTGACATCCAACATCTCCATGGCCAGTTCATAACTTTCAACCTTTCGAGGCCCCTTAAAGTCTTTTGGCAGCCGTTCATTCCTCAGAGCCGGACTTAAACATGGCACCCCTATAGCTCTGGTACTCACCACTCCCATTGACACGGAAAGCGCCGGCTCTGGACGGGCTGCAGCTATCTCTGCCTCTCGCCTGTCTCCCGCCTGGTCCATGATGGCTTGCGCATCTAGAGCCGCCCTATTGTCCTACGGTGGTCCGTGGCGCGGGTGACTGCTGGAACACGCCAGCGACTCATAACTCCGGCTGAAACTTCAACTGGGGAGCGGGGTGGAGTGAACTCGGCTCAGGCTGTGAGTATACTTCTCTTGCTGGGCCATGGCCATCTCTAAATTTCCAATGGCGTTCCACACCTCTTCCGCAAAGGGTGCCTCATCTGGGATGCGGATTGTCTCAAGCCGGGCGGCCGCTGCCACCATGTTCTCAGCCGGGTTAGAGCAATGACATGCCGGTGTTGGAAAAGCCCTAGGTGAGATTTGGTTATGCTGGGGTGGATGAGTCGTCGGGCGCTCCATCGGGCGGCTCTCCGGCACACCCGTAACTCGCCCCGCACCAGGGGTGTTAAAAAGGTTCCTTGCTTCGTAACGTTTTGGTAGACGGGATTGATGCCTCCTCCGGTGCACCGCAGCCACTGAGCTCTACTCTAGCTCCAGTCGGAAAGCGTCTGCCTTGATGCACTCCGCTTCTTCCGCCATCTAAGGTTTCAGCTCGGCCATCCTTTGTCGTTCCTCTGCCATATGGCCCTTGATCTGTGTCACCTCTAGATTCCTGGCTGCTTGATTATCCGGTGTGACCTTTGTGGCCATGAGAGCTGTGAGTTCGTCCATCAGTTTCACTAGAACCTTAGCCAGCGGCGGCGGGCTATCACCTGCTGCGGCGGCTCTCGCAGCTGTGTCACCGGCGGCTGAAGCCGATCCTGCCATGAATACCACCGCATGAACCGGGGGGCTCAGAGCATCCGTCTCAACGCCCTCTACCTCAGAATAGTTGTTGTAGTAGCCCCCAAGGCCACCGTTGCTGAGCCGATATACTGATTCTGTCTCCCCACTTGAGGACTCATCTTCCGAGAAAATGAGAGTTCCCTGTGACCCAGACGCTTCTACGTCCATGCCTTGAGTGAAGCCCACGAGAACGTGCTTTTGACCCGAACGGGCACGGGCAGATTGCTTAACATGCGTAGATTGGAGACGTCGAGCCGGCTCGATGATGTTGGTGCAGACGTCCGGCCCGGGTGCAGATCCATCAACCTTTCCGATGAAAACCTGGATCCCGCTGAACGGAACCTGGAATCCATACTCCACAGAACCAGCATCAAGCCACCAGTTGGCATCGTCGATGTAGAGGTGGCTGCGGCGACTCTTGCTCATCCTTCCAACCACGTATCCTTCGAGCCCTGGGAGAGAGCCCTTTGAGAACTCAACACCACCAAGCGCTGGCCCCACGGTGGGTGCCAACTGTCATGGTTTTATCACGGGAGATGTCCGCGTGAATGGACTTAGGTTCGAGGCCATCGCTAACGAGGTGGACTCAAAGGGGTTAGTCGGGTCGAAAGACACGGATTTACCAAGGTTCGGCCCCTCGAATCGGGGTAATAGCCTACGTCCTGCTTGTGTTTGTATTGCTTGCGTATCGATTACAAGGAGCTAAAAGCTTGACCTAGTTCTCGATTGCTTGTCCTCTAAGTTGCCCCGGGTCTGCCTTTATATAAGAGGTCAGGACATCCGGTTCGTTACAATTGCTAACCGAGTCTCTCTCTGTCTTCTTGACTAAGATGTATGTGAGTTGGCTTGCACGCCCGGGTCTTCTCCGTCCGGGCCGTCGTACGGCCCACACCGTGAGCCTCCTATCTTCTTGGGCCACTAATCTTACAGCTCATCTTTGGGCCGGCTCACGAGCCAACAACATGACCCGGAGCCTCTTCGGCGGGGTCATATCTCCAACAGTACCCGAGCATGAGATTGCCGAGTCCCCGTGGCTCACGAATTACTACAACAATCCAGGTGGAGGTGCAAATGGGATCGTGCAGGATGATGTGACGTAGCTCCAGTGGGAGTATGACAAGGAGCGTGCCAGGATGTACGTGACTTATCCATACAAGTACAGTGGTCGTGGTTGAGATCTTTGGGCTAGCAAGCTAGTGTCATTGCAGCATTTTATCATTTGATTTCATCCATAGCCGGACCCTGCCTTTGTATTGATGATTGGAATAATTATGTGGATTTGTAACTTAGTATGTGGCGAGTGTAAGACAACTCATATACTCTTCTCTTCCTAAATGTATGCAATGATGCAGTACTTGCTAAAGGCAAGATGCGCCTGTATCCTTGTCGAGGCCCTCGTGTCTTAATATTGATAGCAACACATCTTGGGCGTGACATCCCCGGATCTTAATAAACAACCCGGGCCAGTGCTCCTCATGAGTGTTGGTCCCTACTAGAGCACCGTGTGCGGCCAACCTGGGGCAACTCGGGAGATGTTTATCAGGCCACCGTTTGCTTCATTTATTTGTCGTGTCCTGACAATGAGATATGTGGCTCCTATCGGGTTCATCGACACGTCGGGTGGCCTTGCTGGATTTGTTTTACCTTTCTCGAACGTCTTGACCGAGGAATTCCAAAAATACTTCGGGCTATGTCGAGGTGGCAGATTTCCTGTGGAATTGCCTAGGAAGATCACGAGATCCGTGGTCGAGGTTATTCTTGCTGCGTGTGGTTAATTTGTGTTGGACGAGTTGGAGCACCCCTAGAGGGTTAAATCTTTTGGAAAGCCGTGCCCGCAGTTATGTGGCAAACTTGGATACTTTGTTTAACACCCGGTCATAGCAAACTTGAAGTAAAATACACCAACTGTGTGCATAACCGTGACTTTCTCTTCTTGTGAGTTCTTATCTGAGAGAGAACACGGTGGGGTTATGTTTGACGTAAGTTGGTGTTCAGGATCAGTTAGTGATCATTACTAGTTCACATACGTAACTCGTAGACCACCATACTTTAGTTTCTGTATTCGTAAGTTAGCCACTCAAATAAATGCTTAGTCGCTTGCTACAGCCTCACCACTTAACCATACCTCACCCTTTAAGCTTTAATAGTCTTGATACCCTTGGAAATGAAATTGTTGAGTCCTTGTGGCTCACAGATTACTACCACAATAGTTGCAAGTACAGGTAATGCGATGATTGAACGTGAGCGCGATGCTTGTTTGTTTGGAGTTCTTCTTCTTCATCAATCTAGGATGGGTTCCAGGTGGCAGCCTGTGATAGCAACGGTGGATGTCATTTTGTTGTTTGTTTTCGTCCGTAGTCGGACCCTGCTCTTCTGTATGATGTTTGAATATGTTGTTGTATTGATGTGATCTTGTTGTAGCTTGTGGCAAGTGTAAGCCAATTCCATATACTCATCTCTTCTATAAATGTACTTGTAATGATATCCATTTTTGCAACACGACGAGATGCGCTTCTATCCCTATCGAGACCCTCGTGCCAAAAATAAGGATAGGATCACATCTTGGGCATGACATATCATGGTCGCACATGTATGGTTGGGATGGTCAACAAATCTTAAACCCTCCTTTTTCGAAAACACACACACTCGCTTCCTCTAGTAAACCACTTCTTTCTCAAGTGGTCACCCAACTCATCGACATATCCCTCGGGCATTAGCGTCACCCGATGAGGTTTTTGAAATGTCTTTGAAATCATTTCTTTTATTTTCATCACCATGCATATCCCATCCCACTTGCGTAGCAACTACTAGCAACCTAACTAGTCCCACCTGCACAACCCTCCTAAGGAGGTAGAGCCATGAGCGATGCAAGTATCAATGGTAAAAGTATTGGAGGTATCCCACCAAAGGGGAAAACACCACATCATGGTCAAATCATTGAAGTAACAGTGCTATATGTCATGCATGAAAAAAGTTTCTTTATCATGGTCAAAGTGCTGCTTGCCTAGCTCAACAAAGTCTTCAGGGTCTTCAAAGTCTTCGGGTCCAACTCCCTCATCAATAGCACAATCTATCGTCGCGATAAATAGTGATAATAATAAGCATCACACAAAAACAGAGTACACAAAGCTACTGTTAAATGCTACCCTATTCTAATAAATACTAAAAACTACAATGAAAATATTTATTCAAGGTTTTGCTGCGAAAAACAATTTTGAAAATTATTAAACAAAGGAAAACCCATAGCAAAGGAAAAAGGGAAAGGCCTTAGTGCCTTGGGCCGAATGCCTAGCCTTACCGGGCCAAACCGGCCAGGCCAGCCCAGCTAAGTTGCGGGTGCGCGCGTAGCTAGTTTCAAACCTGACGTGCGGGCCCCAGCGTCAGCGAGAGCGAGGGCGAGGGAGTGGGGTGTGGGGATGACAGGGGGTCCCACCTGTCATCTCCCACCTAAATACACGGGATGGCGATGCGGGGCATGACGACGACAGGATAATGTGGGAACAGACTCGGGGCTAGGTCGCCATTCTGGAGGAGGTGGAGGCAACTGGCAGGGAGGCCCTGGTCACCGGCACAAAGAATCCATGTCAGAGGAGCTTTGGGAGTGATCATCGGGGCCGCTCCATGCTGCAAAAGGGACGGGGACGAGGGGAAACAGGTGAGGAGGAAGCAGGTGATCTAGATCGAACCTAAACGGGGGCAGAGGAGGCCGTTACCTCATGAACGTCGGCGACCCGATGCGGTGGCGCTCGGCTTGATCCCGAGCACAGAGGCTTTGGGAGCTTACCTAGGGGGCACAAGGATTCTGCTGGGACGAGGAAACAGAGTATAGAGGGGAGAGGAGGCTCGGGGAGGGCCTTAAGTAGGCGGCCCTCGGTCCACCGAGCTCGGGTGCGCCCGTGCACTCGTGGTCGAGGTCAGAGACCATGGGAGTGGGAGGGAACGTGTCTGGGGTGCTCGTAGGGTTGGTCTAGGCCAAGGGGAGAGGAGAGAGAGGCAGGGAGCGCGCGCGTGCGAGCCCTGCTGTTGGCAGAGCTGGGCAGCACCGGGCATGCGTGCTGGAGGTCGCCCGAGAGAGAAGGAGGAACGGGCCGACAGGGTGGAGGCTTGCGGACGTCGGGGGCATCTCAGGGGACAGCTCCCCGCATCCCTAGGCCGTCAGGTGGCTCGGGATAGCTGCGCCAACAGTGCGGGAGCTCACTATAGCTCGCTCCAGAGCGTGGATATGCCCGGCATTGCCATTGCCCGCGCGCTCTGGGGTGCCCCAACTCTTCCTGAAGCTCATGGGGTTTTCTCAAATGCCCCTTGGATGCTTTGGAGCTAGGGTGAGATAGGGAGAAAACAAATAGGAGGGGAGAAGCTCCTGTCATGGTGAATCAGAGGGTAAAATGGGGTTTTTACCCCACCCGTTATTGAGATGAGGCCACAGAAATTTTACTGGAAGTAGAAGGTAACCCTGAGAGGTCGTGGTAAAAATTTGAGAGCAAGGGAAAGAGTAGAAGTGGTTAAAACAGTAGTTTTTAGAAAATGGCCAGAAGGTGTTTGATGGAGATTAGGGCAAGCAAATGGACGTTGCTTGCCAAGAGATTTGACAGGATCAAATGGTGGTTGGAATTAGGCCTGATCACCAAGTTTGAGATGGATCGATGAAAGTTCACAATGCAACTTTGGGAAACCCTAGAAAACAACAAAATTCGGTTTCGGTAGATCTAGTCGTGCTAAGCTAATCCCCTTGGTGCACCACTTAGTGAAGCACCATTATTTTGTGATTAGAACATGTCCAAAAAGTTTGGGGTGAAGGGAAGAAACATCACAATGTAAAGTGGTTCAAATTTGAATCTGGATAGGGAGGGTTTTGGAATAGTTTGATGAAACAAATCAACTTGTATTGAGATGAAACTTTGCAAGATCATCACCTATGACAATGTTGACTTGATGGAATTTTCTTGGAATTTATTGAGAATATTTCTTACAGAAATATTAAGAAATATTCGAAAAGCTTGATTTGGATAGAAAGGGTTTTGAGGGGTTTTGCCCATTATTTTGACCATGACCATGTTCTGAAACCTATATATATGGAAAATATATGTCCACTGAGTTTCCCTAAATTTTCTAAAATATTTTGAAAGCATTTAACTATTTTTTCCCTATGAAAAACCATTGTTGGTCTTGGGAAAAAGCCTTTAAGTAAAATATAAAAATAATCTATAAAATTAATATTTGGTGATTTTGGAAAGTCATATATATAGTAGGTTTGAAGTAAAGCTTTTGGGGAAAAGGATCCACCCAATTTGAGGACTTGCAGTGCAAACCTCAACTCAGGGTTTTTTGAAAGCCTAATTTGAATAAATCCCTTTTGGTCAAAATAAAATTTGGTAAAACTAGTTTTGGGCACTATTAACATGGCGTGATCATTGGGAAAGAGTTTGGGTCAAGGAAGATGAGTATGGAGAGGGATAGAATCTAAGGATGCCATACACAACAACCAAACAAGCAAACAAGCAACAATTCAAACAAGCACAAGCAGTGATAAAGTTTTAATTGGCTCCAAATATTATAAATCCAAGCATAACAAGGTGATACAAACACATGGTGTGACTGATCTACCCCCCTTACAAGAATCTCGTCCCCGAGATTCCTAGGGTAAGCACAAAAAAGATAAGGGAACTTAGATCTAAGATAGTCTTCACGCTCCCAGGTTGCTTCGGCTAAAGAGTGGTTGCTCCATTCGACCTTGAAGTACTTGATGGTGCGGCTTCGGGTGCAAAGTTCTTCCTCATCCAGAATGCGAACTAGCCTCTCACGATAAGTATGGTCTGGCTGAAGATCGATGGCTTGATGGTCGATGTCCTTGTAGAGGTTGGGGCGGTTGGGAGGTTGGAGACACTTCCGGAGTTGTGACACATGAAACACGTTTTGCACATCCAATAGTTCAGAAGGTAGCTCTAGATGGTAGGCAACTTCTACATGCATTGCGGTGATCTTGAAGGGGCCGATGTATCTTGGTCCATCTTTCCTCTGACGTGGAAATGCTTGGTCCCTTTAAGAGGCGTGACCCGGAGGTAAACACGGTCACCGACACAGAAGTTCACTTCTCAGCGGTGGGAGTCCATGTAGCTCTTCTGCCTTGATTTGGCGGCCTCCAGACGTTCTCGGACGAGTCGTACTTGCTCTTTTGCCTCGCGGAGGATATCTTGTCCAAAAACTAATCCTTCTTCGGTCTCTGACCAGTTGAGGGGAGTAAGACACTTATGTCCATACAACACCTCAAACGGCGCCATCTGAAGACTCGTCTGATAGCTATTGTTGTAGGAGAACATAGAAAAAGGTAGGCAATCTTCCCACTTGGCTCCATATGCCAAAACACAAGCATGGAGCATATGTTCGAGTATCTGATTTACTCGTTCTGTTTGCCCTCCAGTTGGGGAGTGAAAAGCAGTGCTGAAGGAGAGCTTAGTTCCCATAGCTTCTTGAACTTCTTCCAGAATCTTGAGGTGTACTGGGTGCCTCGGTCCAACACTATCTCCTTTGGAACTCCGTGAAGACTTATGGGCTACCTTGGTCAGGTGGTCGACAATGATCCAAATAGAATCATGTCCTTTACTTGACCTTGGTAAACCGGTGATGAAGTCCATTCCGACTTTGTCCCACTTCCATTCAGGCACTTTGAGAGGCTGCAATAGTCCAGCGGGTCGCTGGTGTTCCACTTTGACTCTCTGGCTATGTCACACTTAGCCACGAACGTGCCTATCTCCCGTTACATGCCATGCCACAGAAATCTTGCCTTGAGGCCTTGACACATTTTGGTTCCTCCAGGATGTATGGTGTATGGAGTGTCATGAGCTTCTTGCAGGATAAGGTTCTTGAGCTCCTCTTTGTTCGGTATGCAGATGCGATTCCCGGACCATACAACTCCTTGTTCATCCATAGTGAATCCTGCGGCCTTGCCTACCTTGATATTCCTCTTGATGCCTTCAATCCTCTCATGTCCCTTCTGAGCTTCCTTAATATCATCCATCGAGGTAGGCTTTGCTTCGAGGTTGGCGAGGAATCCAGGTGCAACTAGTTCCAAGTGGAAGCTTTCAAGCTCTTCATATAAGGGAGGTAGCCTTTCCTTAATCATGGCATTTAAGGCATAAGCCTTTCTGCTTAAGGCATCTGCTACCATGTTGGCCTTCCGGGGTGGTATTAAACACTGAGGTCATAATCCTTGATCAACTCCAACCATCTTCGTTGCCTCATGTTCAATTCCCTTTGGGTGAAAATATACTTCAAACTCTTGTGGTCTGTGTATATCTCACATCGCTTCCCCAGGAGGTAATGTCGCCATGCCTTCAAGGCATGAACCGCGGCTACCAACTCAAGATCATGAGTAGCATAATTCTCTTCATGAGGACATAGCTATCAGGATAGATATGCTACAATTGTGCCTTCTTGCATTCGAACACCTCCAAGCCTAGTTCTCAATGCATCACAATATATCACAAACTCCTTGTCAATATCAGGGGTGGCCAAAACTAGGGTTGTGGTCAATCTCTTCTTGTGCTCCTGGAAGCTTTCCTCGCACTTGGCTGTCCATTCGAACTTATTGTCCTTCTTCGAAAGCAGGGTCATGGGTCGGGCAATGCCCGAGAACCCTTCCACGAACTTGCGGTAATATCCCAGGAGTCCGAGGAAGCTCTTGACTTCCTTCACGGTGGTTGGGGATTGCCATTCAATCACTTCTTCAATCTTGGCAGGATCCACTAACAATCCTTCTGTAGTCAACACATGACCCAAGAATCCAACTTCATGCAGCCAGAATTCACACTTGCCAAATTTGGCGTAAAACCGATGCTCTCGAAGCTTTTCTAGGACAATTCTCAAGTGTTGCTCATGGTCTTCTTCAGACTTAGAGAAGGTGAGTATGTCATCAATGAAGACAACAACGAACTTGTCCAAGTACTCCACGAAGACTTTATTCATGAGGTACATGAAGTAGGCAAGGGCATGGGTTAACCTAAATGACATGACCGTGTACTCATACATGCCATATCGGGTTAAAAATGTCATCTTCAGAATGTCTTGGGGTCTGATCTTCAGCTGGTAGTACCCTGACCTGAGGTCGATCTTGGAAAACACCTTGGCTCCGTTCAACTCATCAAACAGGTCTTCCATATTGGGGAGTGGGTACTTGTTCTTTACTGTGACTTCATTGAGAGAATGGTAATCGACATAGAGTCTGATAGTACCGTCCCTCTTTGACACAAATAGAACAGATGATCCCCAAGGAGAGGCACTAGGGCGAATGAGTCCTTTTCTAAGCTGCTCTGCTAGTTGCTTCTTCAATTCAGCCAACTCTTTGGACCCCATCCTATAGGGCTTCTTATAGATGGGCCTGGATCCTGGCATTAGCTCAATGATGAAATCAATGTCGCGGTCAGGAGGCATTCCGGGCAGCTCATCAGGAAACACATCCGGGTATTCAAATACCACTGGCACTTGGTCAAACTCAATTCTCGATAGACAGTTAGCTTGAGAGGCTTGAGTGGAGGTAGGGTTGGGAACATACTTGACTTCCACTCCTTGGCTATTGGTCATGGTGACAATACTCTTGGCACAGTCTAGCAATCCTTGGTGCTTGGTCAACCAATTCATGCCAAGGATGACGTCCAAGCCTGGTGAATCCAAAACTATAAGGTCTACTAGGAAGTCTACCCTATTGATGTTAATCTCCACTCCTTTACAACCTAACCCAGACTTCATAACTGATCCCGGGGTTTGTATCAACATATGACTACCCAGGGGTGTAGGCTTCATGCCACTCTCTAGTGCAAACTTTTGGGTGACAAAAGAATGCGAAGGTCAACAATCAAACAGTACTGTTGCTGGGGTTGGCTTGACAAGGAACGTACCCAGTATGATGTCAGGATCTTCCTGGGCTTACTTAGCGGTGACGTGATTCACACGACCCTTGCCATTGTTGGGCTGATTGCGGGAAGCTGGGTTACTTGGTGGTGCTCCACGGCCTTGACCTTGGTTTGGCGCATTGGGGCGCGGGGCATCTGGCTTCTTGTTGGGGCATAGCTTAGAGATATGTCCAGACTGACCACATCCTAAACAAGTGACTTAATCAGGGTTGTTGTTGTCGTTTCTGCTGCCATTGTTGTTCTTAGGGTTGTTGTAAGCTGGCCTGGGATTGGCATACTGCTGAGGCTAGTAGCTCGGACGAGGCGCAGGAGGTCTAGCCTGCTGTGGCTGATAGGTCAGCTTGGCTGAGGCTGGCTGCCAGGGGCGATGCTTCTGATCGCTAGAGCTACCCTTGCTGACCATCTTGCGCTTGCGAGTGTTGTCTATGGCATAACACTTGTCTATGGCTACCCTTGTTCACCAGGTCGAAGAAGGAACGACAGTCGTAGACAATGAGCTGATACTTCATGGTCTATTGAAGTCCTTCCATGAAGCGTTCCTTCTTGGCAGCGTCCGTGTTGACATCTTCAGGTGCATACCTTGACAGTAGGTTTAACTTCTGCAGGTACTTCATGATAGAGAAACTTCCTTGCTTCAGCGCTCGAAATTCTCTCTTCTTGATAGCCATGATCCCAGAAGGAATCTTGGTGGTGCGGAATCCTTCCCAAGTGATCACACGTTCACCTTGCATGAGTTTGAATCCATCCCACCAAGCTCGTGCGGTACCTCTGAGGAAGTGAGAGGCATAAAGCACCTTCTCACCAGCCTTATTGCAATTGACTAGTGCAAGGAGGTCCTCGATGGTGCAGATCCAGTCGTCACCATCCATGGGTTCAGCAGTCTCGGTGAAGGTTGGGGGCGAATTCCTCATGAACTCAGACAGAGTGGAGCGGCCATTGCCATTCCTGCCTTGCTGCTGGTTGTTCACAAGGGCCTGAGCCATATGCTGAATAGCAGCGTTGGTGGCTTGGCATTCCTCTCGGAGAACTTGGAGAACCTGAGCCATATGCTGAATAGCAGCGTTGGTGGCTTGGCATTCCTCTCAGAGAACTTGGAGAACCTGAGCTATGGTCATGTTCTCTGGTGGAGGTGGTGGCGGGGGATGTCGCCTTGTGGCTGCTCCTGCTGTCCTCCAGCATGAGCAGTCCCACCAGCTCCCTATTGCTGGCTTTAGTTGCCGGCTTCAGGGTTGGCGAAGGATCTGTTGCGGGTAGCAGTCACCATCATGTTTGGAGCAGCCAAGTCAAACAACTGGGATGGACAAGAGGAAAAGCCACAATGGAAAAGTGCGCCTAACGGGGTTGGTCAAGTGCAAGTGTGTTGAAACAAAGGTCGAAGGACCAACACATATATTCAAATAAGATAGACGATGGAGTCGCTTACATGTTGCCTAAGGGAAAAGCGCGACTTGCATCGGAACACAAACAATAAAACAATCAGCAAGCACACATGGTTTCATATGAACCATTATACGGAGTCGACTTCGCATGAGGGGTACATGACTGATCCTACCCTAGGAGTTCTCAGAATAAGGTGGTTGAGTGCTTGGTTGTCGTAGTCACCCTCCTCTGGGTCTTCCTCCTGCTCATCAGCTGAACATGCATCATTCCCAGTCGAAGGGGTCGGGGAGAAAGGAGGTCCATCTCGATGACGCTTTGTTGGCGGGTCGGTGAAGAGCTTACGGTACTCCTTGGCACTCATGCGATGATGACGTGTGGGTGCATGTCTAGATGGGAACACTCCTCCTCAATAAGCGACGGCTGGTCGTCCCTCGGGGGCTCCATCCTTCTAGATCTTGTCTGGCTTCGTCTTGGCTTGCCAAAGTAGCTCTCGGGTGTGGTGAAGTTCCTCGTGGAGCTTCACGGACTCCTTAATCAAGTTGTGCACCAGACTATTGGCAGAGAGGCTGAAGTAGGTCTAGAACCTGAGTGGTGTGCAATCCTCCTGGGATGGAACCAACGTCCAAATCTCGCCTAGATCATCCTTCCTAAAAGGAAGGTACCGAGTAGCCGACTCGTCAGCCATCTCTGGAATGATGTCTCGCAGGTGCAGAAGGGCCTTGCGTGCAGCTAACTCGACTGCGAGTACCATTTTCTGGAGGTATCCCACCGAAGGGGAAAACACCACATCATGGTCAAATCAATCAAGATGAAAATAATTTATATATGAAAATTTATCAGAAAGATCCAATGAATCTAATGGTGCTATTATCATGAATGTTAGAGCAACCTATGTAGAAGCACATTGACATTTGCTAATAGGTTAATATGTGGAATTTGAAATGAAGAACGATTTTGAACCTATATTCAAACTCACTTCAAATTAACTTGGACAATAGCTACATCAGATCATCCATACATGCTGCCATGTCATGATCATGCATCATATTGTTGCACTTGCATGTATTGATTGCTATTTATCTGCATTACGGTAGGCCCTTCTTCTAAGGATAACCTCGAGTATTCGAACGAAGGAGAGAACCTTCCTGCTACCTAGCAAGGCAAGCAACCCCCTTGACAATTCTGATAATATCCCACTCTCTCGCTCATGCTCTAGTTTATTGCATTAGGAAAATGTTCACTTGTGTGTCATACACGGTAGATGAACCTATTCTTTTGCATGACATGTCATTGTCAAAGTAAATAGGTAAACCTTGCAACCTAGCATACCTGGTAGATGCTTGTGCCATGATGTGCTTACCTTAATTTGCCTACTATGCTTGCTATGCTTAGAGTTGTGTCAGGTCTGTTTCATCCAGGTGATGAACTGGAGTGAAACCATGTTGTTCTGATGTGATAAGCTTACGATGAACTCGATTTGGTAAAGGTAGCGATGAGAGGCTATGTAGGAGTACATAGCGGGTTGTCTCATTGGGACCGTTCTTAGGAACCGAGTTCCGTGTTTATGATCCAAGACTAGATACTACCACACGTTGGGATACTTAATTGACCCTCTCGACTTATCAGTCGCTTAGTCCTTAGTCCAGGAGTTGCAAGTAGTTTATGGTGTTTATAGCATGCTGGACGCCGTGCGTAGCGCTGACCCTAGGGGTGGGTTATGACGCGGTAGGCAGTGGCACGGTGTACCAAGGGTCACCCGAATGGTGGGCTTGGGAACCCTGCGCACATCGTTTGGGGCCGTAGCAGAAACTTTGTCCGGACGTCCATGCGGGTTCAGTATCAAATAGGCGATATCCTGGACTAGAGGTCTTATGTGATTGATGGTCGTGGCCGACTCCCTCGCTGGGCTTCCGCTTGAAGGTTGCCGAGGTGCATGGTTTTATGAGCACACAACGATAAGTGGCGAGAGTGTGTATGAAGAAGTACACCCCTGCAGGGTATGGAACTATTCGAATACCCACGTCCTCGGAAATGGACTACTTGGAAAACTTATGTTGTTCATAGATAATCAAATGGATACTCATAAAAATATCAAGACAAGTGTGAGTACCGTGGATGGCACCCTCCCAGAAGAGGGAAGTGAATTCATGGTGGTGTATTGTCATGGAGTTAGTGGACTCGTGTGCGATATCTAAAATGAAAACAAAGAGTTAAAATTGTGTATTG
Organism: Hordeum marinum; assembly: GCA_022496015.1. Lineage (NCBI taxonomy): Eukaryota > Viridiplantae > Streptophyta > Magnoliopsida > Poales > Poaceae > Hordeum > Hordeum marinum. Next base: position 195,563,509 of record CM039677.1, read on the forward strand.
TAAGTTAGCAATGAGTCAAAGCTGGCATTGTTGCATAAACTCCACCACTCCCCTTGTTGACACATGAGCATGAATAGACTAGGTCTGTTTTAAAGACTTGTTGAGTAAGTTTGTACTCATGTTTGCTTAATAAATGTTGCAGATGAGACCCAGGACCCATCAGGTGGGTTCTTTCTAGATGTCGACGATACCGAATAGCTGGTGTCCCAGCTACGACCTATGCCCTGTGGCGGGTTGTAGATAGTCAGGCCACGTGCCTTTTTACCCCTTTCATCTGTCTGTACTCAGACAGCTTATGCTTCCGCTTGGATTGTATGAACTTGTTTGTATGACTTGATTGTCGGGTCATGTGACCCCTATATGTAAGAACATGTTATGCAAGGCTCGTCTGAGCCCCTTAAATAAAAGTTGTTGTATGGTTACATTGTGATGCCAGGGTTGTATCTATCCATATTGGGCATGTCGTGCGTACGTGTGACGTGCAACGGTATGTATGGGATCCGACACCGAGTGATGTGCCTTTAGTAGTAATCTTTACGTGCAGTGATGGCATTTACGTGCAACGGTATGTATGGGATCCGACATCTACGTGCAGTGATGGCATTTACGTCTCATGGCGTAATGGAGTCCTTGTAGCTTGCTATGACTCGTCTACACACGCTTGAGGCTGACACCTGCATTGTTGGGTTACATATGTCTATTTCTGTACGGATGTGCCACTTGGGTTCTATGACTAGTCATGTCGGCCCGGGTTCTCTGTCGTTTGATTGCCAGCGACATGTTCACATACATGAGCCAAAATACACAAATGGTCCTGGCTAAGGTAAGGCTGCAGCCATGGAGCTTATCGTGCGTGAGGCCGCAAAGTGATGTGATATGTTACAGTCTGGATTCGTATGACTTAGGATCGGGGTCCCGACAATCTCATAGAATGTGACAATATGAAATGCTTTATGTAAAAGTGGTAACCCCACTTGTGCTTAAATGATGAGTATGACCTATGATCAAGTATTCTTACTTGGCTCCTAAGTCAACTACTCATATATATATGACTCGGTCATCGCTAAAGTGCTTGTTAGATGGTATTGTTTTTGTGCATGTTTGCCATGATTTTATTTGACATCTTATTGTGTGAGCATGTTGGTCTGCATTTTTTACTAATTCGAGGATATACAATTGGTGCTATTTTTTTTTTGCTTCGCACTTGCCAATTGGATATACAAGAATGCCTAGGACCACTCCTCTAGATATCTATTCTTTCTCACCTCATATTCTATTCATGATGCATCACAAAATTTGAACAAGTACTTCTCGATCTCTTTGTGTGAGGAGCACTCGGAGTTCCGTATCGTCAAGGACTGACCATTAAAACCTCCCAAGTACATCTCGGTGGAACAAACTCCAAATTCTCAGTCTCACCGAATGCCTAGGGTTGATCTAGCTTTTCAATATTGGTACTACAGATTTCATATTCACGATTACACCGAATTTCCCTGTCAGCTAATAGTTGTGAAACTCGGTGACACCCAAAATATCAATTCGGTGTCACCGACAGCGATGGGTATATAATCGGTGGACCCAACATTTTGAAATCCATTCTTCAAATGTCGCGCCTCCACAACCCTAGTTGTTGCCCCGAAGGGCCCTGGTTATTGCCTTGCTTCCCCGACCACCTCCGTCGCTGGTAATCGCCACAGTCGACGTTTTCTTCTCCAACGTCACCGCCATAGCTGATCCATCTCCAAATTAGGGTATGGATTCGGGCCCCTCTCGTGCTCCACCGTTTGATTCGTGTGCATTAGGGTTTATTCCTAGTCTAGCCATAGTTTGAGATCTTTCCATCCAAAATAAAATTCCATAGGATAGAGAATTTTACCTTCCACCCGATGAAACTCGGTGGAACCGAAGTGAGCAAATCGGTGTCACCGATTTGTATGTCAGTGTTGCTGAGAACTTTCTCGGTGAAACCGAGTACACCTTTCGTTCTCACCGAAAGGGGTGCCAAGTTTTGGCTAAGGAGAAACTTACTCTCGGTAGCTCCAATATTATTGCTTCGGTTGTACCGATTTTCATGTGACAGAATGTAAACTTTGAAAATATTTTGTTCAAACTTTCAAAAATTTCTGCATTTTGTGATGACTTATCCTATTCCACTCTTGTATACTCTATTCACACGGTCAGACATGTCAGGCTCAGAAGATAGTCAGAATTTGCCGGAGCAAAACGTTGAGGTGAGTTCAGGCACTAGTCCCGAGTCCAGTTCTTCTAGAGATCCGGGCACTCCCAGTTGTCATGGGTTGCCTAAAGCTGGCACTAGGACAAGGAAGAGACTGAAGTCAGAAGAACAAGATTCTGATTTTGTCCCAGAATATTGTTCTTGCTAAGAAGCAAGAGAAGGCTACAAGGAAATCTGCCAATGAGGCCACCTCATCTAGGAGGGTGGTCAGCAAAATTTATGCATCTGTAGAGCCTCATCTAGGAGGGTGGTCAGCAAAATTTATGCACCTGTAGAGACCTTTAAAGCACATTAGAGTTCTAGGGAAACTATGTCTCTTGAGATTCCAAGGAATTCTTTGCCTAAGAAGGATGGAGAAAAGAAGACAACTAGGAAGAGGATCATCCATGTGATGGGCAGAGCTACCTCTATTTATGAGGATCCAGAGGAGGTTGCTGGTGCTGCTGCTGAAGAGGAGGAAGAGGAGGTACCTGCTGCTCAAGCCCCTCCTAAGAAGAAGGCTAAGAAACTTTTGTCTTATTCTATGCCTAAGTCTAGTCCCTCCAAGAGCACCAAGGCTGCATCCAAGAAAGCTGCTGCACAGAATTCGAAGAGGGCTACCAGAGATATACCTGCTTCTGAGAAGAACAAGAAGTCCACTTTTAGAGAAGTAGATGATGATGAAGATGTTATGTCTGTTCTGATGAAGCTTAGAGCTCACCTTCCTATAAATGATGCCATCCATCCTAGAGCTAAGGATATGAGGAAAAGCAAGGATTCAGGGTTGAGGGCATGGAGAGCTATTGATCCATATGCCCACAGGAGAAACACTACTGTGGATTACATGTTTTACACCAAGAAGCAGTAAGACTTCTATGAGACAGTTTTGCTTGACAATAGCCCTGTAGTTAGTGACATGAGATATGTGGACTAGAAGCACATCAAGGATAATGTGGATTACTTTCCATGTGTCCAAGACAACTTCCACTTCATTGGGCTAGATAAATTTGTTGGCAAGGAGTTCACTCCTTGGAATGATGAGATGATCATGCAGTTCTACTCCACTTCTCATTTTTATGGAGATGGCAGGATTGTTTGGATGATTGAAGGAGCAAGATATGAATCTACTGTGATGAGTGGGATACCATCTTAGGAGTCCCTGAGGTTGAGGATGGAGTTGGATGTCTAGTCATAATCCAAGGAGCATGACAATGCTATGCATGATATGTATAATCCTATCCCTGCTGCTAATGTGCAATCTCACAAGTTGGGATCAATTTACTTCTTCCAACCAGGCTTCCGTACCATGAACACCATCTCGAGGCATACTTTGGTGCCCAAGTCTGGAGATGATATGATGATTTGTGGATACTCCATCAACATGCTCATCCATCTTGATCCTCACACCAGGATTCAAGTGATGAATTTGATAGTGGAGACTGTGAAGAGGGTTGCTACTGATCAAAAGTGCTCAGGCTGCTATGCACCCTCTCTTCAGATGCTTATCAATTCTAAGATTGGGAAGCACATCTTTGCTCTGGATAGACCCCACTTGCCACTTCAGCCAGATCTCAAGGACAATGTTCTGGTGATGGACCTAGACCATCCCACATCAGCTGTAGCTCAGGCACAAGCAGAGGCACAGGGAGAGGTAGCTCAAGCCACGAGCGCTCAGGTGTCACACCCCGTGTTTGTATCACCTTGTTATGTTTGGATTTATATAATTTGGAGCCAAGTAAAACTTTTTCAATGCTTCAGCTTGTTTGAATTGTTGCTTGTTTGCTAGGTGTGTATGGCACTCTTAGATTCTATCCCTCTCCATATTCATCTTCCTTGAATGAAAATTCTTACCCAATGATCATGCCATGCGAATAGTTCCCAAAACTATTTTTATCAAATTTTATTTTGAGCACAAAGGATTTATTAAAGTTAGGTCTTCCGAAATCCCCTAAATTGAGGTTTGCACTACAAGTCCTCAAACTGGGTGGATTCTTTCTCCCCAAAGGCCTTAATTCAAACCTACTATATATATGACTTCCCAAAACAACCAAACATTAATTTTAAAGGTTATTGTTATATTTTATTTAAAGTCTTTTTCTTATGACCAGAAATGGTTTTTCTTAGGGAAAAATTATTTAAATGCTTTCAAAATATTTGAGAAAATTTAGGGAAACTCACTGGACATATATTTTCCATATATATGAGTTTCAACACATGGTCATGTTAATATCATAGGCAAAGCCCCTCAAAACCATTTCTGTCCAAATCAAGTTTTTGAAATATTTATATAAGAAATATTCTCAATAAATTACAGGAAAATTCCAGCAAGTCAACACTATCATAGGTGATGACCTTGAAAAATTTCATCTCAATCCAAGTTGATTTGATCCAACAAACTATTCCAAACCCCTCCCAGTTCAGATTCAAATTTGAACAACTTTATATTGTGAAGTTTCCCCCCTTGACTCCAAACTTTGTGGACATGTTCTAATCACCAAATAATGATGCTACACTAAGTGGTGCATCAAGGGTATTAGCTTAACATAACTAGATCTACAGAAACCCCATTCTATTGATTTCTAGGGTTCCACAAAGTTACATTGTGAAATTTCATCAAACCATCTGAAACTTGGTGATTAGGCTCATTTTCAACCACCATTTAATCTTGTCATATCTCATGTCAAGCAAAGTCCATTTGCTTTCCGTAATCTCCATCGAACACCTTCTGGTCAATTCTAGAAACTACTATTTTCACCATTTTTACTATTTCCCTTGCCTCCAAATTTTTACCACACCCTCTTATAGTGCCCAATCACCTCCAGTAAGAACCTCAGGTCCATAAACCACTAGGAGATGTGGTAAAACCCCCATTTTCACCTCTAGAAAGCCCTGACAGGAACATTTTTACTTCCCCTCTCTCATTTCTTTCCAAGACACTAGGGGACACGTTGGTGCCCATTTTCTATGCCCTACCGGCCATTTGGGCGCTCTAGAGCTCGCTACAGTGCGCTCCCGCACTATAGCCGCCCCCATCCTGAGCCCCCCGACCACTTGGGCATGTGGGAGCATGTCCCCCGGTCGCCCCTCGACGGCCGCAACGCACCAGGAGGTTGGGCCCCTCCTCCCTCCTCCTCTACTGCCCCCTTAGCCCGCGCATGGCACTGGCCGAGTGCCCCAATGACCGAGCTCGCATGCGCGCACCTTTGGTCCACCTGGCTACCCTCTTCCTATCCGCGGACACGGACCAAGTCCAAAACCACCGGGACATGGCCCGGGGCGTCCCTGTGGCCCATGGCGATGCCCTTGTCCTCACCGGCACACCACGCCCATGGTAGACCGGCGCCCGCCTATAAATCGCCTCCCCCAAGCTCCGCCTGCTCCCCTGTCGCTCCCTCCTCCCCTCAGTCGCTCTCCCATGCCCAAACCCCCCTCATTTCTGTGGCCGGGAGTTCGAACCCTCGCCGAAACCCTCGCCACCATGCGGGTTCCCCCTCACCGACGATTCCCTCCACCCCGGCTGCCGCCTCGACCACCCACCGATGCGCGGGACGCCCCTGAGCATGTCGGTGCTCTCCGCTTGAGCCGCCATGGCCTGAGCCCCCGCTGGTGAGCTCCCCTCTGCTACCTGTCGCGAGGTGAGGGAAGACAGGTGGGGCCCACCTATCATACCCTCACCCTTCCCTCTCCCGTTTACAGGTCGGGCCCGCGGGCAGGTTTAGAAATAAACCTGCCGTGCACACTGTCTCTCCCTGGCCTGGTTCCCCTTTGGGCTGGCTCATGTGCGACGTTTTTGTCCCAATAAGGCACAATGCCGCTTTTCTTTTTCTTACACCCTGAAAACCCCAAAAATCACCCAAAATAAGGCTCATGTGCTCGACGTTATTGAGATAATTCCAACTCCACAAATCTTGAAATATTATGTAGAATTTAATTGTGCCATTTGTAAAATATTTTGAAAATATTTTATGTACTATTTTATTTAAAAAACCCCTTTTTGGCATTTTTTGCCACTATTAAAAATAGTTTTGAAAACCTTTTTCATGTCAAAACCGTAGGAGAATATTTTTATTATAGTTTTTAGTATTTATCAGAATAGGGTAGCATTTTTATTAGTAGCTTGTGTGCTCTGTTTTTGGGTGATACATATTTTTATCGCTATTTATCGCCACGATAGATTGTGCTGTTGACGAGGAAGTTGGATTATGAGGGTTGTGCGGGTGGGCGTAGATAGGATGCTAGTAGATTCTACGCAAGTGGGTTTGGGTTTATGCATGGTGATGGAAAGAAAGGGATGATTACAAGACTTTTCGAAAACCCTATTGGGTGCCACTAATGCCCAAGGGAGAGGATGATGAGTTGGGTGACCACTTGTGAAAGAAGTGGTGTATCGGAGCTAGTGAGTGGGTGTGTTCGAAAATGGATTAGATTTAAGATTTGTCGACCGTCCCAACCTTACATGTGCGACCACGATACCCCTTATGGGTTGGGCTTTGTTGATTACTAAGGTTGGTGCTAGCAGGGAGGCCGCATTACTAGTAGCGAGAGTGAAGTGGTCACTCTCGAGACGGGGTCGTCCCGGAAGTACAAGGCCATGTGCTGTCTTTACAGGCACCGGCCACACCGTTGCGTGCCCTCATGGATGATACGTGTGATGTATATCATGAGGGATGGAACCAACGAGTGGACTCTTTGTTTAGTATCACCATGGGAAATGCATTGTTTGGGCGCTTACCTCGGGTATGTAATATACCGCGAGTGGGGGATGACACGGAAGTTCCCCGAGTCTTGTGGGTAAAGCGCGCAACCTCTCCAGAGTGTAAAACTATTCGAATAGTCGTGTCCACGGTCAAGGACAGTTGGGTGGTGCTTCTTAGACTATGTCCAGATGTTTTCGCAAACTTGGTGTGTGTGTGTGGATGGCACAAAGATGACTCTTGAGATAAGTCAGATGATCTGACGTGATGATTGAGCATGAGATGTTCAACCCCCTAATCATGATGATATCTCTAGCTTGCTCATTTGGATATTTACCATCTATTAATGCATGCTTACCTAGTTACTCGATCATGTCATTACATTCAAAATTAGCTTTCTGCAAAATACCTATTAGTGCTATATCATACATTGTTACACCTTGTTCCACAACATGGGTTGCTTGCGAGTACGTTCAAAGTACTCATTGGCTTGCCACTGATTATTTAATTGGTTAGGCATGGAAGAACAGGAGAATGGATAAGAGTTCATTGGTGACGAACATGCGAACTAGGACGCTTCCCAATCAGAATGCCTATAGGTTTAAGGCAGCTGGCAATGGGTTCACGCTTTCGATCATGATTTCCGCTGTTTGTTGAGTTTGTGTATTTGGTCCTTGAGGCCCTATCTATGTAAGACTAGACCTTCATGGTCTTTATTTGTGTAAGACGCTAAATGTGGATATAATACTCTTGTTATTCATCTTCCGTGTGTTTAGTGAGAATTGATCTCTGGGATCACTGTACACGTGCATTCGGTGATCACGACTTATGAGTCGGGGTCCCCACACAACTGGGATCAGAGCCATCCTGACTGTAGGAAGCCCTTAGTTAGCATGGACTTTAGTTAGGATAAAACCACTTTCAAAACTACACCTAGCACATATACTTAGGAATTCTGTAACTATTTACCCCTTCTATTTCTTCACACAACACTCTGCTGACTCTCCTCTCTTCAAACCTTTGTAGATGGCCGTCGTACCCGAAGCCTTCCTGACATCCGGCTTTTCCCTTACTCCTTGGGGATAGCCTGGAGAAGTGCCAGTTTTGCCAACCACCCGTTTCCTCTACCACGAGCACTGGGTCGATGCCATTATGAAGGAGTACCACGTGTATGTGGTCGTGAAGGCAAACGACTTCCCGACCAGTTTGTTCTTTGAAGGACCACAGATGGAGACCATGATGCTCGCACTCGAGTCAGTTGCACGCAAGGCACTTTTGCACCTACAAGACGTCATTCCAGAGATGGCTGATGAGCCGGCTACTCGCTACCTTCCTTTCAGAAAGGATGATCTTGGCGAGAGTTGGACACTGGTTCCAACCCAGAAGGATCGCACACCACTCAGGTGCTAGACCTATTTCAGCCTCACCGCCGATAGTGTGGTTCACCACTTGATTAAGGAGTCCGTGAAGCTTTGCAAGGAACTTCACCACACCTGAGAGCTACTTAGACAAGCCAAGACGAAGCCAGAGAAGATCAAGAAGGATGGAGCCCCCGAGGGACGACCGGCTGTTGCTTACAAAGCAGGAGTACCCCTAGCTAGAGATGCACCTACACGTCATCATAGCATGAGTGTGATGGAGTACCGTGAGCTCTTCACCGACCCGCCAACAAAGCATCGTCAGGATGGACCTCCTCGCTCCCTGAACCCTGCGACAGGGACTGATGCCCGTTTAGATGATGAATAGGAGGAAGACCCGGAGGAGCGTGACTACAAGACCGAGTACTCCACCACCTGAGTCCGAGAACCCCTAGGGTAGGATCAGTCATGTACCACTCATGCAAAGTCAAGTCCGTGTAATGGTTCATATGTAACCATGTGTTCTTTTTGATTGTTTTGTTGTTTGTGTTCCGGTGCAAGTCGTGCTTTTGCCTTAGGAAACATGTCAGCGACTCCATCATCTATCTTATCTTAATGTATGTGTTGGTCCTTCGGCCTTTGTTTACCACACTTGCACTCGACCAACTCCCTAAGGCGCGCTTTTACATTGTTTCTTTTCCTATCTGTCCTAGTTGTTTGACTTGGCTGCTCCAAACAGGATGGTGACTGCTACCCGCAACAGCTCCTTCGCCAACCCTGAAGCAGACAACTCAAGCCAGCAACAAGGACGTGGTGGGGCTGCTCACGTTGGAGGACACCGGGAGGAGCCACAAGGTGACATTCCCCAGCCACCACCTCCACCAGAGAACATGACCATACCTCAGTTTCTCCAAGTTCTCCGGGAGGAACGCCAAGCCAACAATGCTTCTATCCAACAGATGGCTCGGGCCCTTGTGAACAACCAGCAGCAAGGCAGGAACGACAATGGCCGCTCCACTCTGTCTGAATTCATGAGGAATTCGCCCCCAACCTTCACCGAGACTGCTGAACCTTTGGACGCTGACGATTGGATCCGCACCATCGAGGACTTGCTTACACTGGTCAATTGAAATGAGGACCGTGAGAAGGTACTCTATGCCTCTCACTGCTCGAAGGTACCGCCCGAGCTTGGTGGGATGGATTCAAGATCATGCAAGGTGAGCGTGTGATCACTTGGAATGACTTCAAGGAAGGATTCTGCACTGCCATATTCCTTCTGGGATCATGGCTATCAAGAAGAGAGAATTCCTAGCGCTAAAGCAAGGAAGCTGCTCTGACAAGGAGTACCTGCAGAAGTTCAACCTGCTGTCAAGGTATGCACCTAAAGATGTCAACACACAAGCTGCCAAGAAGGAATGCTTCATGGAAGGATTTCAACAGACCCTAAAGTATCAGCTCATCGTCTGCGACTGTCGTACCTTCTTCAACCTAGTGAACAAGTCTCTCATGCTAGAAGAAAAGTGTCGTGCCATAGACGACACTCGCAAGCACAACATGATCAGCAAGGGTAGCTCCAGAACCAAAAGCCTTGCCCCTGGCAGACAGCCCCAGCCAAGCCAACCTATTAGCCACAGTAGGCTAGTCCTCCTGCGCCTTGTCCGAGCTACCAGCCTTAGTAGTATGCCAATCCTAGGCTAGCTTACAAGAACCCCAATTACAACACAGGTGGCAGGAACTACAACAACAACCCTGGGCAAGTTACCTGTTTTGGATGTGGTCTCTCTGGACACATCTCTAAGCTATTCCCCAACAAGAAGCGAGATGCCCCATGCCCCAATGCGCCAAATCAAGGTCAAGCCTGTGGAGCACAACCAAGGAACCCCGCTCCCCACAACCAGCCCAACAATGGCAAGGGTCGTGTGAATCACGTCACCGCAGAGGAAGCCCATGAACACCCGGACGTCATACTGGGTATGTTCCTCGTCAACTCAACCATAGTAACAATATTGATTGATTGTGGAGCTTCGCATTCTTTTGTCACCCAGAAGTTTGCATTAGAGAGTGGCATGAAGCGTACACCCCTGGGTCGTCGTATGTTAATACAAACCCCGGGATTAGTTATGAAGTCTGGGATTGGCTGTAAAGGAGTGGATATTAACATCAACGGGGTAGACTTCCTAGCAGACCTTATAGTTCTGGATTCACCAGGCTTGGACGTCATCCTTGGCATGAATTGGTTGACCAAGCACCAAGGCTTGTTAGACTGTGCCAAGAGGATTGTCACTATGACCAATAGCCAAGGAGTGGAAGTCAAGTATGTTCCCAACCCTACCTCCACTCAAGCCCCTCAAGCAAACTGTCTATTAGGAGTTGAGTTGGATCAAGTGCCAGTGGTATGTGAATTACCGGATGTATTTCCTGATGAGCTGCCCGGAATGCCTCTTGACCACGACATTGAGTTCATCATTGAGCTTATGCCCAGATCAAGGCCCATCTATAAGAAGGCCTACATGATGGGATCCGAAGAGTTGGCTGAATTGAAGAAGCAACTGGCAGACCAGCTCAGAAAAGGATTCATCCGCCCGAGTGCCTCTCCTTGGGGATCACTTGTTCTATTTGTGTCAAAGAGGGACGGGACTATCAGACTCCGTGTCGATTACCGTTCTCTCAATGAAGTCACAATAAAGAACAAGTACCACTCCCCAAGATTGAAGAATTGTCTGACTAGTTGAATGGGGCCAAGGTCTTCTCCAAGCTCGACCTCAGGTCTGGGTACTACTATCTGAAGATCATACCCCAAGACATTCCGAAGACGGCGTTACTAACCCGGTATGGTCTGTATGAATACACGGTCATGCCATTTGCGTTAACCAATGCCCCTTCCTACTTCATTTACATCGTGAATAAAGTCTTCATGGAATACTTGGACAAGTTCGTTGTCGTCTTCATTGATGACATTCTTGTCTTCTCCTAGTCTAAAGAAGAGCATGAGCAACACTTGAGATTGATCCTAGACAAGCTTCCAGAGCACCAGCTTTATGCCAAATTCAGCAAGTGTGAATTCTGGCTGCATGAAGTTGGATTTTTGGGTCATGTGTTGACTATAGAAGGACTGTTAGCGGATCTGGCCAAGATTGAAGCCATGACTGAATAACAATCCCCAACCACCGTGAAGGAAGTCAGGAGCTTCCTCAGGCTCGCAGGATATTACCGCAAGTTCGTGGAAGGGTTCTCAAGCATTGCCTGACCCATGACCTAGCTTTTGAAGAAGGACAGGAAGTTCGAATGGACATCTAAGTGCGAGGAAAGCTTCCAGGATCTCAAGAAGAGATTGACCATAGCCCTAGTTTTGGCCACCCCCGATATTCACAAGGAGTTTGGGATATATTGTGATGCATCAAGAACCGGGCTTGGAGGTGTTCTGATGCAAGAAGGCAGAGTTGTAGCATATCTATCCAGATAGCTATGAGCTCATGAAGAGAACTACTCCACTCATGATCTCGAGTTGGCAGTCATGGTTCATGCCTTGAAAACATGGCGACATTACCTTCTAGGGAAGTGATGTGAGATATACACAGACCACAAGAGTTTGAAGTATAATTTCACTCAAGAGGTAATTGAAGACGAGGTAGCGAAGATGGTTGGAGTTGATAAAGGATTATGACCTTAGTATTCAATACCACCCCGGAAAGGCCAACATGGTAGCAGACGCCTTAAGCAGAAAGGCTTGTTCCTTGAATGCCATGATTAAGGAAAGGCTACCCGCCCTATATGAAGAGGTTGAATGCTTCGGCTTGGAACTAGATGCACCCGGGTTCCTCGCCAATCTCGAAGCAACTCCTACCTTGATAGATGATATAAAAGAAGCTCAGAAGGGACATGATAGCTTTGAAGGCATCAAGAGGAAGATCAAGGCAGTCCAGGCCCCAGGATTCTCAGTGGATGAACAAGGAGTGGTATGGTTCGGGAATCGCATGTGCGTACCCAACAAAGAGGAGCTCAAGAACCTGATCTTGCAAGAAGCTCATGACACTCCATACTCCATCCATCCTAGAGGAACCAACATGTATCAAGACCTCAAAGCAAGATTCTGGGATATATGACAGAGAGTCAAAGCAAATCATCCGCTACCCGCTGTGCTATTGCAGCCTTTTAAAGTGCCTAAATGGAAGTGGGACAATCGGGATGGACTTCATCACTGGTTTAGCAAGGTCGAGTAAAGGACATGATTCCATTTGGGTCATTGTCGATCACCTAACCAAGGTAGCCCACTTTATTCCCGTTAGGACCAGCTATGATGGAAGCCAGCTCGCAAACCTCTACATCAAACGCACAGTAAGTCTTCATGGAGTTCCAAAGGAAATTTTGTGAGACCGAGGAACCCAGTTCACCTCAAGATTCTGGAAGAAGTTTCAAGAAGCTATGGGAACTAAGCTCTACTTCAGCACAACTTTTCACCCCCAGACCGGTGGGCAAACTGAAAGAGTAAATCAGATACTCGAAGATATGCTCTGCACTTGTGTTTTAGCTTATGGAGCCAAGTGGGAAGATTGCCTACCATTCGCCGAGTTCTCCTACAACAACAGCTATCAGTCAAGTCTTTAGATGGCACCATTTGAGGTGTTGTATGGATGCAAATGCCGAACTCCCCTCAACTGGTCAGAGACCGGAGAAGGGTTAGTATTTGGACCAGACATCCTCCGCGAGGTAGAAGAGAAAGTTCAACTCGTGCGAGAGCGTCTGAAGACCACCAAATCAAGACAGAAGAGTTGCGCCGACTCTCACTACCGAGAAGTGAGCTTCAACAACGGAGATCATGTTTATTTTCGAGTCACACCTCTTAAAGGAAGCTAGCGTTTCCACGTCAAAGCAAAGCTTGCACCCACATACATCGGCCCCTTCAAAGTCACATCAAGACGAGGAGAAGTTGCCTATCAGCTAGAGCTACCATCCGATTTATCAGATATGCACAACGTCTTTCACGTGTCACAACTCCGGAACTGTTTCCAAGTTCCCAACCGCCCCGACCTCTACAAGGACATCGACCATCAAGACATCGATCTTCATCCAGACCTCACTTATCATGATAGACCAGTCCGCATTTTGGAGCGGAGCATTTCACCCGAAGTCGCATCATCAATTACTTCAAGGTCCAATGGAGCAACCACTCTGAAGCTGAAGCAACCTGGGAGCGTGAAGAATATCTTAGATCTGAGTTCCCTCATCTTTGTAGCGCTTAGCCTAGGAATCTCGGGGACGAGATTCTTGTAAGGGGCGTAGGTCTGTCACACCCTATGTTTGTATCACCTTGTTATGTTCGGATTTATAAAATTTGGAGCCAATTAAAACTTTTTCAATGCTTGAGCTTGTTTGAATTGTTGCTTGTTTGCTTGGTGCGTATGGCACTCTTAGATTCTATCCCTCTCCATATTCATATTCCTTGACCCAAACTTCTTGACCAATGATCATGCCATGTGAATAGTGCCCAAAAATATTTTTATCAAATTTTATTTTCACCAACAAGGATTTATTCAAATTAGGTCTTCCAAAACCCCCTAAATTGAGGTTTGCATAGCAAGTCCTCAAATTGGGTGGATTCTTTCTCCACAAAGGCTTTACTTCAAACCTACTATATATATGACTTTCGAAAACCACCAATAATTAATTTTAAAGATTATTTTTATATTTTATTTAAAGGCCTTTTCTTAGGGAAACTTAGTGGACATATATTTTCCATATATGTGAATTTAAACACATGGTCATGTTCAAATCATGGGCAAAGCCCCTTAAAACCCTTTGTGTCCAAATCAAGCTTTTGAAATGTTTGTATAAGAAATATTCTCAGTAAATTGTAGGAAAATTCCAGCAAGTCAACACTATCGTAGTTGATGAAGTTTGAAAGTTTCATCTCAATCCAAGTTGATTTGATCCATCAAACTATTCCAAACCCCTCCGTGTTCGGATTCAAATTTGAACAACTTTACATGGTGAAGTTTCTCCCCTTGACTCCAAACTTTGGGGAAATTTTCTAATCACCAAATAATGATGCTACACTAAGTGGTGCATCAAGGGTATTAGCTTAACATAACTAGATCTAAACAAACCGTATTATATTGATTTCAAGTGTTCCACAAAGTTACATTGTGAAATTTAATCAAACCATCTCAAACTTGGTGATCAGACTTATTTTCAACCACCATTTGATCCTGTCATATATAATGGCAAGCAAAGTCCATTTGCTTGCCCTAATCTCCATCAAACACCTTGTGGTCAATTCTATAAACTACTATTTTCACCATTTTTACTATTTCCCTTGCCTCCAAATTTTTACCACACCCTCTTACAATGCCCAATCACCTCCAGTAAGAACCTCAGGTCCATAAACCACTTGCAGATGGGGTAAAACCCCCATTTTCACCTCTAGACAACCCTGGCAGGAACATTTTTACTTCCCCTCTCTCATTTCTTTTCTCCCTTGCCTATCCTCTATCTTCTCCTAGCCCATGGGCACCTCCAGAACCCCCAAGACACTAATGAACACGTTGGTGCCCATTCTCTATGCCCTGTCGGTCATTTGGGCGCTCTGGAGCGCGCTATAGTGCACTCCTGCACTGTAGCCGCCCCCATCCAGAGCCCCTTGACCACCTGGGGATTTGGGAGCATGTCCCCTGGCCGCCCCTCGACATCCGCAACATGCCAGGAGGTCGGGCCCCTCCTCCCTCCACCTCTGCTGCCCCCCTTAGCCTACACACGGCACTGACCGAGTGCCCCTATGGCAGAGGTCGCATGGGCGCACCTCTGGTCCCCCTGGCTACCCTCTTCCTGTGTGAGGATGCAAACCGAGTCCACAACCACCACAGACACGGCCCGGGGCGTCCCTGTGGCCCGTGGCGACACCCTCATCCTCACCGGCTCACCATGCCCATGGTACACCGGCGCCCGTCTATAAAACGCCTACCCCGAGCTCCCCCTGCTCCCCTGTCGCTCCCTCCTCCCCTCAGTCGCTCTCCTATGCCCAAACCCCCCGTTTCCATGGCTGGTAGCTCGAACCCGAGCCGAAAGCCTCGCCGCCGTGCGAGTTCCCCCTCACCG
The DNA here is from genome assembly GCA_022496015.1 of Hordeum marinum. Lineage (NCBI taxonomy): Eukaryota > Viridiplantae > Streptophyta > Magnoliopsida > Poales > Poaceae > Hordeum > Hordeum marinum. Next base: position 195,578,868 of record CM039677.1, read on the forward strand.
GCGATTCCCTTCACCCCCGCGACCACCTCGACCGCCCACCGACGCGTGGGATACCCCTGAGCACGCCGGTGCCCTCTGCTTGAACCGTCGTGGTCTGAGCCCTCGCTGGTGAGCTCCCCTCCACTCCCTGTCGCGAGGTGAGGGATGACAGGTGGTGCCCACCTATCATAACCTCACCCTCCCCTCTCTCGTTGCCAGATCGGGCCCGCGGGTAGGTTTAAAAATAAACCTGTCGCGCGCACCGTCTCGCCCTGGGCCGGTTCCCCTTTGGGCCGGCTCGACTGCGACGCTTTCGGCCCAATAAAGCACAGTCCCGCTTTTCTTTTTCTTTTTCCCTAAAACCCCCATAACTCACCCAAGACAAATTATTTGTGCTATTGAGATAATTCCAACTCCACAAATCTTGAAATATTATGTAGAATTTAATAGTGCCATTTGTAAAATATTTTGAAAATATTTTATGTAATGTTTTATTTAGAAAAAACCTTTTTGGCATTTTTAGCCACTGTTAAAACTAGTTTTGAAAACCTTTTTCATGTCAAAACCTTAGGAGAATATTTGTATTATTGTTTTTAGTATTTATCAGAATAGGGTAGCATTTTTATTAGTAGCTTATGTGCTCTGTTTTTGTGTTATACTTATTTTTATCGCTATTTATCGCCACTATAGATTGCGCTGTTGACGAGGAAGTTGAACCCAAAGACTTCGAAGTCCCCGAAGACCTTGTTGAGCCAGGCAAGAAGCCCTTTGACCATGTTAAGAAACTTTTTCATGCATGACATATAGCACTTGTTGTTTCGATGATTGAAGATGATGTGGTGTTCCCCTTTCGGATGGATGCCTTCGATACACTGCCATTGATACTTGCATCATGCATGACCCTACCATTCTTGTGAGGGTTTTGCGGGTGGGTGTAGATAGGATGCTTGTAGATGCTACGCAAGTGGGGTCGGGTTTATTCAAGGTGATGGAAAGAAACGGATGATTCAAAGACTTTTCGAAAACCCTTTAGGGTGCCACTAATGCCCAAGGGAGAGGATGATGAGTTGGGTGACCACTTGAGAAAGAAGTGGTGTACCGAAGCAAGTGAGTGGGTGTTTTCGAAACCTTACATGTGCAACCACAATACCCCTTATGGCACGAGGCTTTGTTGATTACTATGGTTGGTGCTAGTAGGTAGTCCGCATTAATAGTGGCGAGAGTGAAGTGAGTGGGTGTTTTCGAATACAGATTAGATTTAAGATTTGTCGACCGTCCCAACCTTACATGAGTGACCACTATACCCCTTATGGGACGGGCTTTGTTGGTTACTGTGGTTGGTGCTAGTAGGGAGTCTTCATTACTAGTGGCGAGAGTGAAGTGGTCACTCTCGAGACGGGGTCGTCCCGGAAGTGGAAGGCCATGCACTGTCTTTACAGGCACCGGTAACACTGTTGCTTGCTCTCATGGATGATACGTGTGATGTATATCATGAGGTATGGCACCAACGAGTGGACTATTTGTTTAGTATCACCATGGGAAAGGCATTTTTCGGGTGCTTACCTCGGGTATGTAATATACCACGATTCATGGATGACACGGAAGTTCCCCGAGTCTTGTGGGTAAAGCGCGCAACCTCTGCAGAGTCTAAAACTATTTGAATAGCTGTGTCCACGGTCAAGGACAGTTGGGTGGTTCTATTTAGACTATGTCCCGATGTTTTTGAAAACTTGGTGTGTGTGTGTGTGTGTGTGTGGATGGCGCAAAGATGACTCTTGAGATAAGTAAGACGATCTGACGTGATGATTCGGCATGAGATTGTCAACCCCCTAATCACGATGATATCTATAGCTTGTTCAGGTGGATATTTACCAACTGTTAATGCATGCTTACCTAGTTACTTGATCATGTCATTGCATTCAAAATTAGCTTTCTGCAAAATACCTATTAGTGCTATATCATGCATTGTTACACCTTGTTCCACAACATGGGTTGCTTGCGAGTACATTGAAAGTACTCATTGGCTTGCCACTGGTTATTTAATTTGCCAGGCATGGAAGAACATGAGTATGGAGAAGAGTTCATTGGTGACGAACATGCGAACTAGGAAGCTTCCTAGTCAGAATGCCTATAGGTTTAAGGCAGATGGCAATGGGTTCACGCTTTCGATCAACATTTCCGCTATTTATTGAGTTTATGTACTTGGTCCTTGAGGCCCTATCTATGTAAGACTATACCTTCATGGTCTTTATTTGTGAAAGACGCTAAATGTGGATGTAAGAGTCTTGTTATTTAGCTTGAGCATTGATCTCTGGGATCACTGTACACGTCCATTCGGTGATCATGACTTATGAGTCGGGGTCCCCACATCAGGTCCCCAGATCCAGGAACGAGCAGATGGATCTCTTGATCACCACTATCATGGACATGAAGAAGGATATCAAAACCATCATGGACACTCAGTAGAGCCTTGTGAACATCATTGAAGATAGAATTAAAACTCTTAATGACAAGGTTGATGGGATGACTAAGACAGTCAATGATCTTAAGAAGGAGGTTGATGAAGCCCCATTCCGTCGCACCTCTTCAGAATCCGAGTCTGATGATGATGAGGATAGTGCACCTACCAGGACGACTGCCCAATTCTCAACTAAGGACAGGACACCTATGGTGCCAGCTCCAGATACGAGGCCTTCATCTTCTGCTCCAGCCACAGTATTGTCACACCCTGTGTTTTTCCTCATAATTAAGTTATCATGACTCAAAGGTTAGGGCCAATTAAAACTTTCTGAGTGCATATGGATGCTTGACTTGTGAGCTATTTGCTTGCTTGTTTGATTGCTTGCTGGTGCTCTATATTCATAAAACTCTCTCCTACTCTCAAAACTCTTTTCCTCGATCTAAAACTCTTGTCCAATGATCATACCATGTGTATAGGACCTAAAACTATTTTTATCAAATATTATTTTGGCCAAAAAGTGTTTATTTAATTTAGGTTTTCAAAAGACTCCCGAATTGAGGTTTGTACTACAAGTCCTAAATTTTGGTGGATTCTTTTGTCCCAAAGGACTTATTTGGAACCTACTATATATAACTTCCCAAAACCACCAAATATTATTTTTAAAGATTATTTTACTATTTTATTTAAACGCTTTTTATTGAGGCCAACAATGGTCTTTTTATATGGAAAAATTACTTTTATGCTTTCAAAATATTTGAGAAAATTTAGGAAAACTCAATGGACATACATTGTCCATATATAAGAGTTTAAACACATGGTCAAGTTCAAAATAATGGACAAAACCCTTCAAAACCATTTCTGCCTATATCAAGGATTTGAAATAGTTCTGTAAGAAATATTCTCAAATAAATCCCAGAAAATTCTAGCATCTCACATATGACATATGTGATCATCTTGCCAAGTTTCATAAATATCCAAATTGTTTTGATTGACCAAAATATTCCAAAACCCTCTCTATCTAGATCCAAGTTTGAGAAACTTTTCATTGCCAACTTCCTCCTATTGATCTCAAACTTTGTGGACAGGTTCTAATGTTCCAATAATGCATCCACACCAAGTGGTGCAAGAAGGAGAAAATATACACTTGTCCAAATCCCCCCAAACTCATTCTTGCTTATTTTAAGCATAGGGAAGTTCTTTATTATCAACTTTCCCCATTTCGTCCCAAACTTTTTGGGGATTCTCTAACAGACAAAATATGCCACCACACCAAGTGGTGCATCAAGTAGAATGGATTAGCTTAGCTAAATCTAAACAAATCCATTTCCGCCTATTTCTAGGGTTTATAAAGTTTGCATTAGCAACTTTCATCAAATGAGCCCAAAATTGGTGACAAAGCCCAATTACATCTATAATTTAATCTTGTTAAGTTTCATAGCAAGGAGAACCAATTTGCTAGCTCAAACACTCATCAAACACCTTCTGCCCATTTACCAAACTTGTTGTTTGGGCCCCTTGCACCATTCTCCTTGACCCACAATTTTTGCCATAGTCCTTACTTGACTCCTTCTACCACCAGTAAAAACCCTAAGGCCATTGATCATTGATTGATGATGTAAAACATCATTTTTACCCCCTAGACAACAATAATTTCCTCCTCTCTCCCATCCCCTCTTATTCTATCAGCTATCAAGGGCATCCAAAGCCCCACCCAAGCTTGTTTTACTCCCCTGAATCCCCTAGACACAGGAGACCATGCAGAAGCCGCCAGTGGCATGCCATGGCATGACAAAACAGCGCTCCAGAGCGTGCTACAGTGTCGACCGCACTATAGCCGCCGCCCTGTGCATGGCTCCGAGAGCGTCGGGGACCCCCCTCTTGCCACTTGGTTGGCCTCGGTGTCCAGCACACGTTGTACGGTCGGCCCCCTCCTCTCTCCCCCTCTGCGGCCGCTCCTCGCACACACACACGGCGCTACCCGGGCGCACCAGTGAGCGTGCTCACATGTGCGACGACCTGGTCCTTGTCCGCTCCTCCTCTCCCTCCCCCTAGTCGTGGACGACATCCACCAATGCCCCGGACACACTCCTATGTCCCCTCGTGTCCTCCAACAATGGGAGTGGTCGAGCCACCAAATGAGCTCATGGTGCTCCGGTGCTATGGCCACTTAAGGTCTCCTCGAGCTCCCTCTCGGATCCCTTAGACCTCTCTCCCTCCCTCTATCACGCTCGGACCACTCATTCGTCCTCCCATGCCATCTTCATTCCCCCACGGCTGACATTGTCGCTTTAGCCTCCTCTCAAATCCGAGATCCCTTGAGCTTCCCCTCTCTCCCTGACCACTCTAGTGACATTGCCACATCAAGGCGGGGCCCGCCCCTCCGCGCCATTCGTTTCAGAGCACCCCAAGCTTGTAGCTAGTGATGGCCGATGACTATTTCCGCCACCGCCAAACATGCGGTCACCTCAGTCCCCGCCAGCGGTCGAGACCTACCCCAGCGTATGGCGCCGCTTCGCGCTAAGATCTCCCATAGGCGAAGCACCGCTCGAGACGGCAGGAGGCGTCGGCTATCGCCGAACAAGCACCTGCGTGCACTCTGCCTCCCCTCCTCTGCCTCGAGCGGGAGGTAGAGGACGACCACCCCGCCACCTCACATGGGGGCCTGCTTGTAAGCGGCACTCTGGCAAGACATAGCTTTTTAAGTGGAGATGGCTCCCACCGATTCTGCCTCCCTGCGGTGAAAATGCCTAGGCCCATTATGCATTCGACGTCCCCCGTCCTACCCCTGCAGCGGATCTGTTGGGCCAGGCCAGTTCCTACTCCGTGCTGATGGGCTGTGTGAATCGGTAAGGCCGGCCTGTTTAGGTATAAACCTTTTCCTTTTTCTTTTTCTGTGATAGTAAATAAATCCTAGAATATTCATCATAGATCAAAATTTGGTGATTCAAGTTTATACAAACTCCTAAATTCATGTCATATTCAAATATGCACATTGCTCATATTTAGAGCAAACTTTTGTGTGTAGTTCAAACTCAAATTTAAATTTGAACTATGAAGTTCCCCCATTGCAAAATTCATAGTGGATTGAAATCAGCTCCAAATCGAGGGATTCAAGTTCCTAGGTGTATCTAAATTCATGTGATAAGTGGTGGCCATTTTGTCTTACACTTATTCTGTTATGACAAATATTGGACAATTTCTTCATGTATGATCCACTTTGAAAATCCCTAGGAAAATCATGCCACCTCCAAATCCAATGAAACCACTTCCCAAATGTTTCTAAAATTGTGCCCTGTTTGTTGGGCACATCCCCTTATTTTTACCAAAATATTTTCTATAGATTTCCTATAGGATCAATAATGCATCTATTTCCATCATTCAAAAAAAACCTTGACCCACATCCAATGAAACCTCCTTAGTCATTTTTCTGATGACCAAAGGCATCCTAGAAAAATATATTTCCTATTTAAAGAGCACTTTTATTTCTCTTCTAGTTGTGTTTCTTATTGTGGTTGTTTCGGTGATAGTCGACGAAGTAGACGAAATACTCGGAGTGGGCGAGAAGAGTGTGAAGACCTTGAAGACTTTGCTGAGCCAGGCAAGCAGCCCTTTGACCATGTTAAGAAACCATTTTCATGCATGTCATATAGCACCTTATTCCTTGTTGTTGATCATGTGATGTGGTCACCACTTCGGGGGGATGCCTCCATTATTTTTACCGTTGATACATGCATCGTGCATGACCCTACCATCATTATGAGGGTTGTGCTGGTGGGAGTATATAGGATGCTAGTAGATGCTACACAAGTGGGATCAGGATTATGCATCGTGATGGAAGCAAAAAAATGATTTCAATGTCTTTTCGAAAACCACGTCAGGTGCCACATATGGTCGAGGGAGATTATGATGAGTTGGGTAACCACTTGAGAAAGAACTGGTGTACCGGAATAAGTGAGTGTGTGTTTTCGAATATGGAGGGTTTAAGATTTGTCAACCATCCCAACCTTACATGCACAACCACGATACCACTTATGGGACGGTGCATTGTTTATTACTTTGGTGGGTACTGGCAAGGAGCCCACATTACGAGTGGCAGGAGTGGTGTGGTCATTGTCGATACGGGGTCATGCCGGTATTGACGATCATGCGTTGTCTTCACAGGCACTAGGCACATCGTTGGTCCCTGCACGGATGCTACGTGTGATGTACATCATGTGGGTTGTGTAGCAATCCATTGGAATCTTTGTTTAGTATTGTCAAGGGAAAGGCATTGTTCGGGTGCCTACCTCGGGTATGTAATATACCGCCAGTCGTGGATGACACGGAAGTTCCCCGAGTCTTGTGGGTAAAGTGAGCAACCTATGCAGATTGTAAAACTATTCGAATAGCCGTGTCCATGGTCAAGGACAGTTGGGTGGTGCTGCTTAAGACACGTCGAGCGTTTCCTAAAAACTTGGTGTCTGTGTGTGCGTGGATGACACAGAGATGACACTTGAGTTAAGTCAAATGATTTGATGACATGATTGAACGTGAGATGTTCAACCCCCTATTTATGATGATATTTATAACTTGTTCATATGGGTATCTACCAAGTGTTGATGCATGCTTACATAAGTTATTTGATCATGTCATTGCACTCAAAATCAGCTTCATGCAAAATTACCTATTAGTGTTATATCATGCATTGTTATTGCCTTGTTTGAAACATGGGTTGCTTACGAGTACATTCAAAGTACTCATTAGCTTGCCATTGGTTATTTTATTGGCCAGGCATGAAAGACCAAGTTATGATGAAGAGTATTTTGGTAACAAACATGCGATCTAGGATGATACCCAGTCAGAATGCATGTACGGTTAAGGAAGATGACATGGGTTCATGCTATCATTGAATATTTTCGCTGCAATTTTATGAAGACTTGGTCATATAGGCCATTATTGAGTATGACGGTATGTAACGGATGTAAGACTCTTGTTATTCAGTTTTGGTGTGTTTAGTGAGCATTGATCTCTAGGATCACTGTGCACGTTCATTCGGTGATCTCGACTTATGAGTCGGGGTCCCCACAGAGCTTGTTTCAGAGCCATACTGACTGTAGGGAGCCCTTAGTTAGCATGGACGTTAGTTAGGACAAAACTATTTTTCCAGACCCTTCAAAATCACCTGCAAAACCTCTCTATTTCTCACCTCCCCTAAAATTTCAAAGTAAGCAAAGGTTTTTGCCTTAGCACTTCCACCACTTTTCTCTTAGCTCTCCTCATCTGCTTTCCAAAAACTTCGCAAATGGTCTCTACTACCCTTGTGCCCCTGACCACGGGTTTCCTTGTAATCCTCGTTGGTAAACTGGAAGAAAGCCACCTTGCTAGACGATTGCCGACATATCTTGGACCTAGGTTGGCGACACTAGACATCGAGCTACCAACAGAAGATACCTTCTCGAAGGATGAGGATGTAAGACTTAGATGATAGTGACACCCTCGACATAGCCCCAGGATGATGCCACCCTAGCCTTCGATTACTAGGGCACAATACATGCATTGTCATGATATGCATCGCTAATAGAGCAACCCTGTCCTTTATCATTTTTATATCGGTAATCACCGGTGGATGAGAACCTCACCATTTGGTCTGCCTCACTATAATGAGCAGGAAAACAGTTCTCATCATCCCCCGCTCTTGGTGCCAATGATATCATCAACGTGACCGGCAGCATGCAACTCTACAATGCCTTGTTAACGACATTGCATAAAAAGTTTGCCTAACTGGAATGCTCGACGTCTCAGAAGACAAGAAGGCATTGTCATGATCACGAGGACACCAGAAGACCCTGTCAACAACAGCCATGAAGAATCACCTTGATCGTCAACTCAACAGACCCAAAGTCATCAAAGACTCTTCAGGCGCAACCAGGATCGTTTTGATGAACAACAACCAGAGACATAGCAACACCTGAAGAAGATCCCGAAGGCTAAGGGGACTCATCTCCAAGACACGAAGCAAGCACGACTACTGAGTCCGAGAACCCCTAGGGCAGGATAGGTCATGTGTCCCCAATGCGAAGTCGAGTCCATATGATGGTTTTGATGGAACCATGATGTGTTGCTTGTTTTGCTTGTTTGTGCTTTGGTGTAAGTCCACTTTTGATCCAGGCAACTAGTGTGCGACTATATCACCTACCTTACCTTAATGTTTGTGTTTGGCCTTTTTGGCACTTGCTTGATGGCACTTGCACTATACCACCCCCTTAGGCAGTCGTCTCGATGCTACTTTCTCTCCCCAATCTCGTCAACTGAAGACCGGCAAGACAAGATGCACCAAGGATCCACCTCGACGAACAGCTAGCGTTGAAGACTATGACTACAACATACTGAACCAGACACAACCCCATGGAGTTATGATTTTCCCTCAAGATTGGAAACCCCTCCCTTGCCCAACCTAGACCTCCCAAGCTACCCCAGCTCAAACCTCTGATCACCTGTTTAATACACGGATTTGCTAGATCACCTGTTGAGCATCAATAACCCCTACCTTGCATTTGGTTCATTATGGAGCTGGTGATCATAGTGAACATTCATCGTTCATTCTTACGCTAGCACAAGAACCTTGATGCCATAGGAAGGATCATTCTAAGGGTATATGATTTGTGGAGAATGATTTTATTTAGCCATAATAGATGTCTTGAGGAAGAAATTGAGACCCTTTGGTGGATTACGAGGCTTAATGTTGATAGACGAACTTGGTGGATCAAGATTGATAGAGTAGCATAACTTACTTGTCCCTTGAGAAAATTAGATTAGTAGGACAATTATGGTCACAATCTGAAATTCTTGGTGGATAATGACTTGACTTTGGAAAATATTGATAGTGGATTGATGATGTTACAATAGTAACTGGAGTAAGTAGTCGGAATTCCTACTAAATGTAAAAATTGGATAGGTGATTCTATTGGGTGCTCGAGATCAATTAAACCACATGGCTCGGAATAACTTGGATTTAGACCAATGATCTTGATCAGGATACCATGTTTCTCGGAGGATGATAGTAGAAGGAATCGGATGATGTTAGGGTAATTTAGGGATCTATATAAGCTCGACCCTGGAGTTTAGTTGGTGATGAGATTCGAAGTTCGTGGTTACACTGTGATGAGATAGTTTTTCCTGGAATTTGGGGATTTAGGAACTAGAGATATTTGGGATGACCCCGGTATTGGATTTGTACCAGTGATAGGTCATGTTATAGTTGATGATATTCGTGGATCAATTAAGTTGAATTCGTAGGAAGGAAACAAGATCTTGGATTGGTAGTGTCATGATCAAGCTTAGCGGCTTGTAAATTATCCCAAGGTTTTTTATATAGGGATATATATGTGAGTAAGCTATAGTGTACATATGAGATTTTCGGTATAGCTCTTCTCTCAAAACCGAAGAGATATGAGTAGCATGTGTATTATTGGATTTGACTCAGATGAGATTATACCTTCGAGGATATAGGGTGATTTTTTTGGAGTAATAGGTAGTACTATTGGCATGTAAGAACTGTGCTCGAGGATAAGATGGTAAACATTCACTCACATCCTAAACTCCTTGAAACCTCAAATAAATCCCAGAAAATAGGTTAGACCACAAACCCATGGACAACTGACCACCCGAAACAAACGACCGCCTCTCTCACACATCCCATGAGCAATGTGTTTATGTGGTATTTGGAGGAATATGTTGTTATCCTCATGGATGGCATATTTATTTACCCAATGAGAGGAAGGAACACCTTAGTCATGTCTGGACCAGCCCCAGGAACACCCATTACCATGCCTCTCGAGTATAAGGTTTCACCTTGAAAGAGTTGGACTCCGTGAAGAACCCTCCCTACAGAAGAATACCTTCTTGCCCAAGAAAGATGAAGAACCACTGGGATTGCGAAGCCATGACAACGAAGAAGAAGAAGCAAAAAGAAGTCAGCCACCACTCCTCTATCGACCACATCAACTAGTCTACATCCTGAAGCATCGACGTTCAAGCCCGATGAAGCCCTTGGACATCAAGAAGATTAAGGATCCCGTTGCTTTAAGTAGTCACCTATCAATTCCTGGCTAGGATGGAACTGAAAAGTTGATGACACCCTCACTTCACCACCTTGATGATGTACGTTGAGCATGATGTCACTTCTCCCTTCGGATGCTTGGAACGGAGTGGAATGACTATCATGACCTCATTGCTAGCCCCTTTTTGTTCAATCAAGAACATGAACCTACTCGATCATGGTAAACCACATGTCAAAGGTAATCCCCCCTACTTGCCAAGCATCGGACCTTAGCGATTAGATGGATGATCTATACTCTGAATAGTCAGCTTATTTAGAACCCCTCAGAAACCTTTCCAGATGGTAGGACCCGTTTTGATGCCAAGTCTCTAAGCTCAGTCTTAGGGATGAGACTCAGCGCAGACATTTCCATGGAGAGACGAGTAGACCAAACACTCAAAGACCCTCCAGAAACTTGTGTCCATGACGATGAAGATAATCGACCAAAGAAGAATGAAGAATCTATCTAGGCAACTTACACAAGGAGAAGATCTCACCAAGAGGCCTACGTTGAATCGCTTCAACGCTCTCAAGGATGAACACCACCTACGACTAAAGACCCCCTGCCTTAAGGAAGACAAGGGCTTTCCAGTCAATGGGAAGTGACAACCTTGACCCCTTCTATTCTAACGTGAGACATCTATATGTCACTAACCAACGTGAGCAGTCCTAGGACCAGCACACCGACACACTACATTGCCACGTATTCTGACCTTGGAATACATACGCGAGCCAAGCCCTTGCCTGAACCCCGTTCACCCTTAGACGAAGCAAACAATGCACTCTAAGACATATCATCAGGCACTTCAAGATCCATAAGGAGAACCACGTCGGAGCAGAAGCAACATGGGACATGAAGACTACCTCACCTCTGAATTTCCGCACCTTTCCCACGACTAGCCTTGGAATCTCGGGGACGAGATTCTTGTAAGGGGGGCAGGTCTGTCACACCCTGTGTTTGCCTCATGACTAAGTTATCATGACTCGAAGATTAGGGCCAATTAAAACTTTTTGACTGCATATGGATGCTTGACTTGTGTGCTATTTGCTTGCTTGTTTGATTGCTTGTTGGTGCTCTATATTCATAATACTCTCTCCTACTCTCAAAACTATTTTCATTGATCTAAAACTCTTGTCCAATGATCATCCCATGTGTATAGGACCTAAAACTATTTTATAAAATATTTTTTTGGCCAGAAAGTGTTTATTTAATTTAGGTTTTCAAAAGACCCCTGAATTGAGGTTTGTACTACAAGTCCTGAAATTGGGTGGATTCTTTTGTCCCAAAGGACTTATTTGGAACCTACTATATATATAACTTCCCAAAACCACCAAATATTATTTTTCAAGATTATTTTACTGTTTTATTTAAAGGCTTTTTCTTGAGGCCAAGAATGGTCTTTTATAGGGAAAAATTACTTTTATGCTTTCAAAATATTTGAGAAAATTTAGGAAAACTCAGTGGGCATATATTGTCCATATATAAGAGTTTAGACACATGGTCATGTTCAAAATAATGGACAAAACCCTTCAAAACCATTTCTGCCTATTTCATGGATTTGAAATAGTTCTATAAGAAATATTCTCAAATAAATCCCAGAAAATTCTAGCATGTCACATATGACGTATGTGATCATCTTGCCAAGTTTCATATCAATCCAAATTGTTTTGATACACTAAAATATTCCAAAACCCTCTCTGTCCAAATCAAAATTTGAGAAACTTTTCAGTGCCAACTTCCTCCTATTGATCTCAAACTTTGTGGACAGGTTCTAATGCTCCAATAATGCATCCACACCAAGTGGTGCATGAACGAGAAAAGATACACTTGTCCAAATCCCTCCAAACCCAGTCTTGCTAATTTTAAGAATTGGGAAGTTTTTTATTATCAAGTTTCCCCAGTTGGTCCCATACTTTTTGGTGACTCTAAAACAGACAAAATATGCCACCACCCCAAGTGGTGCATCTAGTAGAATGGATTTTCTTAGCTAAATCTTAACATATCCATTTCTGCCTATTTCTAGTGTTTATAAAGTTTGCATTAGCAAATTTAGTCAAATGAGCCCAAAATTGGTGACAAAGCCCAATTCCATCTATAATTTAATCATGTTAAGTTTCATAGAAAGGAGAACCAATTTGCTAGCTCAAACACTCATCAAACAACTTCTGCCTATTTACCAAACTTGTTGTTTGGTCCCCTTCCACCATTCACCTAAACCCACAATTTTTACCATAGTCCCTAGTTGACCTCTTGAACCTCCAATAAAAACCACAAGCAAATTGATCATTGATTGATGAGGTAAAACATCATTTTTACCACCTGGACAGCCGTAATCTCCTCCTCTCTCCCATCCCCGCTTATTTATCAGCTATCTAGGGCATCCAAAGCCTCACCCATGCTTTTTCTACTCCCCCTAAATCCCCTAGACATGGGAAGCCACGCAAAAGCCACCAAAGGCATGCCATGGCTTGCCAAAATGGCGCTCGACAGCGCGCTACAGTGCCAACCACACTGTAGCCGCCGCCTTGTGCATGGCTCCGACAGCCTCGGGGACCCCCCTCTCGCCACTTGGTTGGCCTCAGCGTCCGACACACATCGGACGGTCGGCCCCCTCCTCTCTCCCCCTCTACGGCCGCTCCTTGTATGCGCATGGCGCCACCCTGGCTCACCAGTGAGCGTGCTCACACACGCGACGACCTGGTCCACGTCCGCTCCTCCTCTCCCCCCCAAGTCACGGACGACGTCCACCAATGCCCCGAACACACTCTTGTGGCCCCTCATGCCCTCCAGCAACGGCAGTGGCTGAGCCGACGCATGAGCTCATGGTGTTCCGGCGCTGTTGCCACTTAAGGTCTCCACGAGCCCCCTCTCGGCTCCCTTAGACCTCTCTCCCTCCCGCTATCACCCCCGAACCACTCATTCATCTTCCCATGCCATCTCCATTCCCCCATGCCCGACATTGCCGCTTCGACTGTCAGGACCCCGATCCTAAGCCATAAGAATCCAGCCTGTAACACATCACATCACTTTGCAGTCTCATGCATGGTTATCTCCACGGCTGCCACCATACCTGGGCCGAGATCGGTTGCGTGTTTTGACTCGCGTATGTGAATGTGTCGCTAGCATTCAAATGTCAAAGAACCCGAGCCGACATGACTAGTCGTAAACCCAAGTGGCATATCCGTACAGGGACAGGCATACGTAACCCAAAAAAATGCAGGTGTCGATCTCTAGCATGTGTAGACAAGTCATAGAAAGCTACAAGGACTCCATTACGCCGTGGGACATAAATGTCATCACTACACGTAGACGAGTCGTAGCAGACTACAGGGACTCCATTACACAGCGATACATTTCACCGAAGGACATACACAACACCAAAGAAGGATACACGCCGGTCAATCAATGTGTCCGGAGCAGTAGCAAGCTACCTAGGCTCGGTGGAAGCACAAACAGGCATTTCCCCATAAATAGTACTACTAAAGGCACACAACTAGGTGTCGAATCCCATACATACCGTTGCACGTCACACGTACGCACAACATGCCCGATATGCATCAATACAACTATGGCATCACAACATAACAATACAACATTACAATATTTATTTCGAAGGCTCGGAAGAGCTAACACAATAGGATGTTACAAGCAGGGGTCACAAGACCCAACATTCAGAGCACTCAAACAAACAAGCAGAACTTAAACATGTCTGGGTACAGACATCTACAAAAGTGGCTAAGGGAGCCTGAAAAGCTACATCGACCCTACCAAAGGAACCAGACCTCTGTCTGGGATTCCCAGGCTAATCCGGTCAACATCGAACTTCACGTCGTAAATACCACTAATGAGACTGGCGTCTCCTCTGCAAAAACATAAATTAAGCAAACGTGAGTACAAGGGTACTCAGCAAGACTTACATTAGAACTAACTACATATGCATCAGTATCAATGAAGGGGGTTTTGGAGTTTATTGCAGCAAGTCAGGTTTGACTCTTGCCTAATCTATACTACGACTACAAGTGCTTTCTTTGAGGTGGGATAGCACACACGAGTCCACATAGTCACCAATCAATACACCACTATGGATCCACTCCCGTCTCCCTAGCACCCACGCTTATCTTGCGTATTTTAGAAGGATCCATTTCACTTATCTATGAACCACATAAGTTCTCAAAGTAGTCCAATCGGAGGATGCAGCTATTCGAATAGATTCAGAACCCTGCAAGGGTATACTTCTTCACACACGCTCTCGCCACTTATCTCTATGTGCACATAAAAGGCACCTTGGCAACCTTCAAGCGGAAGCCCGGCGAGGGAGTCGGCCACGACTGTCAATCACACAAGACCCTAGTCTCAAAGAATGGAAGTCCGACCAAAGTTTCCTCTACAGCCTCAAACAATGTGTGCAGGGTTCCCAAGCCCACCATTCGGGTGCCACTTCGTACATCATGCCACTTTTCCTATACTGCATCACAGTCCACCCCGTCAGGCAGCGCTATGCACGGCCGCCAACACTTTTCCAACAAACACCAGAAACTACTTGCAACTCCTGCAGAGGTCAAGGCAATTAATAGGTCGAGAGGGTCAATTAAGTATCCCAATGTGCGGTAGTATCTTGTCTTGGATAACATACACAGAACACAGTTCTTAAGTATGGTCCCAATGAGACAGCCCATCATGTACTCCTCCTTGTCCTCTCATCGCTACCTTTACCAAATCATGTTCACATAGTTAGCTTTTACATGGTAGGACATGAACATTTCCATTCTGATTCATCACCCAGATGGATCAAACTCGACATGACATGACTCTAAGCATAGCAGGCACCATAAGCAAACATGGATGAGTAAGCACAACAAGGCTCAAGTAGTTGCTACTCATGCTAATTGGTTTCAACTATTTACTGTGGCAAAGATAGGTCATTCAAAGGAATGGGTTCAACTACCGATGTCATGTAACAGTTGAGTCATTGTTTCCCTAATGCCGTAAAAGAGAGCAGGAGCGAGAGGGTCGGTTCATATCAGTATGCTCAAGGGGGGTTGCTTGCCTGACAGTCTTGAAGATATTACTTCTCTTCATTAGTGTCAACATTCACATCGTCAGAACAATCGTCTACCGAAAGGAACACCATCGGTAAAACAAAGAAGGAACACATTCAATGCAATGGAACAAACATGATGCATGATATGACAACTTAAGGTACTTAATTGACCTCGAGGAATAATTAGCCAAGTTAATTGAAGTGGAATTGAAACAAGTTTGAACTCCAACTCCAAATGATATTTCATATATTGCCCTCATCATAAAATGTCCTACTTGGTGATGTTAACTTGTTCAAACATGCATGATCATTGCATAAAAAGATTCATTGGAGTTTTTTGATCATTTTTCATATATAAAATATTTTCATCTGACTTACGGATTATTTTCTATGATTTGTAGAAGTTTTAAACATTTTTTGGAATTTCCTAAATTATTTTATTACTAGAAAATCAATTAATACCTCATCATTATGTTAGCATTATGTCAGCGGGTCAACAGACCAGGTGCAGGTCAAGCCTGGCTAGTGGGACCAACGTGTCATCTACCCTGAGTTAATCCCCGCGTTGAACCGTGCTTTGACTCACTAGGGGCCTGCTGTCAGTGACTAATGGTTTTAATTACTGGCTTGATTAGGCACTAATGAACCTGCCACGTAGGTAGTCACTGGAGTTGGCTAGCGATGACCAAACCGATGGAGCAAGCTCGCCGGACTTGCGCTACGGGTGGCCATTCGACGAGCACATTTGCGGCGACCGGAGCTACGGGATCGACGGCAACAACTACGGCAAGGTACAGACTATGAGGTTAGGCGGAATCGACTCAGGAGCTCACCGCGGGTCTGAGGAGAGGCGCACCATCCACGAGGACGTCTTGACGGCGGCGATTTTGTTGATGGCGTCCAACGGCCGAGCTTGGGGAAGACAGGGGGGTGGCGACGATTGCAGCCTCCCAAGGATGCTCTACTCGGAGGAGAGGACTAAGGCGATTGGGTGGAGCGACTGGACTCACTAGGGGTCTAGAGGTGGCCGGTGGTTTCGAGCAGTGGCGGCATGGCGTCTCGGGTCCGAAGGGGGAGGAGAGAGCAGAGAGGGGATAAAGAAGGGGGTCAGCAGGATCGGGACTGCGTCAGCGGTTCTATCCTCGGCATCGCGTTCGCAGGGCAGGCAGGCAGGCTGCTGGCGTGGAGCTCCCACGCCGTGCGGCATCTCGCCTCTACCTAATGGCAGAGCCATAAGATTACGGCTTCGCTGGTGGGCAGGGCCAATAGTGCTAGGCCAGGTAAGATCTTTTCCTTTTATTCATTTCTGTTTTTTTTCTATTTCTATTTTTTCTGCTCTCTATTATAATTTTTTGGGGCAAAAACTATAAACCCAAAAATTCCTGCAAATTTTGTGGGGTATATTTGGAATATTTCCAGGCTCCACAAAAAGTTTTAGGAAATTTTAAGCAACTAAAATATTTATAGTGCTTTAATAGTGATTTTCAAAAACTTTGTTGATTTATTAAATTTGCAAAATTAGTTGTGAAAATATGCTTCACCCCTGGTATGTTGTTGCCAACATTTCTCAAACATGGTGAACATTTTTAAAAGGCATTTTGAAATCATTGAAAAAGAAAAACAATGATTGAAATTGGTTTAATATTTTTGAAGTGCTAGGGTTTGTCATCCCCATTCAAGTTCATTTGAAGTTAAACATGATGCAATGAATGCTCAATGATGCAACTAATACAAGCAATTTCTAGGGTTGTGACAACTCACCCCCACTAAACAAGAATCTCGTCCCGAGTTTCAAGCGTAGGGTAAGAGAACAGAGGGGACACTAACTATCACAACCTTCTTGGTCCACGTGCCCTCCTCGCAGCTGTTGATTCATTGCATTATACTGATCTTGACTTACTTTCCTTCGGGCTCTTCATCCAATAGAAAGACAAGAGGGATAGTAAGCTCTGCAAGAATCGATCTTTACGAAGATCGAGCGACTCATGACCAACTCATGGAATGAGATGGAATAACATCTCTCGAGCTGGGAGACAAAACACACGTCGAGAACAATGAATGAGGCAGAGGACAAAGGTCCAATTGGTAGGCAGCAATGCCATGCTAAAATAGATGGTGAAGAGGTTTGAAAGTAGCGAGGAGTTAATTGCCCTTCATCCCATAGCGGGCACCTTAGAGAAGGTGACTCATAGGATTATCCCTTAAGTGGCAAAAATAATTAATTTTGATACAAAGATCATTGAAAATCTTCATACCAACCTAAGGCAATTCACAAGTGATTGTTCGAAGGAATTCAATGAATGGCATACTTAGATCGAAGGGAAACTAGAGTTACAAAACAACTCGGGAACGGAAGGCACATTCTACTTAAAAGCGAGAGTATAACCCAATGTCTTAGCATGCTATCAAGAACTTGAGCATTTCCATATTCATCAGGGTTTTTACCAACATCCGTGCCAAGGATCCTGGCAACACCTCATACTACCATGATGAATAATGATGGAGGATGTAGATGCAAAGGAAGACAACACTTTGTCAGATTTCACCTTAGCCCTGCCAAGGGAGCGAAATCTGGATGATCGACCGAGAGAAATTTAGCACTCCGCTTCTAATGTTCTCCTTGATGAAATAGCATAACCCCATTACAGGTAACATTTGGTATCTAGAACATCAAGTAAAAAGGTCAGACATCGGAATCTCAAAAGGTCCATGAGAAACTACTTCTGAATAAGTCATACGAAATCCTCATGGGGAAGTGGCTAAGGTTGCCAATATAAGATATTATAGTAATAGGTCTTCGAGCAGGTGTGTTAGCCACAACATCACTTTACCGGTTACAGCGAGACCATTATTATAATCTTGGGCAACTTTCAAACCATCATATCTGCCTGAGATTCAGATATGGTTGGTGTCAGGATATTCCAGACTCACCATGTCTGAAGGTGAAAGGTTGCAACACAAATCGAATAGATGACGTTGCAAGATTCTCGGGAAATGAACTGCGGAAGCCAACTCCAAAACATGATCTGGATTGCAAGACACACATGAACACAGTGTCCAAGACAATTGTGGTCATATGGAGAGCTTACAACAAAACACTACCGAGTTCTCGATGGAAGCATCATTCGGGTAACGAAGTTCTTGCATAAGTCGTATGATTAGCTCTTAAGAAGGAACCTCTTTTCCTTAAACAAATCAATTGGTGGCTTGGTGTGGTAGGAGATACATATGGAATGGAGGTTGCAAATCTACCAAACCATAGAATACTTCGAACATGGATGATTGACTTGGGCTGATTCCAAAGGAGACAAAATAACTTTTCCCGAAGTCACGGCGGCAACTTGTAGCAAATGCGCGTGAACTTTGAGTAAGTCACTTCTTACACCAAACATATACCTCATGTACATGACATGAAGATATTGCCTACCAGTTTCCAACACCAGCTTAATGTCCACCATGAGTCATAGGATAGACGAGCATGTTGTTGATGAGCTCAACAACAATTCATTGAGGTATCCAAATGGATGGAACTCCACCACTATGAGAACAAGGTGGTAGCATTGGTCAGACCAAAAGATATAACAGTGTATGCTCGAGGATACCTCCGCGAGTAAGACAGCATTAGGAAGATCTTTGGTTCTGATTTCAATTTGACGATAGCCCATACTCAAATCAAAGATTGAACAAGACAAAAGATGCAACAATTGATCACATCGATTAATTGATGAAGATATCATCTTTCTTCGACACCCACACAAGATATCCCTTTGGAAATAACTAAGTCAGGAAAAGCTTTTATCTTCCAACTCTCCAAGTTGTTGTTTAGCTTAACCAACTAGTTGGGGGTATCCAACACAGATTCTTGGAGAAGGGATGGTTTATGAAAAAACATCATGATCACGAGCTGAACATAATGGTCAAGGATCACCTTGGTAATACTTCCGAGAAGATATTTGGAAAATCACGATCCACCGGTATATTATCAAGCTCGAGAACAATCTTGCTTTTCAAGGCAAGATGATATGATCAACAGAGCGAAGGATTGACACAATCCTAACTCGTTGATCGAAAAGTGCACCATGGAAAATGGACTAGGTAGAACGATCACTCCTAGAGTGCTGATTCAATGACCAACACATTAAGGATGAAATTATTGTCCATTAACTACCAAGCAACAAAGTTAGTATTGATTACGCACATCACGATTCACTTGTCAGTGTTCTGGTTACAGACAACACAAAGACCGGGGAATGAATGATGATTGCGAGAAGTATCACTACATCAAGATTTCATAAGAGGGAGTGTAGTTCACATGGTAATCTTGACATGAAGAGGGTAATACCTCAAGGTATAACAGAGCAAAAGCTGGATTGGCTTTTTGATCTGCGAAATACAACTGCTTTGAACCAATCCTAGAAATGGATGAGGTGCGGGAGTTTTCTTCTCCTAGTCATTCTGAAATAGAATGGCTTGTAAGACCACAAGAAAAGTCGACATCGGTAAGACAATGCATGACATACCCTTGACTATCCATTGATAGATAAAGGTCAGAATACAATTGAAGAAGGATGACTCTAGAGCACCTGATTTTTCCTGAGTTGTAGATGCATGGATTGAATATGTCAAACGGAGTTCAACATGTCTCTTCCAGATAACCCATGTAGAAGAGTAGGATTGGCAGAGTCACAACTATGGAATGGATAACTCACCACGAGTACGCATATTTTGATGCTTCGTCCACAAAGAACTTCTGCCATAACTGATTCATGGTATTGGAAGAATGATAGACCATGAACCTTGAAGACTATAACAAGGTCACTATTATTCTAAAGGAACGAGCAAATACTATCAACATGACTAAGCAGGATGAGACTTGGGTTCAGGAACCTAGAAAAAGAATACCTATTGACTAAGTAGCATCACGTCATGCTTTTGATAATGATGGCTAGAATTATCACACTGGAAACAAAATACACAACTAAACTATTGGGTGGTTCACTGAAACAACATGGTTTCCTAACAGTTCATCAAACACGTCGAGGTAATGGAGTACCCCAACACAAAAATTGGTCTCCTTTGTATTGCTTGAAAGACGTAGACTCAAGATGAAAGAGTTTTGCAATTTCATCAGATAATTTAGAAACCTTGGATAACTCGGATAGCATAACGGCTGTACGGGCATGAAATATGAGGCAACCTGCACAACAACTGACAACAAGATATTGAATTCTTATAGATTCACTGATCCAGGAAGGCAACAACTTTCCTATAGGTCTCCAGCATAGTAACTTGTCATCCTGATAGATAGATGAGAAGGCCTAGTTCTTAATCCCTGTAGAAAAGAAGAGGGTGACTCATAATTAGAATGACACAATGAAAGGAGTAAAAAGAGCCTTACGTTCCCTTCCACAATCAATTCCCTTGCATAACTAAAGCAGTTCTAGACTCAACATCGACTAGTTTGGCTTGGTAACCCTACAGGCAGTCAAGCTCTGATACCAAAGCTGTCGGGACCCCGATCCTAAGCCATAAGAATCTAGCATGTAACACATCACATCACTTTGCAGTCTCACGCACAGTTATCTCCACGACTACCACCTTACCTGGGTCGAGACCGGTTGCGTCTTTTGACTCACGTATGTGAATGTGTCGCTAGTATTCAAATGTCAAAGAACCCAGGCCGACATGACTAGTCGTGGAACCCAAGTGGCACATCCATACATGGACAGGCATACGTAACCCGGCAATATAGGTGTCGATCTCTAGCGCGTGTAGATGAGTCATAGCAAGCTGCAAGGACTCCATTACGCCGTGGGACATAAATGTCATCACTGCATGTAGACGAGAAATAGCTGACTACAGGGACTCCATTACACTGTGAGACATTTCCCTGAAGGGACAGACACAATAGCAAATAAGGATACACGCCGGTCAATCAATGTGTCTGGAGTAGTAGCAACCTACCAAGGCTCGGTGGAAGCAAAAAGCGGCATTTCCCCGTAAAGAGTACTACTAAAGGCACACAACTAGGTGTCGAATCCCATACATATCGTTGCAATTCACACATACGCACGACATGCCCGATATGCATAGATACAACTATGGCATCACAACATAACCATACAACATTACTATATTTATTTCGAAGGCTCGAAAGAGCCAACACAATAGGATGTTACAAGCAGGGGTCACAAGACCCAACATTCAAAGCATTCAAACAAACAAGCGGAACTTAAACATGTCTGGGTACAGACATCTACAAAAGTGTCCAAGGGAGTCTGAAAAGCTAATCCAGTCAAAGGAAGTAGACCTTTGTCTCGGATTCCCAAGCTAATCCGGTCAACATCAAACTTCACGTCGTAAATACCACTAATGAGACTGGCATCTCCTCTACAGAAACATAAATTAAGTAAACGTGAGTACAAGGGTACTTAGCAAGACTTACATCAGAACTAACTACATATGCATCAGTATCAATGAAGGGGGTTGTGGAGTTTATTGCAGGAAGCCAGCTTTGACGCTTGGCTAATCTGTACTACGACTACAAGCGCTTTATTTGAGGTGGGATAGCACACACGAGTCCACATATTCACCAATCAATACACCACTATGGATCCACTCTCGTCTCCCTACGAGAAGGCCATCCATAGCACTCACGCTTATCTTGCATATTTTAGAAGTATCCATTTCACTTATGTATGAACCACATAAGTTCTCCAAGTAGTCCATATCCGAGGACATGGCTATTCGAATAGATTCATAACCCTGCAGGGGTATACTTCTTCACACACGCTTCTACCACTTATCGCTATGTGCACATAAAAGGCACCTTGGCAACCTTCAAGTGGAAGGCCAACGAGGGAGTCGGCCATGACCATCAATCACACAAGACCCTAGTCCAGGTTTATCGCCTATTTAAGACTGAACCCGCATGGAAGTCCGGCCGAAGTTTCCGCTACGGCCTCAAACGATGTGTGTAGGGTTCCCAAGCCCACCATTCGGGTGCCACTTGGTACACCGTGCCACTGTGCCTATACCGTATCACAGGACACCCCGTCGGGCAGCGCTATGCATGGCCACCGACACTTTTCCTACAAACACCAAAAACTGGTTGCAACTCCTGGACAGAGCTCAAGGCAATTAATAGGCCGAGAGGGTCAATTAAGTATCCCAATGTGCGGTAGTATCTTGTCTTGGATAACATACACAGAAATCAGTTCTTAAGGACGGTCCCAATGAGACAACCCCACCATGTACTCCTACATGACCTCTCATCGCTACCTTGACCAAATCATGTTCACACACTTAGCTCTTACATGGTAGGACATGAACATTTCGATTCCGATTCATCGCCCAGATGGATCAAACTCGACATGACACGACTCTAAGCATAGCAGGCACGATAAGCAAACACGGATGAGTAAGCACAACAAGGCTCAAGCAGTTGCTACTCATGCTATGTGGTTCCAACTATTTACTGTGGCAATGACAGGTCGTGCAAAGGAATGGGTTCAACTATCGATGGCATGTAACAGTTGAATCGTTGTTTTCCTAATGCAGTAAAAGACAGCAGGAACGGGAGAGTGGGTTCATATTAGTACGCTCAAGGGGGGGTTGCTTTCCTGACAGTCCTGAAGATATTACTTCACTTCATTAGTGTCAACGTTCACATCGTTAGAACCATCGTCTACCAAAAGGGAACACCACCGGTAAAACAAAGAAGGAACACATTCAATGCAATGCAACAAAAACAATGCATGATATGACAAGTTATGGTACTGAATTGACCTAGAGGAATAATTAGCCAAGTTAATTGAAATGGAATTCAAACAAGTTTGAATTCCAACTCCAAATGATATTTCATATATTGCCCTAATCATAAAATATCCTACTTGGCGATGTTAACTTTTTCAAACATGCATGATCATGGCATAAACAGATTCATTGCATTTTTCTGATCATTTTTCATATATAAATTTTTTTCAAGTGACTTACAGATTAGTTTCTATGATTTTTAGAAGTTTTAAACATTTTCTGGAATTTCTGAAATTATTTTATTACTAGAAAATCAATTAATGCATCATCATTACGTCAGCATTATGCCAGCTGGTCAATAGCCCCGGGTCTAGGTCAAGCCTGGCTAGTGGGAGCTACCAGTCATATACCCTGAGTTAATCCCCGCGTTGACCCGTGCTTTGACTCACTGTAGAGCCCGCTGTCAGTGATAATGGTTTTAATTAGTGGCTTGATTAGGCACTAATGGACCTGCCACATAGGCAGTCACCGGAGTTGGCTGGCAATGACCAAACCAACGGCGGAAGCTCGCCAGACTTGCGCTACAGGCGGCCATTCAACGAGCGGAGGACAACTAAAGGTAGCCCCCACTCGACCACATCCAAGGGAGGCTTTTGGAGGTCGCAGGGTGGTCGGAGTCAATGGTGGCGAGCACATTTGCGGCGGCCGGAGCTACAAGATCGACCATGATGACAATGGCGAGGGACAGACCAAGGGTTAGGAGGAATCGACTCAGGAGCTCCCCGCGGGTCTGAGGAGAGGCACAGCATCCTCGGGGACGTCTTGACGGTGGCGATTTCATTCATGGCGTCCGGCGGCCGAGCTCTGCGAAGACGGGGCGATGGCGACGATTGCGGTCTCTCTAGGATTCCCTGCTCGGAGGAGAGGACTAAGGCGATGGGGAGGAGCGGCCGGACTCACTAGGGGGCCAGAGGTGGCCAGTGGCCGGTGGTTGCGAGCGGCGGCGGCCAGGGCATCTCGGGTCCGAAGGGGGAGGAGAGAGCAGAGAGTGGAGAAAGAAGGGGGTCAGGAGGATCGGGACGGCGTTGGCGGTTCTATCCTTGGCATCGTGCTGGCGAGGCAGGCATGCAGGCTGCTAGCGTGGCGCTCCTGCGCTGTGCGGCATCTCGCCTCTGCCTACTGGCAGAGGTTGAAGATGACCGCTACGCTGGTGGGCTGGGCCAACAGTGGTGGGCCAGGTAAGCTCTTTTCCTTTTATTCATTTCTAGTTTTTTTCTATTTCTATTTTTTTCTGCTCTCTGTTATAATTTTTGGGGCAAAAACTATAAAGCCAAAAATTCCTGTAAATATTTGTGGGGTATTTTTGGAATATTTCTAGGCTCCACAAAAAGTTTCAGGAAATTTTAAGCAACTAAAATGTTTATACTGCTGTAATAGTGATTTTCCGAAACTTTGCTGATTTATCAAATTTGCCAAATTAGTTGTGAAAATATGATTCACCCCTGGTATGTTGTTGCCAACATTTATCATACATGGTGAACATTTTTAAAAGGCATTTTGAAATCATTGAAAAAGAAAAACAATTATTGAAATTGGTTTAATCTTTTGGAAGTGCTAGGGTTTGTCATCCCCATTCAAGTTCATTTGAAGTTAAACATGATGCAATGAATGCTCAATGATGCAACTAATACAAGCAATTTCTAGGGCTTTG
Organism: Hordeum marinum; assembly: GCA_022496015.1. Lineage (NCBI taxonomy): Eukaryota > Viridiplantae > Streptophyta > Magnoliopsida > Poales > Poaceae > Hordeum > Hordeum marinum. The sequence goes on from CM039677.1 coordinate 195,603,893, forward strand.
ACATCGGCCTCCTCTCAAATCCGAGCTTCCTCGAGCTTCCCCTCTCTCCCTGACCACTCCGGTGCCGTCGCCACGTCAAGGCGGAGCCCTCCCCTCTTGCCATTCGTTCTAGAGCACCCCAAGCTTATAGCTAGTGATGGTTGACCGACATTTTCACCACCACCAAAGCCGCGGTCACCTCCGTCCCCTCCGGCAGTCGATACCTACCCTAGCGTATGCGCCGCTTTGCGCTGAGCTAGCCCATAGGCAGAGCACATCTGGAGACGGCCGGAGGTGCCGACTATCGTCGGATGAGCGCCAGCGTGCGTTCTGACTCCTCTCCTCTGCCTCGAGCGGGAGGTAGAGGACGATCACCCCGCCAGTAAGCGGCACACCGACAGGGCCCAGCATTTTAAGTGGAGACAACTCCCACCGATTCCGCCTCCCTGCGGTGAAAACGCCTTGGGCTATTACACATTCGACGTCCCCTGGCCTACCCCGCAGCGGATCTGTTGGGCGAACCCAGTTCCTACTCCGTGCTGATGGGTTGTGTGCACCGGTAAAGCCGACTTTTTTAGGTATAAACCTTTTCCTTTTTATTTTTTTGTGATACTAAATAAATCCTAGAATATTCATCATAGATCCAAATTTGGTGATTCAAGTTTATACAAACTCCTGAATTCATGTCCTATTCAAATATGCGCATTGCTCATTTTTAGAACAAACTTTTCTGTGTAGTTCAAACTCAAATTTAAATTTGAACTATGAAGTTCCCCCATTGCAAAATTCCTAGGAGATTCAAATCAGCTCCAAATGGAGGGATTCAAGTTCCTAGGTGTATCTAAATTCATGTGCTAAGTGGTGGACATTTTGTCTTACACTAATTATGCTATGACAAATATTAGACAATTTCTTCATCTATGATCCACTTTGAAAATCCCTAGGAACAGCATGCGAACTTCAAATCCAGTGAAACCACTTCCCAAATGTTTATTAAATTGTGCCTGTTTGTTGGGTGCATCCCCTCATTTTTACCAAAAATATTTTCTGTAGATTTCCTATAGGATCAGTAATGCCTCTATTTCCATCATTCACAAAAAGCCTTGACCCACATCAAATGAAACCTCCTTTGTCATTTTTCTTATGACCAAAGACATCCTAGAAAAATATATTTCCTATTTAAAGAGCACTTTTATTTCTCTGCTTGTTGTGTTACTTATTGTGGTTGTTTCCAGCGATAGTCGACGAAGTACTCGGAGTGGGCGAGAAGAGTGTGAAGACCTCGAAGACTTTGCTGAGCCAAGAAAGCAGCCCTTTGACCATGTTAAGAAACCATTTTCATGCATGTCATATAGCACCTTATTCCTTCTTATTGATCATGTGATGTGGTGACCACTCCGGTGGGATGCCTCCATTACTTTTACCGTTGATACTTTCATCATGCATGACCCTACCATCCTTATGAGGGTTGTGCGGGGTGGGAATAGATAGGATGCTAGTAGATGCTATGCAAGTGGGATCGGGATTATGCATGTTGAATGATTTCAAAGACTTTTCGAAAACCCCGTCGGGTGCCACTAATGCCCGAGGGAGATTATGATCAGTTGGATAACCACTTGAGAAAGAAGTGGTGTACTGGAATAAGTGAGTGTGTGTTTTGGAAAACAGAGGGTTTAAGATTTGTCTACCCTCCCAACCTTACATGCACAACCATGATACCCCTTATGGGACGGGGCTTTGTTGATTATGTTGGCGGGTAGTAGCAAGGAGCCTGCATTACTAGTGGAGGGAGTGGCGTGGTCACTCTCGATACGAGGTCATGCCGGTATGGACGATCATGCACTATCTTGACTGGCACCGGGAACATTGTTGATCCCTGCATGGATGCTACGTATGATGTATATCATGTGGTATGTGTACCAATCGAGTGGACTCTTTGTTTAGTATCATTAGGGGAAAGGCATTGTTCGTGTGCTTATCTCAGGTATGTAATATACGGCAAGTCGTGGGTGACACAGAAGTTCCCCGAGACTTATGGGTAAAGTGTGCAACCTATGCAGAGTGTAAAACTATTCGAATAGTCGTGTCCATGGTCAAGGACAGTTGGCTAGTGCTGGTTAAGCCACGTCCAAATGTTTCCTAAAAACTTTGTGTGTGTGTGTGTGGATGACACAGAGATGACACTTGAGTTAAGTTAGATGACTTGATGACATGGCTGAACATGAGATGTTCAACCCCCTGTTCATGATGATATCTATAACTTGTTCATATATATGGGTATCTGCCAACTATTGATGCATGCTTACATAAGTTATTTGATCATGTCATTGCACTCAAAATTAGCTTTATGCAAAATTACCTATTAGTATTATATCATGCATTGTTATTGCCTTGTTCGAAACATGGGTTACTTGCGAGTACATTCAGAGTACTCATTCGCTTGCCACTGGTTATTTTATTGGCCAGGCATGAAAGACCAGGTTATGATGAAGAGTATCTTCCTTACGAACATGCGATCTAGGATGCTTCCCAGTCAGAATGCATGTAGGATTAAGGCAGATGACATTGGTTCACGCTATCGTTGAAGATTTCCGCTGCAAGTTTATGAATACTTGGTCATATAGGCCATTATTGAGTACAACAATATGTAATGGATGTAAGACTCTTGTTATTCAGTTTCTGTGTATTCGGTGAGCATTGATCTCTGGGGTCACTGTGCATGTTCATTCGGTGATCTCGACTTATGAGTCGGGGTCCCCGCAAGTGACATCAGCTCCATCAGCTCTAGTGCCTCCAGTATCTACTCCAACTCCATCCAGGACTTCAGCCGACGTCTTCACAGACGCAGTTCTATTGACACCAACATCGACTAACAGAGGAGATCAGCCGCAGAAGAACGATTATCTATATCTCTTCGAGCTTTTTGGTAACTTGTTACCAAGGGGTATAAATTGTATATAGATCTTAGGCTTCAAGTGAGAGAGCATCTATTTTATTTGTTGTTTTTTAAAACATTTGGTTCTTTGGTTTCATGTGAGATACTTTTGTTGTGTGTTTGATCATACGCTTTAATGTGTGTTGCTACTATTTCCTATCTTTAGATGATTGTGTGATGATCATTTCCTTTTCTTAATGTGTTGTGCTTTGTTGTTAACTCTTATTACTCTCGCACGCCACGAAGCTGTATGTGACATCGAAGAAGTGCCCCATTTACCTAATCGATTGTGCATTTTCATTCAAACGCATATTTAAAATAATGCACACATTTAGGGGGAGCTCTTGCTTATCACATACTTCTCAAAGCGACGATTTTATTCCTTGATTATATCATATGTCGAAGCTTTGATCTATATGTTATCATCAACTGCCAAAAACAGGGAGATTGAAAGCACATTTGCTCCCTTGGTGGTTTTGGTAATTAATAGTAACATATATGTCATTGAACTATTATTTCCACTAAGTATGTTTTAGGAAAAGTTCAATGATGGGTTTGCATAAGGATTGTGGAATACCCCAAGATGAAAGGAAATAGATTGGAAAAGCCTCAAGCAAGGGACTCTACATTTTATCTTTCGTCAGAAATCACTTTGAGGCCATAGGAAAGCCAATACTATTAAAAGGGGATAAGGTTATGTTGGCGAACAAAATGCTCATACATGCACAAGTGATAGTCACCACATACACCCACAAGCTCTTACACAAAACTCTGTCCAAAGCCAAATATTCAAAATCGGTGCAACCAACACTTTCCACTCGGTGCCACCGATTCCAAAACCTAGACACACTCAGCCAAACCCTAGCCACTTTGGTGCAACTGATTCTGCTTCACTACCACCGAGTTTAGGTTGCGAACTATCTCTTATGCAAATTCACAATATTGGTCCCATCGAGATTGTTGGATCGGCATCGCCGAGATTGGGCAACCTGACCGGTGGTCACCTTATCGGTGCAACAGAGTTTCCTATATCGGTCTCACCGAGATTCAAAGGTTACCACCTTTTGGTACTTCGGTACCACCGAGATTAACACGTCGGTGTCACTGAGTTGGTCAATTTACGTGTAATGGTTGGATTTTTGTAGATGCCAATATATCCCCTCCACCACCACTCACTCGCAAGAGAAGCACTCAAAACAGTTCCCCACTTGTACCTACTGATTTTCTGAGAGAGAGCCACCTACTCATGTGTTGAGATCATGCCATTCCATTCCTACCATATGAATCTTGATCTCTAGCCACCCCAACTTGCTTTCCACCCAATAAATCTCTTCTACCAAGCCAAATCTGTGAGAGAGTGATTGTGTGTTGAGAAGTCTATCATCTTGAAGCACAAGAGCAAGGAGTTCATCAACACAATTGAGCCTTTTACCTTTTGGAGGGCGGTGCATCCTAGATTGGTTAGGTGTTGCTTGGCTGCCTCCTACTTCATGTTGTGGAGTGAACCAAGAAGTTTGTAAGGGCGAGGAGATCGTCTACTTTGTGAAGACCTACCCCGAGTTAGGCTAGTCCTCCGTGGACGTAGGCCATCATGGTATAGTCAAGGTTGCTTCTTTGAGGAACCCTCCGTGGGTAGAGCCCTCCGTGGCCTCTCACGAATGTTATCCTTCGTGGGTTGAAGACTCCATAAACGTGGATGTATGATACCGCCACCTATGGGAACCACAGGAAAAATCATCGTGTCACCAATTGCATTTGATCTTGCTACCCTTCATTTACTTGCATGCTTGTCTTTACTTTCCGCTACTATACTCATTGACATGCATGTGTAGGGTCTACTTGACATACTATGAATGCTAAAATCTGCCAAGAATAAAAATTGGGGAAAATAGATTTTTATTTGGTCAAGTAGTCTAATCACCCCGTCTAGCACTACTTTCGATCCTACAAGGGTGGCGCGGGCTTGCCGTGTGGCTGGTGAAGGCGGAAGGCCCCGACGCCCATTGAGGGTCCTGCCGGTGACGTGGCCCGCCGACGGTGAGGCTAGACATTGTTGTGTTTTGAGGCCCGCTGGCATTACCCATGCCACGCGGGCGGCTCGCCGCTCATCCCGGGCTTGACGTCCTTTCTCCATGAGCATGGCGAGCAGAGGCAGGGTGAGACTTGACGAAAATTTCAACATGCCCCTACCCGGCGCGCCAAATGTGGGATTTCGGGCTCCACAAAACCCACAGGGTTCGAACACAGGAGCATGTGTGAAGGTTATCTATGGCCTTGCCCAACCTAGCTCGCTACTTGATGGTTACTACGGCGAACTCGCACGATGACGAGGAAGAAGATGACCACGACAGTTTACCAGGGTTCGGCCGCTGTGAAACGTAATACCCTACTCCTGCTTTGGTGGATTGCCTCTCATGGAGTTTTGGCGGACGAACTAATACAGTGGGCTCGGGCCTCGCGTGGACTCTCAAAAGGTGTTCTTGGATCTTTGCCTTGTGTTGGTTCATCGAGTGGCTCCGTGTTCCCCCCATATACGGTGTGGCCAAGCCTCTATATATAGTGGTGACACGGGTCGTCTTCCCTTATCACCATGGCAGGAAGGGATCCCACAATGGCCAATTTTGAAGGGGGAGAGGATTACATCCGCCCTTGTCCACAGGTGGTCTTTGTTCGCAAAGTGGCTGTCGTTGATGCAGTGGTGGGCTCCGTGATGACATCCATCCAGCAGGGCTCGTGGTCGTGGCCTTGTTGCACCAGAATGGAAACTTTTGGGCTGTGGTTTGGAAACCTGCGTACGCTCCCATTGCACCAAAGGGGAAACTGGGCTACCTGGCACACTACCTCCCTCATGTCCTTCCTTGCGTCACCTTTGACTGCTGAGGGTCGGGCTCTGCATAGAGATCTCCGCCACTAGGGAGGGGCCCTGAGGAGGCCCATCCTTGCAGGCCTTGGTGCCATTCTTCCTTGCAAGCCTAGGGGCCTCGCGAGGGCCTTGTCTTGAGTAGAGCCGCACCAAGCCACGCGTGGCTGACGAAGTGGGACATGTCCTGGGCTGCAGGTAGGTAGGGCTGGGTACCCCCATTTCTAGAACACTGACAAACTCGTTCTGAAACTATTTGAACTTTTCAAAAGTTTCTGTCTTGTGCCTCATCAAATAGATATACCCATATATAATCAAGTTGTCGGTAAAAGCCACGGAGTACTACTAGCCACCGCTAGCTGTTGTGCTCATTGGGCCACATACATCACTGTGTATAACCTACAATAGCTCGGACGCTCACACAACTCTTTGCAAAAGGAGACTTAGTCATCTTACCTACCAAGCATGATTTGCATGTCTCGAACAACCTGAGGTCGGACGAAGTTAGGAGTCCATCATCATGGAGCTTCTTCATGCGTTTCATACTAATGTGTCCAAACTGGCAATGCCAGAAGTATGTCGGATTTATATCATTAGGCTTATGCCTCTTGACATTCACGTTATAGACTGGTTCTGTTTCTAGATTTAAAATAAATAGCCCATCTACTATGGGTCCATAGCCATGAAACATTCCATTCAAATAAAATGAACAACCATTGTCCTTTATATTCAATTCATAACCTTGACTCATCAAGCATAAGGCAGAAATAATGTTCCGACTAAGTGTGGGAATGTAAAAACAATTATTCAATTCCAAAAGAAATCCAGCTGGAAGCTTGAGCTGCATCATGCCGACCTCCAATGCAACAACTTTTGGTTTGTTGCCGACCCTTATGTCAATCTCCCCTTGTGCCACCTGCCTAGTTCTTACCATCCCCTGCATCGAGTTGCAAGTACAAACAACCATTCTGGTATCAAATACCCAAGAGGTACTAGGTATGTCAGCAAGGTAAATGTCCACAACATATGTAAGAAGTGTACCTTTGCCTGAAGAATCATCTCTAGCCTTCTTGCCATGCTCAACAAGCTACTTGCTACAGTTCCTCTTCCAGTGACTAGCTTCCTTGCAATGAAAGCAAATGGTCTTTGAGTTCAATCCAGACTTCGGCTTAGCGGCGGAGACAACCTTCTCCATGCCCTTTGTTTTACCCTTTTTCTTGGACCAACTCTTCTTGAACTTAGCTAAGTTCTTCACCATCAACACTTGATGCGTGCCTTTCTTAATATCTTGCTCTACCACCATGAGCATTCCTTGTAATTCAATGAGCATCTTATCCATGCCGTGCATATGATAGTTCGAGACGAACGTCCCATAGCTAGGTGGAAGAGAACCCAAAGTTTCATCTGTGGACAACTCGTCCCCATGTGGGAAGCCTAACCGATCGAAAAGTTGCACGTACCCGATAATCTTGATCACATGCGGGCTCAGTGGATCACCCTCTCTCAGCTTACAACCTATCCAGGATTCCCAGAGATTGAACCTCTCGGTCCTAGCCTGCACCTGAAACATGCTCTTCACACACTCGATTATATCGAAAGACTGAATGTTTTTGAAATGCTGTTACAAATCGGGCTCCATACAAGACAGCATGAGGCAACTGATCTCGTTTGATTCATCAACGAGTTTCTAGAAGGCATTCTTGGTTGTGGCATTAGCATTCTTGGCTTGTCCCGCTGGAAGTGGATCCTCTAGAACATATTCCTTTTTATCGTGCTTGAGAACAATTCTCAAATTTCTATACCAGGTGGTAAAGTTTGTTCCATTCAGTTTATCCTTTTCCAAAATTAATTTCAATGCAAAGTTGGGTTGAGCAGGTGGTGCCATTGATCTACAACAGAAAATATGTAATCACTAAGCAATGTGTTTATGTAGAGTAATTCAAGCCTTAAAAAGAACTACTCCCACTGAAGTCGGCATCCCTCTACAAACTCTCAGTGATTCAAGACCCGTCTAGCGAGCGACTAGTGAGCTTTAGCATCACTACTAGCCAACTTGCATATTCGGTAAGCAACATCTTGCGAATTGTATCTCTATACGACTCCTATCGGTTGGGTAGGTATCTCATTCCTTGACTCCCAACCTTCTTTGCCACCAGGCCCAAAACCTTTTTGATAGCTTTTTCAAGTTAACCCGATGTAGTGCATGCCCATGTCCAACACGAACCCTGCAGCTCAAGGACACCTAGTAGTACCTAAATTTTATGAACCCACCACTATACGTACTTGACGTGTGAAGGTGCAACATCTAGAATGGCAATGTGCTTGATATTTACGAGGTATCTTTCTACCATTTTATCATGCATAGATATAAGAAGCAATATCCATCACATATAAACATATATATGTGAAATGAACTTATGCAACTCCATCTTGTCTGTCAGGGCGGAACTCCAACTCCAACGACCAGGGCGGAACTCCATCTTGTCTGTCATGCCAGGACGCCAAAGCCTCGAAGTTGATCTCTGTCCTCCAACTACTACAACTAGTAATGAATTTATAGAGACTCACAAGTCGACATGCAGGTCCTTATACAATATAATGACAACACATTGGCTCCTGCCGGCTAACAATCATGGCACGCATGTCTTGACAAATTACATACATGTATCACATACATATGATTCGTACTATTCACATCAAACCCGCAAAATGAACTTATGCATAGAACCACATTCTACCGGTTTGTGTGATCGTGTACGAAATACAAGGCGTTATGTACACAGCGGTCCCGACCACGCTGATCACGCCAAATTTTCTAATCTGACCAATCTCATTGATCATCGCGAACCCGATTCGGATGTAAGTTTCATGGTTAACACCGATGGCGGATACCAACTGGTAGTGGTAGGTTGTGTGACGACCTCATTGATTCTCATTGACAGAAAACATAGCCTCAATCTATCCAGATGTGCAGTTGATCTCATCAACCGTGCACATAGCCGATCTGATGAACGACGACGTATCTCATCCGCCACCTCCACATATCAAATATGCATCCGATCTGAATCCAAATCCTAAAACAGAGGCTCTGATAACATTGTTGGGTTCTACCATAGGTGGACCGCATGCAAATTAAATTTTTCCTATGCGCAGAACATCCAAGAACATGCTAAGGAGATGGATCACAAACCGTTACCACTAGACACACAATGCCATTCAACACAAGTAATGCTGGGGCAGCGCTTTTGCATGGTCCATCCCTCCTCATTTGATTTCCCACGAATAGTCGATCTGATCTCGCTCGAACCACCAGTCGCCGGATCCCACGTACAGGTTCGCCGGAGCGGTGCATGTGCAGTGCCTCTAACAGTATCCGCACGTGCAGGAGGAACACCGTCCGGCGGACTACTAGGTCTGATCACACAGTCGACGACGGCGAATTGCAACACACGTAAAGCCCTAATGGTGGCACCAAAGCAATCAATCGGATGGGTGTGCCACACCTCCACTATATATACAAGCATCCGACAGGGGCTCAACTCTTGGGCCTCGCATGGATCCTAAAGCCCATGTGTTCCTTCCCTTAAGCGCGTGACCCCTTAGTTTCTCGTTCACTTGGTCGTGAGTCAGATCACATTCGGCTCGACCAGTCGGTAGAGGCCTCTAGCAAGGTGTGCCGACTCCAAGTGTCAGATGAAGCTCGTTAGGCGAACCTGTACTTCACATTTCTATTCCCTTTGCCACACGATATATGTTGTCGTGCACAAGGAGACATGGTCATCCTTGTCACAGCACGGCCTCTTTCTCGTTCCGGTGAATCTGACCAACATTTTGGATTATCTCATAACCCTCATCGCATGGCCATGCTTATCCAAGTCAGATCACCCGTGGGGGCCCAATGTATATCTCTCCTGGTAGGAGGCGCAAATCCCATCTTGCTCGACCATGTCTCGCAGCAAGGGTCTGGACAAGCCCAAAACCTACCTTTGTAACTACCCTATCACGGACTAGCATTTGGTTAGCCCAAAGCAAGCATGTCACCATCCCAGTACCTGCACTAGCTCAGGTCTTAGGACATAGACTGTATGTTGTACTAGAGACTCACAGATGACCTATCGCTCCGTCTCATAGTTGGGTCTGTCCAACTCAGACCTTATCTCGACTCGGATCCGACTAAGTTGAATCCAACCAGATCTTTTTGAGTTCATATTATCCGGCTAGCATCCAATGCTACATGGTTAGTGAGACTGAACCATCCACCGTGTCATATGCTAGTCTGATTTGTTGTGCATCCACACAACCATTTCGACTAGGGACCATTTAGGACAGTTATCATACAATGCATAGTCTCACAAACAAGTCACGTACTTGTTAATACACATCACTGATAATGTCCAAGGACTATCTTTATTCATAAACACATAGGAAATATCATCATACATGAATGCCTCTAGAGCATATCTCCAACACATCCTTCATTTGAACTTGTGATGTTGACTTTAAAGCACATCAAGTTAGATTCTCTGACGAAATCGGTACCTTCGTGCATATCAACCAAAGTGTCCCAAATTTCCTTTGCATTCTCAAGACGACTGATTTTGTTGAATTTTTCGGGTCTTAGGCAGTTGAAAAGAATGTCACATGCTTGAGCATTGTACTACAACATCTTCAATTCTTCTGCGATCGCTTTACAATCTAGTTCTTTTCCATCACCAAACAATTCACCTTGCAAGCCAACACGAACAACGGCCCAACCGGCAGGGTTATGACCAACAATATGCATTTTCATGTTATGCTTCCAACTAGCAAAATTTGTACAATCAATGTATGGACCTCTATGATGATAATTTCCCTCACCAAACGCCATACTCTGCTAGGTTGTGAAACCAATGCAATGGAGACCAAAGCTCTGATACCACTTGTAGGATCGATAGTAAGTCTAGAGAGGGGGTTATTAGACTACTTGACCAAATAAAAATTCTACCTTTTCCCAATTTAGTTGTGGCTAGATTTTAGCAATGATAGCAAGTCAAACACACACTACACATGAATGTCTACGAGTATTGCAGTGGAAAGTAAAGACAAGCACATGTAGTAGAGGTTAGTGAGGGAGTCCTGGATTAAGGGGTCCTCGGGAGGCCAACCTATTCTTATGGGCCGGACTATATGGGCTACTACCAGACACGAGAATATTTGAAGGGCAAGTCTCCAAGATGAATGATCCGAGAAGCACGGCTTGCACTCCATGTTTGATGTAGAGAATAGGCGTGTTTATCTCTTCGGCATGTAACCGACCATGTGTAAACCCTAGGGACCCTTGGCGTCTATATATGCCGGAGGATTTTAGGGTATAGGCGGAATAACTCATCTAGGGTTAGCTATTCGATCTCGAGATAGATAAACTATGTAAACCCCCCATATCATCAATACAACCAAGCAGGACGTAGGGTAGTACCTCCATAGGAGGTCCTGAACCTGGGTAAATCTGTGTCCCCTTTGTCTCCTGTAACCGTCGATTCTAGTCTCACAGTTCGGGACCCCTAACGGTGTCCTAGACTAGGGGTACTCACCATGTTGTCACCCGACCAGTGGGTCGGGCCGAGGATCCCCAAGGTGACTCACTAATGGGCCACTTCGAGCAGCCTATGCCGAATACAAGGAGGATTCCACAAGACGTGGTGCCCAAGACAAGGACTCCTCTAAACCCTAGGGCTACGATGCATATATAAACCAAGGCTAGGCTAGTCAATGGATCATTACATGACATGTCATAGTCATTACTACAATCTCATGGTAGATACATGTACTATGTACTATCCCCATATGAATACAATCAAAAGGAGGACGTAGGGTATTATCTCCTCGAGAGAGCCCGAACCTAGGTAAAATCCTGTGTCCATGTTACCATCGCCCAAGACGCCTAGCTTAGGACCCCTACTACAAGATATGCCATCTTTGACGTCGACATTGGTTCTTTAATTGAGAGCCTGCTGGGTAGTTGCCACGGTGCGATGGGAATTCAGATCGGCTCCATCGCGATCTACACTTCAGAATCGAGCTACATCGTCAATGTCGGCATCTTCGTTGCCTGCTTGACTGGTCAACTCGGCTATGCTGAAGACTACGCTCCACGTCGGATCATATAGATCAGACGGGGGTCTTCATCAATATCAACTCCAATCTCAACCAAGATCATGGAAGAATCCTCCATGATGCTTGGGGGCTCAACGTCAACATTGCCCTCGCGTGATCATGTAGTTTTTTTGGACAGCAGATTCATGTTCATCATCCCTGCCTCCTCGAGTGTTGTTTTGACGATTTCTTCGGTTGATTTGTGTGGAATTGAGTCTAGAACAACCCTGAAATTTTTTGTCGCGTTCCGGTGGAGTAATCTCCGGCGATCTACAAGATACCAGAGCCCTATCGAATCCCGACGAGAATCTAGATGAGTCCGTTCATCGGCTGTAGAATTCCTATATCTAGCAAGCCACAAAATTTCAGATTGATCCAACCATTCAAACTCTGGGAAACGTCCGATTAGTACAATGAATTTTGAATTTTTTATTTACACGTAAACGAATCCGACCTGAGTTCATATTTTTCATGAACGGCTTGTCGAACGTCCTTTTTGAAGAAACTTTTCTCACTGACCCAGAGTTCGGGACCGCAAGGGCCGAATAATCATCAAGTGAAACTCATCATCCGCAGGTTGTATGGGTCGGGTACTCCGTTGCTTCATCAAGCCAGCATTGACCTCATCACAAATTCCTACCCGCGTCGGCATCGCCGCGCGGTACTGTTTCAAGCTGACGTCCAACACGCCGACCTGGTTCGACACCTCAGCTGGCGCGAGACTTCGACGTCACCAGCCGAACAACTTCGACACTTCGTCTTGCTTGAGAGTTTGGCGTCACCAGCTGACCCGCTCCGTCACCTCGGCTAGACCGGGTCTTTGGCATCCCTTCATCAATCTGCTCCGGGGACTTCGTCATCATCGGCCGACCTGCTTTAACACCTTGGCTGGCGTGAGACTTCGGCATCACCAGTTGACCTGCACGAGACATCGACATACGCCAATCACAGCTCTGCCATGCTAACTGGACTGAGGACTTCATCTTGCCACATCGATCGTGCAGCGTCACCACTTCGTCAAGCTGAACTCTTCGTTCAGCCACCTCGGGGCCCAGGCCATATTTCTTCACTTGTTTGCTCCACTTAAATTAACTAAGTAGAAGACTTTTTTTTAAATGTATTATTACCTTTATTTTTTATTATCTCCTGCTCGCACTATTTTATGTGTGCAGGTAATCATCTTCGGCCACGTCGCGCGGTCAGTTTGGCGTCACCTTGTCAACCTACTCTGCCACCTCGGCTGGGCCGTGGGCTTCGCCTCACCACATAGGCCAAGCCATGTCACTACTTTGGAATGTAGATATCTTTGCTCAGTCAGCTTGGGCTTGGGGGCTAGGACCTCGGTTATGCCAAAGACTATGCACCATATCAGATCTGTCAAAAGTTCGATGGGCGTCCTCATCCCGCCACAAGCCCGGATCGCATAATCGACCCTGAGCACGTTAACCAGCTAAGTTGCTTTCATGTTAAAATGTTTTTAGCTTTCTAATTTTGTGCGGTTCAACTAAGCGTTATACTTTTTTGACAAAAATTTTTTGTGAAAAACTTTCTTTGTCAAAACCTTGTTTGTTACAAAACAAATTTAAATACCCCCATTTACTTGGGGACTTCCTTTATGAAACATTTTATCTTTGCAGGTGATTATTATTGTACAACTTCTTTCCTAGCTCGTGTATTATGCCAAAATATGCATCATGTTGACTTAAGTGTTCCGCAAAGCTGGGTTCCCTGGCTCCTATGCACACCCCTACATTCTCGATTGTTCGACTAGGGAGTAAACGGAGCACCTCTGCGATTGTTACAACCGTGTCATTTGAACTCGTACCACAGACGGGTGAAGCTGAAAGCTAGCGCTCTTATTGTTTTCAACTATGGTCGGCACATGACGGTACTCACACGTACACAAATCTATTGCACAGGCCTCATAGTAATAATGAGCGACCAAAGAAAAGTACCGTTGGGTGCACTATTTTCTTTGAAGATGCTTCTTATGTTACATAACTAATATAGAATAAGTTCCCTGGGCACGCTTTGTCTATTACAACCTCATGGCCTGATTGCCTAGTTATCCAAAACACCGCCAATATTCTCAGTAGGAGGAGTAGATAACACTTTTTGGCCCTTGGCGGGAGAGGGAGAAGCCGATGGTCGGTTAAGACAGTTCCAAAGTTCGGGCAAACACAGATATTATATAAGTACTTCGGTACATACAATCATTATACATACAATTCTTTTTCCCAAGTCACTTGGGGGCTCTTAAATTAATATGAGTATAGTAGATTTTTTCTTCTTAGTTGTTGCAAAGTATTTTTTTTTACCACTCCTTTCTCGACTCAAGTGCATGATCAATAGCCGGGTAGCCTGGTTCTCCCTAAAGCCGCTCGCGTTTAGTTTGCTAAACTGGCCTAAGTAACACTCCGCCTTCGGGATAGGGAGGTTGAAGCTGAAGGCTGACCCACTTGAAGTCTAGAGATTGGATGTGTCATGTCAAAGCATGATGAAAGTACAATTTTAAGACCAATTTCATATTGGCACCAAAAAACTTGATTCAATCTAGACGTAATATTTTTACACACATTTTTGGTCTTTTGAGCTTATAAAATCTTTCACCTATTTTATGTTTTCCTTTCAGGAAGCGAGACATTCTCTTGGTTGAGGTGTTCGGCGTGAAACTCTTTTCTAAACTACAGTTCGACATCTTTCCTGCTGAACTACACCTCTGATTATCAAAACATACATGACAGTTGAACTAGTTCCCGAGGAGGTACGATCCTAGGGTCGGTCATGCTGCCCAACCCAAGTCTGGGGGGCTACTGCATCGACAATTTAATGCAGAAAATTTAAGTGCAATACAATTTCGAGGAGATTATGGTCCTTAGGTTGGTCGGTCGCACCCAACCTGATTCTCGAGGTCTGTGCACACCGCTTTTGTGTTCCGAAGTATGATGCCGAGCTAGGAGTTGATCCTCAGGCCGATTTTCGAATCGACCTGAGTCTCAGGGGATACTGGGATCAGCGGTTTTATGTCATCCTTCAAGTGCATCTCGGGTTTTAGACCGACACACACAGCTCTAGGGCTACTAGGTATATATCTCGGCAGAGAATAAATTGCTCCAATCAAAAATATCCACAAAAAATTAGCCCACGGTTGGGGTAGTGCACCACCTCGGAAGCAGTCCAGCGTAAAGCTCGGGCGCAAGTGGTCTCCATAGAGAGCATTACTGACATTAAGCTCGGATGAATTCCTTTAATTTTTAAGGTCCAAGGTAGTATATGATACCTCAGACGCTGATCATCATTGGAGATCGGATACAATCTGGTGTTGGAGCTCGGACGTAGTCCATCATTAGCACTCAGATGCCGATCAACATTAGACTTCAGCTACAAAAAGACACCTCAGACACAGTTCGGCATCAAGCTCGGATGAGAGTGGTTTTCTCCCTAGAGGGCTTTTCTTGCATTATGTTTAGTTGAACTCCTCCAAACTTTAAATGGCCGAGGTAGTTTATGACACCTCGGATGACGACCAGCGTTGGAGCTCAGCTAAAAATACACCTCGGATGTAGTTCGGCGTCGGAGCTCGAATGCAAGAGGATATTGCCCCGCGGGAAGAAATTACCCGAGGTGTGGTGTAAAAAATACAAGCCCTTGATAAAAGCCGAAAATTTAAAGGGGCTCCTCAGATGCCCGACGTATGAACTCTTTGGATACACATCCGCGATTCTCGAGATCGGAGATGGGATGATTTGTTGAACCAGTTTTCAAGACCGACGACCGAAGACGAAGAATAGTTCATAAGAACCAAGGAGCGTCCCAACTTGAAGACCGGTCCACGGGGATACTAATGGTGTCCTGGAATAGGGGGTACTCACCACGTCGTCTCCCGACTGGTGGCTCGGGCTGAGGAGCCCCAGGGCGACTCACTAATGGGCCACTTTAGGTAGCCCATGCCGAATACAAGGAGGATTCCACAAGACTTGGCTCCCAAGACAAGGACTCCTCTAAACCCTTGGCCTATGGTGCATATATAAACCGAGGCCAGGCTAGTCGATAGATCATTACATGACATCTCATATTCATTACTACAATCTCGTGGTAGATACTTGTACTACATACTATCCCCATATGAATACGATCAAAAGCAGGACATAGGGTATTATCTCCTCGAGAGAGCCCGAACCTGAGTAAAATCATGTGTCCATGTTACCATCGCCCAAGACACCTAGCTTAGGACCCCTACTACAAGATATGCCAGATTTGATGCCGACAACCCCATACCCAATATCCGCCGGTTTTGACACCGACATTGGTGCTTTCATTGAGAGTTCCTCTATGAGCAAGATGGAATCGATGTCTTGCCTTGTCATGAGGTCCGCAACATGGACACTTTTGTCCCCGGACAGTTCTTCGCCTTCGGCAGTGTTGTGCTACAAGTTGATCCCACTGGCCATCCAGGCTGTGTTGAAAGCTTCGCCCCTGATCGAGAGATTAGATTCGGAAACAAAGAGTTCTTCGTAGACTCTCGGGGTGACTTGTCATTAACCGGGCTCGCGGATTTTCCTGTAGCACCTGACGACTCTGAGGCTTTACCGTCGAGCCCCTTCTTCGTACATGCCAATTGGGTCACCCATGGCAATGGGCCAATCTCCTATCCTGGTCCGGCCATTGAGCCAGATGACCGGACACGTGTTCTCGCCGAACACTCCCCATGTCCGGACGCCATGGAGGTTAACTCCGCAAGTTCCGAACAATTTGATCCGATCGGGCCCACAACAATTGACATGGCCCTAGATCGGATCTCATCGATGAATATCACCGACGATCCAACCCCGATCTATGCTCATATCAGTTACGGAACGGGTCAAGACGAAATTTTTGACCCACCCACCACCCTCTTGATAGCCACTGTCGAAGATTTAACCGACATGCTAGACTATGCCTCTGAGGAGGCAGAACACAAGGATGAAGAGGACCGTGATCCCAACCCCGTTAACACCCGGAGGTGGACTGTCACTTCCACATACGATGTAAATATGGTCGATACTCCTGCTGCTAATGGCGACAACACGCCTAACAACGATGGCAAAAATTCAGGCGATGCGTCGTCAAGGGGCCGGAAACCGCATAAGCGGTCCAAAGGCAAAAAGGGAAGAAAAGCTATTATCAGCAACAAGGATGGTAATACCCCTACTGACCATGGCAATATCGATATCCCCGAACACCCGTTAGAGGGTTCGGAAGGGCCTGAGGACCAGAACCCCGATAACGTCAACAACTCCGAAGACTATAATTACCTTCTCCTTGTCGACGAGGAAGATATACGGGAAGTCAATGACTTGTACATCCCTGTTAACCTCGAAGATCAGGAAGAAATCACGCAGCAGCTCATAGCAACGGCTCGCGGCTTGAAAGCTAAAGAACGATAACTCATAGCCGATCACGATGACCTCAATGATCGATGGATGAAAGTCCTCTCAGTTGATGAAGTATACGGCACCGGTTTGTCGGACCAGCCCAAAAGCTACCCACAAGGAAGGCTACTGCCGCAATTCGATGACGAACTCACTGATACTCCGTCTCCGAACCATACTCCATACGACAAGTCGGACCGCCCCCTCGCGGGTGCGACAAAACGACTGACGACATCAGTTATATACGGGTAATGCCCCGAAAACGTGGTAAGGAACCACTAAGCCCAATGACAGGTTCAACCTGCGAGATGACCCAGATCATAGAGCAGGCCGTACAAGATCCACATATGGATCTAGAGAGTACTCACCCGATAGACGGGACAGGTTCGACCAAAACAGCAGAGTCTGGGAACGTAACCGGGCACACACAGACGCCGAATACAGGCACGACATAGCATGGGTCAGAGGCGCCGCTCACCCATAGTGCTTCACAGATGAGGTAATGCGACATCAGTTCCCCGAGGGGTTTAAACCCGTCAATATAGAATAGTATGATGGGACTACTGACCCAACCGTATGGATTGAGGACTTCCTCCTCCATATCCACATGGCGCGAGGAGACGATCTCCATGCCATCAAATATCTACCTCTTAAGCTTAGGGGGCTAGCTCGGCACTGGTTAAACAGTCTCCCCCAAAACTCCATTGGATGCCAGGAAGACCTGGAAGATGCTTTCCGCTCCAACTTCCAAGGAACCTATGTCCGCCCGTCGGACTCTTCCGATCTCAACAACATCGTCCAGAAGCCCGGGGAGTCTGCTCGGTAATTCTGGAATCGGTTCTTGACTAAGAAGAACCATATTGTCGACTGTCTGGATGCTGAGGCCATAGACTCCTTCCGGCACAATATTCGAGACGAATGGCTGGCCCTCCAGCTTGGCCAGGATAAACCTAGGACCATGTCCGTCCTTACTTCCCTCATGGCCCGCTTTTGCGTGGGAGAAGAGAATTGGCTGGCAAGACACAACCAGAATTCTTAAGATCTCGTAGCCTCTGAAGCCTCGGATGGCAACGGAAAATCAAAGCGCAATAAGAATAAGCGCCAACACAATAATAGCGATGCTGATGACATGGCTGTAAACGCCGGATTCCGCAACTCCTGATATGGGCAGCGGAAGAAGCCTCCTAAAGGCAATCGTGACAGACCCACCCAGCTAGAGAAGATCTCGTAAAGGCCTAGCCAAATACATTGGACTCTAGAGAAGCCCGCCAATCACACACACTGCAATAGCTGGGTGTTTAACCAAGCCAGCAAGATACCACTAGAAGACCAAGGCAAAAGCTCTCGCGGCGAGGACGAGGATGAGCCTCAGGGTCCAATTGGTGGCGGACAAAAGAAATTTCCTCCCGAAGTCAAAATGGTGAATATGTTATACGCCACCCATATACCTAAGAAGGAGAGGAAGCGCACCCTTCGGGAGGTCTACGCTATGGAACCCGTAGCCCCGAAGTACAACCCATGGTCGGCATACCCGATCACCTTTGATCGGCGCGATCACCGACCAGTATCCATCACGGGGGTTCGGCAGCCCTCATCCTAGACCCCATTATAGATGAGTATCACCTCACAAAAGTTCTAATGGACGGAGGAAGTATCCTTATTCTGATTTACTCAGATACGGTGAAAAAGATGGGCATAGATCCGTCAAGGATCAAACCCAGTAGCACTCCCTTCAAAGGAGTGTTCCAACCATTGAGGCCTGATGTACGTGTTCCCTAACCCTGGAAGTTGTGTTTGGCTCGCCCGATAACTTTCGCAACAAAGACTTGATCTTCGACATTGTGCCCTTCCGCAGCAGATATCACACACTCCTTCGTCAGACAGCGTTCGCTTGTTTCAACGCAGTCCCACATTACACATACCTCAAGCTCCCGATGTCGGGCCCCAAGGGGGTCATTACTGTTAACGGAAATATAGAGCGCTCCCTTAGAACCAAGGAACATGCAGTGGCCCTGGCGGCCTAATTCAGTTACAAAGAAGATCGGCAAGTTCCGACATCAGCCATTAAGGCACACAAGGCTGGGAAGCGAGTTCGGCTTCAGACCAAAAACTCAGATCCTTCCTCATCCCTTCAATATGGACTCTCCCCCCACCGCACAACCCTAAGACCAGCAAAGTACGTTCCAAGGAGGCACAACTTCGCACTTAAAATTCCATGGGTAGCAGTGGGGAAATAAAGATGGGTGTTCGGCTGGCCTGAACCTCTACCCTCAACATGTCTTCGGACAAAATGCAGGTGCTCCTAAAGACCCTGCCTATGGCGTAAAGCTCACCTACAATTTGGCGGCCTCTCAAGACCTTGTTTGCAAGATCCATTCGCTGAACACTAACACCCATCAAGGTGCATCTAAGAGCAGGAGTCAACTAGCAACGGGGCATATCAAGGACGTCAGGTTATCAATCGAAGACCCCTGGTACAACAACTCCTGCATAATTTCTTTCTTTCACATACCTGTAAACAGTTGCTTTAGCAATCCGAGCTATAAGAGTTGTTGATAAAAATATAAATTTTGTGGCACAAGTTTGCCTCATCTATCCTTTTTCGGCGCATATTTTCACATCTCTCCCTCTTCTCATGGACCTATTCGGTATAATGCGAGGCAACCGGGTAATAGACCGGGGGCTCGAGTTTAAAAATAAACCGCCTTATGTACATTCTATCATGCATTCGACGTCTTGGTGTTCGCTTTATATGCATCGGTTACGAACTATGTCTTGGGTCAATAGTTGGGTTGCCCGGCTCCGTTGCTTGCCCCATGATGTTTTGCTCATTTGGCTGAAGGGGTAAAGGGAGCACCCCGGCGATTGTGCTTTCGGATAGTCTGGTCAAGCACATCAGGGGAGAAAGCCAAAAAATAACTCTCATAGTATGCGAGATCTAGTCTGTGAACCCGAGTTGGAAGTATTATACTTCAATCCGCATAAGCAGTTATTCCGTGTTATACGAGGAATTTTACCTTTATACAAACCTTGTGATACCGGCTTTGACCTCCGAACATCACAACACTTCAGTAGCTAATCGTACGCTTCATGTAGTCCTTTTCGCGCCCCTATGGCTAAGTGAAAGAAATAAAGCACTATAGTATGATTGCCTAGTCTGCCGCACTATACCTCCTTCGGGTTCCGATAATTCGGGTAAGGCACATAGTGCATTGGCATAGAAACCCAAAGTAGTATCTACATGGGGGTTGAAGCCGACGACTCACATCTTTCATTATTAAATGACCACATAGGAGTTATAAAGGAATGCAAAACCATACAAGAACAATAACTAATATCATCAAAAGTTTGGACAAGTCATCAGATGCGTTACAGTTCATTCCAATAAATGATTGCCCGGACACTAAGTGTGATGACCCGAGCACTCTCCATCACTCCATCAAAGTATATCTCGAGGCATCTATGCTCGTTCCTGGTAGGCGGCGAGGCGATGGCTACCTTCATCAGATCTAGCCCCGGCGAGTGCTCCTTCGCTCTTGCAAGGGCCATCCAGACAACCTCGATACAGGAGGAGCGCTTGGTGGTGTCGACACGGGGCGAAGCAGCAATCAACCTCTGCACCAAGCCAAAGTAGCTGCCTAGCAAGGGCACGCTGGGCCATAAGCGGATGCAGAGGTACTTCATGGCCAGCTCCGCCATCTGGTGCAGTTCCATCAACTGTTTCTTCTGCTCCACTAGAAGAGGAGGACGCTCGTGGGCTCCAAACTGTGCCCGGAATAGTGGAGCTTCATCTCCTTCTTCCTGCGAGGCGAACAACTGATTGGCGTCCTCCACGCTCTTCTAGAGATCGGAGGAGATGCCTGAGGAACACCACACCGAGGTAAGCAATTCGAATTTTCTATCCCCGAATACACACTTTAGTGAGTATGTCTTACCACCTGGTATGTCCTTGGCTTAGGCGCACTTGCTCCTCGTAGAACCGTCTATGCACCTGCTCCTTCTGGAGTTCGGCTGTTAAAGTGGATAGTTCGGTCGAGCTCGCCGTATTCTTTTGCTCCAAGGCCTCACATTTTCTACTAGCATCCTTGAGCTCCTGTTGGACCTCTGCAATGCGAGCCTCATGCTTGGCACTGGTGGCTCGCATAGCGGACAGGGCGGCAACCGATTCTTTAGCAGCCGCCCTCTCGACGGCCGCTTCATCCTTCGCGCGTTGCAGCTCGGCCTTGAGCCTCTCCATCTCTTTCGACGAAGCTACGCATACATCATACAATGTGAAAAAGCTGCATTCACTGTATTCAGACGATGGAGTCCACACAAAGGTATTCAGATTTTGTTTTGACATACCTTGGACCTTGTTGAATCTTTGGTCAAGGGCCTCAACTTCGTTTTCGGAACGCTGAAGCTTCCGATTTAGCTCGTCCAGCTCGGTGCCATTTATTGCCGCCGCCGATGAGGAAGCCTGCATTACACATACAGTTGATATATTACATGGGTTCTCAATTCCCGACTTATAGTCATTCCGATCATACGTCAGAACTTATTAGGAGCAATCCTAACATGCCGGACACTTAAAGTGTATCTAGTCCAATGTCGGAAACATGATTGACCCCTAGGTAAGTTGTTCCAACCTACCCAGGGCTCTGGGGCTGTCATGTACATAATAAGAAATAAATAAAAACTTTTCTAATAAGAGTACCAAGTGAGTTACTTGAAAACCCGTAAGTAGACCTTTGCAGGCCTCCTTCACTCTGTTTTCAATGGAATGGATGCTCTGCAACACCACACCCATAAGGGTGCGGTGATCCTCGAGGATGGAGGCGCTCGATAGAGCCTCCTCCATGACAGACTACCTATTGGTCGGTGGTGCCAGTGATGATTGGATACCCCGATCACCTACCTGGAGGCACAATGCACTCAGGAGATGTTCTCGGAGGGGAATGAGCACCCGCTCATCGGGCCTCCTCGGTGTACGGGAGGGGTGTCTCCCCCTGGTCTTTAATGGTCGAGGCGTGAGCCTTAGCAATGGTACGGTCTCCCTCGCCGCTGGTGTCCGCCTTCATAGGAGTTTGCTGGGACAACACCTCCATGGTGTCACTCGTGGCGCTTCGAGTGGCAGGATGCGAGGCATCCTCGCTCTCCATCAGTTCGGCAGGAGGGTTTTCCCTGTCTGACATCACATCGGTGGGGATGATGCGCGGGGGCTGCAAAGCCAATAACCTGCACATCAATGAACTCTAAATCCATTCGTGACGAATATGAGGGTTTTCTGATCCTAACCTTTTTGGAGGGGGTCTGACCCGCAGGATCCTCAGTGGAACCTCTTCAAGGTCTTTGGACATATTGTCTAAGTCCGAACTATTGTCGGTCAGAATCATCTGCGCCCGACGCGCCCTCTTCTAGATAGGAGGAGGACCTGCTCTCGAGCGTCTTAATACGCCGCTCTCTTCCTGGCACGGAGGAAATTACCTCCCCCCTCGCCCATGACCTCGGCCTCCTCCTCTTCCTCCTCTTCTTCCTCCTCCTCCTCCTCAGCCTTCTCATGATGCGGTGTCAGGCTGGTCCCTGATGTGGATGCCAACCTGACCTGATTTCTTCTTCTTCTCTTTTTTCATGGGAGCTTCATAAGGCTTTACCACGAGCATTTTTGCTAACAGACCGGTCCTCTCGTCTTTGGGCTGAGGTGTCGTACTGTTAATTTTGACGGCTTTCTTCAGCCATCTCTTCAAAGGCAGATCGGAAAATGGGTTACGAAACCTTCTTATGTAATGGAGCTGACCAAGCTAGGATGTATCATACCTCGGATTCGGGCTTGGCGGCGTGCATACCCTTGTCCTCCTTTTCGGATGGAAAGCTCTTTTGTGATTTGAAGAGTGCATTCCACAAATTCTCCTGTGTAGTGCGGAAGAGATTATGGACTGTGGGCTTGGCGTCATCTGACGACCCCACAAGGGAGTATCCCAGCGCTGGCAGGGGAGGATGCGTCTTCCAAGCATCACCTGGACCACATCGCTCAACTTGGTGCCCTCCTCAATGATGGAGTGGATGCACTTCTGCAGGTTGCTCACCTCCTTGCCTGGTCCCTAGATGAGGCCCTTTTCGAGCCATGAAGCTAGTCTGGTATGGGGACCGGATCTGAATGCAGCGGGGGCATGCTGACATTCTTCTTGTGATTCGGTGATGTAGAACCACTCCTTCTGCCACCGCTTGATGGTGTCAATAAGGGTACCGATGGCCACTCGACGCAGCTGAGCTTGCCGATGACCGCCCCACCGCAATGTACGTGCTTGCCACTGATGCACTTGGGCTTAGTGTCGAACACCTGAAGCCAAAGCCCGAAGTATGGCTCGATGCGCAGGAAGGCCTTGCAAACGAGGATGAACGTCGAGATGTGCATGATAGAGTTTGGCGGGAGATCGTGGAAGTCAAGGCCATAGCAGAATATCAACCCCCTGACAAAGGGGTGGAAAGGAAAGCTCAACTCCCTGATGAAGTGATGGATGAACACCACCCTTTGCCCTAGCTTGGGGGTGGGGATCACTTGGCCCTCCTCCATCGCACGCTGGGGGATATCAGCGGGGAGGTATCCCACCTTTTTGAGGTCTTGGATGTCCTCATCGGTCACGGTGGAGGCCTCCCACTTGCTGTTGGAGCGAGAGCCCGACATTGGTGATCTCAGAGGTGGGGGCAGAAGATTTAGATCTGGGCGTCAGAGGATTAGAGGAATGGATGGCAGCGGAAGCAGATGGGGAGCATGAATAGCCACGGGGGTTTTCTTTCCCTTTTTATGAGGCTTATCGGTTGAGCCCCCTCCGCCGCGCCGTGAATCCCTCCACTTCCCAAGATGTGTGCATAGTTGCACATGCCTGGTTAAACATATCCCGTGTGAAACGGAGCACAATCTGCGCATTGATAGATTGTGCTGATGGAATGGCCTCGAACCGCGCATCGAGTCCCCGTAACTGGCCTAGTAGTCGTGGTGGGCCGCGACCTTTCGTTAGAGAGGTCGTAAGAGGATATTATTCCCCCTAGCGTTTGGCCTTCAAAGCCAACCCGTTTCATAGTATCCGGATGCACCGCTATTCGGAAGATATTTGCCATCGGAGGTTGAACTCTATTTGGCGGAAGGAACTTACCTCGCAACCCGAAGACTTTGTTCGTGAAGCAATTGGAGCTGAAGACCCTTGGCATTGGAGGCAAGTTCGGGGGCTACTGAGGGAGTCTTGGATTAAGGGGTCCTAGGGAGGCCGACCTATTCTTATTGGCTGGACTATATGGTCTACTTACCGGACACATGAATATGTGAAGGCCCAGTCTCCAAGATGGAAGCTTCGGGAACCACGGCTTGCACCCCGTGTTTGATGTAGCGAATAGGCATGTTTATCTCTTTAGCATGTAACCGACCATGTGTAAAACCTAGGCACCCTCTGCGTCTAAATAAGCTGGAGGATTGTAGGGTTTAGATAGAATAACTCATCTAGGGTTAGCTATTCGATCTCGAGGTAGATCAACTCTGTAAACCCCCCATATCATCAATACAACCAAGCAGGACGTAGGGCATTACCTCCATTGGACGGCCTCAACCTAGGTAAATCTGTGTCCCTTTTGTCTCCTGTTACCGTCGATTCTAGTGTCACAGTTCGAGCCCCCTACCCGAGATCCGCCAGTTTTGACACCGATAGTTAGTGTTAGAATATCAAACGAAATTGCAGACTCGAAGATTTTTTAACATGGTTCCAATAGGTGGCGCTATCGTACATCATGTTAATGGAGTCTTCAACCCACGGAGGGTAACGGTCATGAGAGTTCACGAAGGGCTCCACCCATAACGGTCCATGAAGTAGCAACCTTGACTATTCCATAACGGCTTCCGTCCACGAAGGACTAGCCTCACTATGGATAGATCTTCACGAAGTAGTCGTTCTCCTTGCCC
This sequence comes from Hordeum marinum, assembly GCA_022496015.1. NCBI lineage: Eukaryota > Viridiplantae > Streptophyta > Magnoliopsida > Poales > Poaceae > Hordeum > Hordeum marinum. The sequence continues at coordinate 195,629,140 of CM039677.1, forward strand.
GTACAAACTTCTTGGTTCAAGTCCACAACATGAAGTAGGAGGCTCCCAAGCAACACCTAACAAATCTAGGAGGCACCACCCTCCAAAAGGTAATAGGCTTGATAGTGATGATGAACTCCTTGCTCTTGTGCTTCAAGATGATAGATTCCTCAACACTCAATCACTCTCTCACAAATTTTTCTTGGTAGAAGAGATTGATTGGGTGGAAAGCAACTTGGGGAGGCTATAAATCAAGATCCATATGGTTGGAGTGGATGATCTTGATTGCAACACAAGGTTATGTGTCTCCCTTTGAGAAATTTGGATAAGTGGAGAACTTTTTTGAGTGCTTCTCTTGCGAGTGGGATGTGGAGGAGGGGTATATATAGGCATCTCCAAAAATCCAACCGTTACAACATTATTGACCAACTCGGTGAAACCGAAGCAATACTTGGTTGTACCAATATGTTCAAAATGTGGCAACTTTGGGAATCTCGGTGAGACCGATATGGCAAACTTGGTGGTACCGAAATGAGGGGCCGAGGGTAGTTCCCAAACACATTGAGACCGAAACAAAAAACTTGGAAATTCGGATTCCATGAAACTAGTCACTTGAATCGTGGTCACCAAAATTTGGTTGCACCAATGCAACACTTGGTTGTACCAAGATGTTAGAGTGTGGATAGGGTTGCGTCTTGGGTAGAAATCAATAGAGCCAAATGGCAAAACTTGGTGGCACCGATTTTGTGTAGTAGGGTTTTTATAGAGTATTTTTGTGGGTGTTTTTGGTGGCTAGCACTTGTGCGCATGGAGCAATTTGTTCACCAACAATACCTTACCCTTTTCTAATACTATTGGCTTTCCTATAGACTCAGAGTGCTTTATCACAAAGTAAAAAGAGAGTCTTCTAGATTGAAGCTTTGCCAATCCATTCCTTGCATCTAGGGGTATATCCTCATAATCTATAGCCATCGCAACATGGACTTTTCCTGAAATATCCTTAGTGGAAACACGAGTCCAATGATATATATGTTGTTATTAATTACCAAAACCACCAAGGGGGGAATCTGCTTTCACACGCAGGAGACCACGTCGAAGGTGCCTTCCGAGAGGGCACTTTCGCCGTAGGGGAGTGCACTTGGCCGGAGCCGTGTCCACTTAATTGGAGGGAGGGGTACTTCCACTTATAGGTGGCCCGCGCTTGCAGGCCCTCCTCCTAGCTCATGCTTAAACAAAGGAGGGGCAGGGAAGGCCAGCCAAGCCCGCAATGGTGCCCTGCTCCAACGGCTCCGATTACCTCCGGCGGTGCTCCGATCACCTCCGGCGGTGCTCTGATCACCTTCAACGCTGCTTCGGTCGCCGGCACGCTCGAGGTGGTGAGCCGCATCCTCTTGGGCGTCTCTTGCCGACCGGGGAGAGCCGTAGAGGCGACTACTTGTCCATCCTCATCCCTAAGCACCCGGCGTCCTAGAGTAAAAACGGCGGCAAGGGAAGCTTCGGGCGTTTTGGAGGAGTCGCTAGGTTGTCCAGACAGAGGTTAGAAAGTCAAGGCTAGGAGAATTTAAGCGGAGACCGAACGAAAATATGGAGGCCATGAGGGGGCATTCAGACCTCAGGAGTTTCTCGGAGTGGTAGGGGTAGCCTAGGGTGTGACTGGAAGCTCGGGGAGAGGTAGAAATAGAGGGGGATGGAATGGGGCTCGAGTAACTACCGAAGGCCCTAGGGCACTGTGAGCACGCGCTCCTGAGCAGTCTTGGAGCCGTCCTAGTGTTGTGGAAGGATTTGGGAGGTTGATGGGGGATTCTTGGCGTGTTAGGGCACTTTGCCGAGGTCGGATACAACCTACAGGACATGGTTGCCTGGCAGAGCACCATTATTGCAAGAAAATGGCATGGTCACCATGCCATGCCGTGTCTAGAGCAACCTTCTGGTCGGCAAAGGTTGTCTACAGTGTGAGGCAAGCATGCTAGAGAGCACACGTGAAGTTTCATTGCCTATGGAGCTGGTTGGGTTAGGTTTCCACTCAGGTTAAGTTTGCAGGAACAAACTTGGGAGCTAGTTGAGGGGATTTTATTGAAGGGGTCAAGAGGTAAAATGTTGTCTGGGTAGCTTAGGTATGGAGGACTACAAGTACACCAAATTTCAGCTCAGGGATATGAGTCTATAGGGAACTTGTAGTTCAAAGTTGCATTTGCTCCCATAAACTAGGTTTGGATGATTTTCTCATAATTTCCATACGAGCAAGACATATTTAGGTTTGGATTGATGTATTAACATGCAAATGATATTGTGGTAATGTTTGGGGGCATCTGCATGTTCTGAATAATGGGAGAGAGGAAGAAGAGGCCTTGCCATGGAAAAAAAGGAACGGAAAATGAGGGAGTTACCCCCCAATAATTGATCCGAGGCCATGTCAAAGTTACCGGAGGTAAATTGGGGTTAGAACATACTATGGTAAAAAGTTGGAGGCAATGGGAATCTTTTGGGGTCAACTTTTATTGTCCACAAGCTTGTGGCTGAAGGTGTTTGTGCTATGTTTGGGATAGGCAGAGGAATCCTATGGCCTTGAGATTTACCAAAGGTAAATGTTAAGTCCATTTTGTTCTGATCACAAGTTCTCATCTCATTCCGAGAAACTTGATAATGCAAACCTAGTAAAGCCTAGAAATTAATAGAATCAGGTTTCTATAGATCTAGACATGCAAAACTATTCTCCTTGGTGCACTAGTTGGTGTGGTGGCATTATTTGGGGATTATAGCATGCCCACAAAGTTTGGGACCATATGGAGAAACCTTACTATGCAAAGTTTCTCAAAATTGAATCTAGATAGGGAGGGTTTTGGGGTTGTTTTGTGAACTACAACTATTTGGGTTGGAATGAAACTTTGCAACATCATCACATTAGTTATCTATGACTTTCTAGAATTTTCCTGAATTTATTTGAGAATATTTACTATAGAAATATCTCAAATGCTTGAAATAGGCAGAGAGTGTTTTGGAGGGGTTTGTTCTATAATTTGAACATGACCATGTGTTGAAACTCATATATATGGAACATATATGTCCACTGAGTTTTCCTGAATTTTATCAAATATTATTAAAGCATAAGAATATTTTTTCCTTATAAAGGACCATTTTTCCCCGAAGAAAAAGCCTTTCAATAAGTTAGGAAAATAATCTTTAAAATTAATATTTAGTGGTTTTGGGAAGTATTATAATAATAGGTTACAAAAATAGTTTTTCAAAGAATTTCACTACCCTAATTTAAGCACTTGTAGTTCAAGCCTCTACGCAAGGGTTTTTCGACACCTAAATTAAATAAATGCTTTGGCCAAAATATTATTATAAAAATAGTCTTATGTCTCATACACATGGCATGATCACTGGGCAAATGTTTGGAGCAAGGAGATGAGTCTTGAGAGAAGGAAAATCATTTTGATTTAAATACAATCAAACAAGCAAGCAAATAACTATCAGTTGAAGCATCACATCATACAGAAAAAAAATTGTTGGTCCTAATTTTTTAGCTATGTCAACTTAGTCATGAGAGGCAAAACAAAGGGTGTGACAATGGTGCAAAGAATTAGGACATCATAAAATTTCAGAATATTTTCATGGTCTAGTAAAATCAAGGAAATTCTATACTGGATGCAAAAGTTTCTATTTTTGCACATAATCAAATAAACAAGTATCCACACTATCCCAAAGGATTTTGTTGGCACATTTTTGAAATAAAATGCACAAAACATAATTAATTCAATTGCTTAATCATGTGAACACAAATACATAGAAAGTATAAGTGTTATTTTAAAGCATTTTAGCTACGCATGATGATTTCAATGATGATCACATAGGAATATTATTTGAAACATGCAAGGTAACATCATGAATCATATAGGAAGGCAAAACAAGAGTGACTTCAAAACCTTAAGCACATAGGGAAGAAAGTTGAGATTATTTTAATAGCTAAAAGCATATGTTCGTCTATCATAATAATTTTCACTTGCATCATGAATGAATCCAACTGCATAAATATCAAATAAAGCATTCTTTTGAGGATCCACATGCATAGAAAATTTATTACTCTCGACATAAGGAAATTCCTTTTCATTCATGGTAGCGAGAGCAAACTTAACAAAATAACAATCATGTGACACTTGATTGTCATAAGAAAATTTAAAATTAAAATCATGATGACAAGTTTGATGGTTGTCATTACTCGTTATAGCATACATGTCATCATCATAATCATCATAAATATGAGGCATGCAATCATCATAATAAATTTGCACATCAAAACTTAGGCGACAAAAATATCATCTTCATCAAACGTAGCATCCCCAAGCTTGTGGTTTTGCATACCATTAGCATCATGGAATTTAAGAGAATTCATGCTAGAAACATTGCTACTTGCTCATAATTCAAGGATGTAATTCTAAACATTTTCTTGAACTATTTTTATATCACTCTGGCACAATTTTTCGATCCATCATTTTCACGAAAGGCATTGCAAAGATGAAGAATTCGAGGCCACCCCAATTCCATCATTTTGTTTTATAAAACAAACTAGTGATAAACAAGAAACTAAAAGATTCAATTGCAATATATCAAGATATACCTTCAAGCACTCACGTCCGTGACAACGTCGCCAGAAAAGAGCTTGATATCTACTACGCAACGTTATTCTTGTAGACTCTATTGGGCCTCCAAGCACAGAGTTTTGTAGGACAGTAGTAATTTTCCTTCAAGTGGATGACCTAAGGTTTATCAATCCGTGGGAGGTGTAGGATGAAGATGGTCTCTCTCAAACAACCCTACAATCAAATACAAGAAATATCGTGTGTCCTGAACACACCCAATACAATGGCAAATTGTATAGGTGCACTTGTTCGGCGAAGAGATGGTGATACATGTGCAATATCAATAGTAGAAATATGTTTTTATAATCGGAATAAATAAAAGCATCAAGGTAAAAACTAGCATGCAACAAGCAACACAGTATATTAATGCTTGGAAATAAGGCCTAGGGTTCATATTTTGACTAGTGAAATCTCTCAACAATCCTAACATGATAGAATCATATGATCATCCCCCTCCTGCAAAAAAGAATAACTCCAAAGTTTATATCTAGTGGAGAACATAATATGAAATTGTTGTAGGTAGTAGAACCACCTCAAAGTTACCCTTTCCGATCAATCTATTGAGCTGTTCCTATAAGTTTCACAAACAGCCCTAGACTTCGTACTAAAAGAACAACATATGATAGGCATCAAGCAACACTAATGTCACCTAGATAATCCAATGTCACCCCAAGTACTATTGGATTTATTAATCTACATGCATGGAACAATTTCAGATTCATCATATTCAATACAACACAAAGAACTTCAAAGACTACCCCAATATTTCTATCGGAGAACGTAGGACAAGAACGTGAATCAACCCATATGCATAGATTATGCCAATTTCACTATTGGAAACGGCAAGTTGATCACCAAAACATATATCAAGTGAATCCATACAACGCCCCATTGCCACTACGAGTATCCATATGTAAGACATATATCAAGTGTTCTCAAATCCAAACTATTCAATCCAACATAGCGACATCTCAAAGGGAAAGACTCAATTCATCACATTAAGATAGAGAGGGAAGAACACCATATGATCCAACTATATTAACAAAGCTCATGATACATAAATATTGTGACATCTCAAGAACAAGAGAGAGAGAGAGATCAAAGCTACTGGTACATACGTTTAGCCATGAGGGTGAACTACTCCATCCTCATCATGGAGACCGTCGGGAAGATGACCCTTGTGATGATTGCCCCTCTGGTAGGGTGCCAGAACATGCTCCAGATGGGATTTGTTTGGTACAGAGGGATGCGGCGGCAGTGCAGGTGTTATGTGTTTTTTCTGAGGGTTTATCCATGTATAGGATTTTTCAGCGGTGGCATCATGCTAAATGAAGCCACGGGGTGGTCCCAAGCTATCATGGCATGCCCACGAGGGTGGCCGTACCCTGTTGTCTTGGCGGCACCTGGTGGCCACCCTCTAGTGTTTCTTTGCTCAAAAATTTCCTATTTGTTCCAGGAAAAATCATCAAAAAAATTCTGAAAAAATTCCAAGAACTTCTATTTTCTACACAAAAACAATACCATGGTAATTCTACTAAAAACAACATAAGTCCGGTTTAGTTCCAGTTAAATCATATAAAGTTCATCAAAACCATATAAAAGTATTGTTAACATAGGTAAATACAGAAAGAATACTTCGTAAATTCTCAATATGTTGGGGACATATCAGATCGCTCATGGTTCCGAGAGGGAACGACGGTCGGGCATCGTTGACGACGACCAGCCAGTCCCTCCCTCACTTGGCCTTGCCTTTTTCACTTACAATGCATGAATGCAGCCGTTATGCTAAGATTTGAAAACATCCGTTTTTCATTTTTCCATTTTAAGATGGTAAGTTTGTTACATCCATTTAATGGCCATAATTAAAATTTGAAATACATGAACACGCGAGATGAAGAAAAAACTTGTTTGAAAAATCATATTTTTGTCATTGCATGTGTCCTTATTATGCCCCATGCAATAAATTGGAAGGAATTCCCAACATCTTGGCATAACTATTTGGACACAAATGTTAATAATCCATATTTTGAAATTAAGAAACACAAAATGTTGTGAACTACATGCAAATTTTCTTCATTTTCTTGACATGGCACCAAGATGTAGTATTACAAATTATGGACTTGTTTTAGATAAGCTTTCACACATACATGTAACAAACCGGAGCATCACACAAAGGATAGCTCATCGGTCCGGTAGGTCCTTTTTAAGAAATAAGTGAGTTTGTAGCCACTTAATTGCCATAATTTTTACGCACGAACTTCTTGGAGTCATTCTTTGGACACAAACAAAACGAATCTTGGTTTTCCTAATTAGAAAATCGCAAAAAGGTCTCAACTACATGTAAAATTTCCTTATTTCATGACATGGAACCAAGATGTCGTTGTAAAAATTATGGCATTGTTTCAGATAAGATTTGACCCATACATGTAACAAACCATAGCATCACTTGAAGGCTAGATGATTATTCTGAGAGGGAATGGGTGCCGAGCATGGTTGATGACGACCCGCCAATACCTGCCTCACTTAGCATTTCTTTTTGCACCTACAATGCATGAATACAACCGTTATGCTAAGATCTAGGAATTTCTGGAGTTCATGTGGCCTTTTTAAGATAGTAAGTGAGTTTGTAATTGATAAATGGACATAATTTAAATTGAAATACATGAATACGCAAGGTGGAGCAAAAAGTGGTTTAAAATCATATTTGTGTCCTTGCGTGTGTCCTTATTATGCCACATGCAATAAATTTGAAGGATTTGAAAACATCTTAGAGTTACTCTTTGAACACAAACGTTAGGAATCTAGGTTTTAAGAATCAAAACACACTCCGAAATACATGTAGATTTGTATCATTTCATAACATGGATCAAGATGTCGTGGTAAAAATTATGGCTTTGTTGCCAATAAGCTTTAACACATTTATGTAACAAACTGGAGCATCACACGAAGGCTCGCTCGTGGTTCCAAGAGGGAACGAGAGCCGGACATTATTGATGATGATCTAGAAGTTGCTGCCTCACTTGGCCTTGCTTTTTTATTTATAATGCACGAATACAACCGTTATGCTAAGATTTAAATTTTTTTGGTGTTCATTTCGCCTTGTTAAGATAGTATGTGAGTTTCTAGCCATTTAATGAACATAATTTAAATTTGAAATACATGAACACGCAAGATGAAGCAAAAACTAGTTGGAAAATTCATATTTGTGTCCTTTCCTGTGTCCTTATTATTCCACATGCAATAAATTGGATGGAATTCCAAACATCTTGGAATCACTCTTTGGACATGACTATTATAAGTCCATGATTTCAAAATCACAAAAATCAATAAATGCTCTAAAATACATGTGAGTTTGCGTGATTTCTAGACATGGCACCAAGATGTAGTGGTACAAATTATGGCTTTGTTTTAGATAACCTTTGACACATACATGTGAGAAACGGGGGCATCGCATGAGCGCTAGCTCGTGGTTCCAAGAGGGTATGGGGGCCTTGGTTGATGACGAATTGCTAGTCCCTAACTCACTTAGCCTTGCTTTTTTCACTTACATTGCATGAACAAAACTGTTATCCTATAATTGGAAAACAATTATGTCGTGGGAACAAACACCTATGGGATCGGAGAGACCCGTTTTTGTTCAGCAGGGCATCAGGCTCGCGTAAAGAGCAGGTCTGACGAACAACACACGGGGATATTTACCCAGGTTCGGTCCGCAAAGATGCGTAAAACCCTACTCCTACTTGGCTGTATTGTGGATGTTCTTAGGGTTCTAGATACAGGAGCGCTATAAGCAGCTGCTACGTGTATCAGCTAGAAGGTCCGAAACTGCCTGGGACCAAAAGTCCCAGAAGTCGAAAAGTCCCCTACCGTATCACCTTGGGCCTCCTTTTATACTCTAAAGGGATCCCAATAGTGGTGTACAGTGCGTACACGGGGTGTATAGAGCTACAATGCTATCATACCTAACACTAATGGAGTAGGACAGGCGCATTCAGTGCACCGTCAGGAATCTCTGACTGTTCACGGGACGAGACAAGGGCCCGTCCCATAGGCACCACTTAGCCCCTCCATCGCCGACATGGCGACACGTGCCCATGCGGGGCAACACCTGGCCTGTGTGATGGTGGGGCCTTGCCGGGGCTTAGCCTTTCCAGGTCTTCGCCTTGCCAGTTCATACAGGGTCTTGCTGAGGGTCTTGATTCTCCTGTGCCTGTACCTGGCGGCTCCCTGTCGGTCCCCATCACCCGGTTGGCTACTACTGCCCGTGCACGAGTAAGGTGCACTAGGGAGCCCAAAACTCTAGTGCACCGACAGGAGCCCCCAGGCCTGGGCCACACATGTCGCAAGGCATTGTTGGGCTAGGCCCAAACAGTCCACGGGCACATGTGGTAGGGCCTTGTGGTTGTGACTACTGCATTTACCGCACCTCCCCATGACACCCATTGAATGTGGGACATGGGATACGTGTGCGGCGTGGACGTCAAATTTTTAATTACTGCGTCAGGTCGTTTCCTCCACGCTCGCCGCATGCATAGCGGGGAGCCAGCAACGGGCGCCTGTGATTTAAAGTCCCTGGGTAATGTAGTAACTACAACGCCATGATTGTAGCAACGGGGCGATTGTTGTTCGTCCCGTGATCGAGGGTGCCGCTATTGGAGGAAGTGGGCAGCGACCTTGGAGCGGGGGAGAGCCAGCCCCGTGATTCCCCCTATAAATTGAGGGATAGCGAGGGCGGTGCTCATCCATCCTTCCTCCTTCCTCTGAGTGCGGGAATCCATAGCTTGCCCTTCCACGTCTTCCCAACCTTCGAGTGATGCTCGCCCTTAGCCATGAAGAGGGCACGAGGGAGGCCACCGTTCTCCGCTCCAAGGAGGAGTTCTCGTCGGGATCATGCCACCGCTTCAGCCAAAGAGGTGGAGGGCAGCCCGAGCGCACATGGTTAAAGAGGCACGAGGGGTCGTGACCATCGTGGAGGCCGAGGTCATGGTAGGCGGAGCTCTGCCCCACCTCCTCCTACGGCGTCGGGCCTCTTCCTTCAGAAGACCCACACTGAGGGGACGGCGCTGGAGTTCGTCCTCGAACTGGGTGGTCCCCTCCAGAGTCATCCGCACCTCCCTCGCCCTTTTGCCAGGGTAATGGAGCCTACAAGCCCCCCGTCCTGTGGTTACGGGCGCATGGTTGTTGTAATGACACGACGTGGGTGGACGTCGAGTACCCAGCGAGCAGCATCATGTTCCTCAAGCGCTGTTGGAAGACCTGTGCCTGCACCCACAACCTCCAGGAAGGGCAAGTCCTTCGTATTAAAATGACGGAGGACAATCTACTCTGTGTCAAGATTGATGGGCGCTCAGGCGTCCGTCTCAGCTGCTGTGAAGAGAGCTCGAGCGGCGCCGAAAGCTCCTCCTTGAGCGAGAGTGACGAGGGGGATAACGGCGAAGACGACAACGAGGAGTACAGTCTTCGGGCCATCAATTCGGAGCCCGATGACTCGAGCTCGCACTGACCGCCGCCCGCACCATCACCGCCAACCTCACTCCTCTCCCCCTCCTGGCAGGACGACCCTACCGGGGGCCTTTGTCCTGGGCGCTGCCTCATTTTCCACCTGCATCTTCTAGCAGCCCTGTGGACTTCGACTTTTGGGGTCCATCCTCCTTTTCGCCCGTGCTGGCCCTCTCCTCTGTGCAATGCTAGTCCAGGAGGGGCCAGGCTCTTGCCTGCCCATCTAGAATCCCTTCCCCTCCGCGCGGTGCTGGTCCAGAGGGGTTAGGTTGGGCCTCTGTCGGGAGCCTCTCGCCATCTTTTTCTTCTTGTACCTTGTCTCCCCTTTCCATCTTTTCTTCTTGTAATCTCCCCTAGGGGAGAAAATCAAATAAAGATTTACTTAGGAAAAGGAAACATCTCATGCAAATTTCACCCTATTTTGAATAACTATATATTATCTTCCTTGTTAGACCGTTTCTTTGCATGGAACTTTTCCCTACGGCCTCTCGGAAGAATCTTGTCGACGTGTGTAGCCCTACCGCAAGTGGTTCGAGCAACGGGTCCTTAGCAGCCTGCTGGTGGTGCCACTGCCAGAAGATACCTCAACATTCTTGGCACAGACGCTTAAGTTGTTGATCATGCTCGAACAGACAAAGGGTGCGAACACAGCCCCTTGAGTCATTGATCAGACTCCAAACGAAACAAGAGTGAGAGCGTAGCCACTTAAGCCATTGAGCGGAATCGTAACAAAGTAAGGGCACAACCAATCACGCTAAGGTTCCCATGCGTGCATGTTTTCCATACAAGAATCGAAATCGCCCAAGGAAAATAACTCCACAACAAGAATTCTCTTGGGGTTTTGCAACTTATCTTTTCGTTGTCGTACTCCTTCCAGCAAGATATTTTTCCTTTTTTTGAACGTCGCCCGTAGGTATCCATACCACCATTCCTCCCCCCTCGGCAAAGCTACACGCGAGGTAACCTTCGGTCCTTAGAGAAAAAGAAAGAAGAGAAAAATATTGATATGATACCTTGGCGGTCCGTTAGCTCTTGCCGGGAGTAAGTGTAATGCAATATCTCAAACAAACATGCACATAAGTAAACACGAGAATCAATATGATTTGTGGAACACTTAGCTTTATTCAACTACGGACAAGGTCTGCGCCTGCCTTTGTACCAAGGATTACATGCTTCAGCGGCAGGACTTGTACAAAAGGTGGTTGCCGAGAGACCAGCAATTGCGTCTCATGGGTAGAACTTACGAAGATGCTTGATATTCTAGGAGTTGCTCACTAGGATGCAATCTTTTGTCTCCGGGCGGACTGCACCAGGCCTGGTGACTCGTACTACCCGATAAGGGCCTTCCCACTTCAGGGTCAACTTGTTGGAATTGTTGGCGGACAGAACTCGCCGAAGAACAAGGTCGCCTTCCTCAAGACTTCTGTCATTGACTTTGCAGCATGATATGGTAGCAGCGCAAAGCTTGCTGGTAGCGTGCAGCTCTCACAACAGCCTGAAGACGGTCTTCCTCAAGGAGTATCGCGTCATCTTGTCGCAATTGCTCTTGCTCAAGCTCATCATAAGCGAGCACTCGAGGTGACCCGTATATGAGTTCCGTGGGGAGAACTGCTTCCGCCCCATATACGAGGGAGAAGGGTGTCTTGCCGGTAGCTCGATTTGGTGTTGTCCTAATCGACCAAAGAACCACAGGCAACTCATCAATCTAGTGCCTTCTGCAATTGTGCAGGTTGTCAAAAGTTCTTCTCTTGAGGCCTCACAGCACTTCAGCATTAGCCCTTTCTGCTTGGTCGTTGCTCCTCGGGTGGGCAACAGAAGCAAAATAGGTTTTGATACCAAGTTCTTAGACATATTGCATGAAGGTGGGACTCGTGAACTGTGTGCCGTTGTAAGTGATGATCCTATTGGGAACACCAAAGTGGCAGACTAGTCATTTGAAGAACTTGATGGTTGACTATGCTGTCACCTTCCTCACTGCTTCCACTTCTGGCCATTTTTTGAACTTGTCGATTGCAACATACAAGTACTCAAAGCCCCCGACAGCATGGGGAAAGGGGCCCAAGATGTTGAGCCCCCAGACCGAGAATGGCCAGGAGAGAGGGACTGTTTGAAGTGCTTGAGCTGGTTGATGTAATTTCTTTGAATGAAACTGGCATGCTTCACACTTGGTTACTAATACAGTTTCATCCTGTAGGGCAGTGGGCCAAAAGAAACCTTGCCGGAATGCCTTTCTGACAAGTGTTGTTGATCCTATGTCGGAGCCACATGTTCCTCCTTGTATCTCTCCAACAGCTCTAGTCCATCCTCCCGAGAAATGCACTTGAGCTTCAAACCATTCGATCTCTTTTTGTATAGGAGGTTGTCCACGAACTGGCACATATTAGACCAGCGGGTTACTTTCTTTGTTTCCTCTTGTTCCTTAGGGAGTTCTCATGTTTGAAGGAAACAGACGATGTGCTCTGCCCATGCTGGAGCATGGGCTCGACAACAAGGACTAAAGGCATATCCTCTACTGAGGAAGCATTTGTCTCAATGGCAAGGGCCTGAGGCCCCGCCGGATCCTGCTGCTTCCCAGCAAGCCTGGCGGGAGCGTGTGCTTCCACGGCGAGACCGGAGGCTCCGCTGGCAAGCCTGACATTGTCCTCAGCAACATCCACGCCATCGGCTTCCGGGGGCTCTGTCGGAAAATACTAGCCAGAACTAAACTTCCTTCTTTTCTCTTGTCCCTTCGATTGTGTCACAGATGTTTGTGTCAGTCGGAGCACGAAAGTTCCTGGTTCCACAGGCAACTTAAGGGCAGCACATTTTGACAGGCCATCAGCAACGGTCTTTTCTGCACGCGGAACGTGCTCCATTTGCAGGCCGTCAAAACATTCTTCCAACTTCCTGACTTCATCTACATAAGCTTCCATAACATACTATGGTAATATTTGTTCACATGCGTGACGACAAGCTAAGAATCACCCTTGACAATAAATTTCTTGATCTCTAGGTGTGTCGCGATCCTGGTATCGGCAAGGAGTCTTTCGTACTTAGCAGTATTGTTTGTTGATCTCTTCTAGGGAAAGTGCATCTGAATCACATATTTGAGGTGCTCTCCGGTGGGTGCTACAAGCGGCACTCCTGCACCGACACCTTGCAGTGAGAAAGCCCCATGAAATTACATGATCCACTATTGATCGGTTTCCTTGCCGGGGAGGGTTGACTCTGGAACTTCTTCATCCGGTGTTGGGCTCCATTCTGCAATGAACTCCACCAAGGCTCTGCTATGGATGTCGAAGTGCTTTCAAACTTGAGACCAAAGCTTAACAGTTCCAAATCCCACTCTACAATCCTACTGGTAGCTTCTGGGTTCCACAAGATCCATTGCAGCGGGAAGCGAGTGACAATAGTGATCTCATGTGCTTGGAAGTAATGGTGCAGCTTCCTTGATGCCATAAGGAGGCCGACGATCAACATTTGCACGCCAGAATATCTTGACCTAGCCCCCTACAAAAGGGAGCGGACAAAATATTTAATTAGATGTTTAAATCTTTAGTTGCATAGCGTAACCGTTGAGTCGACGATGCCCGGCCAGCATCCTCATTGTCAACTCGGTGGCTACCACCTGCTCGTGAGGTGCCATGTCCGGGACTGGGTACCGCTGGGCTGGCAATGGGAGGTGCTGCCTTCTGGGGTGCCCAACTTGGTGAGGAATCATGGTCCCGTTGTCGTACCGGAGATTATTTGGTGGCGGTTGCATGGACCATTGTCGGTGCAGAGGGATCCGGCCCCCGCGAAGGTGGTACATCATCGTGTCAGGGAGGAGGACGAGCACGTTCGACGCTACATGGCTGCATTGGACACTAGCTATTCCAATACCTGGCAGGTTCTTCAGGGATCTCACCCGAGCTATGATCCTATCATAGTTTCTCTCTTTGGGTGTCCACCGCCTGCGCCGCTAGACGTCAACTACATCTGTATTAGTTATATTATATAATAATATTCGAGATGTATTAGTGATGATATTTGATGATTTATTAGTGATACTATTCGATGATGTGTTTGTCATATTATATGATCGTATTGTTGCATTGCCTTGTATTGATTTCCATATCTCATGTTTGTACATCGGCATGTCGTAATATTTGCAGAAACTATGGATCACAGAGACATGGAACAAGAAGACTTGTTGGGGGATATAAACCGCATCTAGTATAATTCCTTGGTGTATCTGAATGACACTGATGGTCAGGAAGGAGAGGATGATGGCTCCGGTGATCCAACAATGGAGGAGGCAAGAGATCATGACGGCTCCGGTAACCGAATGGTGGGGGAAGGAGATCATGATCATGGCTCCGATGACCGAATGGTGGAGGAAGGAGATCATGATCACAGCTCTGGTAATGAACGGAGGAGGGATCCTCAACTATTAGAAAGTCTAGCAAGGTAAGGAGACGAGGCCTAAATAAAAGGTTGCGCCAGGATGGAAGGTTCACAATCACAGAAGTCACGAACGATGGCAAACCGATTTCCGCCGAGCAGACCAAGGACGCATTTGTACATCAGTGTGGAATTGTTGTAAGGGACTATGTCTCAATCGACACCCAGCAATGGAATAAGAATAATAAGGACCCTGATGTTTATTATGTCCATGATAGACACAAAGATGATCTTTGGACTAAGCTGATGAAAAATTTCAGCCTATCGCTAGAGGAGGATCCGACTAATCCAGTTATAGAGCAAAAGGTCAAGGCGTGGGCTCTTAAGAAGATGGCAGAACTATTAAGGAAATGGAATAAAGAGTTTAACACAAAGTTTTTCAAGAAAGACAAGACTCCGGAATTCAAAGGTCGTTATGAGAAGATAAGAGATCAATGGCCCGAATTTGTGGCCTACAAGAAATCACAGAAGAGTTAGAAAATTTCACTGATAAACAAGAAAAATGTTGTGGAGAAGAAGTATCACCATCACATGGGGTCAAGTGGCTACTACAATGTCCACCCGTTGTGGGAACAATCTAAGCAAGACCTGCTTGCTAAGAATGTCCACCTAGAGACATTGCACTGGCCAGATTGTTTGAGGACTTAGTTCTTTGGGGTTGGGGAAACTTTGGACCCAGAAAGAGGGAAGTGTGTTGGATGGAAATGCAACTTGCAATATCCTTCCGGAAGCTTTAGGCAACAATTAGGGCAGCACAGGAAGGGACGTTCATTCCCGATGGAGATTAGGACGAGCTGACAAAGGCCCTCGGGAATCCTAAACACCCTGGACGAACACGAAGCACCTCAGGCTTCATTCCGTGGAAGCATGTGTTTCCGAACAGTGGAGGTCATAGAAGTCGAGAGAGAAAGAGGAAATAGGAAGCAAGAGAAATGCAGAAGCTTAGTGCAAGATTATCAAAACTAGAGAAACATGAGAGCCAGCGAGCTACCGGCCAACCATCTGAGCAGCACAAAGATCCTTCCTTGGACGCCGCCCCAGAAGCTACCCCACCATCTCAGCGGAGAAGCAGCATGGCTTCCATGGAGCTCGTTCATCCAGATTTCACGGCTCCTCGCTACCCTGTGGATAGGATCACGGAGGCTCAACATTGTGAGCTAGTGACGAAATTCTAGAACCTAACCTTCAAGGTGGTGGTCGGCTCTGTTCTACCTCACTGAGCTGAGGGAACTTTCCATTGCTATCCATGTCCGCATGGCTATGATGTTGTGATGGTGGATGAAATAATGGATGGATTTGAGGGGCTGGAGCTTGACAACCCTACACATGAAGAGGATATTATTCTTCTGGAAAATGCTTTCAGGAGTACCTGTCTATGGAGAAAGGAGTACATCAAGCTTCCAAACTGGAAGCCTCAGCAGACTCACCCTCCTCCGGTGCGTCGGGGCACTCCGCCTCCTCCTTCTACTCTGGCACATTAGGGCACTCCTCCTACTCCTTCGCCTCCTATGACGCGCCAGGCCACTCCGCCTCCTCCTCTGCCTCATCCGACGCGTCAGGCCACTCCGCCTCCTCCTTTTCCTTTTCCAGCATGCCAGGCCACTCCACCTCCTCGTCCTGCTCCTCCTCTGGCACGTCAGGCCACTCCACATCCTCCTCCGCCTCCTCCAGCATGTTAGCCCACTCCACTTCCTCCTTTGCCTCCTCCGATGCGCCAGGCCACTCCACCTACTCCTCCTCCTCCTCTGGCGCGTCAGGCCACTCCGCCTCCTCCGGTGAATCAGCCACGACGAAAGAAAGACGTCGCCCCTCCGGCGGCCGGCAATACAATAGGTGGGAAGAAATACAAATTTGTTCCAAGCCTTGATACGTGTCCCTTGTATCTATAATTTTTGATTGTTTCATGCCAATATTCTACAACTTTCATATACTTTTGGCAACATTTTATATTATTGTTGGCACTAACATATTGATCCAGTGCTAGTTCCTGTTTGTTGCACGGTTTTTGTTTGGCAGTATATCGAAACCAAACGGAGTCCAAACGTGATAAAAACTTACGGAGATTTTTCTTGGAATATATGTGATTTTTCGGAAAAACAATCAATGCTAGACGATGCCCGAGGTGACCACAAGCCAGGGGGCACGACCTAGCCCCCTGGCCATGCCCTGGGCCCTTGTGGTAACCCCTTAAGGCGGTTGTAGCTCTCCATTTGCCGCAAGGCATATATTTTTAAAATACAAATCCACTCAAAATTTCAGCCCAATCAGAGTTACGGATCTATGTATATTTAAGAAATGGTGAAAGGCTAGAATCTGGGAACACGGAAACAAAAGGAAACAAAGAGATAGAGATCCAATCTCGGAGGGGCTCTCGCCCCTCCGCCGCCATGGTGGCCATGACTAGAGCTGAAACCCTCCTCCCATCTAGGGGACAAGTGAAGGAAGAAGAAGAAGGAGGGGCCTCTCTCCCCCTCTCTCCCTGTGGCACCGGAACACCGTCGTGGCCGTCATCGTGACGGCGATCTACTCCAACAACTCTGTCATGTTCGCCAACACCGCCATCACCTACCCCGTCTATCTTAAATAGTCCACTCTCCCACAACCCACTGTACCCTCTACTAACATGGTCCTTTATGCTTCTTATTATTATACAATGATGTGTTGCCATCCTATGATTTTTAATAGATTTTTGTTGTCCTATGGGTATATTGATGATCATGATTGGTTTGAGTTGCATGTTTTATTATTGGCAATGTCATATGGTGCTCTCCGTGTCGTGCAAGCGTGAGGGATCCTCTCTGTAGGGTGTTGCAATGTGTTCATGATTCGCCTATGGTGGGATGCTTGAGTGATAGAGGCATAAATCCGAGTAGGTGGGTTGTTGCATATGGGAGTAAAGACGACTTGATACCTTATAATGCTATGGTTGGGTTTTATCTTAATGATATTTAGTACTTACGGATGCTTGATAGAGTTCCAATCATAAGTGCATATGATCCAAGTATAGAAAGTTTGTTAGCTTATGCCTCTCCCTCATATAAAATTGCAATAATGATTACCGCTCTAGTTATCGATTGCCTAGGGACAGTTCCGCAACTCCTACCACCACTTTCCACACTTGTTAAACTAACTTAATTGTTACTTTATCTTAGAAGCCCCTAGATTTATTGATGTGCTCTTCATTATTTTGCAAACCTATCCTATAACACCTACAAAGTACTTCTAGTTTCATACTTGTTCTAGGTAAAGCGAACGTTAAGCATGTGTAGAGTTGAATCGGTGGTTGATAGAACATGAGGGGATATTTGTTCTCCATTTAGCTCCTCGTTGTATTTACACTCTTCCTTATAGAAAGAGGCAACAATTGATCCCCTATTCCTGTGGGTTATCAAGACCTTTTTCCGGCGCCGTTGCCGGGGAGCAATAGCGTGGGGTGGATATTCTCGTGTGTGCTTGTTTGCTTTATCACTAAATAGTTTTTATTTTTCTGTTAATAACTTCTTTTCAATCTTTATATATGGGTAGGAAATGCAAAATACAAAAAAAATAGCTGTACTTGCTGCTCCAAAAGTTGAGGAACCACTAGTGTTCCATACCACCAAAGAATATTACTTGGGTCATCTTCGATCCACTTCTGCTCGTGCTGAAAACCCAACTAGCTTACTTGAGAGGAAATCATTAAATAAGCATACTCATTATGTGTGACACCGCATATCTCAAAAATGGAAACTCTTGTGGCATCACATTAATACTTTGCGTTGCTATGCTTGGAATCTATGTGAAATTTATGACTTTACTTTTTGCTCTAATGAAGCTAAAAAACATTACCTACCAATGTGTGTTTAATGATAATGAAATATTATCCTCTTATGTCAAGGAGGCCTATTGCTATAATGACGTTGAACAAATTGAAGAATTTGTTGCTTTTAAGGGTGCCTATGAAATTGCTTCTTTTGTTGAAAATTATGATGCAACTCTCAACAAATCTAAAAGGTTTGTCATACTTAAATATTTCTATGAAAACTATGATTCTAATGCTTATATTAAAAACTTATTGAAAGAATGCCTTGGAAGAGACTAATATTTTGCAGGAACCTATGGAAGAGGAAGTTGCTGAAACTGTGAGCTCATTAGATGAAAAAGATGAGAAGGAGGGTAAAGAACAAAAGGAGGGAGAGAAGATTAGCTACCCGTGCCGACCTTCTAATGAGAGTAACTCTTCAACTCATACATTGTTTAATTTCCCTTCGTTCTTACCGAAGGATGAGTGTTATGATAATTGCTACGATCCCTTGGATTGTTTTGAAATATCCCTTTTTGATGAAATTTATGCTTGTTATGCTTGTGGCCATGATGCCAATAAGAATTATGCTTATGAAGATGAACTTGCTATAGTTACTTATGTTAAGCATGAAATTGTTGCTATTGCACCCACACATGATAGTCCTATTATCTTTTTGAGTTCTCCAAACTACACTATATTGGAGAAGTTTTCACTTATTAAGGATTATATCGATGGGTTGCGTTTTCCTATTACACATGATGATTTTAATGAATATAATATGCATGTGCTTGTTGATCCTACTTGAAATTATTATGAGAGAGGAAATACATCTTCACCTCTCTCTGTTTCCGATACAATAAAATTGCAAGAAACTACGTATGCTATGCATTGGCCTTTACTTGTTGTGAATGAATTCTTCTTGTATGACATGCCAATGCATAGGAAGAGAGTTAGACTTCGTTGTTGCATGATATATGTTACTTTGTGCTCACTACTAAATTACAAATCATTTTTAATTAAAATTGGCTGTGATATACCTTGAGATCCGGGTGGATCCATTAATTGAGACAACCCAAAAGTTTTAGAGATTCATTTTATTATATTGTGTGATGTTATATAGTTCAAAAAGAAAAAATTGGGGAACTTAAAAAGAAAAGTGAAAGTGAGAAAGACGAGCAACGTTGGAGTGTGGGCTAGTCTTGAACCTTGTTCATGCCCTTGGAAACTTTGGGAATCCTGATTACATAAACTTTTTAACAAAAATAATTATCCCATTATACAAATCCATTTTATTATAAAAATAATGTGCCAAGAATTACCTTTAGGATGTTTAAATTGCTTGTTTGATATGTGTTGTGTAAAAACAGAAACTTTAGCTGCAGTGTTTTAATTTCTATATTTTACTGGAGCATTAAACAATTATCTATTTTTTACACAATACTTTTGTACAAATTCTCGACCAATTCCTAAGTGTTCAGAATTTTTAGAGTTATAGAAATATGGTGAATGTTCAGATTACTATAGAATGTTCTGTTTTTGACACATTCTGTTTTTTTGATGCATTGTTTTGCTAGTTTTGATGAAACTATCAATTTTATCGGTTGTATAAGCCATAAATAAGTTATAATACGGTAGCCAAAATTCAAAATAAAATTTGAATGGGTTGGCAAATAGTACATAAAATGGTAATTTGCTTTATTATACTAATGAGTGGAAGTTTTGAATTTTATCACGAGAGTTTTGTTAAGTTTCGTTTGATTGACGTTTTCAAGTTTTGGGTGACATCACGATGGATGAAGGAATAAAGAGTGGAAAGAGACTAAGCTTGGGGATGCCCGAGGCACCCCAAGGTAATTTTCAAGGACTCCCAAGAAACTAAGCTTGGGGATGCCCCGGAAGGCATCCCCTCTTCTTCTAACAACCATCGGTAATTTTAGTTGGAGCTATATTTTTATTCGTCACATGATATGCGTAAATCTTGGAGCGCCGTGTGCTTTTTATTTTTATTTTAATATATGAGAAATTACTTGGTTGATTTATAGAAGGCTCTTTGCACCTCACTTATATCTTTTGAGTACGGCTTTATAGAATGCTTCATGTGCTTCACTTATATCATTTGAAGTTTGGATTGTCTGTTTCTCACACAAAGAAAACGACAATTTGTACTATGTTCTTTTGCTTCACTTATATTTGTTAGAGTGTGGGCATATCTTTTGTACAAAGATTTAAACTCTCATGCTTCACTTATATCTATTTAGAGAGTTAACAGGAGTTGGTCATTCACATGGTTAGTCATAAAATCTTGCATAAAACTTGTAGATCACTGAATATGATGTGTTTGATTCCTTGCAATAGTTTTGCAATATAAAGATGGTGATATTTGAGTCATGCTAGTGAGTAATTATGGATTGGTATAAATATTTGTGTAAAGGTTTGTGATTCCCGTAGCATGCACGTATGGTGAACCATTATGTAAGGAACTCGGAGCATGATTTGTTTATTGATTGTCAACCTTTGTGTGAGGGTCGGGAGCGCGCGATGGTTAACTCCTACCAACCTCTCCCCAAGGAGCATGCTTATAATAATTCTCTTTGATAACTAATAGAATTTTGCAATAAGTATGTGAGTTCTTTATGACTAATGTGAGTCCATGGATTGTACGCACTCTCACGCTTCCACCATTGCTAGCCTCTCTAGTACCGTGTAACTTTCGCCAGTGCATTACACCCACCATATATCCTTCCTCAAAACAGGCACCATACCTACCTATTATGGCATTTCCATAGCCATTTCGAGATATATTGCCATGCAACTTCCACCGTTCTGTTTACTATGACACGCACCATCATTGTCATATTGCTTTGCATGATCGTAAGATATCTAGCATGATGTTTCATGGCTTGTCTATTTTTTGATGTCATTGCTATGATAGATCATTGCACATCCTAGCACAGCGCCGGAGGCATTCAGATAGAGTCATATTTTGTTTTAGTATCGAGCTGTAATTCTTGAGTTGTAAGTAAATAAAAGTATGATGATCATCATTATTAGAGAATTCTCCCATGTGAGGAAAGGGTGATGGAAGCTATGATTCTGTCACATCCCTAACTAGATTTCATAGGATAGCATGTGTGTGCATCATGTTTCAATTTTGCATCAACATGAAATGGGGGCTAAAAGAAACCCCAAGCTCATATTTGAATCGAATGAATTCAAAATTGTGAAAACTCAACAAATTCAATATGCCCTCACAAAATGTTCCCTATGTCTGATAATTATGGACATGATTCTAACAGGGGCCATTTTAAATATTTGAACAACTATAGCTACATAAAAATAAATGATAAAGCCTCTCCAAATACCAAATAAAGCATTATCATTATTTTATATGTCAAAATATCCTGAAACTTTTTATTGGAGTTTGAAACATACAAACTTGATATTACAAAATATTTGGGATATTTTATAAAAGTATTTGTACCTGAAAAGAAAATAAAACAAATGTCAGAATTAGAAAAAAAAAGTAAAAGGAAAAAAGGGAAAGGAAACCTACCTAGGCCCAGGCCAGGCCGGCCCACCTGGCCCAGGGTGGTTGTCGTCCTCCTGGCAGCCAGGAGGACGGGCGTGTGGCTGGGGCGCGCGCAGGGGCGTGCCTCCACGTCGGCAGCTGCCTGCCTGCGTCCCCCTCGCCAGTGCGACGGGGATAAGCTTAGAGACCCGTACCCATCGCCCTCTGCCTCTCGCTCTCTCTCGCCTCTCTTCCTCTCCCCCTCTGTCGCCATGGCCACCGAAGCTCCACCGCGTAGCGCTGGCGCTCCTGCCGCTCTCCTGCCTCGCTAGGTAGCTCTAGAGATCCGCCTTGTCGCCCTCTTCCTTCTCGCCAAGCCGCTCATCGCTGGGAGCTCCCCATCCCCGCATCGCCGTCGTCTTCAACCTCCGGCCGCCGGCGAAGAAGTGAAGCTCGCAGTTGCTCTAGGCCTTCTCTGAGCCTGCTCTCGACGCCGCTGCAACCGCCGTGAGCCCGTGGTCCTTTTCCACCCTTTTCCCCCTTCAATAGGTCGTTCTGGCGCTAGATCCTCTCTGGTCCGAGAGCTCCTCACCACCGGCGAGGACGTGGCCATTGCTGCAGTGGCCCAAGCTCGCAACTAAGCACATAGTCGTGCTTAGGATGATCCCAGGCAGCTCTAGGAACCCACAGGTGGCTCGATCGAGCTCCGACTCGATGTGCCCGTGCTCATCCAAGCTACGCCAGCCGCCGTACTCATTGTCGGCGCCGATTTCGGCCATCCCAGCCCTTGGGAGGTGTCGGGATCGATGCACGTGAGCGAGCAGAGTAGATCGGTGCCCTCTGCCATTCATTTGGTCACCCGAGGAGGAGTCCCGACCCCTCCGCCGTCCCTGACATCGCCGGCGGCTCAACGCCGGCGAGTCAACCAGTTTGACCACCAGGGGTTTGACCCCTAGGTCACTGGCAAGTGGGGCTGGGCCCTGTTAGTCAAATCCCGATTAGCAATGTAATTAATTAATATAATTAACCTAATTAGTCACTGACTAGTGGGCCTAGTGTTGATTAAGTAATTAGGATTATTTTTAATTCTCTAATTAAGTGATTGAGTCACTCACTTGAGGGCCCCACCCTGCCAGGTTTGACCTGGCCTGGTCAGCTGACCTATTGACGCCATGATGACGTCAGGCTGATGAAATAAAAGGAATTTCTAGTTTTAAAATAATTCCAGAAAATTTTTAAAACTTCAAAAATTCATATAAATTAATCTGTAACTCAGATGAAAATAGTTTATATATGAAAATTTATCAAAAAAATCCAATGAATCTAATGGTGCTATTATCATGCATGTTAGAGAAACCTATGTACAAGAACATTGACATTTGCTAATACATTAATATATGGAATTTGAAATGAAGAACGATTTTGAACCTATATTCAAACTCACTTCAAATTAACTTGGACATTAGCTGCATCAGATCATCCATACATGCTACCATGTCATGATCATGCATCATATTGTTGCACTTGCGTGTATTGATTACTATTTATCTGCATTACGGTAGGCCCTGCTTCTGAGGATACCCCCAAGTATTCCAACGAAGGAGAGAACCTTCCCGCTACCCAGCAAGGCAAGCAACCCCCTTGATTATTCCGATAATATCCCACTCTCTCGCTCCTGCTCTTGTTTATTGCATTAGGACAAACGTTCACTTGTCTGGCATACATGGTAGATGAACCTATTCTTTTGCATGACATGTCATTGTCACGGTAAATATCTAAACCTTGCAACCTAGCATACCTAGTAGATGCTTGTGTCATGATGTGCTTAGCTTACTTTGCCTGCTATGCTTGCTATGCCTAGAGTTGTGTCAGGTCTGTTTCATCTGGGTGATGAACTGGAGTGAAACCATGTTGTTCTGATGTGATAAGCTTACGATGAACTCTATTTTGTAAAGGTAGCGATGAGAGGCTATGTAGGAGTACATAGTGGGTTGTCTCATTGGGACCATTCTTAGGAACTGAGTTCCGTGTTTGTGATCCAAGACTAGATACTACCACACGTTGGGATACTTAATTGACCATCTTGACTTATCAGTAGCTTAGTCCTTAGTCCAGGAGTTGCAAGTAGTTTCTGGTGTTTATAGCATGCTGGAGGCCATGCGTAGCACTGACCCTTGGGGTGGGTTACGACGCGGTAGGCAGTGGCACGGTGTACCAAGGGTCACCCGAATGGTGGGCTTGGGAACCCTGCGCACATCATTTGGGGCCGTAGCGGAAACTTTGGCCGGACTTCTGTGTGGGTTCAGTCTCAAATAGGCGATAGCCTGGACTAGAGGTCTTATGTGATTGACGGTCATGGCCGACTCCCTCGTTGGGCTTCCGCTTGAAGGTTGCCGAGGTGCATGGTTTTATGAGCACACAGCGATAAGTGGCGAGAGCGTGTGTGAAGAGGTACACCCATGCAGGATATGTGCTACTTGGAAAGTTTATGCTGTTCATAGATAATCAAATGGATACTCATAAAAATATTTGGACAAGTGTGAGTACCGTGGATGGCACTCTTCAAGGAGAGGGAAGTGAATCCATGGTGGTGTATTATCATGGAGTTAGTGGGCTCGTGTGCGATATCTAAAATTCAAACAAAGAGTTAAAATTGTGTAGTGTAGGTTAGCCATGAGTCAAAGCTGGTATTGGTGCATAAACTCCACCACCCCCCTTTGTTGATACATGAGCATGAATAGACTAGGTCTGCTTTAAAGACTTGATGAGTACGTTTGTACTCATGTTTGCTTAATAAATGTTGTAGATGAGACCCAGGACCCATCAGGTGGGTTCTTTCTAGATGTCGACGATGCCGAATAGCTGGTGTCCCAGCTACGACCCTATGCCCTATGCCGGGCTATACATAGTCAGGCCATGTGCCTTTTTACCCTTTCATCTGTCTGTACTCAGACAGTTTATGCTTCCGCTTGGTTTGTTAGAACTTGTTTGTATGACTTGAGTGTCGGGTCATGTGACCCCTATCTGTAAGAACATATTATGCAAGGCTCGTCTGAGCCCTTAAATAAAAATTTTTGTATGGTTATGTTCTGATGCCATGGTTGTATCTATGCATATCGGGCATGTTGTGCATACGTGTGACGTGCAACGGTATGTATCGGATCCGACACCTAGTCGTGTGACTTTAGTAGTACTCTTTACGAGAAACTGCCTCTTTGTGCTTCCACCGAGCCATGGTAGCTTGCTACTACTCCGGACACATTGATTGACCGACATGTATCCTTCTTTTCTGAAGTGTATGTCCCTTCGGGGAAATGTCTCGCAGTGTAATGGAGTCCCTGTAGCCTGCTATGACTCGTCTACGTGCAGTGATGGCATTTATGTCTCATGGTGTAATGGAGTCCTTGTAGCTTCCTATGACTCATCTACACACGCTTGAGGCCGACACCTGCATTGCTGGGTTACATATGCTTGTTTCCATACGGATGTGCCACTTGGGTTCTATGACTAGTCATGTCGGCCCAGGTTCTCTGCATTTGTTTGCCAACGACATGTTCACATACGTGAGCCAAAAGACGCAAACAGTCCCGGCTAAGGTAAGGCTACAACCGTGGAGCTTATCGTGCGTGAGGCCGCAAAGTGATATGATATGTTGCAGTCTGGATTCGTATGACTTAGGATCGGGGTCCCGACAGCCTTGGTATCAAAGCCTGACTAACTATAGGATTACCAAGCCAAACCGGTCGAAGTTGAGTCTAGAAACACTATAGAAAAGTAGGAGAATTGATTGTGGAAGGGAACATAAGGCTCTTTTTACTCCTCTTCCCAAGTTATTCTATTCTGAGTCATTCTCATCTTTTCTACGGGGATAAGAACTAGGCTTCTCATCTATTGCTTAGGATGACGAGTTACTAACCATGGACCACTAGCTAGCTTGTTTGCAAGAGAATGTCGGTACTCAAGTGTTGTTGGTGTGACAAACAGATGGAGAAGAGTTTTGAGTTTAGGAAGTCGAGTGGTTATGCTTTTCCAATCTTTTCCAGTTGTCTCCAAATCCTTTTTGAGCAATTACAGCCGTTATGTTGTCCAATTTGTGCTAGAGTCTCTAATGTCTTTGCATCATTCTCTATTTCAGATGCCTCCTCGTCCTTCCCGTCAGGTGGTCCGTCTGACCAGGTGCATCCATGTACCGGGTCACACGACCATGTTGGTTAGAGTTATGATGGAGGCTGGTTACCGTTGGTACCAGAGTACATAGTGGAGGAACATTATTGAGACTGAACCAGAGCCAGTATCTGTGTACTGTTAAGATATATCCTTCATATCCTGGAGCTGCAGAGCCGCTTCACAGGACCTACGGATTAAGTGTCACCATAGATATGGTAGTTCAGGAGACTGCCTACACCATGCTGACTATCATGAGGTTTCACCATGGTCTGCTTCAGAACACAGAGTTCTGTTATGTTCCTGCTTCTATGGGAGGAGAGGATGGTTATCTTAGCGCAGCCTACTATGATCATTCCCATGAGCATCCTTGGCTGCAGGTGACCGCTCAGATGTTGGAGAACAGGGATCGTGATGCACGTGCCCTTTGCATGGAGCTTTATGCTACCCGTGCACGTCTTTTGACAACCCTGACGCAGTTGGCACTTGTCGTGCAGACAGGCTATGGAGATTTGGAGATGCTGAACCCATCGCTGACTCATCTGCTAACACACATAGACTGGCCTGATGTTGGAGGCATCACCCCTCTTCGAGGACCACTGTTGCTGCCAACAAGGGGACCAAGGCCACATCTGTATCCTTATAGTTTCTACGGATCACATGCTAGAGTGTTTCCAAATCCTCAGGTTCAGCTCCCGGGTCACGGGGGTAACCAGTATGAGGCATTCTAGGTGATGCTTGAGTACATGGATGTTAGTACTAGTATGTTAGTAGTCGTATCGCCACAGTCCTGCGTGTCTTGTGGGATATGATTGTGGTTGAGAGTTGAGTTCCGGAGGTGTAGATAGATAATGTATAGGAAGCTCGTAATGCTTCCGTTGAGTTGTGTCATCTCTGTGTAGTTTATTTTCAGCTTGGGCTTGTACTGAACTATGTCATGGTGTGTATGAATCATGGTGTTCATATGGAAGTTGTTATTACCATGTTGTTTGGGTGTTTACCCTACATGCCATGTTGTCCAGTACATTCCTTATCTCATGTCTTAGAGTTGTTGTCCTCTATGGCTAAGTTATGGGTTTGTTTTCCCAAGATGGTGGAAACTAGGAATAACCCCGTGCCTGCCCCCGAGCAGGGCGAGGGAAGCCAACCAAGGCAAGAGGATCTACCACATGCGCCTTCTTTGGCAGAAGTGATGCTTGAAGTTGAAAGGAACAAGAGAGAGACCAACAGGCTGTTGGAACAAATTGAGTAGAACATAGCGCATGCTCCCCGCAATGATCACAATGGTGGTGTGTCCCTTGGTGACTTCGTCAAGCTGTGTCCACCCAAGTATCATCATTTGATCGACCCAATCGATGCGGATGATTGGCTGACAAGCATGTTCCATAAGATCTGAGCTGCCAATGTGTCCGAGGCCAACAAGGTGACCTTTGCTACCTACTTTCTGGAAGGACCTGCCAATCTGTGGTGGGAAAATTATGAAGCGATGCGTCCCGCAGGCCCCGCACCAACTTGGGTAGAATTCAGTGCGACATTCCGTACCCATCACATCTCAGAAGGGCTGATGGATCGCAAGAGGGATGAATTTTGTGCTTTCACCTAGGGCAGACTGTCCGTGGATGTCTATGGCCATGAGTTTAGCAATCTTGCTCGCTATGCTCTGGAGGAAGTTTCAACCGATGCCAAGAAACATGCTAGGTTCCGCAAGGGACTTAACCCTCAGCTCCGTCGAGATTTGCGCCTGCATGAGTGCACAACCTTCCAGGCTCTCGTCAACAAGACTATCAATGCCGAGTCTGGACAGACTGACTGTGACGCCATGAGGAAGCACAACCGTGACTTCAGCCCCGCATCTGGCTCGGGCTCCAACAAATGCCGGGTCTGGGTGCCCAATGCAGCTTTGTCGCCAAGATACCCCACGAAGCCATCCTTCGAGGCGCCTCGCCCAGCTCAGCCCAATCCTCCAGCTAGGCCATTTGGAGGTCCGTCTGCCAATGTTGCTCCCCGTGCCACCGTGGTCTGCTACAAATGTGGAGAACCAAGACACTACTCTCGTGATTGTCCTCAAAGCAATGCTAAGCCCGCTAGACGTGGGAAGCTGGGAAAAGCATTCTATGTGAAGCTAGCTCCTTCTCGTGGACGAGTGAATTATGCCTCTGCTGAGGAAGCCATTGAGTTTCCTGATGTTATCCTAGGTACACTCCTTTTCAATAGTCATTCAACATCTGTTCTATTTTATACTGGGCATCTCATCCTTTCATCTCACAAAGTTATGCACAGTTGCATAACATATCTTTTTGTGACATGCCTACTCCTTTAGTAGTTTAGACTCCTAGTTCGAAGTGGCAAACTTGTAGAGTGAGCCATGATAATGAGATTCTGGTGGATAGGCTAGTATTCCTAGCATCTTTGGTAGCCCTCAAGTCTTCGGACAACAATATCATTCTAGGCATGGATTGGATGAAAGCCCACTATGCTAACATCGATACTCATACTAGGAATGTTCAACTTACACATCCATCGGGTGAGATAGTTAATGTCTCCACTCGAACAGCCAAGCGCCAACTCTATTCCCTCAATGCTAGCCCTCTTCCAGAATTAGAAGATATCCCGGTAGTCCGTGACTTTCTGGATGTCTTTCTAGAAGAACTGCCAGGAATTCATCCTGTCAGAGATGTTGAGTTTGTGATAGAGCTCATCCCAGGGATTGTCCCAATAGCCAGAAGACCCTATAAGATGGCACCCTTATAACTAGCCGAACTTAAGATCCAGCTCGATGAGGCTTTGAAGAAAGGTTTGTCCCGTCCTAGTTCTTCTCCTTGGGCTTGTCCCGTCCTCTTCGTCAAGCAGAAGGATGGATTGGATCGGATGGTTGTGGATTATTGGCCAGTGAATCTGGTCACCATAAAGAACAAGTATCCGCTCCCCAGGATCAACGATTTGTATGATCAACTCGTTGGATGCTCTGCCTTTTCCAAAATGGATTTGAGGTTGGGATACCATCAAATCAGAATTAGGAACGGGGACATTCCAAAAACGGCTTTTGTTACTCGTTATGGCCAATACGAGTACACCGTTATGTCCTTCGGTTTAACCAATGCCCCAGCCACCTTCTCTCGCTTGATGAATTCGATCTTCATGGAGTCTTTGGATAAATTCCCCATGGTTTACCTCGATGACATACTCATCTACTCGAAGAACGAATAGGAACATGCCGAGCATCTAAGGTTGGTATTGATGAAACTTCGAGAGCACCGTCTGTACGCCAAATTCTCCAAGTATGAATTTTGGTTGCCAGCGATGACCTATCTAGGCCACGTGATCTCTGGTAAAGGTATTGCTGTCAATCCCGAGAGAGTTTAGGCCGTCCTTGATTGGACTCAACCTGAATCAGTTAAGCAAGTTCGGAGTTTCCTTGGCTTAGCGAGCTATTGTCGCCGCTTTGTCGACAATTTCTCCAAGGTTGCGAAACCTTTGACTCAACTCCTCAAGAAAGATAAAAGGTTCGAGTGAACTCCTCAAGGTGTCAGCAATATCACTAATCATTCGGTGCTACTGCCTGATACCAAACTTGGTGATTAATCGGGCGATGATGTACATTTTGAAATGGCTGAGGTAGTAGTACAAGACTTTAGATACGAGCATGGGGACCCTCTCGTCAAATCTGATCATCCTCCTCTAACAAAGATGATGTACAATTTTCCTGAGTGGTACTTGAAAACCTGTAGGGACTCTGGGAAAGACAGTATGTATATCAGAATTTAAAAAGAGGACGACTTCATTGGACTCGACCTGATGCCTATTGAATTTGAGGAGTTATTTTAGTTATTCAATCAATAGGCCCTCGACAAACAACTCATGACTTGCTACTGTTTGTAAGTATTACCTCTTAAGTCTCTAGCTTAGCTCGTTCATTGCATGTATATATATAATTATCCTCACTATATTATTTAGACTGAAGATCGTCGAATGCAAAAAAGCAGGAATGTTTGACGTTGGCGTCATTAGCCTACATAGTGTAAATGAATGGTCGGTACGAAACAGAGTCAAACATACCAAGGAGAACTTGCTACAATCGTTCCTTAGACATCAAAACAAAAGGGAAATACTCCTTTCTTACAACTAAAAGTGAGTGTTACTGTCTTCTGCATATTTGGTTTCGCTTACTCGAGGTTAAGTAATGTAATTGATGAGTTATGCGTGCGCAGGTACCACTTTATTCTGCTATCCATTAAGCTTGACGGAGCATTAGTAACCGTCTTAGACTCGAGACGTAAAGATACCGAGGATTATGTGGACATGACTACAATGCTCCAGAAGTAAGTTCAATAAATACTGGGATCATACCAGTAACTTCCTTTCATTTCGTGATATCAAGTAATCATTTTCTGTGCCTGGCAGGGTTTGGAAAAAGTTCACCCGAAAGGTTCCCGTTCTAAACAAAGTGCTGCAATTTACACATCCTAAAGTATGTAGTACTAACTAGTTCCACACATCTCTAATTGATTCTAATTTTCATCAATAACATTATCATGCTTTCTTATGAGTTTGATTTAACTCTATTCTCGTAAAGTGCTTGTACCAGGCACCCGGGGCTATTTTATGTGGATACTGTGTCTGTGAGGTCATTCGCCACTCGACCTCTAAGCGGGGCTTCCCTGACAAAGAATTTGAAGTACATAAATAATATTCACAATTTTATTTTATATATTACTGTCAATTGTGTTGACTTCCATCCATATATATATGTATTTAACCCCATCTTTAAATTAGATCTTGAAGATGCGGGATGACCTCCTACCACATGATCGCATACGAGCAATTCAAGAGGAATTGGCTGGATTCTTTCTTGAGCATGTCATACCTGAAGATGGAGAATACCATGTGGAATATCAATTGGATCTTAGGTAGATGATGTTAGGGATAGAAAGAGATGTTATATTGTACATATGTAGCAGCGTCGGATAGATATATGAAAACTTGTTGTTTGACCAAGAATGGAGAAAGAGATGTCATTTCTCTCTATATATGTTCATAACCTTGACCTTACAAACTTCTTGGTTCACTTCAGAACACGAAGTAGGAGGCTCCCAAGTGACACCTAACCAATCTAGGAGGCAGCATCCTAAAAAAGGTAATAGGATCGGCAATGTCGATGAACTCCATGCTCTTGTGCTTCAAGATGATAGACTCCTCAACACACAATCACTCTCTCATAGATATGGCTTGGTAGAAGAGATGGGATTGGTGGAAAGCAACTTGGGGAGGCTAGAAATCAAGATACATATGGTTGGAGTGGAAGGTCTTGACCTCAACACAAGGGTAGGTGGTTCTCTCTCAGAAAACTGTTAGGATAGGTATGGAATGGTTCTGAGTGCTTCTCTATCGAGTAGGTGGTGGTAGAGGGGTATATATAGGCATCCCCAAAAATCCAACTGTTACACACAATAAGTCAGAGTTTGTGACACCATTGTGTTAATCTCAGTGGTACCGAAGTGGCTAAAAGGTGGTAACTTTTGAATCTTGGTGAGACCGATATAGGAATCTTGGTTGCACCGATAAGGTGACCAACGGTCAGAATGCCCAATCTCGACGACGCCGATCGACAATCTCGGAGGGACCGAAACTATGAACTTGCGTAATAGAAAGTTGGCATCCTAATTCGATGGCCCTGAATGCAGTATCGGCTGTACCCAAAAACTAGGGTTTGGTTGAGTGTGTCTAGGGTTTGGAATCGCTGGCACCGAATGTAGAAAGTTAGTTTCATCGATTTTGAGTGTTTGGCTTTGGACAGACTTTGGTCGGAGAGTCTGTGGGTGTCTTTGGTGACTATCACTTGTGCACGTATGAGCATTTGTTTCGCCAACAAAACTTTACCCCCTTTTAATACTATTGGATTTCCTATGGACTCAAAGTGATTTCTCACAAATATAAAATGTAGAGTCCTCTTGCTTGATGTTTTGCCAACCTATTTCCTTGCATCTTGGTGTATTGCACAATCTCTTTACCAAGCCATCATTGAACTTTTCCTAAAACATACTTTATTGAAACATTAATTCAATGTCTTATATGTTGTTATCAATTACCGAAACCACCAAGGGAGCAAATGTGCTTTCATGGTGTCCGAAAGCGCTTTGTGCTCCACCATAGAGGCCTCTTGGGCTTCGACATCCGCCTTGGCCATGGACAGTGTTTTGTGAAGCCCCTTAAGGGAATGG
Organism: Hordeum marinum; assembly: GCA_022496015.1. Classification (NCBI taxonomy): domain Eukaryota; kingdom Viridiplantae; phylum Streptophyta; class Magnoliopsida; order Poales; family Poaceae; genus Hordeum; species Hordeum marinum. The sequence goes on from CM039677.1 coordinate 195,661,354, forward strand.
ACCTTCTAATTGTACCACTCTTGCAGCTCATTCCCTTTGTTTTTCAGCTGCTGGTCCACGAGTTCGGCCAGGTCCCACTGCTGCTTGACCGCCTTCCACTTGAGATTGTATCAACTCTTCACGCCCTTGATCCCAGGTGCCATCGATTCCAAGAAAGCAAAGTCTTTGGCGCTGTCAGTAGAATCATCAACCTCTTCAACCCTCTAAAGTAGTGGTGCCAGCACCCGTTTAATTCCCTCATCAATATCTACGCCTGTTGAGAAGGATGGGCCAGGGGTTGTGGGACACAGTCCAGCGGTGACCAGTGCCAGTTAGTTCAAGGGAGACTGCAGGGCCGAGGCTAGATGATAGCTCGGAGGGGAGGGCCCCATGGACTATAGATGAGTCTTCTCCTTGATGATTACATCCGGGGCATCTGTATTTATAGGGTTTAGTTCTGTCCTCTTACTCTATTCTTGAAGTTCCCCCGCAACCAACTCGTGGCCCTCCGCTGCAGCGATCTTCATCGCTTCCTCGGCAGGGCCTTCCAAAATTGGCCACCTCCTCCAGCAGCTTAGGCTCTTCGAGAAGCGAAGTTGCGGACCAGAACAATAAACAGAAATATGGAAATCAGAAATGAATAACTCACGCAAGAAGAGGGAAGAGGGATAGTGATAGCGCAGGCAAGTGGAATACCCGATGGAAGTTTCCGTGGAGGGGCATCTGCTTCCCCGGTAATGTTAGTTGCCGGCATGCAGTCAATCACCACCTTTTCGGTGACGGCCTCAACACAAGCGAACTCTTCGGTGGAGTCCCTTGTCGGCGATTCCTTCCCACGGGCGATGGGTGACGATATATCTTGGAGGGAAGGTTCCTCCTGACGAACCTCTCCTTGATAGTTCCCTCCTGTCTCCCAGTCAGATGTAGGGTGACGCTCTTCCTCATCCCTGCCAAAGGACGACGTTTGTGCTCGGATTTCGCGAAGAGGGTCAGGCGAAGGGCTAGGCATAGGATTCTCCTCCATGTCTCCTGCCGGGATCATGCCTGTCATGGAATCTGGGCCTGCCGTGGATTTGGCCAGTTTGACTCAATGCGCAGGTGTGTCCTCATCCACATCCCTATCAAAACCATTTATACAAGATCAATTAATAAAGTCAAGGACAATTTTTTTAGCAAAGATTGTGATTGAATGACTCACTCCGAGGCAATGAGCATAGAGCCCATCTCGTATGACATAGGTGGCGGAGTTGATCTTCCCCTTTTAAGAGTTGGAAGAGTGGAGCTTGATGGTGGGGCCGGAACCTCCGGCAAGGGCATGACTGTCAAAGGAGTTAGGCTTGACGGCGGGCTGGGGTCCACCCCTATAACACTCCGTCGCTTGACGGGAGAGGCTTTGGCTTCGGAGATGCGAAGGGACTGGTAGCATGGTATTTCTTGTCCGCCTCCCTTGGAGGTCATCTTCTTCACCATCGAGGGGCCACGTGAAGACACAAGGGCCGTTGGTTCCCAGCTGACCAGCTGGCGGAGGCGACGCCCTGGTTCTGTAGCTTGAGGGACCACTTCGAATCCCTTTTCCTCCACCTCTGGCTCCTTCGCCTCCTCCGCCTCGACCCCCTCTCGGGTTCCTGTGGCCACAGCTTGGGAGGCCCCGGCCATGGCAGACTCAAACCCGACAGCCTACTCTAGAGAAAGATTTTCTCTCTCCTTTTCAAAAGAGTCATTGTCGTCGGATTCCTCCTCTTCCTCTTCTCCGGAGGCCGTTCCATTGGCGGCTCCGACCTTCTTGTCCTCCGCAATCCGGGCAGCAATGAATGCCCTCTCCACTATCTTGGTTGGCGCGATCAGATTGTCGTCCTCCTTGGAAGCTCATTCCTCTAGGCTGGAGACCCACTCCATCTCGTTCTCCAAGGCAGGCAGCTTCCAATCAGGCTTGACCCAAAGGCATTGCAATCGCGCATCCATTGCAGAATCTGGTTCCGGGCAGAGTTGAGGTACAAAGGGACTACTCCTGCTGCAAAATGGAACGGACCAAAGCGGCCGAATAGCTAATCACACAACCAACCATGGTTGTAAACCGTCAGGTTGTTGCCGGGGACTATGTACAATCACATCCAGTTGGCAGGACCGTTGTACTCCCATACAAACTTGTCCTTCTTGTGTAGCGGCACAATGCGCTGATGGACAAAGTCAACCACTACATTTTCGATTGTCAGCCCAGGAGCTTTGATACGGATGATCCTATTTAGCACTGGGCGGAGCTTACCGTCGATGAGACCGGGTTAGCTCCAGTCGCTTCTGTGCATGATGCATTAGTCTGCATCGCGTAGAACTCGGGGGCTTTGTCATCCTTGATCCAGCACCAATCACCCCTCCACTCTTCCCACTATTCGTGATGCTAGACAAGGAGGTAACCCCAATATTCCTTGTTGCCCTGAAGAATCCAGCTTATGTTCCACGAGCGATGGGATTTATCTTCTATCTGGGGGACGAAGAAGTGCCAGAACATGTCCATATTGGGGGCAACTCCAACAAAGTTCTTGCACAAGTGGGCAAAGATAGCCATGCACACCATTACATTGGGCGTGAGATCCAGGAGGTGAAATCCACATACCACCATCATGGCGCAAAAGAAATATGAGAAGGCGGGAGAGAGGCCATAGTAGAAGTACGCACAGAAGAAGAAGTAGGAATCTGATGGCGTCTTCTCTTTGGGGTTGTATGGCAGAACCTCCAGCGCTTTATGCCCCTTTGTTTTTCTCTCCCACATGTAGGCGTACCTATCGATCATGGTATTTCCCTCCAGGCTCGACGGGGAGATGACCACATCTCTCTATTGCCGCTTCTCCAGGTCTTCTAGTTTCCTCTTCCTCTCTTCGACCACTTGTTCCACAGATGCGGCCATATGCTTCCACTTCACGGCGGATGCCTTCCTCCCCATCTCTTGAGCTCTGGAGGGAGGGGGATTATCTAGCAGTGCTTGGTGGGCTAGAGGGGTCGGAGGAAGCGATTTTCTTGGCTTGACGAGGAAGATGAAGGACGGAGAAATGGATGTGAATGAGCCGCGTCCCTGTGCGTTACCCTTTTATTTGGCAGACCCGCATGGGGGCTGGCTCTTTGCTATCTTTTCAAAAAATTGTCGTTTCTTTTACTGGCAGTTTCTACCCTCCAACGGCTACTATTCCACGATGTGGGGAGAGACCGCAGCATTTCTTCAATGCGTCTCTATGCACTGTTTGGGGCCAAACCCAACATGCCAAGCAACACATATGGCTCGGTCCTGGGGGCTTCTGTCGAGGTATAAAAATAGTGGTATTTGCTTACCCCTGACTTGTGCACGGACGATAAAGCTTCCGTCCCAATGGCCTGAGCCTGCCGGGGAAAGCTACTACCATGCCAAGCAAGCATACAAGACCAAGACTCCAGCGGAGGCAACCTACAATAGGCCAAACAATGCTGGCAAGATCAATGCAATAGTCCAGGACAGACCCAGAGCGCGCCAGGCACATCTCCAGTGCCTGCCACGGACCAAGATTCGTGCACCTTCAAGAAGACTTGGCAAGCCATCGCCCAGCAAGCATGAGCCGATCAGCCACCACTCCTGTGGGGACCCCGACTCACAAGTCGAGATCACCGAATGCACGTGTACAATGATCCCAGAGATCAATGCTCACTAAACACACAAAAGCTAAATAACAAGATTCTTACATCCATACTTAATGTCTTACACAAATAATGACCACGAAGGTCTTAGTCTTACATAGATGGGGCCACACGGGCCAAATAGTTAAAATAGAACAAGCAGAGGAAATCTGGGTCGAAAGCGGAAACCCATGCCATCTGCCTTAACCTACAAGCATTCTGACTGGGAAGCGTCCTAGTTCGCATGTTCGTCTCCAACGAACTCTTCAACATACTCCTGTTCTTCCATGCCTGGCCAAGTAAATAACCAGTGGCAAGCCAATGAGTACTTTGGATGTACTCGCAAGCAACCCATGTTGTGGAACAAGGTAATAATGATGCATGATATAGCACTAAGTAGGTGATTTTGCGGAAAGCTAATTTGAATGCAAATGTCATGATCAAGTAATTGGTGAGCATGCATCAACAATAGCAGATATCCCTATGAACCGGTTACAGATATCAACATAAGTAGAGGTTGGACACCTTGTGTTCATTCATCACACTAAGTCATCGGACTTAGATCACTTCCCATGCTAAGTCATCGGACTTAGTTCACGTACCATCTGTGTATCCAACACACCCACACACCCGTTGTAAAAACATTTGTAAATAGCACAAGAGCGGTCATCCAACTGTCCTTGACCGTGCACACGGCTATTCGAATAGTTTTACACTCTGCAGAGGTTGCACACTTTACCCACAAGACTCGGGGAACTTCCGTGTCATCCACGACTCGCGGTATACAACATACCCGAGGTAAGCACCCGAACAATGCCTTTCCCCTGGCGATACTAAACAAAGAGTCCACTCGATTGGTACCCATCCCTCATGATGTACATCAGCCGAGCCTCGCTCTAATCGTACCATCCATTAAGGGACCAATGGTGTGCCCGGTACCTGTGAAGACAGCGCATGATCGTACATACCGGTACGACCCCGTATCGAGAGTGACCAAGTCACTCCCGCCACTAGTAATGCGGGCTCCTTGCCAGTACCCACCAAGGTAATCAACAAAGCCCCATCCCATAAGGGGTATCGTGGTTGCGCATGTAAGGTTGGAGTAACGGTCGCAACTTACACCAATCCGTTTTCGAAAACCACATCACCCTCTTGTCTCGGCACACCACTTCTTTCTCATGTGGTCACCCATTTCATCATCATCTCCCTCAGGCATTAGTGGCACCCGATAGGGTTTTCGAAAAGTATTTGAAATCAAATCCTTCCTTGCCATCACTATGCATAAGTCCCATCCCATTTGTGTAGCATCAATTAGCAACCTAACTACTCCCACCCGCACAACCCTCATAAGGGGTAGGGTCATGCACGATGCAAGTTTCAATGGAGAAGTACCGAAGGCATCCCACCGAAAGGGGAACACCACAACACATGATCAAATACGATGAAAGTAAAGTGCTATATGACATGTAATAAAATGGTATCTTATCATGGTTAGAGGGCTGCTTGCCTGGCTTAACAAAGTCTCCGGGGTCTTTGAAGTCTTCGGGTCCAACTTCTTCGTCAACAACGCGATCTATCGTTGTGAATAACGATAAAAATAAGCGATCACACAAACACAACTCTCATTCTACTACCAAAAATGTTCTCCTATTCTGATAAATCCTAAAAGTCATACTAAAAATATTCTCCTAGAGTTTTGTTGTGAAAAAGATTTTGGAAATAAAATAACAGAGGCAAAAAGGTGCCCATATATACGTTTTAAAATAAAACAGTACTAAAATCATATTCAAACATTTTTACAAATGGCACTATTAAATTTTATAGAATATTCTAAGATTTTTGGTGGAAGAAATATTGTCATTGGATAAATATTTCATCCTGTGGGATTTTGGGGGTTTGCAGGAAAAAGAAAAAAGGAAAATGGCTTAGGGAAATGGGCCAAAAGCGGCGGGCCAGATCGGCCCAGCTGGCGAAGTCGACCCATGCGAGCATGGTGCGTGTGCACGCCGGTTCAAACCTGACCAGCGGGGTAGGCTGGTCAGTGAGAGAGAGGGTGGCGGGGAACCCTAGAAGGATGACAAGTGGGGCCCACTCTTCATCACCTTCCTCAGGCCAGGGTGGGAAGAGGGAGCTCACCGGCGGCTACAGGGCAGGCGACGACGGGCGATGGGGGGAACGGGCTTGGGGTCGAGCCGCCTGTCTCCCAGAGGTGGAACGGAGGCCGGAGGTGGCCAGAGTCATCGGCGGCAAGCACTCGTGGCGGAGGGCGCTTCGGGAGAGCTCATCGGGGCTGTTCCGGGCTGAAAACAGAACGGGGAAGAGGGGGAAACGCGTCAGCGAGATGAGTTAGGATCAACAGGAAAAGAAAGAGGGTCCGAGGTGACCGGTACCAGTAGATCGACGGTGGCGACGCCACGACGATCTCTAGTTGACTTCGAGCACCTTGAGCATGGGGAGGAGCGAGGGCCTTGCAGGCGGTCAATGCAGGAGGAGAGGGGCCCACAGAGGAGGGGAGAGCTCGGGGAGGCCCTTTTATAGGAGGGAGTAAGTCCACTGAGCTGCGGTGCGTCGTTAAGCTCGTTGCCGAGGCAAGAGGGCACGGGGGGAGACGGGGGCGAGTCTTGGGTGCTCCTGGGGTCGGTCTAGGCCGTAGGAAAGGAGGAGAGAGGGAGAGATGCCCGCGCGTGTGAGCTCCTCGGTTGGCCGAACCGGGCGGCGTCAGGCACGCATGTGGGAGGGCGGAGGAAGGAGAGAGAGGAGGGGGCCGTCCGTTTGGCGTGTCACGGACGCCGAGGGCGTCTCGGGTGACACGCGGGGGAGGCCCAAGGTGGTCGGGGCCGTCCATTAGGTGACGGCTACATTGTGGGAGTGCACTTTAGCACGCTCCAGAGCTTGCGTATGGCCGGCATTGCTGCTGCCTGCGCGCTCTGGGGTGCCCACCATATGCACTAGCTCCTGGGAGGGCCTAGAGATGCTCTTGGATGCCTTAGAGGCTAAGGAGAGCAAGGGGAAAAAGGAAATGGACAGGCGAGGATAGAGAAAGATGTTGCCAGGGTAGAAATAGGGGTTTTACCCCACCTTACACTTGGGATTTGGCCATGGAACTCTTACTGGAGGTAGCTAGTAACTCAGAGAGATTGTGGAAAAAAGCTGGGGCCAATGGTAAAAGGATAAGAGGTGAAAATGTTGGTTTTACAAAATCACCAGAAGGTGTTTGATGAGGTTTTGGGCAAGAAAGACTTAAAAGCTTACTGTGATACTTACCAGGGTCAAAGGCTAGGTAAAAATGAGATGCTTCACCAAATTTGAGCTCAAGGGGGAGAAGTTGATAGTGGAAACTTGATGAACCCTAGAAATGGGCAGAATCAGATTTCTGTAGATCCAATGATGCTAGGCTTTAACCCATGATGCACCACTTAGTGTATCATTACTATTTGGCCATTAGAGCATGCGCACAAAGTTTGAGGCCAAGGGGAGACACTTCACAATGTAAAGTTGCTCAAATTTGATTCTGCATAAGAATGATTTTGGGATGATTTGATGAACTGAACCAACTTGGATTGGGATGAAACTGTGCAAGATCATCACCCATGGAAGTGTTGACTTGCTGGAATTTTACTAGAATTTATTGAGAATATTTCTTATAGAAATATTCCAAAAGTTTGATCTAAACACAAAGGGGTTTTAGGGGTTTTGCCTATGATCAGATCATGCCCTTGTGTTGAAACTCACATATATATGGAAAATATATGTCCACTGAGTTTCTCTAAATTTTCTCAAATATTTTCAAAGCATTTAAATAATTTTTCCCTAGCAAAAACCATTTATGTCCTTAAGAAAAAGCCTTTAAACAAAATGCGAAAATAATCTTTAAAAATAATGTTTGGTGGTTTTGAGAAGATATGAATATAGTAGGTTTGAAATAAAGCCTTTGGAAAAGAAGGGTCCAACTAATTTGAGGACTTTCAGTGCAAACCTCATTTCAGGGGGTTTAAGAAACTTAAATTAAATAAATCATTTTTGGTTAAAACAAAATTTTATAAAAATAGTTTTGGGCAATATTCACATGGCATGATCATTGGGCAAGGGGTTTGGAACAAGGAAGATAATTAAGAAGTGGAATAGAACCTAGTAGTGCCATAAAACACAATCAACAAGCAAGAAAGCACAAACACGTAGAAAAAGTTTTAGTTGGCTCCAAATTTTATAAATCCAATCATAACAATGTGCTACAATCACAGGGTGTGATAGATCCACCGCATCGCAACACGAGTCACCTATCAATGCGGTGTCGAGCTCCTAGGTGGCTAAGTGGATCTCAGAAAGCACGTGGCGACATATTGGAAGACAAATTATGCCCCCTTGACACCCGTCCAGAGGTGTGGCAAGCTGTGGTGCAATAGTTAGCTAGAGCGGTGGTAGAAGCCTGCTGGGGATGCACCCCCGCACGCCACCTAGACTGCATTTATCGCATTTTTAGCCACCTGGGCCAAAGTTAGGTATGATATCATTGTTAGCTATCTAACCATCAAACATTGTGTGTCTTGCCATTGTGGTTGCCCTTTGAGCTATAAAAGGAGACCCAAGGCAGCCTAGCAAAAGATTCGGACTTTTCGACACTGGTACTCACATAGAAGCTCCCTCGAAGGCAACCCTTGCCAGCCTTGAGCGTTGCGTGTTCTTCGTCTTCCTCTGACCCATCCACCAAAGCAGGAGTAGGGATTTACGCTTCATGGTGGCCTGAACCTGGGTAAACAGTAGCATCCCGATCGCCATGCTGTCTCATCATCTCCGCTCTTTGTGCATGTGACCTCACCTTTGCCGAACCACAAAGGGGCTTACGGCCCCATAAGTGATCGAGTGCATCCTGCCCTGACATCCTCGTAATCACAATAATACCAAGTATGGTAGTATATCTAGATGCTCTCCCCAGTACTGGGTGATGCCAAACTCCTTTGGACATAAATAGTATTGAATCTTCGAACATCATCATCCTGAGACACTAAGGAAACTGAACGATACGGATGTATCAGGAATCCACTAGAGCTCTACTCCCCACAAAAAGGAGGCACCAAGTACAGATTCTGCCACATCAACATCATAGAGGCTCCAAAATACTCGCGTGATCCTAAATTTTTTTGATTGAGAAGAGTGTAGAATTAAAATTCCCAAGTCTTGGTCCTTCGCAAGAGCATAGAGGGGTAGTAAAAAGAATGATACTCTCCGATATAACTGGCCTCAAAATATTTTTCACTAGACTCGACTCGGTCAAGTTCTATGAAGCAAGGGGCTCCTATGGTCGGTTTGGCTCTGATTACCAACTGGTAACACCCCAGACAAACCCGCCAGTGGTCATTACTCTTGGCAAGAATCTAGACTAGCCCCACAAATCAATACTAGTCTTTTCTGCGCACTTTGTCCTCACTCTTGCGAACCCGGGAACAACTTCCTAGTCTTCACTACATGCTTAACATGGGAGTTCTGTTCGAATGGGCTCCGAAAAAAGAAGGAATTCCTTATTGATATGAGTAGTCTATTATCCCTAATATGCTAGGCTATCGCATACACCCCCACTCAGGTACATGTGACATTCATGTGCCATAGGAACGTTCCCTCTTGGCACAAACGCATGTGTGTCCAGTCAGATACATGTTACATGTCATGTACCACGACAGGTCACAAACGCATTGAATAACAAGACCATGCACCTGGACCTCAAACATCCGTGTAACCACGAGGGTCGGCTGATACCAACTTCTAACACCCAAGATGTGGTTGTATCCTTATTTGGGCCCAAGACCTTGATAGGGATAGAAGCGCATCTCGTCAGTTCACAAGTATAGACATCATTGCAATACATGTACGAGAGGAGGTGAGTATATGAGTTGGCTTACACTCGCCACATGCTAAAGTACATAATCAATACAGTCATCCACACAATCATCCAAAAGTGCAGGGTCCGACTACGGACGAAATCAAAAGATAACAGCAAATGATATCTATCTCGCTAAGCCCAGGAAGATGATCGAGTAGCTCCCCTACTTGTCTAGGTAAGTCACGTACATCCGCCACGCTCATCCTTGAACTCCCACTAGAGCTCGAAAGCGCCAACTACATAGAACTCATCTGTAACTGTGCATGTACTTGTATGATTGTAGTAACCTGTGAGCCACACGGACTCGTCAATCTCATTAACCCGGGTCCCAAGACTATCTAAGCTGGTGGGAAAGGTAAGGTTCAGTGGTGATGTTTGCAGCGGCAGTAAGCATTTATTTGACAGGCTAATTTATGAGTACAAGAGTAAGATGAGAATCTACGTCTGTCGAACGAGTACTAGTTATGATTGATAAGTGATCCTGAACACCTACTTATGTGTCAATCATAACCCCATCATGTTCTCTTTGCGAAGTCCCTCAAAAAGAAATGATGAGGGTTACGCAAACGGTTTGTGTATTTTAATTGACTTTACTTTAAGTTTTCTAAATCCGGGTGTTAAACAAATTCCAAGTTGCCACATAATCGCGGGCACGACTTTCAGAAAGATTTAACCATGCAGACTAGCCACAAGCTGCACTGGAAAACCTCAACCTCCAAATAGCCCAAGATATCCCCGAAATCCAAGTGCACAAGACATTCGAGAAGGGGAAAACAAATCTAGCAAGACCGCCAAGTGGTCAAGATCCAAATAGGAGCCACGCATATCTCTTTCGCAAGGCACTACTAGAAGGGTCTAGCTATGAGTAAAACCAATCCCTAAGTTTCCTCGTGGTTGCATACAAGCATCCCTTTTTGGTCCAATACTCATGAGGAGCACTTGACTGGGTGTTTAATTATTTATTCGCGGGGTAGCTAAGTGCCGGTGTCAAAAGCGGCGGATCTCAAGTAGGGGGTCCCAAGCTGTGAGTCTAGGATTGATCGTAATAGGGGATGAAGGAGACGATGTTTACCCAGGTTCGGGGCCTCCTATGGAGGTAAAACCCTATGTCCTGCTCGATTATACTGATGTGTATGAAGGTTACAGAGTTGATCTACCACTAGATCGAATAGCTAAAGCCCTAGATGAGTTTCTCTTCGTTACAATCTAAAGCCCTTTGGCTTATACAGACGCTAGGGGTCCCTAGGTTTACACATAGTCGGTTGCCCACCGGAGGGAAAAAACATGCCTATTCTACTATGTTTAACTTGAAAGACACGCCACGGCTCCTAAGGTCTCATTCCTAGTGATGGGGTCTTTGATTAGTCCAATCCTCAATGAGCAGCCCATGAGTCCGGCCCATAAGAAATAGGTTGGCCATCCAAGGACCCTTTGATACCGGACTCCCTCAATAGCCCCCGGACTAGCCTCCAATATTGAGTTATATTATCCGGACAATCTTGTGCGCCAAATTCTTCGGCTTGCGAGGCAAGTCCCTGTGTCCCATCTTGTTCGGCAACCATCCTGTCATTGGTGAACTCTCAATCCTTGAGAACTTGCAGGACCCATTGTAATAACTTCCACGCCCCTTGATCCTTGTGTGCTAAGGGGAGACGGACGGCCCAATAGCTTTTTACAAGACTGCCCTTCCCACAAGGGACGCACCACCCATTTAAGCAAGCTGAATCGTGGTCTGGGCCACCTCTTCCTCTTCTTCCTCATCAGAAAATGCTTCAAACGAGAGATCACAAAACAACATGACTAGCATTCCGGGCTCTTCCTTGCATCCTTACAGCACCCTTCCCGGGGATTGGGCAAGTTGCTCTGTATCTCTCCTTCGGCTGTGCGACCTCGAGACCCAAGATTATCTTCCCTCCTCAAATCTGGCGGCTATGCACGCCGGACTAACTTCTTTTGGAAACGAGACCATCACAGCGAACTTCCCTAATCCTCACAAGGGAGAACGGGTATGCTTCGTGCCTTTCCTGTTGCGGGGCCTAGGGTTCCCCATTCATCCCTTCTTGAGGGGATTACTAGAATTCTACATGATCTAGCTAAATCGTCTTACCCCCGGATCTATTTAATACATCTCGGGCTTTGTTGCTCTTTGCAAGATGTTTCTGGGCTACGAGGCCCACTTTGGATTATGCAGGAAGCACTTCTATCTTGTCCCCCCCGCACTCGTGGTGAGAAAATTCGGGAAGTCGGAGGAGTCGAAGTATGTCGTATAGCCAGGACGGGGTATCAAGTGGGGACTCCGAAGAAGGAATCCGAAGAATGGTCCTCTAAGTGGTTCTATATTCAGGACGTCCCCCTATTTGATCCATCTCGGAGCGGTTTGCCGAATACTCCGATGCCCTTTGAGGAAAAGGTATAACATGCGACCAAAAAGTTATCCCAAGAGGAAGGTGCCGAAGTGCAACGCATGGCTGCCCAAGTAAGGCTGTTAGCTCATCACAAGCTGACCATTATTAATGTGATGGCTGCCACCATCTCCTGATACGTTCAACCCCTTCACCAAAGGATACTCCCTATTTGGCATTACAAAAGTACAAGTGACACCACTTGTTCCCGACGGCTGGGCCCTATCAATCAAGCGGCGATGGCAGCCGCACTTGCCGACATGTTCAAAAGGGAAGAAGAAGACTTTGTTCAACAACTGATTAAGGAGGGCTACTTGGGTTATAATCCCATCGAATGGGTAAGCCTTTTGACTTTGTGACCAGAGTTCAGGTTTTTCACTTTCCCCTTTTGACCGAAGCTTTCAATCTGTGCGAATAGAGATGGACGTGCTTTGTAGAGACAATCAACTGTCTGGTGCCTCAACCAAAGAACTACTGTCATGATGATGATCTAGGATTCCATGATGATTCATTATTGTCGATCGAGCACGAAGACGGTTCAATGGTGGCTATCATAGCCGATCACCCCGAATCACTCCCTTCCCCTCCTATAGACAACAAGAAAAATTCTGCTCGTAAAAGGCAAGCGACCTTCATCGACTCGAATGTGCCAGTTTCTGCTCCCAAGCGTCGTCGGTCCACGCGATGAACGTCGACTATGGCAACAATGCCTGGATCGAACAACAATAGGAATCCTTCATCTGAGCCAACCGCGAGGACGACCCCAACCACTCATTCAACAAAAAAGTACTTCATTCGGCCGCTTAATCTATTGTTATCATGATCGATAGGACTTCACAGAAGATCTCATGTCTAAATACTCAGGAAACGAGTACAACCATCTTCTGCCAGGAATGTTGCCGGGGTACCTAGCAACACTCATGAATCAAGGACTTCTGCTCATGTCAAACCTACTACGGAGGCCCCTATGGCCAATCAGGCCCCTGAAGATTCCGGGGACACAGTATCACTCACTAACTCCAACGTAGAGTTCGATGAACCACCGGCGGCGAAAAGAAGCCCTGCGCCACCAGGCGTTTTCCGCACAAGATTTTAATGTTGTATGTTCGGTAGATGCGTACATCGGAGCTGCCCGAGATGGGCTGGGGAAAGCCCTCAAACATCTTCCAACCTAGAGGAGAGTGATCGGTTTTAATAATCCGGACACATATATTAACCCAGTAGACCCCAAGCCTTGAATTGTTTGGGACGGCCGAGGTAAGGATCCGCATACTGTTTTATTGATGATGTAGGCTTCAAGGCAACTGAATGAGCAATTAGCCAATGACCTGTAGGCGAGCCGAACGTAGGTGCAAGTCGTGAAGGCTGAAATTGAACAAGTGAAGAATTTTACCCGGGAGGCGCATGGCGAGTATGTCCATTTTGCCGATCTTAGTATATAGTCCAGTGCTGATGCGAGGGTACTTTGTAGTAGCTGAGTCTATAGGGCAGTTGCAAAAAGATTTAAATGCGTCTCGAGAATCCCAGAGGTATGCCAAGTCCCAGTATGAGGCCGGTTTCCTTTTGTTGCAACAAAATCTTGAGGAGAAGAAACATCTCCAAGCAGAAAACCCGCATCAGGCCAAAGAAATTGAGAATTTAAAAACTCAATTAGCTCAAACCCAAGAAGAGAACTAGAAATTACAGAGGGGCATGTTGGGGAAGTGCGATTATAATGTCGAAGGGTACCTCTAATACATGAAGTGTAATGGACATGCCCCGTCTCATGTATAGGTCTCCTGACTGGGCGGCCTGAAGAAGAAATCGGATCCAATTGGGGGAACCTTGTGAAGGAACTATCCGCCGTACATGAGCGGGCTCAGAAGGCTATGAGGCGCAAGATGAAAGTGCTATGGCCAGCCAAGAAGCCTCCGGAGGGAATGGCCGAACTGGCTAATTGGTTCAAGGAATCCTGGTGTTGTTTCGAGCTATGGAAGACGTTGTCCTACCGAGTGGTGAGTACAAGAGGCGTGGGCGATGATCAAGACCCGTTATACTGGTCTTAACCCCAAGCATATGGCTCGGGTAGGGCCGGTAGGGCCGGATGGGCAAGAAGTGTCGCTTCATTTGGTGTATGACCAAGTGATGCCCGCCGCTCGTCTCACTCAATAAGATTGCACCCTGGATGCCTTAATAGACAATCTTGACCAGCAGCCAGATGTGTGATTTTATGTAACTTTAAATCAAGAATTGCTTCGTCTATGCTATAAACTTTTTCTTAATGGGCCATTGGCTTCAACCTCCCTTGCTAAGAGCTTGGGTGTGTTCGTTATCAAATATCCTTCGATAAGAGGGAATTCTTTCGCGGAACCAGGCAATCCGACCATTTGGTGCGAACAGACAGAATATGCACATGAAGATATTTTATATTACTGCTTAGCGTAAGAAACATCTTCCAATGAAAATAGTACCTCTATCGGTACCTTCCTTCAGGGTGCTACCTAAATCGTAGATAGTAAGGCCGTATACTGCTAGTGTGTGTCTAATGGATTTCTTGAGAAAAGAAACCCAAGTAATGGTGATAACAACCATAATTTTTATTTGTTGCTTCTGTCGTAGCCGACCAATTGTCTGCTAAAGATATCTAGCTTTTGGCTTCACCCATCTAAGGTATGTGTCTGGGTGATTGATAACCAACAAGTATAGGGCATCAGTTGTAGCCTCTTTCGATAAGTAAGAGTGTCGAACCCAACAAGGAGCTAAAGGTAGAACAAATTTTTCCTCAAGTTCTATCGACCATCGATACAACTCTACACACGCTTAACATTCGCTTTACCTAGAACAAATATGAAACTAGAAGTACTTTGTAGGTGTGATGGGATATGTTTGCAAGAAAATAAAGAACATGTAAATAAAAACTAGGGGCTGCTTAGATAAATTAACAATTAAGTTAGTTTAACGAGTGTGGAAAAGTGGTGGTAGGAGTTGCGGAATTGTCCCTAGGCAATCGATAACTAGACCGGTCATCATTATTGCAATTTTATATGAGGGAGAGGCATAAGCTAAGATATTTTCTCTACTTGGATCATATGCATTTATGATTGGAACTCTAGAAAGCATCCGCGACTACTAAAGATCAATAAGGTAAAACCCAACCATAGCATTATAAGGTATCAAGTCCTCTTTACTCCCATATGAAACAACCCACCTACTCGGTTTTATGCTTCTGTCACTCACGCAACCCACCATAGGCAACTCATGAACACATTGCTACACCCTACAGCAAGGATCCCTCATGCTTGCACGACATGGCGAGCACCATAGGACAACACCAATAATAAAACATGCAACTCAAACCAATCATGATCATCAATCAACCCATAGGACAACAAAAATATACGCAGACATCATAGGATGTCAACACATCATTGGATAATAATATGAAGCATAAAACACCATGTTCATGTAGAGGGTACAGAGGGTTGCAGGAGAGTGGACCGCTGTAGATAGATAGGGGAAGGTGATGGAGGTGTTCGTGAAGATGAAGGAGTTGTTGGACTAGATCGACGCCATGATGATGGTCCCGACGGCGTTCTGGTGCCACCGGGAAAGAGGGGGAGAGATCCCCCTCATTATTCTTGTTCCTTGAGATCCCCCTAGATGGGAGAGGGTTCCCCTCTGGTCCTTGGCCTCCATGGTGGTAGAGGGGCGAGAGCCCCTCTGAGATTGGATCTCTCTCTCTGTTTCCTCCTGTTTTTGCGCTCCCAGATTCTGGCCTTTCAGCGTTTCTTAAATATCTGGAGATCTATAAGCCTCATCGGGATGAAAGTTTTACGTATTATTTATCCAGAAATTAGCTTTCTTGCTGCCAAAGGATAGCTCCAACTCACCTAAGGGGTGGCCACAAGCCTGCCAGGCGAGGCCAAGGGGGTGGGTCGTGCCTAGCAGGCTTGCCACCTCCTTGGCCATCATCTCGCGTTGATTCTTTTTACCAAAAATCACATATTCCAAAAGAAATCTTCATAAGTTTTTATCGCATTTGGACTTTGTTTGGTATGGATATTCCGCAAAACAAAATACATGCAACAAATAGGAACTAGCACTAGGCACTGGATCATTATGTTAGTCCCAAAAATAGTATAAAAAGTTGCCAAAAGTATATGAAAGTTGTAGAATATTGGCATTAAACAATCAAAAATTATAGATACTACGGATATGTATCAGTGATCCGGTCGTAACAATCGCAGAGTTGCTCCCTTTACCCTCTAGCCGAACAATCGGGAACGTAAAGGGTAAACACAGCAGCGAGCCAACCCATCTTGGCAAAAATCTTAGTTCTAATCGATGCATATAATGGCTTAAAAATCGACAAGGGAAACATGCATACACAATAAATATGAATAGATGCTTAAAATATATAATCATCGGCTTGGGGAAGAAGCCCTATGGTGTTTTGTTTGGTTTAACACTTGAGGACGTCTGTCGAAAACCTTAACACGAGCTTGGTTTGGCCGATCATAAACTTGAGAAAAGAAATATGAACCTACAAAATCAATCTGGAAGGGAAAGAAATATGAAAGGAAAGGAAGAAAAGGAAAAGGAAGGTAAAGAGTATGGTGTCGGTGTAGAAACCGGCAGATCTCGGGTAGGGGGTCCCGAACTGTGAGACTAGGATCAACAGTAACAGGAGACAAAGGGGACACGAGTTGACCTAGATTTGGGCCCTCCTATGGAGGTAATACCCTATGTCCTGCTTGATTGTATTGATGGTGTAATGGGATACAGAGTTGATCTACCTCGGGATCGTATGTCTAACCCTAGATGACTTGTTCTGTCCTATACCATAAAAAACCTAGCTTATATAGATGTCGGGGATGCCTAGGGTTTACACATGGTCAGTTACATGCTGAAGAGATAAACATGCCTATTTACTACGTCAGATGTGGAGCGCAAGCTGTGGTCCTCGAAGCTTCCATCCTTGTAATTGGGCCTTCAGGTCTTCTGGTGTTCGACAAGTGTCCCATATAGTCCGGCCCATACAATAGGTCGGCTATCCGAGGACCGCCTAATACAGGACTTCCTCAGTAGCCCCCGAACCTGCCTCCAATGCAAGGTGTCTTCAGCTCCAATTGCTTTGCGCTTGCGAGGTGAGTTCCTTCCGCCGAACCATATTTCGACCTCTAATGTAAAATAATTCTTCCACATTATGGCACGTACGAACTATATGAGGTAATTTGGCTTTTGAAGGCCAAGCGTCGGGAAAAAGGCGATGTTTCCTGAAGATCTTTCTAACAAATGGTTGCAGCCCATCACGGCCGATAGGCCAGTGCCGGGTACTCAATGTGTGGCTCAAGGCCGTTCCGTCCACACGATCTCTCCACACGGATCATGTCCCGTTTTATATGGGATGTAGTTAATTATACGCCCACAATGGCGCGCACGTCTCGGGAGGTGGAGGGAATCATGGCACGGCAAGGGGAGCCCGAATCAAAAGACCTCATAAAAGGAGAAAGAAAACCCCAGTGGCCTCTCACGCTCTGCATTCGACATCTCCGCCTCCACTTCCCTTGCGCCTCCAGAGCACAGAAATAGGTTTCTCCCACCCCCGCTTACGAGCTCAGCAATGGCGGGTTCTAACGTTTAGTGGGAAGTTTCCACCGTCAGCACCCAAGACATCCTCGACCTCAAGAAGGCCAGCTACCTCCCCGCCGATATCACTCATCGTGCGCTGGGGAAGGGACAAGTAATCCCCACCCCCATGCCAGGCAAGCAGGTGGTGTTCATCGCCCACTTCATTAGGGGGTTAAGCTTTCTGCTCCACTCATTCGTCAGGGGCCTGATATTCTTCTACGGCCTCGACTTTCATGACCTTCTGTCGAACTCTATCATGCATCTGTCTGCTTTCATCCTCCTCTATGATGCATTCCTACATGTCGAGCCACACTTCAGGCTCTAGCTGCAGGTTTTCAACATCAAGATGAAGTGTGTCGGCGGCAAGCATGCCGACTGCGGTGGCGCTATCATCGGCAAACTCACGCGCATCGACTGGCCGGTGGGCACCCTCATCGACACCATCAAGGGGTGGTAGAAGGAGTGGTTCTACATCATAGAGTCACAAGAACAAGGTTTGCACCCCATCGCCGCATTCAGATCTGGTCCCCCGACCCGGCTAGCTTCATGACTTGAAAAGGGCCTCGAGTGGTGGTCAAGCAAGGAGGTGGCCGATCTGCAAAAGCGGATCCGTTCCTTGATCGAGGACGGCACTAAGCTGGCTGATGTTGTTCAGGTGATGTTCCGAAGAGGCTTCCTCCCCTGCCAACGCCGAGATACCCCACTATGGGCTCGGAAACTCGACGCCAAGCCCACAGTCCAAAAATTCATCCGCACTACGCAGGATAATTAAGTTGTGGAAGGCGTTCTTCAAATCAATGAAGAGCTGGCCAGCCGAGGGGGAAGACAAGGGCCCCTACGCCGCCAAACCGGACTCCGAGGTATGCCACATCCTAGCTTATTCGGTTTTATTACGTAGAAGGTCCATAACCCTTTGTCCAACATGTGTATGCAGAAATGGCTAAACAAAGCCACCAACATCCGTAGTCCGTCTCTTCAGCCCGAAGACGAGAGGGCCAGGCTGTTGGCCAAGATGCTCATGAAGAAGCCTTACGAGCCTCCCACGAAGAAGGAGAAGAATAAGAAACCAAGTCAGGCTGGTATCTGCATCAGGGATCAGCCTGATGCTACTTCCGAAGACACACCCGCCTCCACAAATCAGGAGGAGGCCAAAGAGGAAGAAGAAGAGGAGGAGGAGGAGGAGGTCGAGAGCGAGGGGGGAGGTGATCCCTCTCGTACAAAGAAGAGAGCAACGTCTTTGGACGCCCTGGGGCAGGTAGCCTCTCCTGCCTCAAAGAAGGCGTGGTAGGTGCGAATGGTCCTATCCGACGAAAGTTCGGACTCGAGCTCCGCGTCCAAAGATGTCGAGGAGGTTCCCAGGCAGAGCTTCAGGGTCAAGCCCCCTCCATCCAGGTTAGGATCCGAAGACCCTTCTTTCTATCGCCAGTAGGCTCAGATTTTGCTAACACGCAGGTTGTTGGTCCAACAGCCCCCTGGCGGGTCATCCCCACCGAGGTTATATCGGATGGGGAGACCTTGCCTGCCGAATTGGCAGAAAGCAGGGACACCTCACCCCCCACTCTAGGCACTACGAAGGACGCTGTGGAGGTGTCTTCCCAACACACTCTAATGGAGTTGGACACAGGGGGCGCGGAGGACACCCCCGCTGAGGCTAACACCTCGGCCCCAGAAATACAGGGGATGATTCCTTCCTCGACAACCATGGAGGCCGGACGGGCGGGCCATCAGTCCCCCCCAAGAACATCTCTAGAGCGCGTGGTGCCTCCGGAGCCATCGGTCCAAATCCCGGTGGGTGATCGGGAAATCCGATCATCCTCGGCGCCATCGGCCACTGAGTGGTCGGCGATGAGGGAGGCTCTATCAAGCACCCCTATCCCTAAAGACCACCGCACCATTATGGGTGTGGTGTTACAAAGAGTCCAGTCCATTGACAATGGACTGAAGGAGGCCTTCAAAGGTCTCCTTGCAGGATTTCAAGTAAGTTGCCCGTCATTTGTGTTAAGATGTTGTTTAATCATATTATATACATGGAAGCCCCCGAGCCCTAGGTGAGTTGAAAAAAATCGCTTAGGGGTCATATATGTATGTGTAGGCCTCGTCATCGGTGGCAGCCAAAAATGCCGCCGAACTGGACGAGATAAATCGGAAGCTCAAGCGCTCCGAGGATGAGCTGGAAGCCCTCAACAAAAGTTTCGACAAGGCTCATGGTAAGTTTGAATCGAATCTTAGTATTCTTCCCCAAATTCTATCAATGCATTCTTTATAGATAAGTCCTTGTCATGTTTAGCTTCGCCGAAAGAGATGGAAAATCTCAGGGCCGAGCTTCAACGCATCAAAGCTGAAGCGGCCGTGGAGAAAGCGGCGGCCAAGGAAGAGGCCACCACACTATCCTCCTACGAGCCACTAGTGATAAACACTAGGCTCGTGTGGCAAAGATACAAGATGAGCTCCAGGACGCAGGCATGAAGTGTGATGCCCTGGAGCAAAAGAACAAGGCACTCTTAGCCAAGCTATCCACCATCAAATCCTAGCTTCACCAATAGCGGGTGGACATACGGTTCTTTGAGGAACAAGTTCACCCAGCCAAGGAGATTGCCAATGGTAAGCTGTACACCCTAAAGTGCGTATTCACGGATCGCAGATTCGAATTGCTAACCCAGGTATGGCAATCCTAAAGCGCAACTACCGATGTCCAGAAGAGCGTAGCGGAAGCCAACCAGCTGCTCGCCTAGCGGGGAGAGGAAGACAAAGCTTGGATATTCTGGGCGTAGTTCAGAGCCCCCGAGCGTCCTCCTTTGCTGGTGGAACAACTCAAACAACTAATGGAGCTACACCAGCTGGCGGAGCCGGCCATAAGGGACCTTTGCATCCGCTTGTGGCCCGGCGAGCCACCCCTCGGCAGCTACTTCGGTCTGGTGCAACAGCTGATTGAAGCTGCACCCGCCTCGACGCCATCAAGCGCTCCTCCTACATTGAAGGAGTTTGGATGGCCCTTGCCAAGGACAAAGTGCACTGGCCGGGGCTCAATCCGATGAAGGTCGCCACCGACCCGCCGCTACCTGGAAAGTCGCACCGACGTCCCGAGATGTACTTTGATGGAGTCGTGGAAAGTGTGTGGGTGATTACATCTCAGTGCTCGGGCGAAAGAATTTTTGAATGAAATTGTAATGTGTCCAAAGACTTGCAATATCGTTTAATGATAATAGTATCCGCTCTTATATACTTTTGCCTTCCTTTATAACTCCTGTGTTGTTGCTTAATTCTGAAAGATGTGAGTCATCGACTTTAGACACCATGTAGATACTATATGGGGTGTCTATGCCAAAGCACTATGTTCCTTAGCCGTATTAACCAAACACGATGGCGGTTTGACTATGGCAGACTAGAAAATCGGACTATTATGCTTTATTACTTTCACTAAACCGAAGGGGCACGAAAAGTACTACGAGAGACCCACAATTAGCGACCAAAGTAGTTGCGATGTTCGGATAAACCGGGGCCAAAGCCGAGATCATATCATTTGCATAAAGGGAAAATACCTCTCGTAATGCGGGATAACTGCTTTCGAGGGTTGAAGTGTAATACTTCTAACTTGGGGTTCATAGATTGGGTCGTGCATACTACGACAGTCCATTTTCGGCTTTCTCCCTTGAGGTGCTTGACCAGACTATCCAGAAGCACAATCACACGGGTGCTACCTTTGCCCTTTTAGCCGAACGAGCAAAACATAAAGGGGCAAGCACAGGAGCCGGGCAACCCAACTTAATGACCAAAGACATAGGTCGGAAACTGATGCATATAAAGCAAATGCCAAGACGCCGAACACACAATGGTTAAGGCAATTTGTGTTTGAAATCGAGCCCCGGGCCTATTAGCCGGTGAACTTGAGTCATACCGAACAGGTTCACGAGAAGAGGGAAGGAAAAAGTATATGCCGAAAATAGGACAAATAAGGCGTGCGTGCGTCAAGCAATTTTGCATTCCCTCAACAACTCTTATAACTCAGACTGCCGAAGCATCTGTTTATAGGTATGAGAAAAAAGGGAAAATAGAAAGGCCTATCGGAGTTGTTGTACCAGGGGTCTTGTTGACTAAACATCTTCGATAGACCCTGTCGCTTGGTAATTCCTGCCTTTGGATATACCTCGATGGGTGATAGTGTTCGTCGAACGGACCTTTCGAACTAGGTCTTGAGATGTCGCCGATAATGTAGATGGGCTTTACACCGTAGGTAGGCTATTTTAGGAGTGCATGCGTCTGGTCCGAAGACGTATTGATGGTCATAGTTCAGAGCAACCGAACACCCATCAGAAGTTCCCAGTGCCGCCCATGGAATCTGAAGTGTGAAGTTGTTCCTCTTCGGCAGATGCTTTGCTGGTCCAGAGGTTGTGTGGTGGGGGCTAGTCCCTATTGGGGGGAGGAAGGAGGGTAGGAGTTTTTGGGCTAAATCCCAACTCGCTTCCTAGCCTTTCGTGCCATTACGTCGAATGCCTAAGCTTGCCGATCATCTTTGTAGCTATATTGAGCCACCAGTGCTACTGTATGTTTCTCTGTTCTAGGGGACCACTCCATATTGCCATTAATAATAATGACCCCCTTGGGGACCGACATCTTCAGCTTTAGGTATGCGTAATGCGGGACTACGTTGAAACAAGAAAACGCGGTCCAACCGAGCAATGTGTGATCGCTGTTGTGGAAGGGCACAATGTCGAAGATGAAGTCTTCGCTGCGGAAGTTATCAGGCAAGCCGAACATGACTTCCAGGGTTACAAAGCCCGTGCATCGGGCCTCGACTACTAGGATCACTCCTTTGAAGGTAGTGCTACTGGTCTTGATCCTTGATGGATCTATACCCATCTTTTTCACTATGTCTGAGTAAATCAGATTGAGGCTACTTCCTTCGTCCATTAGGACTTTCGTGAGGTGATACCCATCTATAATGGGATCTAGGACGAGGGCAGTCGAGCCCCCATGATGGATACTAGTCGGATGGTCATGTCGGTCGAAGGTTATCGGGTAAGTTGACCACGGGTTATATTTTGGAGCTATGGGCTCCACGGCGTAGACCTCCCGAAGGGCCTCTTGCTGTCTTTCTTAGGTATGTGGGTCGCGTATATCATATTCACCGATTTGACTTCAGGAGGGAATTTCTTCTAACTGCCACCTATTGGACCCCGAGGCTCTTCTTCGTCCTTGCTGCGCAAGCTCTTGCCCTGGTCTTCGGGTTGTATTTTGCCGACCTTTTTAAACACCCAACAGTTGCGGTGTGTGTAATTGGCTGGATTCTCCGGAGTTCCATGGATTTGGCAAGTCCTATCCATGATCTTCTTGAGCTAAGTGGGTCCATCATGATTGCATTTAGGGCGCTTCTTCCACTGTTCGGGTCGGGATTTGCGAAATCCGGCCTTGACCGCCGTGTCCTCGGCGTCGTTACCATGATGCCGACATTTGTTCATATTACGTTTCGGTTTTGAGTTGTCGTCCCACGCTTCAGGTGCCGCCGAATCCTCAGAATTGTGGGTACGTCTAGCCAGCCAATTATATTCGCCCGCACAAAAGCGGGTCATGAGGGAGATAAGGGCGGACTTAGTCCGAGGTTTGTCCTGGCCTAGCTGGCGGGCCAGCCATTCATCCCGAATATTGTGCCGGAAAGAGGCAATAGCCTCGACATCTAGACAATCAACAATTTGGTTCTTCTTAGTCAAGAACTGATTCCAGAATTGTCGGGCAGACTCGCTGGACTTCTAGACGACGTTGCTGAGGTCGGAAGAGTACGGCGGACGAACATTGGTCCCCTGGAAGTTAGAGCAAAACACGTCTTCCAAGTCTTCCTAGCATCCTATAGACTTTTCGGGGAGGCTCTTTAATAGTGCCGATCTGGGCCCTTATGTTTAATAGGTAGGTATTTGATGGCTTGGAGATCGTCTTCGCGTGCCATATGGATATGGAGGAGGAAGTCCTCGATCCAGACGGTTGGGTCAGTGGTCCCGTCATACTATTCAATATTGGCAGGTTTAAACCCTTTGGGGAACCGATTCCATATTACCTCGTCCGTGAAGCACAGTGGGTGAGCGGCGCCCCTGTCCTGAGTTCTGTCCCGGCTGTAGTCAACGTCTGTATGGGGCTGGCTGTTCTTCTGGGCTCTATTGTTTTGGTCGAACCATGGTCTATACTCTCCTCGTCTATCAGGTGAGTAATCCTTGGATCCATAGACCGATCTAGTATGGCCTGATCTATGATCTAAGTCATCGCGCAGGTCGAACCTGTCATTAACTTCGAATGGCACCTTACCCCATCTTTGGGGCATCATCGGTATGTAACTGGTGTCGGTGGCACTCTATCCCACCCACGAGGAGGGTGGTCTGGCTTGTCATATGCGGTACGATGTGGAGACAGAGTGTCCATGAGCTCATCGTCGAATTGTGGCAGCAACTGCCTCCGAGGGTAGCTTTTGGGATGGTTTGACAAACCTGTGTCGTATGCTTCTTCGACTGAGAGGACTTTTGTCCATCGATCAGTGAGGTCGGCATGTTCGGCTTTAAGTTGCCGCTCTTTGGCCTTCAGGCTGCGAGTCGTTTCTTTGAGCCGCTGCCTAATTTCTTCCTGATCCTCGAGGTTGTCAGGGGTGTACAAGTCATTGGCCTCTGGTAGGTCTTCCTCCTCGACGGGGTGAATGTAATCGTTGCCCTCAGGGTACTTGACGGTATCGGGATCCTTTTGGTCCGCAATCTTGTTCGGATCCTCAAACGGGAGCTCGGGTACATTGGGATGATCATGATCGGTGAGGGATTACCATCCCTGTTGTTGATAATAGTTCGTCTTCCCTTTTTGCTTTTGGACCGCTTGTGCGATTTCTGGCGCCTTGATGGGGCATCGCCCGATTTGTCACTGGTATTGTGAGGCGTGTTGTCGCCGTTGGTGGCAGTAGTATCCACCTTGTAGACATCGTACGTAGAGGTGGCATTCCAATTCCCGGTGTTAACAGGGGTGGGAGCACAGTCATCTTCCTCCATGTAATATGCCTCCTCGGAGGCATATTCTTGCACATCGGTTAAATCTTTGATAGTGGCTATCAAGTGGGTGGTGGGTGGGTCGAAAAATCCGTCCCTACCCAAACTATAATCAGGCCGGACCTAGATCAGGGTTGGATCGTTAGCGATTTTCAACGATGAGAATCGCTCCAAGGCCTCGTCGGCCGCCGAGGGCCCGATCGGATCTGGCTGTTCAGAACACTTGGAGTCGACCCGCATGAGGCCCACCCCTGGGAAATGTTCGGTAGGAACACAGGTCTGGTCATATGGCTGGATCGCCAGGCCGGGATTAGAGATCGGGTTGCCACCATGGCGACCCCATTGGCATGTCTGACAGAGGGGCTCGAGGTTAAGGCCTCAGAGTCCTTGAGGGTTACGGGCAAAGATGTGGGCCCGATAAGTGACAAGTCGCCTCGAGAATCGATAGAAAACTCTAGGTTTCCAAATTTGACTTCCTGATCGGGGGTGAGGCTCTCAACGCGGCCTAGATGACCGGTGGAACTAGCATGCAGCACAACGCAGCCAAAGGCAAAGATCTGCCCGGGGATGAAAACATTTATGTTGCAGACCTCTTTGCTGATGAAAAGGCGAGGCGTCTATCCCATCTCGCTCATAGAGGGTCTCTCAATGAAAGAACCAATGTCGGTGTAGAAACTGGCGGATCTCAGGTAGGGGGTCCCAAACTATGAGACTCGGATCGACTAAATTACCCAGGTTCGGGCCTTCCTATGGAGGTGATACCATACGTCCTCCTTGATTGTATTGATGGTGTAATGGGTTACAAGGTTGATCTACCTCAAGATTGTATGTCTAACCCTAGATGAGTTGTTCTGTCCAATACCCTAAAACCCTCTGGCTTATATAGATGTCGAGGATGCCTAGGGTTTACACATGGTCCGTTACATGCCGAAGGGATAAACATGCCTATTTACTACATCAGATGTGGAGCGCAAGACGTGGTCCTCGAAGCTTCCATCCTGGAAACTGGGCCTTCAGGTCATTTGGTGTTCGGCGAGTGGCCCATACAGTCCGGCCCATACAACATGTCGGCTATCTGAGGACCCCCTAATATAGGACTCGCTCATATCGCGACACCGGTATAGCCATAAAAGGGACGAAGACGAGCCACATTCCATGGGTTTTGTTTGAGGTAGTTATCTTGCGTGTTGCAAAGACAATAAGCCCCTCCTGTGACTACTTCGCCAATTATTAAGGGGCCCTCCCACTTGGGATTGATTTTATGCTTCTGCTTCTCCGGGGATTGTAAGACGAGTTCGCCCACATTATACGCCTTTGCCATGACCTGCCTCCTCTGGTAACATCGGGATTGCTGTTGATGAAAAGTAGAGAGAGACCAAGCTATGTCGCGCTATCCTTCTAAGGAATCCAACATTTCCTGCCGATCTAACTTGGCCTCCTTATCTTCATACACGTGCACCCTTGGTGCGTCGTGAATAATATCACAGCGAAGGATTGCTTCTGTGTAACAACCCAATAGCACTCCTTGCCTTATTTGTAATATATATTTCTCATGTGTGACCTTCTATGGATGTTATCAATGCCATCATGAGTTTGAGTTCTATTTGCCATTTGTCATTACATGCACCATGGGATTATGTTCATAACATCAAGTGCATCATATTATTTTTTGCCATGATTGTTGGTGGTGTGTCATGAGTGCGTGTCTTATGATGATGGTGTGTTGTTGGCACATGTGTGCTTGGTTGTGTGAAGCCTCACATCTATTTGTATTTCTCAAAAAAAACCTCTCACAACTTCTCTATAACTATGTCATATCTCTTTTTATTCAAATAGTGCATCATGTGATGATTTTACTTGCTGGTTCACCTCTTGAAAAATGTTGCACCTCTTCTAAATATTCTGTTTAGAATAGTAGTTATTCTCTAGAGCATATTTGTGGTTGTTGCCTATTAAATCCTTGCAAAACAGCTTGCATTTTTATTATAACAGGAATTTATTTTGATGCTCTAAACATGACATTCTCATTTTTATTAAATTGCATGCATTTTCGTTAACCCAGACAAGTAATTCTTTCTTCTCAAAACATCTCTTCCTAAAACATGTTCAATCTTGTTTATCTACGTTTTATTTAAATAGAAGGTTTTCTTTGTATTTGAGAGAGAGAGACAGAGAGGGAGCCGGCTGGGCTCCTCTTGGCCCATCTCGCTGGCCGAGGCCTAGCCCCTCGTCCGTGAGCGACACCTGCTCCGTTGCCCCTTCCTCCGTCAGAGTATCATAGAGAAGCGAGGGCATGTGTTCACAGGCATCGAGGTCACCGTCAACCCCGGCCTACTTTTTCCCCTCGACGTGTGTTCCCTAGGGTTTCCCCCCTTTCCTCGTGCTGCCACCGACCCCTCTCTTCCCTCCATCCTCTTCCCCTGCTGTAAGTTTAGAGAGTGTAGCGAGGTTTAGCAAGAGAACAGGGGAGCGCCACCCTTCTTCTTCGTCGTCGACGCCTCCGATGGTCATGTCCACTCCGTCCAAGATGTCAAGATGGTCGTGGGTAGCACCCGTGATCATTCCTGCCGCTAGGAGAAGGAGGTCACCCCCCTCGTCGGCTTCTTCTTCGTCTCCGTCAAACTCCCAAGCCGCCGTGTCTTTCGTCGCCTCGCCGCCATCGATCCAATCCTATCGTTCTACCTTCGTGCCAGAGTCCCAAGCTGAGCAGCGTCTCATTCCTGTCGTTTCCCCCATTGCTAGTGCTCTCGAGTGCCATCGTCGCCGTTGTGCTATGCCCGGCCAAGGTAAAGCTCGGGTCCGAGCCCTGTTTGCCTTGCGTTAGTGGCTAGATGCCTCGGGTACGGGTTCCTCGAGGTTCCCGAAGCCCCTACCGATGCATCTTCTCGCCGGAGATGTCTCTGTTGCCACATTGCAACGCCATCGCGCCGTGCCTGCTCTTTTCTTCAGGTTCGTCAAGGATCCATCCCGCGCTTAGATAAGTGAACCCGAAGCGCTGTTATGCCAGTCGCCTCTCGCTAGCGGAGTGGTAGCGCACCCGAGAATCGACTGTGAGGTCGTGGGTTCGATTCTGCCGTGACCCTTTTTATTTTCGTTGTGTGGGTGTGAGTTGGGATCCCGTGTGGCTGTATATGGGATCCCGTGTGCCCGTGTACGTCTATGTGTCTATGTGCTTATGTGTGCGCATGTGTGTGTGTGACAGGTGGGCTAGTTGGTCCACCTTGTCACACTCACAGGGGGCCCTGGCTCACTGCCAGGTGTGCCCCCTCCTTTTATTTTATTTTATTTTGTCTATTTCTGATTTTCCTCTGTGTTTGTAAAATATTCCATTTCTTGGATATGTCCAGATCTGGACATAGCCATTTTTGGCAGTAGCTAAATAGGTTAAAATTTGACTTATATGACATTGTGATTTCTAGTGTAATTTTTGAGCTAAGGTTGTGTGTGTTTTTCCTATGCAAACATATGAGTATGATATATCAGTTTTTGGTAGAAAAATCCCAGGAAGTCAGTGGTTCCATTAGTTTTGTCATTGGAGGAACTTTGTGAAAATATAAATTTGTGATGAGATGACATTTTTTTATTTTTCTATGTCTTAATCCTTGCATGATTTGGGGAATCTGCCAACATGTTATATGTTCATTTGGGTGTGCTCTAGTGCCTGTCATTTTTGCTTGCCATGTTAGTCATGTGATGAGTGGAAAATTTGATGCAAACATGCCAATAACATTGCCTTCACATGCCCATAATATTGCTAAGTGTTGGAATCTATTAGAATGATAGCATATTGTCTTGATGATTCCATCAACATAGTTTTCCTTTGGGGTTGGTCCAATGCCATGAATTGTTGTGCTTGTCACCCTCTGTCATTTGGTGTATTTACTTTTCCATATGGTTGCTTCATCTTGTAGTTATATCCTGCCTAAGATGTTATGATGAAATAAATTGTTGTTGTTCTCTTGGTGAAATTTGTCTAAGTCTGAGAATCTATAGTTATTTTTATGTCATGTTTAGAGCATGCTACCAAGTGATTTGTGATGTTTTTGGCTCAAGCTCAGTGCTAGGGCTTTGTAGTAGATGTTGTCCTCTTTCATCCTATTAAATTTCATGTCATGAGATGGTTTAAAGCATCATTGTTTGCGGCTGTCAAGTTGTTATAAGCTTACTCAGATTCCAGAAAACTAGGATTTTCACTAAGTCCCTGAAATCTGTTTCATTATTCCATCTTGTGTTCTTATTGCTTAGTGATTCTTGCTTCCTTTCAAATGTGCTTAGTTGGATGATTTGTTAAGCATTTTGTCTAGATTTTGTATCTACTTTGAGGGTGGTTGGACCCTCCTGTAGCTTTAGATATTTGCTGTGCAAGTTGCTATGTTGTTGTTTTTGGACAGGTTGTGTGTGGTTTTGTTTGTGACTTGTGTGAGATATGCTCCATAGTTTTTGTTGCATTGTTGATAGTTTTTCATTTCCTATCCACTGACATCATTGGAATACCAAGGAATAGCCCATGGCCTTCCTTGTCTTGTGTTTTCTCTTCGTTAGAGATCATACCTTGCCGTGAGCCCCCCGTGAGCTACGTTACTCCATTTGCCACATTCTTCATATGAATTTGCATCGATTTAGCATGAAACATTCATATTTTCCATGTTCATCCATGTTCCCACAAGAAAACATGAGTTGGTGTCCAGAATTTTAAAAACATAACAATCGCATGAGAAACATGACTAGCTTAGGGTTGCCATGTTAAAAAAACTTCAAATGGATCATGGATCATCTTGTTTGTGCATTGTACCGTGGTTGTTTGTTTATTTTGTGTTGTTTCTCTTCTGGTAGAAGCAAGTGTTGAGCTTGAGTACGAGGATCCAGGAGAGTACTACTACGAGGACCCAACTCTTTGTCCCTCTGAAGAACCAACATGCAAGATGACTGTACCTGGATCCCGACACTATTTTTTCCTTGATAGATGTCTCACTCTTATCGTTATGCTTTTGTTACCTACCACTTACTTGTCAAGCCTCCTATATTGCCATGAAAGCCTCTAACCCCTCCACTACCTAGCAAACCTTGTTTGGCTAAGATAGCGCCGCTCAGCCCCTCTTATAGAGTTCTTGGTTGCAGGTTGTTTGCATGTGATAACATGGATATCTGGAGTTATCACAATACTCTGCTATTTAATTTAATGCACATATATATCTTGGTAAGGTGGAAGGCTTGGCCTTTTGCTCGGTCTTTTGTTCCATCTTTGTTGCCATAGTTACTTGTTATCGGTGTTATGTTCCATATTTTGTGCTCCTAACATGCTCGGGGTTGTTATGGGACCCCCTTGACTATTCGTTTTAGAATAAAGATTGTCTGGCAAGACCCAACTTTGGTACTATATTTGCTTAACAACCTAATAATATTGCATAGGGCGTAGCTACCCCGTGGATTAATCTACAACCCGGGCCAATGCTCCTCATGAGCGTTGGTCCAAAATGGCACTAGCTGGGGCCACCAATGGGTGTGCTAGCCGGAAACTTAGCCAATCCGTCGTGTCCTGAGGACAAGATACGCGGCTCTTATCGGGTTCATCGACACGTCGGGCGGTCTTGCTGGACTTGTTTTACCTTTCTTGAATGTCTTGCGCTAGGAATTCTAGTTTTTCTTCGGGCTATCTCGAGGTGCGATTTTCCTGTAGAATTGCCTAGGAAGATCACGAGATTCATGGTCGAGGCTATTCCCGCGGCATGTGGTTAGTTTGTGATGGATGAGTTGGAGCACCCCTACAGGGTTTAATCTTTTCAGAAAGATGTGACCTCGGTTATGTGGTAACTTGGAGATTTGCTTAACACCTGGTTATAGTTAACTTGAAGTAAACTCAAATAAAATACACCAACTGTGTGTGTAACCGTGACTATCTCTGCTCGTGAACATGAACCAAGAGAGACGGTGGGGTTATGATTGGCATAAGTACGTGCTCAGGATCACTTAGTTATCATGCTAGATCAGGACTGTCTTGCGCAGGGCACCATATTTACATTCACGTTCCCGTAAGTTAGCCACCAAATACATGTTTAGTGCTTGTTGCAGCCTCACCACTTAACCTTTTCCCCAACTATTGGTTTACATAGTTTCGGTACCTGGGTGATGAGATTGCGAAGTCCCTGTGGCTCATAGATTACAACAATACAGGTGCAGGTCTTGATGAGTATGTGCCAGAAGATGTGACTCATCTCCAGTGGGAGTATGATGAAGAATGTAGGCGTATGTATGTTACCTATCCCGATGAGTAGGGAGCTTCTTGTTGGTGATCCTGGGATAGCAAGGCAGTTTTACATTGCTTCTCTTCTTTATTTGATTTCGTCCGTAGTCGGACCCTATCTTCTGGATGATGTATGAATAATTAGTGTGATCTTGTGAGATATCTTGTGGCGAGCATAAGCCAACTCATATACTCATCTCTTCCTACATGTACGCAATGTTTAGTGCACTTGCGAAACGACGAGATGCGCTTCTATCCCTGTCGAGGCCCTCGTGCCAAAAATAAAGATAGGACCGCATCTTAGGCATTACATTATGCCCCGTAGACCCTAAATAATGGTGTGTATCCCATTGATCGATTCGGGGTGGTACGCAGACCCCACAGAATGGATTCAGGCTCTTCTTGCCAATTTCAGTCAAATTCATGAACAGACGGGACTAAACATGGTTTAATACCACTCATGATGAGGTCGTTGGCCCGTTCGACTTGTCCATTGGTGTGGAGGTGACACACCAATGCATAATTAAGCTTGATGTCCATGTTTGGGCACCATTCCTTTACCTCATGGGCGGTGAAATTGGATCGATTGCCCGTTATTATACTGTGCGGGACACCGTAATGGTGTACCATGCTGGATATAAAGTCGACTACTGGTCCGGACTTGGCTGATTTGACAAGTTTTGCTTTGATCCATTTGGTGAACTTGTCAACCATGACAAGTAGATATTTATTCTTTCGGGTCCCCCCTTTTAGTTGTTCGACCATATCCATCCCCCAAACCGCAAAATGCCAGGTAATCGGAATAGTCCGAAGAGCTGTTGGGGGCATGTGGCTTTGATTTGCAAATAGTTGGCATCCCACGCAATGCTGGACAAGTGTCTGGGCGTCCGCTCAAGCGGTGGACCAGAAGAAACTAGCTCGAAAGGCCTTCCTTACTAAGGCTCTTGCCACGACATAGTGTCGCCCATTCCTGCGTGGACTTCGGCCAAAAGCTCCCTTCCTTCTTCCTCATATATGCACTACTGGAGTATTCTGACAGTGCTTTTCTCTATGTAACTCACCCTCGTGGACTTTATAAGTCTTGGATTGCTGAATTATCCATCTCACCTCTGTCTTATCGTCGGGGAGTTCTTGGCAAAGAAGGTATGCAAGGAAGGGCTCGGTCCATGGTGTGATTACTACCATGACCTCGTGAGCCGAAGGCGTTTCGTCCATTACAGAGCTGCTGATGACTTGGTCGTCTGGTTCATTTATAGGGGAAACAACCTCTTTTGTACTGATGGCTCTGGCACCCTAATTGTCTTCCTGCCAAATCACCGATGGCTTGAAGAGCCGTTCAAGGAGGGTGGTTTTCAGGACAGGGTCATGTTTGGCCTCGATGCGGGCCAGTATGTCAGTGGCTTGGTTGTTGTCTCTAGCGACATGATAGAATTCCAGACCCTCTAACCATGCAGATATTTTCAGGACGACGTTTTTATATGCCACCATCTTTGGGTTTTTGGCATCAAATTCGCCGTTTATTTGAGAGATGGCCAGGTTAGAGTCTCCC
Source organism: Hordeum marinum (assembly GCA_022496015.1). Classification (NCBI taxonomy): domain Eukaryota; kingdom Viridiplantae; phylum Streptophyta; class Magnoliopsida; order Poales; family Poaceae; genus Hordeum; species Hordeum marinum. The sequence continues at coordinate 195,693,659 of CM039677.1, forward strand.
CGCACCTCCAGCCGTTGTATGACCATTGATGCTGTGATCCGAAGACTATGCAAAACTGCTTCATATTCGGTTGTGTTGTTGGAATCAGCATATATGATTTGCAACACGTATCGATCATTGTCACCTATGGGAGATGTGAGAATAACTCTAGCCCCCAGTCCGGCCAATGTTTTGGATCTGTTGAAGTACATCGTCCAATGGGAGTATGTATTATATTCCCTCGGGAGCTCGGCCTCTGTCCATTCGGCGAGGAAATCTGCCAAAACCTAAGATTTAATAGCTCATTGTGGCTTATAGGCGATTTTGAAATGAAGGAGTTCAATGGCCCATTTGGCTATGCGGCTGGGGGCATCCCTATTATTGATTATATCGGTTTGGGGTACTTAGGATGCCACTGTGACCAAACACTCTTGCAAGTAGTGTCTGAGCTTCCATGATGCCATAAACAACGCATGGGCTATCTTCTGGTAATGCGGGTATCTAGACTTGCATTGCGTTAGCACTTCTGACACATAGTAGACCAACTTTTATATCCGGAATTTGTGACACTCCTCCTCTCGTTCAACGATGAGCACTATGATAACCACTTGATTGGCGACCGATATGTACAATAACATTGGTTCACCGGTGCCTGGTGCTGTGAGTATGGGGTTGCTTGCCAGAAGTGTATTGATTTCCTCTAACGTAGCCGCTGCTTCATCGGTCCACTCAAAATATTTGGTCCATTTCAGGAACCTATAGAGCGGTAAAGACTTTTCACCGAGGTGGGAAATAAAGCGACTTAACACTGCCACGCAACCCGCCAACTTTTGGACATGCTTTAGCTCTCTAGTAATCGCAAGTTCTGATAGGGCATGAATCTTAGCTCGATTGGCTTCTATTCCTTTATGGGAAACAATGAATCCGAGTAGTTTACTAGCGAGAACTTCGAAGACACATTTCTCCGGATTCAGGCGTATATCATACTCACGTAGGCTAGCAAAAGTTTGCCATAGGTCATCAATCAACTAGCTGACGTGTTTGGTTTGAATGACCACGTCGTCCATGTATGCCTCGATTGTATTACTAACATGTTTCTCGAGACATGTCTGAATCATGCGGTGGTATGTAGCTGTCAGCGTTCTGGGAACGGGGGTACCCAAACCTGCCAGCCTGCGGCCCAGGACGTGGCCCACTTTGTCAACCAAACGCGGCAAGGCGTGGCCTCACTCAAGAGAAGGCCCTCCTGAGGGCCCTAACCTCGCGAGGAGGAACATTGTCAGGATCAATAAAGGAGGGGCCTCCTCAGGACCCATTCGGAGCGGCGAAGATCTCTATGCAAGGCCTAGCCTCGGGAGTCAAGGGTGACGCAAGGAAGGATAGGCGGGCGCCAGTGCGCTAGGCGGTAGAGTTTCTCCTTTGGTGCAAAGGGAGCAGGGATGTATGCGGGTTCCCAAAGCACCCCCAAATATTTCCATTCTGGTGCAACAACACTGCAACCACCCGCCCCACAGGGCGGATGACATTGCTTAGCCCATGCCTGAATCGTCAACAGCTACTTTGCAGGCGAAGACCGCCTTTGGGTAGGGCGAGCACGTACTCCTGTCCTCCTTAAAAATTGGCTGTTGTGGGATCCCTTCCCGCTATTGTGATAAGGGAAAAGTACCCTGGCCACCACTATATCTAGAGGGTAGGCTGCACCGTAGAGGAGGATCCCTAATCCATTCCATCATCCACCCACCACCGAGCCATAGAGAGCCTCGAACACATCAAAGGGAGCCCTCATGAGGCCCTAAAACACTGTACAAGTTCATCCACACCACCTCCTCGACAGGCAATCCACCAAAGGAGGAGTAGGGGATTACACTTCATAGCCACCAGAACCTGCGTAAATTGTCGTGTCCATCTTCTTCCTCGTCATCGTGCGAGTTTGTTGTTGTGTTCATCGAGTAGCTAGCTAGATTAGGCGAGGCTACAGGGGATCTTCGCAATGCTCCTGTGTTTGAACATTAAGGGTTTTGCAGAGCATGAAATCCGACATTTGGTGCACTAGGTAGTGGGCATGTCGAGGTTTCTCCAAGCTTCGTTCTTCAAAACCTTCGCTACTCCGGTGGCCGACACTCAACAAGCTTGTCCCGGTCATGGCAGTTCAACTCCCGTAAACCCCTCCACAGCCATCGAAGGACGACTGAGCAGTTGGTACGAAGTCGCCAGCATCGCCTCCAGCATCACCACCTCTCGTGCCGCTCAAGCACACGATAGGCGACCGGCGCCCCCGGCCCCGTCGGCGCGCCACACCTACGTGGGAGACCTCAACGCGCAGATGCGCTACTGCAGGCAAGCAAGATGCTTCACCACCGACCAACGCATGGGGGCTTCAACGCATGGGCTGATCACAACGTGGAGCTGGTCACCGTCACACAAAGGGCCACCTCCCCTAACTCTTCTTCAAGGCCACGGGCGCTGGGCGTCGGGGGTTCACATGTCGCGTCCACTCCCCTACTCTCCGGCGCGAGATGGGTCCGACTGGGGTTCACCACACGCTATGCTACTCCTCCTACGAATCTCTGTGACTAGTTTCAGGGACAGCCCGGCCATGCCCACCAGGTACACGAAGGGAATGGCGGGGCGCTCCACACACACACCGACGGCATCCCAGCAAGCCGGCTTAACCAGGCGGGAGCGCACCATCCAGCGCAATGAGCACGCAGCGCAGGCGTCCGAACAAACAAGTAACGGCGGCAAAGGTGCATCAGGTCACCGAGGGAGTAATCCACACCAGGAGACACGCGTCCCACCCAACGACATTGGCAGAGGTAAGCAACTCCGCTCTGAGGCCCGACACAGGAGGGTCTTTGAGCAACATGCACGGGGCGGTTTCTCGCAGCCGCTTGGAGGGACCGCCCTCGGCCCAAGAGTAAGGGGCACCCTGGGCGTCCTCCCAAAGCCGGGGCCTGAGGGCTCCCATCAGCGGAGCACTAGGCCCGGGCGGAGCGAGCGGGAGGGCGCACCCGGGCCCGTGGGGCACAATGCAAGCCGGTGCCCCCGCAGGCAAGCGATGCTGGGCCAAGCCCCCAGTCCTCGGGAGTCAAGGCCTGGGGGATCTTCAAGCCAAAAGTAGCATGAGCCACCCACGGCAACTACAGTGCCACCATGGGTTCAGGAGGATGGGCCTCTCGGGGCCCTCAAGACCTTGCCCGGGTGGCGTACAGGCACCTCATGGGGCATTCTTCACCGACAAAACACCCTTATGGCCGCGCCGATGCATCGTGCACATGTTGGGGCCTCGGAAGCGCAATCCTGAGGTCGGACGGGGAATGATGCATTCGGGTTAGGGTCGTAATGGCGTCCAACCGGGCAGAAATGCACGGGATGATCCTCGACAGAGTTGGGAGCCACCAAGCCGTGCGCCTTGGGGCTTGCCCAGCTATCTACGGCAGTGACACTCTCACGTAATAATGAGCGGGATGTATACCCCGGATCCCCCCGAGGACGCGGCGGTGTTCCTCCCATGCAATGTGGCAGCCATAACCCAGAGCTGGGGGAGAAGACAACACTGCCCATCAATGGCTATGCCCATGCAACGTGGATGCCCTTTGCTCACGCTGGGGGAAGACGAAGACTACTCTAGGGGCCGGACACGACGTTTGCTTGCTTCTTTCTGGTGTTCAAGCTGCTATTTTTTGGAACAAAGTCAGAGAACTTAAAAGGGGCGGGAACTTTTCTCTTTGTGTTTCCTCGTTTGCCAGACATGAGTTCTCGCTTTCTGAATGGTGTTTCGCAAAGAATCCGTGCCTCCTCAAGGTGCCTCATAGCTAGATGGCAAGGACTTGCCGCCTCAGGAGCACGCCATTTTTAGCTGTTGACCCTGCTCGGGGGCTCCAACCGCAACACGACATCATAGCATTGAGTATCGGGAGGTCCCAAGGCCTCCTGAGGAGACACCCAAAGGAACGGAATGGGGGATCGCTCAAGTGTCAAAGGGGGCTCCTAAGTAGCATGCCTTAGGAGCCTTACTGGTCATAAGGCCACTCGACCCCCATCATGTCGTCCTTGGTTTCCGGTCATCATGAGGAGTGTCGGGGCCTCGCCCCGTGAACTGCGTCCTTGGGTTTCGGTCGTACATAATCGTGGTGGGGAAATGCGCGGGCCTGGGACCTGTCGACGTAGAGCGGTTTGAGCATCGAAAAGGGGGCTCCCGAGCAGCATGCCTCAGGAGCCTTATCGGTAATATAGCCACTCGCCTCCTTGATGTCGTCCTTGGTTATCCGGTCGGCATCAAGGGTGTCAGGGCTCGACCCCACGGCTTCATCCCTTCGGGCGTATGCCGCGGCGATTGGGAAATGAGCGCGACTGGAACCAACAGACATAGAGTGCCGAAATGGCCCCCGGACCGTTCAGCAGACAGGAAGGAAGTATCCAGGACGAAGTCACGACTCAGTGGAATGGCCCTGCATGCCTTGCAACGTGCAGGGTCGCCGGCGTCATACAAAGCTAAGTACACTATCGAACCAATCAAGAGCCTCTCGGCCTAATAACGACTCTGAGGATGGAATAAGGATTACGCACACTAATGTAAGGATGTAGGAACTACGGTCACCACGCGCGGCTGGCGAGGCCCCTGAGGTATGAAGCAACAAGGAAGGCGACACACGAGGAGGGTCTCGATCACGACGAGACGCAAGGCCCAGGGCCCAACACGGCCGACGAATACGAGTCGTCCCTCAAGGAGGAGAGCCTCGCGAGGGCCCTATTGGTGGCTAGCCCGGGGCTGCATTGATGGCGACTCCAACCTATGCTAGTACCAGCAAGTGACCAGCGAATTGAGGAAGATAAACAAAACAACAAAGGTAACATGCAAAATATTAATGCCCAACAAGGCAGAGTTCTTGTTCGAGCATAACAGGTACCGGTAAGGGGGAACAGAGGGAGACTAGGAGGATAAGTCGTCGTTGCTACCCGCACTATCGGCTGGCTTGGCGCTGGAGTCGTCCTCCCCACTGGAGGCGAGCACCCGAATGAACCGCTCCACCATGGCCTCCACGTGTGGGCGCACCTCGTCCCTGAGGAGGCACTGGAACCCATCGGCCACCCGTCCTCGATGCGCTCGAGGTCGAGCTGCGGGGCGTGATGGGGGAGGTTGGAGAAGATGAGTGTCAAGGCGAGGTCTAGAAGGTCACGCTCGTCGGACGCGATGTCCGCATCAACACGGGAGACGCTGTTCTCCAGCGCCTCCACCACCCTTTGGAAGAACTCAAGGTAGCCCCCGTCGCCGTGCACGTTCGGCAACACGGGAGCGTCCCCAACGAACCGGCTCACCCTGTCAACCGTGAGGCTGGGGATGCTCCAAAATTGTTTGGTGCGCTGGAACTCCAGCAGCCTTGGCGTGCGCAGCCTCGTCCTTGGCGGCCTGCACTGCGTCGGCCGCATCCTGGACCGGGGTCTAGAGGGACGCTAGCTCCGCCTGGGACTCAGCCTCGCCCCGGAGGGCGGCTTCAAAGGCAGCCTTGGCGGTGGTCATGGGCACCAAGTTTGTGCTTCTTGGCCGTGGGCGTCCTAGGAGGAGAAGGGGATCATGCTCGGGACATTTGGTTGAAGAACGAGAGAAAACGGAGGCTGCAGAATACCTACTCGTCAACCAAGGCCAAACGATGGCAAACCTACGCCGAACCTCAGGGCCCCCTACCGTCGCCTCCAAAGGAGGACAAAGGAGCCGGAGGAGCCGCAGGCTTCCCTATGCCCACACTGCTTCATGCGGACGCCATGAAGGACAAGTAGATGGGAAGGAAAGAGGGTTTTTGACGGCAAAGCAAAGGAAACATGGAGAAGTCTCAAGATTGCAATGCCTTTCCCTTGCCATCGGTTGGGCGGATTGATGGGTGTAACCGCGGCCACGAAGCATCGTGGAAGAGCAGGCGTCACGCGCCTATCGGGAGGTGTGAGGCGGCTCGGTCAATGAAGCACCATCCACGTTGCCTCTCCTACTCTCTGAAGGGTCGCATCCGCATGGCCCGAAGTGGTAGCAGCATTCGATGGGAAGCTATGATGGATGATGTTGCACCCGGGTGTTGTGTCACTTTGGCTGGGAGTGGTGTCGGACGCCCTTGGGGAGCATGGGCACCACCGCCGGGTCTGGCCCGCTGGCATTTGGGACCGGCGGCGCTTTGGGCCATCCTCGAGGCTTCACCCCTAGGCCAGCTCGAGCGTGCCATGCGCTCGAGGGCTATTACGGTGTTCTGGGAACTGGGGTACCAAGACATGCCAGCCTGCGGCCCAGGACGTGGCCCACTTCGTCAACCAAATGCAGCTAGGTGTGGCCTCACTCAAGACAAGGCCCTCACGAGAGCCCTAGCCTTGCAAGGAGGAACAACGTCAGGATCGACAAAAGAGGGGCCTCCTCAGGACCCCTCTAGAGCGGCGGAGATCTTTATGCAAGGACCAGCCTCGGGAGTCAAGGGTGATGCAAGGAAGGATAGGCGGGCACTAGCGCGCCAGGCGGCATAGTTTCCCCTTTTGTGCAAAGCGGGTCGGGACGTACGCAGGTTCCCAAAGCACCCCCAAAGGTTTCCATTCCGGTGCAAAAATACAGCAACCACCCTCCCCACAGGGCGGATGTCCTCGCTTAGCCCATCCCTTCATCGTCAACAACTACTTTGCAGGCGAAGACCACATTTGGGCAGGGCGAGCACGTGCTCATGTCCCGCTTCAAAATTGGCCCTTGTGGGATCCCTTCCCGCCATTGTCATAAGGGAAGAGGACCCGGGACACCCCTATATATAGAGGGTAGGCTGCACCATAGAGGAGGATCCTGAATCCATTCCATCATCCACCTGCCACCGAGCTACAAATAGACTCGAACCCATCGAAGGGAGCCCTCATGAGTCCCTAAAACACTATACAAGTTCATCCACACCACCTCCTCGAGAGGCAATCCACCAAAGCAGGAGTAGGTTATTACACTTCGCAGCGGCCCAAACCTTGGTAAATTGCCGTGTCCATCTTCTTCCTCGTCATCGTGCGAGTTTGTTGCTGTGTTCATCGAGTAGCGAGCTAGGTTGCGCAAGGCTGTAGGGGATCTTCGCACACGCCCCTGTGTTCGAATCTTAAGGGTTTTGTGGAGCCCAAAATCTGATAGTAGCCCTTGCATTTTTTAGCCCAAAAGGCATTGTGTTGAAGCGAAATGGCCTGTAGGGGTGATGAATGCGGTTTCATCTTGGTATCATTCCTTAATTTTGATCTCATGGTATCAAAAATAAGCGTCGAGGAAGCACAATGAGTCGTGTCCGGCTATGGCATCAATAATCTAGTCTATGCGAGGTAAGGGAAATGGTCCTTAGGGCAGGCCTTATTAAGGTCTTTAAAGTCGACGCACAGCCACCAGGATTTATCTTAATTCGGTACCATCACCAGGTTTGCCAACCATTCGGGATGCTTGAATTCTCGTATGAATTCGGCCTCTAGCTATTTGTCTTCTTCACCCATAGCTTGTTGTTTGGGCTCAAAAAAGCGGCATAGAGTCTATTTGATGGGCTTGAACCCTGCGATTATGTTTAGGCTATGTCCTGCTAGCCACCGTGGGATTCCTGGCATATCAGAAGGATGGTAGGCGAAGATGTCCCAGTTTTCTCGTAAGAATGCTCGTAATGCCTCGTCCACCATGGGGTCCAGCTGAGCTCCGATGGATGATGTTTTATTGGGGTCAGTTGGGTATACCAGAAATTTAACAATTTCTTTTGTAGGTTTAAAGGGCGTGGGTTTGGGACTTCTACTAAGGATCACATCGTCCTTTTCCACTGTTGACCGGAGTGCGGTCAATTCCTCTGCAACAAAGGTCTTGGCTAGTGCCTCGAGGGCAAGCGCTGTTTTTTTTCTTAGCTCGAAGTGCTATATGTGGGTCACTGGTGATTATGATTACCCCGGTTGGGCCTGGTATCTTGTGCTTCATATACCCGTAATGTGGTATATCCTAGAATTTTGTGAAGGCATCACGCCCCAACAGGGTGTGGTAGCCACTGGGGAAGGGCATGTTATGGAAGAGAAGTTATTCGGATCAGTAGTTTTCGAGCGTGCCAAACACCACTTCTAGGGTGATGCATCCGAAACAACGCGCCTCTTTCCCAGTGATGATCCCCGGAAGGTTGTGTTGCTATGTTTGATGCGAGATTGCTCGAACTACATTTTTTCCAGGGTGTCCTTGTAGATGAGGTTTAAACCACTGCCGCCGTCCATTAGCACCTTTTGTAACCTGAAACAATAGACGCTGGGGTCTAGGACCAGTGCGGCTGGTGTTCGATCGGGGCGGGCGGTTGGTTGGTTAGTTTCTCCAAAGTTGATGCATATGTCTATCCATGAACTTGTTTTCGCCACATGGTAGACCTGTTCGAGTTCTCTAAGAGCTCTTTTCCTCCTTCTCCTAGAGGGAAACGTTTCGTAGATCGTCAGGACATCAGTGTTGTATTCTGAAGGCGTTGTTGAATGCCTGTTCAAAGGTAGTGCATCGAGGATGGCCTCTCCATGTTTTGCGACCTGTCGGACGACCCAAGAAGCTCTGAGTCGGTGAGTCAGGCTTGTGTTCAAAAATACGGAATGTATAGGGCATGGCTTGTCCAATAGTCCGTCAAGGACTGTCCTGACTCCCGTAGGGGGTCTATTTGTTTCGACGGGTTCATGTTCGGCCAGTCGCTTCAACGGTATCCACTTTGTCTGATCTCCTCTAGGGTATTCATCCAAGACTGGTTCTCAAAGTAGTCGTTCGTCTTGCTAGGTGCTTTCCATGGCACAGTATTTTTGCATAAGGTCTGATAGCTCGGTGAAGTCGTGAATTTGTCGACGGGCTAGAGCATTGAGGATCCCTTCAATGTGACAACTGCGACTAAAGGTTGCCATTATCACTTGCTCACCAAATTCTGGTGTGGTGGGAACGAGTTTGACAATAGAAGTTAGGGGTACGAAAGGAGAGGGCAGAGTCCTAGCTACGACGAGGATGTACACACGGATGTATGAGTTCAGGCCCCTCTCATGGAGGTAACAACCCTACGTCTTAGTGCTCTAGAGCTATTGTCATGTGGAGAGTGTGAGTTACAAAGGTTGCGAACCCTTGTGCCAGATGAGAGGGGCGGATTATATAGAGTTCGCTGCCCTCATAAGTGTGAGGCATCCAAGGGTCTGATCATGGGTATAAAGACGAGCATTACTGGTAACGTACATCATAATTGCTACTAATGACGATTGGCCTAACACCTGTCTGTTGGCCTCCTAGGGGTGGCTTCTGGTCTTCTGGTGTTGACTGGAAGCGAGTTCTTCCAAGTGACAGGTGACTGTCGAGTGGAGGAAGAAGCCTCTGAATGGATTGACTGTCGAGTGACTTGAGCGCCATAGTGAATCTAGTTGGAATCTTTCTTGCGATCTTTAAGTCCTCCAATGCATTGTCCTTAGGTAGGGTATATATGTCAGGCTACAGACCCTACCCTAGGTACATATCCTCGTCAGTATCCCCCGAATGGATCGGTGTTCGAGTGGTGAAGGGGGCTATCGATGCCAGTTCAGAAAGAGGAACCAAATCTTCTGAATGATTTTTGGGGCTTCAACAAAACTTGCGTCAACTGAACTCTTCGTCATTCACCCGGATCGATTCTATCTTGAAAGCGTCCGAGTGAATGCTCAATGCCAATTTTGTTCCGAGTGACCTAAAGGGTTCTTTGGACATGACGGGTCGCTCTGTCAGGCCTGGGTCTTGCGGGATACGAAAATTTGGGAAGCGCGTGTGTCTGCGATGAAGACGGCATGACCAGAGCAAGTGGGAGCATGACACCTCGATTGGCACGCCACTCATTTCGCCATGTATAGGGCGCCGTCTGTGGTTAGGATATGCGGGGATGTCGTCGGCCCATATGTCAATGAGACACTCGACGAGGTATAAATCCCGAAGAGCCGCATTTTGCATAGTACTTTTCCCCCAAATCTCCTCTCTTCCTCTGCTTCCCCTGTCTCCAGCATGCCACTCTGCTCTAATCCGACGAGCTCTACCACCGCGATGACGAAGGGAGCAACCGAGAAGCTGTAGCGCACCAAGAAGGGGGTTGTGAGGGGCAATGTCAAGAAGCCCTCGACTGCTCGGTTCACCATGCCGGCGGGGTGGATCCTGGGGGACTTTCTCCAATCGACAGTAACTACCATGGGCGTCGAGAATCTTGTCATCGACGGGCTCATGGCGGAGAGTTCTTGGAGGCTATCAGAGGGAAAGCGCGAGCCAGAGCCGCGCGAGGGGGAGCGGGTTCTTCTCCTCTCCCTTGTTGAAAGGGGTTTCTCCATGCCCCCATCGATCCTTTAGATGGTTTTTGAACTTTGTTGGAGCCTAGGTCCATCACTTTCCTCCAAATGCAATTTCCTACTTGTTTGTCTTCATCACTCTTTGCGAGTGCTTCTTGGGCTGCCCTCCCCACTTGGGTCTGTTCAAGCACATTTTCACCGTCAGATCTCAAACGGTGAAAAAGTCCCACCCTAAGGAATGAAAAACTCATGTAGTCTAGCTGTGTGGATGTTTAGGAATCCAGAAGAGAGCTCATAGTTCTTTTCCTTCCATGAGTTTCCCTGAATCGGTTAGAGGTTGGCAGTCGACATGGTTTTATTGCAAGGACGTAGCTTTTCCCAATATGTCTACTGGTCTTTCTCCCTTCACGTTAGATCGTCCAGCCATTTCGAAATCCTTGAAGGTGTTGGAGGGGGAGAAAGTACAGGTTCGGATCCTGGTGGATTCTGTAGTGGCCCTTATCTGTGGTGCAGTCATTGGTATGGATCACATTCCTCAGTCGACGAATCCAACCGATTCAAGCAAGGGACCACACTATGTGGCATTATGCAAGCCCTCAGGACTCGACCATGACACACCTGGAGGAGGTTTCATAGAAAACTTTTGAGAAGTGGCTTTGCAATATCGCAAGAGCTTGTGAAAATCCCCTGGGTGCCAAGAGGATCCAATCCTACTATGCTGAGAATCCGTCAAAGAATCTGGTAAATTTTATCTTGTCGACTATCGTACTATTCTGTCGAGTGATAGATTGATTTGTTGACTAACTTCATTGTTTGAATAATGCATGAGTGGATACACATGCTCTCGCCCATGCCCAACGGGAACCAGCCTGAAGACGATGGGGAAAGCGGGAGTGGTAGCATGGACGTCGACTGCACTTATGAGAGTGAAGATGAATATGAAAAGTCGGGCGAGAACGAGGAGGAAGTGGAGTCTCATCCATACACCGAACATTGCTCCAAATCACGTCAGTACCCTACCACTGCCATGGACAAGCCCCTGGCTCCGAGTGAAAGGAATCCGAAGCGGAACCGACCCTCGACCGTCGAGTCAAGTGAACGATCGACGAAGCAGCTCAAGCCCAACACAGTAAAACATCACGAAGCTCTGCCCCGCATGCAGATGGTTGTGCATGTCGTCTCAACATAAGTGTTTGCTTTCATATTTCGCTGTCAATTGTGACTTCAAATTCTTGTTGACCGAGTGGAATTTGATTTACCAAAGCCGCTACCTCAGTGACGTCTCCTCCATGGGACAGAGAGGAGCAAATGGATGTGGATACTACTGATGCGGCCACTTCCGAATGAGGTAAACAAATCTTTACTCAACTCTGTTTCTCGAATGAGATTTGTTGATTGCAAGAGTTGACATTGCTGATTGGTATTTTCAGAAATCATACAACTGGAAGATGAAGAATAACAACCTTGGGGTATGGGGGTGAAGGTGAGACCTTAGGCATCCCGCGCGTACGTGCCTGAAGAACTCCATCAACACAAACGCCTCAGCGGTCGACTGCTGGATCTTCCCAGGGGATAAGCGACTCGACATGGGTCAGAACCGATCTTGACGCTGTCGAGTGCTCCACCAGCTGTATCAACCATCGTCATGTCGACTCTAACCAGGCCACCTCAGACTACCCCAACTATCCCCACCACACCATTGATCCCACCGGTGACTGTCTTTCCTCTGCACCGCGTCCAAGAATACCAGACCGGAACTGTGAAGGAGGCCATGATCCAGGCAGAACAGATGATGCTACGCACCAAGGAGGCATACGAGGCCAGTAAGTTGGCATATGATGCCAGAACAGCGCTTCGCACCAATGTTTGAGTAAGTTCGATTGTTAGTGAAATTCTGACTGAATTTTGTCTTCTTTGATTGTACACCCACTGGTTGTTTTCCGCTTGTAGAATATTCATAAGTTCTCCACTCGAATAGATCAGGTCGTAATCGAGTAGATTTCGGTCGAGTGCGGGCACGCTAAGTGCACCCACTAGGTGTAGTCCCCGATACCGCTGTCGAGTGCTTGCACTGGCAGGGGTCTTAGAGTTTGTCTTATGCGGAATACGCTTGCTACTCGACATGTCGAGTGGACTTCTTGCTTTGGTCGCACCACTTCGAAGCTTCCTAGTAGGTTTCATGATGCTACTTCAAGGGTGCAGAGTGGGGTGGCGGACCACTTGACAGATCGAGTGATAAATGGTCTAGTGGGGGCACGCTAAGTGCACCCAGTGGGTGTAGTCCCCAAGATCGCCGTTGACTGCTTCCACTGGCAGAGGTCTTAGAAGAGACGATATTCATATGCTTAGAAGAGACAAATCGAGAGTTAGCAGATCCAGTGGGGGCATGCTGAGTACACCCACTGGGTGTAGTCCCCGAGACCGCCGTCGAGTGCTTGTACTCGCAGGGGTCAGATAGAGACCGTCGTATGCTCGGACATGGCAGACCTTGTCGAGTTATTTAGGAACCAGTGGGGCACACTGAGTGCACCCACTAGGTGTAGTCGCCAAGGATATTGTTGATCGTTGATGATGAGCAGTGGTCCTAAGAACTTGAACTCAATATTTTTTGTCGTACGCGGAGTACGCTCACCACTCGACATGTCGAGTGGACTTTTTTGCTTTAGCCATACCACTCTGAAGCTACCTTTTAGGTTTCATGGACATCATTTCATTAACCAGGATATGCTGCTACTTCAAAGGTGCGGAGTGGGGTGGCGGATCACTCAACAGTTTGAGTGTTAACAAATCCGGTGGGGGCACGATGAGAGCACCCACTGGGTGTAGTCCCCGAGACCGCCATCGAGTGCTTGCAATGGCGGGGATCTGATAGAGACCATCTTGAACACAAGGTTCTTTACGGTACACAGAGTACGGTTGCCACTCGACATGTCGGGTGGACTTTTTGCTTGAATTCTTCCTCTCCTGAATGCAGGTTTCATGGATATTATTTCCATCAACCATGATATGATGCTATTTGAGGGGAGTGGGGCAGGGCGGGGTTCACCATCCAGTCGACTGTTCTTGACCTTTTGTACTCAGGAGTGGTGGGGTTTCCTGTCGACTGAATTTTTTCTTTGTTGATCTCAGAGAGCTTGTAAACTTGGCGCGCAATACAAGGACCTTGAGGAGGAAAAGAACCAGCTGCAAGTGGACTTGGAGGTCTCCAAAAACAGTTTGGAGCGAGTGCATACTAAACTGAAGACTCTGGGAGGTAACCTCTATCGACCCAATGCATTCTTATCCTCACCTTCCATGCTTTGAACCGAGTGCTTTTGCTCGAACAGATGTACGTATTGAAAATCATTGACTCCAAGCGTGACTCAAAAATTTTATTTCTATAGATACCATGAAGAAGGCGCTGGAGGACAACGACAAGGCGCTTGGTGATGCTCAACGGGCGGCGAGGGAGAAGAATAAAGCTGCTGAGCAGAAACTGGCTGCCGCTAAGAAGATGGAGGAGGAAAACTCCAAGTTGAAGCTAGAACGGGTAGATCTCATCAAGAAGACTGAGCAGCTGACTAAGAGGAGCAATGGCTTTGACAAGCACTTGGTGGAGTTCGCGAGGAAGATGTACATCATGCTCAACGGTAACCATCTTTTCGACTGAATTTCGTTAATCCTTGTCGACTGTATTTCATTAAGCCCCCTCTCATTCCTTCTTCCCAACATAATTCTATCAAGACTTTGAAAAGGACCGAAGAAATCGAGCCCAATCTGGATCCCACGAAGTTGCCTGTTGGTGATGGAGTGGCCATGAACATGTTCCGACTCAACACTAGACTCCAGGGCGTTCAAGCATATATCCTCCGACGGAAAGCTACGATGGAGAAGATTGACATGGAACTGTGGCCTGAAGACACCCTTCAGATTGATCTTGAATCCATGATGGCATGCCTTAATGATCTTCCGGGTCGAGTGCATGCTTGGAAGAAGTCAGCCGCCCGCTGCGGAGCCGATGTGGCGCTCTCCCTTGTTAGAGTCCATTGCAAGGAGTCAAGGGAGGACAATTTGAAGGAGCTTCGAGTGGTGAACATGAAGAAGCTTCAGTTTGAAGATTTCATGGAGACCTTCATTGACGTGGCCAAGAGGATCGTAGATGGGATCGACTTGGACACCTTCGTTGAACAGCAAGCCCATCCGGCGCTTGAAAAACCTGATTGATGGAGAAAACTTTATTTGCCTCGGTATGCCGAGTGAAAATCTATCAGTCGTAAGACTTCCTTCGGGCCTTAAGCCTCGGCACATTTGCTTTGTGCGTGAAACATTTATCTGCGGCGAAACCTTTAATTTATCCACATTTGACTTTCAATCGCTTGTTTGACTGAATTTGTTTTTGACTTAGGCGAAAGCTGGTTCGCAGCTAAGCCTCCGAGTGTGAGGATTGCTCAACACTCGGAGAAGTTTTGAACTTAAACGAATATTGGTTCGCATCTAAGTTTTTGTGTGAATATATAGTAATCCACTCGGAATTTATTTTTGTCTTAGGCAAAAGCTGGTCCGCGGCTAAGCCCCCACCTGTGAGGATTGCTAAACACTCGGAGAAGTTTTGAACTTAGTTGAAGACTGGTTCGTAGCTAAGTCACTGAGTGAATGGATTGCTATCCACTCGGTAGGGTTTCTAACTTAGGCAAAAGCATGTTCATGGCTAAGCCCCCCGAGTGCGAGGATTGATCAACACTCGGAGTAGTTCTGAACTTAGGCGAATACTGGTTAACATCTAAGTTTCAGAGTGAATATATAGTAATCCACTTGGAATTTATTTTTGTCTTAGGCGAAAGCTGGTTCACAGCTAAGCCCCCGAGTGTGAGGATTGCTCAACACTCGGAGATGTTTTGAACTTAGGCGAAGACTGGTTCGCAGCTAAGTCACCGAGTGAATGGACCGCTATCCACTCGGCAGGGTTTTTAACTTAGGCAAAAGCATGTTCGCGGCTAAGCCCCCGATTGTGAGGATTGCTCAACACTCGGAGTGTTCCCAAGTGAGAAATTATATGATAAGAATCGACGAATAGACCGCGGTAGTCAAACCTGCATACATGACATGGTCTGAAATACTTTTATTACATCAAAACCACTCTGTTTTTAAGTATAGAAATGTCGGAGAAAATCTGCATTCCAGGCTCGCGGCTCATCAATCTGCATCTTCAGGTTGTATAGGTGATAAGCTCTGTTGTTCAACACTTTGGTGACGATCAAGGGACCCTCCCATGCAGGAGCGAGCTTGTGGGGTCGCTGTTGATCCAATCGAAGCACCAAATCTCCCTCATGAAACGACCGACTCTTAACATGTTTCGCATGGAAGCGTCACAGATCTTGCTGATAAGTTGTTGTCCGGATCAGAGCCATCTGTTGCTCTTCCTCTAGGAGGTCTATGCCATCCTGTCTTGCTTGCTTAGCTTCAACTTCAGAGTAAACGTCCACTCGGGGAGTGTTGTGAAACAAATCACGTGGTAGGACACCTTTGGTCCATAGACCAGGAAAAAGGGAGTTTGTCGAGTCAACTGATTAAGTCTTGTTCTCAGGCCCCATAAAACAGATGGCAACTCCGACACCCAGGCCCCGGCAGCATGTTCTCGGTCGCGCATGAGACGAGGCTTCAGACCTTGTAGGATGAGGCCATTAGCTCGCTCAACTTGACCATTGGTTTAAGGGTGTGCAACGGAAGCATTATCCACCCGAGTGCCTTGGGAGGAGCAGAAACATCTGAATTCTTCTAAGTCGAAGTTGGTGCCATTATCTGTGATGATGCTATGGGGAACCCCATACCGAAATAATATTTCCCTCATGAATCTGACTACAATATGAGAGTTCAACTTCTTTATCATCTTGGCCCCAATCCACTTTGTAAACTTTTCGACTCCAACGAGCAAATGAGTGAATCCGCCTTGTCCAGTCCGGAAGGACCAAACATATCTAGACCTAGACAACAAACGGCCAGGCAAGGTGGATTGCCTTTAGAGAAGACGCAGGCTTGTGAGATAAGTTTGCATAGAAGTGGTACCCTTCATAGTAATCGACAATGTCCTTGGCCATCTCATTAGCACATGGCCAGAAGAAACCATCTCGGTAGGCTTTAGTGACGATTGTCCGTGAGGATGCATGATGGCTGCAAGTTCCCTAGTGGATTTCATACACGATCATTCGACCTTCTTTATGGGAAATGCATCGCTGTTTTATGCCGGTCATGCTTTCTCTGAACAGCTGATCTCCTATCACAGTAAAACTTTTGACTTGTGCACGATCTATTGTGCTTCTCTCTCGTCTTCAGGAAGTTCTTGCCTCAGGATATATGCAATACACGGCATTGTCTAGTCGGGAATGATGACCAGAACCTCCATAACTAAATCAATAACTGCAATAACATCAACCTCAGTGGGATCATAGGAGCTCATAGCTTGCGGGGGCTCTCCGGCGAAAGGGTCCTCCTACACTGAAGGACTGTGGAGGTGCTCCAAGAATACATTTCTAGGGACAGGTCGTCGAGTCGATCCAATCTTTGCCAGCTCATCAGCCTCTTGATTCTTCACTCGGGGAACATAATGAAGTTCCATACCTTCAAACTTCTTCTCGACATTTCTAACAACGTTGCAGTATCCAGTCATAGCGGGGTTTCGAATGTCCCACTCTTTCATCACTTGATTCACCACCAAATCTGAGTCGCCATAAACCATCAGGCACTTGACACCGAGTGAGATAGCCATGCGCAACCCATATAAAAGCGCTTCCTATTTTTCTTCGTTGATGGAGGAATCGAAGTGGATTTGCAAGACATAACTAAGCTTGTCGCCTTTCGGAGATACCAAGACAACGCCAGCACTGGACCCATTGAACATTTAAGAGCAGTCAAAGAACATGGTCTAGTGTGCCGAGTGAATCTGGATAGGTTGCTACTATTTAATCTACTCGGCCATAAAATCAGTAAGTGCCTAAGACTTGATCGCTTTCTTGTCTTGAAACTTTATATCAAAATACAAGAGTTCAATCGCCCATTTAGCAACTCAGCCAATCGCGTCTAGATTTGTAGCGAACCGACCTAAAAGTTCGAATCTCCGGTGTTTCCGTACCATCCCAAGATCATGCTGGTACACACACGGTACATCAATGTATATATCAAAGGGAAATCACACAGCATTATATTAATTGAAATCTCATATCGAGTCCTTTATTACAATAAAGATTACAATAAAGTGGCTAAAGGCCAACACCTGAGACTATCTAAATCTTGCGGAAGCATCGAAGGTAGATGAGTCCATCCGACTCCAAGGGCATCTCACCGAGCGTAGAGCGTATCCTCACTCCTGGTCGGAAAAGTATTCTGCAACATGATACGTTGCAACCGTGTAGGTCAGCATATTGAATATGCCGGCAAAGTCACAAGAGAGGGGGTAAAGTAATCATCTAGTCTATATGCAAATATGGCAGGTGGAGTAGTAAGGTTTTGCATAAAGCCAAATTTTTCCTACAACAGGAGAGGGCAAGGGCATAATTACTACGATGTTGGTTGATTAATGAGATGGTTCCACCAACCAATTCTCATACCCAAGTTGACATTTATAACCCACATCAATATAATTAATTGTGTCGAGAGTTCCAGATAGTTTCAGTTCCTTTGGCTCAAACTGTCCATGACCATGGACACGGCTAATCAAGTAGGTTGAGTACTCTGCAGAGTTTTGCACACATTCCCCACAAGATTTGGTATACATGATCAAAGTGACTTGCCTGATTGACAATCTTCGTACTCGAGGGACTCTAGGTAACAAGCCTCGCACTCCGGATGATCTAACGAATCAAACAAGAGCACTCAATAAGCATACAACAAAATGTTGCAACTCACAAAATCAGAAATGAACTAGTAATCACTGAAGACAAAACAAGGCACAATCAAAAGAAAAGAAGATCAACACATAGTTTGGGTTCTCTAAAAGTTGATGGGTAAACAACTACTAATAACATAGAATTATTGGTATTAACCAAAACAATAGTTTACAGAAAAGAACAATAGAAATATTTTATTAATAAACAGAATTAAATCCATTTAAAGTTTTGTTAAGAAAATCTTAGTAGGGTTTTAAAAGTTTTGAAAAACACTACTACTTGAAGTGGGCTAGGGTTTTCTAGAAAAGAGTAAAACTAAAATTATTATTTTTATTAACAAAACATTATTTTAACATAAAAGAATTTACTAAAACTTTTCTTAGAAAACAAAATCTTTTTATCTAAAACTTAGTTAAAGGAAACTATTACTAACTAGTTTGTTTTTATCAAACTAAACCTAATTGAAAAAGAGTAGAAATTCCTATGATATTAAGTATAAAACTAAGAAAATATATATTATTATTATCAGCAAGTAAAACACCTAATGTTTAAACAACAGAACCTACTAAAAACAACATATAACAATTCTGATTAAAACTAGCTAAAATCTAAATTAACTAAACTATACTAAACACTAGGCAGATTCTGTTTATAGTTAAAACACTAAACAAATACATCCTAAAAATCTTCAAACTAAGCATGATGACAGTCCTAACTAATACCAAGCAGTAGCAAAAATATTCATATAAAAATCTATTTTTAAACTCTAGTTATTTAGATTTGAGTAGTTTGAGCAAATTTAATTAGATTCAAAATTTAAAGCTCAAACTTAAAATCCAAGACTACAGGGTGAAACTACATGAAATATGTGAACTAATGCAAAAGGAATCAATTCAAAACACCAAATAGTTTAAAAGATATAAACAAAACAAAATCAGAAAACCTTCTGATTAACTAAAACAAAACAGAAAATAGAAAATAAAACTAACGGACGGTCGAGGCTACGTGGCAACTCCCTATTTGCTGCTAGCGGGGAAAGATGCGGGCAGTCGACCAAACTAACGAAGAAAACGGTTCGTGCTATTAAACGATCTAATCTGGATCGTTGATCCATGATCGAACGGAAGAGAGCGGGGGAGGGGGCTCACAGTGAAGGAGGTCGCCGGCGAGGGAGTCCTCCGATGATGCCGAGGCGATGAGGTCGTTGGGGGCATTGCTCCGATGGCGTGGGATGGCGTCTGAGTGCTTCAAACGATGGTGGCAGGGCTCCGGAGTACTCTGGTGGCGTCGGAGAGGAGTGGGGACAACAGAGGCGACGGGCACGAGCTCGGGAAAGATCCGGTTGGGTGGTGGAACTCTAGCGAGGTGAGGGGCAGTGCTCCGGCGAGGGAAGGAGGGGGTTTCGGTGTGGAATGGAGAGAGGAGAGTGGCCACACTCATATAGGGGCGAGGCAGAGCGAGGGGAAGGAAGGAGAGGGAGATCCGGTGGAGAGATCTCCAGCGACGGCGGCGCGCGCGCGAGGACGGGGACGACCGCACGGATGGCGCCATCAGACAGTGGGTCCGGCTCGTCACCGAGAGGGAGAGACGCTGTTAGCGCGTCGGTGGCCGGCTCGTAATGAATTCGCGATTTAATGCCCGTGGGCCGGCCCGTTTAAATATAAATCCGTTTCCTTTTTAATATTCAGAGCAGTAAAACCTCTTTAAAAGCATTCAAAACATTTCCAAATATAGGAAATATATATATCAAAATGATCAGGAGAATAAATGCTATTCAATGAACATTTTTCCTCTGTCATTTGAATATTTAAAAAAATATATTTTCAGAAATTGCCTATTTGGTTTTAAAACCTTTTGCAAATATTTTTCAAAAGACCCCCTGGTTCTTATTGTTCAAATATATCACCAAGATGAGCCTGGTGTGGAGTGTCATGTTACTCCCCTCTTATTTTGAACTTTTTCCAAGGTTTTCAAATAGGTGAAAGCAACATATTGAAAATAGAAAGGGATTTTCAGAAAGTCAGAAGAAGCATTTCAACTATTTCATACATTCAAGCAATGATGATGATGATGCATAGCTATATTTCATAACATTCCAAAATGGAATTTTGGGATGTTACAAACCTACCCACCTTAAGATGAATCTCGCCCTCGAGATTCGGGTTGGCTAGAAAATAGGTGCGGGTGGTCTCTACGAAGGTCTTCTTCGTGTTCCCAGGTGGCTTCTTCCTCGGTGTGGTGACTCCACAAAACCTTACAAAACTTGATGATCCTGCTGCGGGTAACTCTGTTCGCGGTCTCGAGGATTCTGACAGGCTTCTCCTCGTAGGTCAGATCACTGTCAAGTTGTATGGCCTCTAGGGGCACTGTGTCTCTCAAGGGAATATCAGCCATCTCAGCATGGCATTTCTTCAGTTGGGACACTTGGAAAACATCAAGAACTCCGGATAATCCTTCCGGCAATTCCAACTTGTATGCAACTTCGCCTCTACGTTCTAGGATTTTGTAGGGGCCTATGAATCTGGGTGGTAACTTTACTTTAACACCAAACCTCTTGATTCCTCGAAGTGGGGACACACGAAGATATGCTCGGTCTCCCACTTCATATGTCACTTCCTTGCGTTTGCTATCAACATAACTCTTCTGTCGAGATTGAGCTATCTTGAGTCTGTCACGAATCAGCTTGACTTTCTCTTCAGAATCTCGGATAAGGTCGGGACCAAATAGTTGTCGGTCTCCAACACCATCCCACATCAATGGTGTTCTGCACCTCCTTCCATATAAAGCTTCGAAAGGGGCCATCTTCAGACTGGTTTGATAACAGTTGTTGTACGAGAATTCTGCATAAGATAAGTTGTCATCCCAACTAGACCCATAGTCTAGTGCACAAGCTCCCAACATGTCCTCCAGAATCTGGTTGACTCTCTCAGTCTGTCCATCGGTCTGCGGATGAAAAGCTGTACTGAACTCCAGTCTTGTACCCAAAGTTTCATGTAACTGATGCCAAAACTTCGAGGTAAATTGTGTTCCTCTATCTGACACGATACTCCTCGGAACTCCATGCAGACACACGATCCTGGTCATGTATATCTTGGCTAACTTACCACTGGTATAGGTGGTCTTCACTGGAATGAAATGAGCCACCTTGGTCAAATGATCGACCACTACCCAAATGGAATCATATCCTGAACGGGTCCTAGGTAGTACTGTGATGAAGTCCATACCAAGCTTTTCCCATTTCCACTCGGGTATCGGCAAAGGTTGGAGTAACCTTGCTGGCTTCTGATGTTCCGCCTTTACTCGCTGACAAACATCACATATTGCAACATGTTCTGCAATATCCTTCTTCATACCCGTCCACCAGTAACTTTCCTTTAAATCCAGATACATCTTGGTGTTGCCTGGGTGTATTGAGTAAGGTGAATCGTGGGCTTCTTGAAGTATCAACTTCCTGAGCTCTGGGTCATTGGGCACATAGATTCGGTTCTCGAACCACAAAGTTCTCTGTTCATCCTCACGAAAACCTTTAGCCTTGCCTTCCTCCATCCTCTGCTTTATCTCAGCTATCTCCTTGTCCGGTTTCTAGGCTTCTCGACTTCTTTCGGTCAGGGTGGACTGGATTTCCAGTGTGGCAACATATCCGCTTGGAACTATCTCTATCCGGAGCTCTCTGAGATCTTTGGCTAACTCCGGGGATAATCCTCCCGCTATGAGTGTGTTCACATAACTCTTCCGACTCAAAGCATCTGCCACAACATTGGCTTTTCCTGGATGGTAATGAAATCTCATGTCATAGTCCTTGATTAACTCTAACCATCTCCTCTGTCTGAGGTTCAACTCTTTCTGTGTGAAGATATACTTTAGGCTCTTATGATCGGTGTAAACATCACAACTATTTCCGACAAGGAAATGTCTCCAGGTCTTGAGTGCGTGCACTACGGCTGCTAGTTCCAAATCATGGGTGGCATAATTCAACTCATGAGGTCCTAGTTGCCTGGATGCATAAGCTACAACCTTTCCATCTTGCATGAGTACTCCTCCAAGTCCTTGACGTGAAGCATCACAATAAACCTGGAAGTCCTTCCGAATATTGGGAAAAATCAACACTGGGGCTATGACCAAACGTTTCTTCAACTCCTGGAAACTGGCTTCACATTCCTCAGTCCAAATATACTTAGACTCTTTATTCAACAACTCCGTCATGGGCTTGGCAATCTTTGAGAAATTCTCAATGAACCTCCGGTAATATCCGGCAAGTCCGAGAAAACTGCGGATCTCCTTAAGTGAGGTGGTGGCTTCCACTCGGTGAAGGCTTCAACCTTAGCGGGGTCTATGGCTATTCCTTCTCCAGAAATAATATGTCCAAGGAATCCGACTTCCGTCAGCCAAAATTCACATTTGCTGAACTTGGCATATAAATGATGTTCTCTAAGCTTCTCTAGTACTAAATGCAAATGTTCCTTGTGTTCTTCCTCGTTCTTGGAGAATATCAATATGTCATCGATGAACACCATGACAAAACTTGTCCAAATATTCCATAAACACTTTGTTCATCAAATTCATGAAGTAGGCAGGAGCATTAGTCAAACCAAAGGACATGATTGTATACTCGTATAAGCCATACCTGGTGGTGAAAGCTGTTTTGGGTATATCCTATTCACGAATCTTCAGTTGGTGATACCCTGATCGAAGATCGATCTTGGAGAATACTTTGGCGCCTACTAGCTGATCAAACAAGTCATTAATCATCAGCAGAGGGTACTTGTTCTTGATAGTCATCTCGTTCAAGGCACGATAATCGACTACCATTCTCAAGGTTTTATCCTTCTTCTCCACCAAAAGAACTAGGGCTCCCCAAGGTGAAGAACTTGGGCGAATATATCCCTTGTCCAATAGCTCCTTAATCTGCTTCTTGATTTCCGTTAAATCATTTGCGGGCATCCGATAGGGTCTCCTGGAAATTGGGGCTGTCCCTGGTTGTAGCTCTATTAGGAACTCAATCTCCCTATCTGGTGGCATGCCTGGTAATTCCTCCGTGAATACATCCGGAAAGTCTTTTACCACATGTACTTCCTCCTGAACAACTCATGTGAGGGAATTTAACCGAGCACTCATACGTGTGCATCGGGATACATACTTAATCCTCTTGTTCTCTGGGGTGGTGAGTGAAACAGACTTGCTAGGGCAACCAAGATTTCCTTCATACTTGGTCATCCAATCCATGCCTAGGATTATATCCAATCCCTGGGATTCTAAGACGATGAGGTCGGTGGGAAAAACATGGTTTCCTATATTGAGCTTCAAGGCATGGCATCCTATCCCTCCCATCATCATACCTCCTGGGGAACTGACCTTAATGGGCTGACTAAGGGTTTTGGTGGGGAAACCATACTTTTCCACAACTACCCTTGATATGAATGAATGAGTTGCACCGGAATCAAAAAGTACTGTAACTAGACGTGAATGCAATAAAAACTTACCAACCACAGTCTCGCGCTGATCATAGACTTCTTCCACGTCGAGGTGGTTCACCTGGGCACGAGGAAACTGATTTGGCTTCTTGGCTGCGGAGTGGCCGTTATTGTTATCGTTTCCATTTCCCTGCTTGCTCTGGTTACACTGAGTAGCATAGTGCCCTGTCTTCTGGCACTTGAAACAGGTGATGTGGCTCAGATCCTTCTGAGTAGGAGCGTGACGGTGCTAGTTGTTGTTCCCATTCCCATTGTTAGTCTTGAAGTTGCCATGGTTGGGACGGGCATTCCCATTTCCTCCCTGGTTGTGGCCTCCATGGTTGTGCACGGCATGAGTGTGCCTTCTAAACTTACTGGTCCCTGCTCCGGTATTCCCTGAGTACGGGGAGTAGCGGGGCTTCTGATGAGCTCCAGAGTTAAACTTCCCTTGAGTATACCTCCTCTTGTGGTTCTCAATTTGCTGCTGCTTTCCCTCCAAGATGAGGGCCTTGTCCACCAGCTCTTGGTAGTTGTTGAAGGTAGCCACTACCAGCTGCATGCTCAACTCATCGTTGAGTCCTTCCAGAAACTTCTCTTGCTTGGCCGCATCATCGGCCACGTCTCCTAGTGCATAACGTGCCAATGTGCTGAATTCGTCCACGTATTGGGCCACGGAACGGTTCCCCTGGCGTAAGTTTTGAAACTCACGCTTCTGCAGGCTCATAGCTCCAGCTGAGACATGTGCGGTGCACAAAGCAAGCGTGAATTGTTCCCAAGTCACACCAGCAATAGGATATGTGGTGGTGTAGTTCTCCCACCATGAAGCTGGTGGTCCTTCGGGTTGATGTGCGGCAAAGCGCACCTTCTCACCGTCAGTAGATCCAGCGATGACGAGTTCCCTCTCCAACTTACGGAGCCAGTCATCTGCCACAATGGGCTCAGTGCTGCTGGAGAAGGTTGGAGGGTTCAACCTTAGAAAACGGGTGAGGTTGTGACCATGTGGTGGAGGGTGGTTGTTGTTGTTCTGGTTGTTGGTCTGGTTCTGGATCAATAGTTGCATCAGTGCATTCTGCTGTTGAAGGAGTTGCGTGAGTTCCGGCGGGAAGGTGAAGTCGGACTCACGTCATAGAGGGATCTTGCTGTTTTCAGAGGGGTGAGAATTAGAATAGAGCAAGGACCTAAAAGGGGAAATTCACTACCCATATGCAATGCAACAAACATATCACACCAAACACTCATTCATTTATTCAATCAAGGTCAAACATCGAGATACAAATCTCCATTCAAACTAAACATCGACCTACGCTTTTAAAAATGAAAATGAAGATACATGGGGGCATAACTAATGTTGTCCTCAAAAGTACATAGTCATAGGTACTCCGGTGGTGCTCTCCTCGTAGTCATCATCGTCGCTGATGAAGGGAGCCATGTCTCCTTCGCGGTGAAGATTTTCCCCCATGTCCATCTGTTCCTCCAGAGTTGCGATGCGAGTGTTTAGCTTGTTGATCCTCTCTAAGAAATCCTTCACCTCACACTCATGCTCGTACTCGGCTTCCCGTAAATCAGCTTCGAGGTCAATCTCGCGGTTCATCAGATTCTTGATTGTCTTCGTATCTGCACGTACCTGAAGCTCCAAGGTCCTGACATGCGTCTCGAAGGTCTGGATATAGGAAATGGTGGTGTCTTAAATGGGAGTGGTTATGGTGTTTCCATTGGCATCCCTGCGACAAACCACGCTGAGTCCTGGTGAAATGGTTCCACCTTTGTATTTCTCCTGAATACGTCTAAGGGCACGATGAATGGCCATGTCCCTCCCAAGTATCCAGCTGGGTGCCACAAACTTGAAGTCGATGGGTTCCTTCTGATTCCCAAAGGTCTTCCCTGGGATGTGCACCTCAATCCTGTAGCGTCTGTCTTGGGGAAAAGACATGATAGGAGTCCCGGTGATGCTCGGCAAAGCAATCCTCACGTCCCTGACGATCCTCATCAGCTCCTTGCCAAAGGGCATCGTTGCGTCAGGCTGGCAAAACTCCATGATCAACACTGGGATGAAGGTGGCCATCTATAAATTTTGAAATAATCGGAGGGAAGTAAGAAACGAGTAGATGAGAGTGATAGAATTTTAAAGACAAAAGAGAAATAAATCCTAAGGCTTTTCCAATCCTAGAGGTTACGTCCTACGGTCAGCGTATGCTCTGATACCATTTCTGTAGCGACCCGACCTAAAAGGTCGAATCTCCGGTGTTTCCGTACCATCCCAAGATCATGCTGGTACACACACGATACATCAATGTATATATGAAAGGGAAATTGCACAACATTATATTAATCGAAATCTCATATCGAGTCCTTTATTACAATAAAGTGGCTGAAGGCCAACTCATGAGAATATCTAAATCTTGTGGAAGCATCGAAGGTAGATGAGTCCATCTGACTCCAAGGGCATCTCACCGAGCATAGAGCGTATCCTCACTCCTGGTCGGAAAAGTATTCTGCAACATGATACGTTGCAGCCGTGTAGGTCAGCATATTGAATATGCCGGCAAAGTCACAAGAGAGGGGGTAAAGTAATCATCTAGTCTATATGCAAATATGGCAGGTGGAGTAGTAAGTTTTTGCATAAAGCCAAAATTTTCCTACAACAAGAGAGGGAAAGGGCATAATTACTATGATGTTGGTTGATTAATGAGATGGTTCCACCAACCAATTCTCATACCCAAGTTGGCATTTATAACCCACATCAATATAATTAATTGTGTTGAGAGTTCCAGATAGTTTCAGTTCCTTTGGCTCAAACTGTCCATGACCGTGGACACGGCTAATCGATTAGGTTGAGTACTCTGCAGAGTTTTGCACACGTTCCCCACAAGATTTGGCCGCCTCCGTTTGATTTCTCGCACTTCAGGGTGTTTGAGAAACGGATGACCAAAACATGGTCTTCCAAAGGGTTTCCCTGCGACTCTGTCGGTGCCCATCCTTTCCTACCGTTCTTCTACATCTCGTAGCACCGCCTGTCCAGGGTCACCACGATATCCAACCAAGCCAGAGCCCATAATGACTTGTGGCTGTGCAGGTAAGCCTTGGGTCTTGAAGCATCCATCCATCTCTTTATGCCTGGGTGGACCTTTCCGCATGAATACTGGCACATCTCCAGCATCATCTAGGCTAACCACTGGTTTCTCCAGGGCGCCGTTCAACCATCATCCACCCATAGGTAAGTTGAAAACTTGAAGTCTTGAAGACATGATCATCATGTAGGTCTTGAAATTATTAACTCTCTCAACTCTCATGAATCACACAACCAACCCCGTCTACTAATAGCATAGCAAAATGTAAAACAACGTTTCCTGGGGCCAACTGTGTCAAAGGGTTGAGAGGGGGGTACCTACCACATGATACTACAGCAAGTAACCAAGTTTCCAATTTACCTACTTTGCATCCTATTTGGGTGATGGAAGAACTAATGCAATAAAACATAGGTATACATGATCAAAGTGACTTGCCTGATTGACGATCTTCGTACTCGAGGGACTCTAGGTAACAAGCCTCGCACTCCGGATGATCTAACGAATCAAACAATAGCACTCAATAAGCATACAACAAAATGTTGCAACTCACAAAATCAGAAATGAACTAGTAATCACTCAAGACAAAACAAGGCACAATCAAAAGAAAAGAAGATCAACACATAGTTTGGGTTTTCTAAAAGTTGATGGGTAAACTACTACTAATAACATAGAATTATTGGTATTAGCCAAAACAATAGTTGACAGAAAAGAACAATAGAAATATTTTATTAATAAACAGAATTAAATCCATTTAAAGTTTTGTTAAGAAAATCTTAGTAGGGTTTTAAAAGTTTTGAAAAACACTACTACATGAAGTGGGCTAGGGTTTTCTAGCAAAAGAGTAAAACTAAACTTATTATTTTTATTAACAAAACATTATTTTAACAGAAAAGAATTTACAGAAACTTTTCTTAGAAATCAAAATCTTTTTATCTAAAACTTAGTTAAAGGAAACTATTACTAACTAGTCTGTTTTTATCAAACTAAACCTAATTGAAAAAGAGTAGAAATTCCTATGATATTAAGTATAAAACTAAGCAAACATATATTATTATTATCAGCAAGTAAAACACCTAACGTTTAAACAACAGAACCTACTAAAAACAACATATAACAATTCTGATTAAAACTAGCTAAAATCTAAATTAACTAAACTATACTGAACACTAGGAAGATTATGTTTATAGTTAAAACACTAAACAAATACATCCTAAAAATCTTGAAACTAAGCATGATGACAGTCCTAACTAATACCAAGCTGTAGCAAAAAGATTCATATAAAAATCTATTTTAAACTCTAGTTATTCAGATTTGAGTACTTTGAGCAAATTTGATTAGATTCAAAATTAAAAGCTCAAATTTAAAATCTAAGACTACAGGGTGAAACTACATGAAATATGTGAACTAATGCAAAAAGAATGAATTCAAAACACTAAATAGTTTAAAATATGTAAACAAAACAAAATCAGAAAACCTTCTGTTAATTAAAACAAAACAAAAAATAGAAAATAAAATTAACGGACGGTCGAGGCTACATGGCAACTCCCTATTTGCTGCTAGCGTGAGCGCGGGGAAAAATGCGGGCAGTCGACCGAACTAAAGAAGAAAACGGTTCGTGCTATTAAACGATCTAATCTGGATCGTTGATCCATGATCGAACGGAAGAGAGCGGGGGAGGGGGCTCATAGTGAAGGAGGTCGCCGGCGAGGGAGTCCTCCGGCGAGGCCGAGGCGATGAAGTCGTCGGGGGCATCGCTCCGGTGGCTGGGGATGGCGTCCGAGGGCTTCAAACGATGGCAGCGGGGCTCCAGAGTACTCTGGTGGCGTCGGAGAGGAGTGGGGACAACAGAGGCGACGGGCACGAGCTCGGGAAAGATCCGCTTGGGTGGTGGAACTCCAGCGAGGTGAGGGGCAGCGCTCTGGCGAGGGAAGGAGGGGATTTCGGTGTGGAATGGAGAGAGGAGAGTGGCCGCACTTATATAGGGGCGAGGCAGAGCGAGGGGAAGGAAGGAGAGGGAGATCCGGTGGAGAGATTCCCGGCAACGGTGGCGTGCGCACGAGGACGGGGACGACTGCGCGGACGGCGCCATCAGACAGTGGGTCCGGCTCGTCAGCGAGAGGGAGAGACGCTGTTAGCGCGTCGGTGGTCGGCTCGTAATGAATTTGCGAGTTAATGCCCATGGGCCGGCCCGTTTAAATATAAATCCGTTTCCTTTTCAATATCCAGAGCAGTAAACCTCTTTAAAAGCATTCAATACCTTTCCAAATATAGGAAATATATATATCAAAATGATCCGGAGAATTAATGCTATTAAATGAACATTTTTCGTCTGTCATTTGAATACTTTAAAAAAAATTATTTTCATAAATTGCCTATTTGGTTTTAAAACCTTTTGCAAATATTTTTCAAAAGACCCCCTGGTTCTTATTGTTCAAATATATCACCAAGATGACCCTAGTGTGGAGTGTCATGTTACTCCCCTCTTATTTTGAACTTTTTCCAAGGTTTTCAAATAGGTGAAAGCAACATATTGAAAATAGAAAGGGATTTTCAGAAAGTCAGAAGAAGCATTTCAACTATTTCATACATTCCAGCAATGATGATGATGATGCATAGCTATATTTCATAACATTCCAAAATGGAATTTTGGGATGTTACACGATTGTTTAAAATCTCAGATAGTGGAGCATCACTGACGACTGAAATTGAGTGGTCCTGAAAATAGTGCACCACCTTCTTTGCTAACAGATAAATACCATAAACCAGCTTCTGGTAGTGCGGATATCTTTGCTTCGAAGGAGTAAACACTTCAGAAACGTAATAGACTAGGCATTGGACTTTGTAGGCCTTGCCCTCCTCTTCCCGCTCGACAGTCAGCACTATATTGATGACCTGATTAATGGCCGCGATGTACAAGAGCAAAGGCTCTTTGCTGCGAGGAGTAGCAAGCAACGGCTGGGTGGAAAGCAGGGCTTTGAGCTCAACAAATGCTAGTTCGCCCTCCAGAGTCCACTCGAACGTGTCATACTTCTTCATCAGTCGGTAGAAAGGCAATGCCTTCTCACCGAGATGAGAAATGAATCGACTCAACTTCGCCAAGCAACATGTGAGCTTTTGAACATCATGCACTCGCATGGGAGTCTTCATTCGGTTAATGGCACTGATTTTCTTAGGGTTGATGTCGATCCCACGTTTGGAAACGACAAAACCAAGTAACTTGCCGCTAGGGACACCGAAAGTACACTTAGCCGGATTCAGCTTTATATCATACGTCCTTAGATTGGAGAAAGTTTCGGCCAAGTCAGCCAGCATGTCAGAACCTTTGCGGGACTTGACAACTATATCGTCCATGTATGCCTCGACATTCCAAGGGATCTGGTCAAGTAAACACTACTGAATCATGCGCATGAAAGTAGCGCTGGCATTTTTCAAACCGAATGGCATGGTGATGTAGTAAAAACACCCGAATGGGATGATGAAGGCTGTTTTTATTTCATCCGGGCCAAATAGACAGATCTGATGGTAACCAGATTAAGCGTCCACCAACGATAAACGCTCGCATCCCGCGGTCAAGTCAACAATCTGATCTATGCGGGGGAGTGGAAAATGATCTTTCGGTCCAGCCTGATTGATATGCTTGAAGTCAATACACATGCGTAACGACTTGTCCTTCGGATCAACTCTCAGTCGGTGCTCAGCCAGCTCCCTGGGATAACTCGACATGTCAGTAGACTTCCATGTGAAGATGTCCCAGTTCTCATGGAGGAACTGGATGGGCTCGGCTTCCTATTTCCTGTTGGGTGTTGACGATATGCTGGTCGGCGCGGTAGTTGAATCTGTTGGGTGAATGTGCAATTTCTTCACAATTTCTTCACTTCCTGTGTTGACTGAAAATCTGACTTGGAAGAAGGCTTCTTAGTGCGCATCAAATTATCAGGGTCAACACTCTTCTTGTACTCTTCCAGCTCAACCATAGCCATCTAATGATCGGCAATTTTGGAGCCCTGCTGGAGGCACTCCTCAGCCAGCTGTCGATTGACGGTGATCGTGATCACACCTTTGGGCCCTGGTATCTTCAACTTGAGATACACGTAACATGGACAGGCCATGAAATGATCATATGCAGGTTGACCTAGAATGGCATGATATGCACTCTGGAAATCCACAACTTCAAACGTGAACTTTCCTTTCGAAAATTTCTATCTGTTCCGAATGTCACATCCAATGCGATCTAGCCGAGTGACTTGGCCTTCTTCCCTGGTATGACCCCGCGAAATTGCTTGTTTCTCTCACTGAGTCGGGATATCGGAATGCCCATCCCTTTAAGGGTATCTGCGTAAAGGATGTTCAAGCCGCTGCCACCGTCCATGAGGACCTTGCGGAGACGAGTGCCTCCCACAACCAGATCGATAACCAATGCCTGCCGACCGGGAGTGGCCACATGAGCAGGATGATCCGACTGATCAAATGTGATGGCAGTCTGAGACCACTTGAGGTATGTGGGGGGTGTAGGCATGGCCATGTTGACCTCCCTGTTGATGACCTTCAATCTACTCTTGGTTTCAACATCAGCAAAAATCATCAGTGTAGCGGTGACATCCAGAAACATTTCTTTGTCTTCATCATCCTTCTCAGGAGTTTTCTCACTCGATGGAGTCTCCTTGAACTGCTGAATTAGCAGTCGACACTGCCGAGTCGTATGCTTGGGCAATATTAAGTTGCCTTCTTCTTCTTTCTTCATGTGGATTGCACAAAGTAAGTCCATCACATTAGTCCCTGACTGGTTCTTTCCTATCTTGGGGTTAAATTGTCCCTTGGACTTCCCCTTGTTCTTTCATTGTGTCGCCAGAGCGGCTGCCTCTGCCTAGACAGGGCCATCAGCCTTTCGCTTCTGCTTCCGAGTAGCATTACCACCAGCATTGTTGTCGATTGCCTTTTGTTTGACGCTGCAGAGGCGGTCTTCTTCTTCACCATTGGCGTACCGAGTGGCAATTTCCATCATTTTTCTCAACAAGATGTCACCCGTATGGTCAAACTTTAGATAGAGCTCTCGGTATTTCACTCCAGCCTTGAAAGCACAAACAGCCTGATGTTCGGAAACGTTGGACCAGCGTTGAATGTAATCTCTCAAGGTCTCGTTGGGCTTATGAACACAATGATGCAAATCAATCAGCCCGGAAGGACACTTGCAAGTGCCTTCGAATATTCTAATGAACACTTGGGCGAGATCCTCCTTGCAGTGTATGCTAGAAGGAGCCAAACGATTCAGCCACACACTAGCCAAAACATCCAACATCAAGGACAGATGCTTCATTGCAATGTTATCATTACCACCACCAATCTGAACTACCACTCAGTAATCATTCAGCCATGTCTCTGGCTTTCACTCGCCAGAAAACTTGCTGATCCCAGCCGCCAGCCTGAAGTTGGGGGGAATCTCTGCAGAACGAATAGCCCTGCTAAAACACTCTGGACCAGAAATAACAGCAATGCTTACACTCGGAACATCTCTATCATGCCCATCCATGTGGGATCTGCCACTATCGACCCGCCTCTGAGTGAGGAGGTCTCGAGCATCAAACCCTGTGTTGCTCTCATCATCGAACGAGCGCCTTTCTTCTTAGTGCTGGGGCACGTAAGGACCAACCCACAGAGGATTGGGCACTCGATGGTGGTCGTCACAGTGAAACTGATCTCTGTGGTGATCTTCACAAAAAAAACTCTGCCCGTCCGGCGCAAGGGCGATCAGAGACTCTGTGCCGACTGAACAATCTTTGTTCTTGGGGAATTACTGTGAATCCTATTGCGCGACTACGAGACAACAAAATTCTGAATCTGCAACAACCCTCTTCCAGCCTCTAATCGTGATGGCTGAATGGAATCTGCTATCCTAGCCGCAGCTGCAATGCTTAAAACAGGAGTCTGCTATACCTCAATATTGTTATGCGAACCAGTCGAAAACAGCTATCGCTGACGTTGACTAGGATCTGGTGAACACTGGCGAGCGCACTCGTGGAGTTCTCTCTGGAGTTCTTCAAGCGGAATGCGTGTGGCCTCCAAGGCCTGAGCCTCAGCGGTCGCACCGATGATGGGTAAATGGAGGACCTCCTCATCGTGGCGCAGCTATTCACTCGATGGTTTGCCAACCTCCCGCTTGCCACGGCTGAAGCCCAGCGGCGGGCTTTGATGAGAGACAGACATAAGGACCTCCGCTACAGTATCGCAGCTCTCGCAGTTGGAGGGATCATCAGACTGATCAGATTCTGACTCGAACACACCGTGAAGGGACTCGGCAGGATCGATCGCCACAATCTACGGAGATGAAATCTGGTGGGCCGCTGCATGCCTGACCCAGCACTAGATCCATGGGCAACCGGATCGCTTGCAACGATGAACAGCGGGGAGAGCCGAAGA
Organism: Hordeum marinum; assembly: GCA_022496015.1. Classification (NCBI taxonomy): domain Eukaryota; kingdom Viridiplantae; phylum Streptophyta; class Magnoliopsida; order Poales; family Poaceae; genus Hordeum; species Hordeum marinum. Next base: position 195,726,698 of record CM039677.1, read on the forward strand.
GTACGGACTCGACGGTTGCCGCAGAAGCACATCCCAAGAACTCGCACGGAAGTGCGCAGCCCTGCGAACTAGGAGCGACCTCGACGTCAAGAGATGCTTCTTGGAGCCATGTCGGATCGTCGGCGATGAAGGTGAGTGCTTTGAAACGGATCTCGTGGCCCAGGGAGAAGACACCGCTAGAAGACATGACGAAGGGAGAAAAATGCAACCTTGCCAGAAGTCACTTAGATGCCTGCCCCATGGTGGGTGCCAACTGTCGTGGGGAACGAGTCTGATAGTAGAAGTTAGGGGTACGGAAGGAGAGGGCAGAGTCCTAGGTACGGTGGGGATTTACACACAGATGTATGATTTTAGGCCCCTCTCGTGGAGGTAACAGCCCTACGTCTCAACGCTCTGGAGCTTTTGTCCTGTGGAGAGTGTGAGTTACAATGGTTGCGAACCCTTGTGCCAGAGGGAAGGGGCGTCTTATATAGAGTTCACTGCCCCTCATTAGTGTGAGGCATCCAAGGGTACAATCGTGGGTATAAAGACGAGCGTTACTGGTAACGTACATCATAATTGTTACTAATGATGACTGGCCTAACGCCTACCTATTGGCCTCCCAGGGGTGGCTTCTGGTATTTTGGCATTGACTGGAAGCGAGGTCTTCCGAGTGACAGGTGATTGTCGGGTGGAGGAACAAGCCTCCGAATGGATTGACTGTCGAGTGACTTGAGTGCCATAGTGAATCCAGTCAGAATCTTTCTTGTGATCTTTAAGTCCTCCAATGCAGTGTCCCTAGGTAGGGTATGTAGGTCAGGACTAGGACCCTACCCTAGGTACATATCCTCGTCACCTAGTACTCTGTCTCTAACAAGGAGGAGTCAAGCCCAAAAATGATGAACCGACTCCCTTGGCAGTTGTTTAACATCCCGTAAGTCCGAAGACTTGGACTATCCTGCGATGCTTGAATGCTCGACTTGGGTGGTGGGCAGGAAATTTTTTGGTTCTGTGCCACGATGTGAGTCCGGAATTGGAGTTTGGCGCGGGGGAGTTGGAGTCCGTATTGTCTATAGGTCCCTTCCGCGCGGGGTTCGAGTTGCGCGCTAGATCGGGGATCAAGCCTGAACTTTTTTTGGAACAAACTTTGATGTCCGTGTTATAGGAGAGATCTTGATCATCAGAAAGCGGGATATAAATTGTCTTTAATTCCGGTTGGTGGGAGGACGAGCCTCTAGCCAGACACTCGACAATGGCAACTACGTGAGTGATCGAGGGGGTACGAATCTCACTATCGTCGGGTTCAAGCCCGATCCGGTCATAGACCGGGCTCTGGTCGTTCAACATGCCCATGTTTTGAATCCGATCAAGTAGCTTGTTCAGGGACAAGGCGTCAGTGGGGTATGTGTTGCCGAAGCTCATGGGGTCGATGCGCAGCGCCGTGGTTCCAGGGTCGCTCAAAGGCGAATCCAGGTTATGTTCGGCCACGGCGGATCCGGGCACATCGACTGGGTTGGGCATTCTAGAAGCCCAAGGGTAGAGGCCACCTCGGAGGTGGGGACTGATGCTCCCTGCGCCAAGGAGTCAGTATCTGTGGGCTCCTCCATGAGAGTTGAGGGTTTCATCACAACAAGTTCTTCCCATGAATCAACGACGAACTCTAGGTTTCCGAATCTGATTTCTTGATCGGTGAAGAAACTTCTGATCTGGCCAAGATGGTCAGTCGGATCGGCAAGCGACAGGATGTTGCCGCCTTTGGAGTTCTGGCCAGGGAACGAGATATTCTGTAGTATCTGTGGGCTCCTCCATGAGAGCTGAGGGCTTCATCAAAACAAGTTCTTCCCATGAATCAACGACGAACTCTAGGTTTCCGAATCTGATTTCTTGATCGGTGAAGAAACTTCTGAACTGGCCAAGATGGTCAGTTGGATCGGCAAGCGACATGATGTTGCCTCCTGTGGAGATCTGGCCAGAGAATGAGACATTGTTCCTGCATATTTCATTGCTTATGATAAAGCGAGCCATCGATTCCTTTGGCGACCATAGCAGAACTCTCGATGAAAGCACCAATGTTGGTGTCAAAACCGGCGGATTTAGGGTAGGGGGTACCGAGCTATGACTCTACGATCTATGGTAACAGGGGACGAAGGAGATGATGTTTACCCAGGTTTGGGCCCTCCTATGGAGGTAAAACCCTATGTCCTCCTCGATTTTATTGATGTGTATGAAGGTTACAAAGTTGATCTACCACGAGATTGAATAGCTAAAACCCTAGATGAATTTCTCTACGTTACAATCTGAAACCCTCTGGCTTATATAGACGCGAGGGGTCCCTAGGGTTACACATAGTTAGTTGCCCACCGAAGGGAAAAACATGCCTATTCTACTATCTTCAACTTGGACGCCACGCCACGGCTCCTGAGTTCTCCGCAATAGCGATTGGGCCATCGATTAGTCGAATCCTCAACGAGTGGCCCATGAGTCCGGCCCATGAGAAATAGGCCGACCGTCCGAGGACCCCTTAATACTGCACTCCCGCACTAAGCCATATGCATTTTATTAAGTTTTTAAGAAAAAGAGTGCCAATGTTGGGCCTTACAGGAGGAATTTTATCCCAAAACGAATTATCAAGGGGTCCCTGGAACAACCCGAAGCATGTTAGGAGCGCTCAATATGGAACATAACACCGGTAAACGGAAACTAGGGCGGCAAAAGTGGAACAAGTCACCGCGCAAAAGGCCAAACCTTCCACCTTCACCAAGTATATATGTGCATTAAATTAAATAGCAATTCATAATATGATATCCCAAGATATCCATGTTGTCACATGGAAACCACCTGCACCTGCAACTAGCAATGCTATAAGAAAAGGGTTGAGCAAGCGGTATCCTAGCCAATCAATGGTTTTCAAGATAGTGGAGTGGTTAGAGGCTCACATGGAAATGTTGGGAGGCTTGACTTTCAAGTGGTAGGTAATGAGAGATAATGATAGAAACGAGACAAATAGCCTAGCAAAAATAGTATTGGGATCCGGGTAACTATCCTCTTGCCTGGAGGGTGTTTAGGGGGATAAAGAGTTGGGTCCTCGTAGGTGTTCTCGCCAAGATCCTCAAACTCGGTCTTATCACTCAGGTCTATCCATATAAGAAACAACAAAAAATTAACATACAAGCAAGGTGCGATGCACAACCAAGAATGATGCATGACAATTTGATGTATTTAACATGTCAAACCTATCTAGTCATATCAAGTGAAGTCTTGCTCTATTTGGACATGTATCAAGTGATACCTCACATGCAATTACTAGTTAGCTAATATTCTGGTCATAACAGCAATATGATTTATTTTAAAATGCATGATCATGTCAATAATTAATGCTACTCATGAGAACTATGCAAATGGATATGAAAAATGTTGCATACAGAGTTACGAATCTCTCAGGTCACTCACAAGAAGATACGAATGGTAATAGAGATAAACAGAGATTGAGAAAGGTCGTGGGCAATACCTTTCTATCCCAAGTATGTCACTGGATTAGAAATGAAATTCCAGTAGGAATGGACCTAAATATCATGGAGAACAAGTGGATATAACTCACACAAAGTGCAAACAATTATGCAACACAATCTGTCCAAAACAACAACATGGTATATTGCAGCCCACAGATCAACATGCTACAGCAAAATAAAATGCACAACAAGGACATGGGTATGTAGGCAACATGATGCACAACAATTCTGCTCATGGCAGCAAATTAAATAGAAGCATGGTTCGATAGCAAATGATCTAATGAGATGGCCATTGGAACAATAATTATGACTTAGTGAAAATAACATTTTTTAATTGAGCAAGGTTGATGTGAAGGCATATTGACAACAACAAAACTATATTCTACATGATATATAAGGGCATTAAACGTAACAACATTGTACTATACATGATGCACTACATTTCATCCAATGTCAGCAAGGTCTAGATATGCACAGAAGCTTGGCTATCATCCACCCAACATGGCAATCTGAACTAAGCAGTTTCTCCGACTGAAAATGTATCATGGTGCAAGGCACATCAGTTTTATCAGATTGACATGTTTGATAGCAAAATTAACTGGGATGCAAAACCTATACTTGAAAACTTTTCGCACAAACTAACAGAGGATAACATGCTGTACAAATCACTCCATTGAACCAGCCACAAAGGAGTTGTAGATTCATGGCAATTCACATGGAAACATGGCAACAAAATATAGGAGTTTCAGACTTTGAATTACTTTAACCTCTCAAAAATAGCAATATTTTATAGCATGTTGGCAGCAAGAAAATTACACCACGACATGGATCTTGATATAAAAAAATATGAGGGCCTAGCACACATGTCAAAGGGCATATCTCATGTTTACAACAATTTCAAAAGGTGCATGGATTAATTCACACAAAATAGACAAAATGGCATACGAACAAAATAACTTTCACACAAACTTGCTCAAATGACCAAACTAATGCTACATCTAGATTCATTGGATTTTTCTACCTCATTTTCATATATCATAAGGATATATTACTGCAAGGGAAAATGCCACAAGAATATTAAACACCAAACTTCCATAATGGGAAACCTAGGTAAATGCCAGAACTGGTAAATGTAGAAAAATAGAAGAAGAAAAAATACCAGGGCCTACCACACATGTCAAAGGGAATATCTCATGTTTACAACTATTTCAAAAGGTGAATGGATTAATTCACACAAAATAGACAAAAGGGCATCCAAATAAAATAACTTTCACACAAACTTTCTCAAATGACAATACTAATGCCACATCTGGATTCATTAGATTTTCTACCCCATTTTCATATATCGTAAGCATATGTTACTACAAGGAAAAATGTCACAATACTATTAAACACAAAACTGCCGTAATGGGAAACCTAGGTATATGTCAGATCTAGCATATGTAGAAAAATAAAAAAATACAAATCATAATTGGGAGCCTCTAGGATTTGATCCTTGGTCTATAGGTTAGAAGCACATAGCACTGGCCACTGCACTGGACTGGTGTTAGAGATACAAAGGGGAATGACTATAGATGAACACTACTTCTGAATTAAACTGAATGGTACAAAGGAAAACAACAACAAAACACAAAAGAAAAGGAAGTCGGGAGATCGGGGATCGAACCCAACACCTCAAGTGTGCGGGCGTGCATGGTTGACCACATGGGCTATACAGTGAGTTGTGCTATCAAGGAGGATCGGGTATTCATAAACAACAAAAGGTCGTGTTTCTTCTACCTTGTAGAATGCTGGCATTGGAGGAGGACTCCGACGAGTGACGAGGCGACGGCGAGGCCAGCTGAGCTCCGACGGGGGTGCGGAAACCTACGAGAGTGCATCTGTGTGCGGAGGGGCTACGGGACGCGAAGGAATGCGGGGCGCTCGAGCCCTTGGTCAGCTCAGCTATGGCAAGGAAAAGTAGGACTTGGCGTGAAGGAGGCTAGCGGCTTGCGTATGGGGAGGCAGCTGCGTTGCGAGGTGCAGCACGCGTGCGGACCTACGCACGAGTAGGCCTACACCCGAGAGGAGCACGGACATGGTGCAGTACACTAACACAACACACAAATAAAACATGGTCTTGGCCAGAGCGTTAGGAACACGAAAAGGCATGGACGTAGCAACACCTATGTGGAATGATGGACGAGTAGAAGGGTCAGGGAGGAGTGGCTCCTCACCTAGTGTCCACTGGACATGGAGATGAAGCCAAATTCGAGACAACGACGATGATATGATGTGTTCAACGTCGACATACTTCAGCTCCGAGAAGAAGAAGAAGAGAGGGTCGAGGGCCACAGCAATCTGGGCCTTGGTGTCTCATGCGTCGTCGAGGAAGAAGATGTGCTATGGGGACACCCTTCTCGTGACACTAGAGGACCGAAGGCACGACGAATAGGTCATCCCGAGTGCGAGCTTGTGCTTGGACGGAGCATGGCAGGCACGGCATTGACGTGACTTGGGTGAGACTTACTGACGGCATAGACGGAAGAAGAGGGATAGAATGGGTCGAGGGTTAGGACATGTTTTATAGGGCTCTATGGCGATGGACGGCCGTCAAATCGAGCGGACAACGACATGGAGTGCTCAAATGCACGATGTACCGAAGAACGACAAGCCAAGAAGGGAGGAGGCATGTTGGATGCGCAAGCACTAGCTAGGCTTGCGGGAGGGTAGGCAAGTTGGTGGGTTGGCTGGGCTGCGGTTACCTCTCTCTCTCTCTCCCGGGCACTTTCCTCTTTTACAAAACAACACAGCAAAAGAAAAGGACCAGGGAAGTTTGGAAATGAATTTGAGTGAAAGAAAAATAGTTTTGGGATGCTGGAATTATATACGGTTTTATGAAATTGGTTTTGGGAATTTAAGAGAGAAAATAAAATTCCCTTTTTATCACCATTTGAAACTATTTTGCTATTTATAAAAAGGTAGTGAGGGTAGCACATGGATAAGAATGATTTTTAAAATAGCATACAAAATATTAGCCAACTCCATAACATTTTTAGGAAGGACCTGGATCAAGAAGAAACCCAAATTTTTATAATATTTGAATTAAAGAAAGATGGATGTATTGACCAAAGAATTTGTATAGGGGGTCATATGAAAATAATTTGAAGGCATCAAGAAGAACACACTACATGATGCAAAGCACATAACCACATCACACTCAACATAACAGGATGCCACAAGATGCAATGGATGCCATGATGCCATGATGCACAAATGAATGTCATGAAGCAAATAATTTTACTAACTCAAACCAAAGATGGCATGGCATACAAGGTTCACACATACAATTGTTACAAGGTTTTGGAAAGGTGCTCTTGGGCTGTTGCAATTCAAGTTTGTGTATTTGGGTTCATACTCATTCATTCTAATTTTAGATCATTTTGTAATGTTTTCTTAACCGTACTTTCTTTTATATTTTGCTTCAGATTAAAAACCACACCAACACACTTGTCCACTTGGAGGGAGAGGGGGAAGGCTATAACAAAGCGAGCAAAGGCTAGGTGGGTGGCAGATGCAATTTTTGATTGGTGGAGAGAAAAACCAACACTTTGTCCAACAACACTCCATGGGAAGCTATTTGAGAAGTACAAGATTGATATACCTTACATGACGATTTTTTATGCTAAGGAAATAACGCTTGATAGGATTAATGGTCCTTGGAATGAGAGCTTTCAGTTGCTCTACAGATTTAACTAGGAGCACAAAGCTCCATACAAAATAAAAGGGAAGTCATTTGATAAGGAGTGCTTCAGGATGGCTTTTGCTTGTTTCAAGGCTTGATGGAAGGGGTTTCTGCATGGTTGCCAGCCCTATTTGGCTGTTGATGCAACTACTTTGAATGGAAGGTGGAGTGGACAACTAGTGGCAGCTTCTGTAGTTGATGGACACAACTCGCTATTTCCAGTTGTGTTTAGTGTGGTGGAGGCAAAGTCCGTGGAAAGTTGGGTCTGGTTTCTGCAGCAGTTGCGCCAGCTTATAGGCACATACCCAGGTTTAGCTATACACCCAGATGCTTGCAAGGGTTTGGAGAGTACAATGCAAATTGTATTCCTTGGAGTGGAGCGTAGGGAATGTATGCGACACCTAGCACTAGATTTAGGAAACAAATTCAAAGGTAAATTTTAAGATGCGCAATTATGGCCAACATCATACACATGCAGTGATGGGAAGCATGAGCATCAGTTCAGAGTGACGTATGCTCACAAATCTCTCGTGAACGAGTACCTAGATGCACATCATGGAAAGTTGTGGTCAAGAAGCAAATTCAATGAAATATGCAAAGTAGACTATGTGACCAGTAACCTGACAGAGTGTTTCAATGCAAAGATCAAGTGATTGAAAGGGCTCCTTATATGACAAATATTTGATAAGATTCAACAGATGATCATGATAAACATGGCTCTTCACAAAAGAATTGCAGAAACAGAATATGTTGGCCATCTTATGCTCCCATCACTTATTAAGGTATTGCATGCCAAGGCCAGAGGACTGAACATAATGAAATGCATTCGAGCGGCAACACAAGAGGCTAAGGTAACATATACTGTCGGTAAAGATAGGGAATGACGATATCCAGTTAACCTAGAAACTAGGGAATGTAGTTGTAGGTAATTGCATCTCTGTGGGAAGCCATGCATACATGCCCTACATTTGAGGACTGTTACCGGTGGTGAGGATGGTGAAGTTGATCAATACATCTCTGAATATTTTTCTGTTGCCAAACTCAGGACTGCTTATGCTTCCAATGTGCCTGCACTCTTGGCAAAAGACTAATGGAACATGGTAGATCTAGGGTTCAAAGTACATTCTCTTGTACTGACTAGACCACCAGGAAGACCAAGGAAGAACAGGTACAGAAGAGGTCAAAAGGGTCGTGTAAAAAGGCAGCATAAGAGCAAAAACATGTGGAACCCTAGGGCACATTGCTAGGATATGTACCAATCCAGTGGATAAACCACAACTAGTCCATTAGCCACACGTGCCAAACTTTGGAACCCATAAAATATAGGCCCAAAATACAAATATCACACAACATGAATATAACAAGCCGAACGTGCTACAAAGTAAAATATAAAAGGAGAAAGCATAACGTAGATATATAAATATGGTAAGGGTAAAAGTAGAAAGCATAACATAGTTCATACATAAAACACGATACAACGCGACAGAGATAAAAAAATTCACTCTACAACCAATGAAATAACGTTGAAATATACAAAGTGCCCTAAGACCCTAGGGCAAAACAAGATTCACGAGACCGGGCATAGCCTTCACTGCCATCTTCAATTGTAGAAGAGGATCTTCACTGCGCCTCCTCTTCACTGGTCCTCCTTCATGCCATTCTAGCTGAGGTAGTAGGGGAAGCTGTGGATAATGTTGGGGGTGGAGAAGATTCTACGAAGATCCGTAAAGATGTTGTAGGTTGTGAATGCAATGAACTCGCACGCACACCAAAATACCTTGTCGAGCAGTTGGTATGCATCAAATCTGTTGCCGAAGTTGGCGATGAGCCCTGTCGGCGAAGAGCTGGAGTTTGGATACAGTTCCTGCAGTCGGAACATCACCAGCGAGCCCGCTGGCAGGTGGATGAAGCCCGTACGGAGGAACCACTCACCCAAATCCCTAGCACCCCTCTAGCCTAAGATGATCCACACACCGAGTGTTTTCTTCATGACGATGTCGGCGGGGTACCGCCTCTCCGGCACCGTTGATGGTAGATGAAACTTGGCGTTGTAGTACTCCATCTTCGTCTAGCATTGAGAATGCACCGAATTTGGGAGAAGAAGAGAAGGGGGCGCAGATGTATGTGAGGAGAATAGGTGGAGGGGTGGGTGGTTTAAATAAGGGCATCGACCACATGTTTCTATATTCAAACGAGGTGTGTCGATCGGTATGCCCTAGACTTCAATTGCCACGTTGATTGATGATGCAACCTTCAAAGTCTAAAATGATATGAACTATGAATCGACTGAGGAGACGCGTGCAAGAACAGACGAACCAGCAGCAGCAACCGTCTCTATGTGCATGGCGGCTCAAATGCTCGAAGGCTGCTTAAGTGGGGCATCGGGTGATGCACATCGGGGCATGCAGGCAGCCTAGCTGGATCATGTTGTGCATGCATAGCAGGCTTCTGTATCGTAGCGGTGTGCATGAGAGCGCATGCATGCACGTGTTTCATGCAACGGCCCAACAGTCCAACGAAACCACGGACGAACGGTTCAACACGGCCCCACTTGGTAGGTCCAATGAGTGACAAATACCAGTGCGGCCCACTTGTTAACAGTTAATGGTAAAATCATTGACCCGACAACATCCTATGTTGTGACAATTTTTGAGGGTTTGAGACAAGGGAGTGGGGAAAGTGAGCAAAACTTAACAACGTGGGGATGAATGAGTATAACTAAAGAACCATGGTCACAAGAATAGACAACCCTATAAGATTTCCAAGTTTCCACATAACCGCGGGCACGGTCTCAGAAAAATTTAACCTTATAGGGGTGCTCCAACTCATCCATCACAAACTAACCACAAGCTGCGCCAGAAAACCTCAACCTCGAGATAGCCCAAAGTATCCTCGGAATCTCGGTGCACAAGATATTCGAGAAGGGTAAAACAAATCTAGTAAGACCACCCAACATGTCAACGAACCTGATAGGGGCCATGTATCTCATTCTCGGGACACGAGTGGATGAGCGCACCATACGGTGGCCTGATAGAGATATCCCGAGTTTCCCTGGGTTGGCCCCGCACACGTCCCAAGTTTGGACCAACACTCATGAGGAGCACTGGCCCGAGGGTTGATTAATTATCAACGGGGTTTGGAAACTCCCTATGCAAGTTTTATTAGGTAGGCAAATGTAGTACCAATGTTGGGCCTTGCTGGAAGAGCTTTATTCGAAAACAAAAATCAAGGGGGCCCCCATAAAAACCCCAAGCATGTTAGGAGCGCTCAATATGGAACATAACACCGGTACTCAGAAACTAAGGCGGCAAGAGTGGACCAAAACACCAAGCAAAAGGCCAAGCCTTCAACCCTTTACCAATATATAGATTCATTAAATTAAATAGCAAGAATACTGTGGTATCCCAAATATATCCATGTCTCCGCATGGAACAACCTACACTTGCAACTAGCAACACTATAAGAGGGGTTGAGCAAGCGGCAACATAGCGAGACAATGGTTTGCTGGGAAGGTGGAGGGCTAGAGGCTGATCATGGAATTTTGGGAGGCTTGACAAACAAGTGGTAGGTAGAGAGACATAGCGATAGAAACGAGACAACTAGGATGGTAATGATAGTAGTGGTATCTAGGGAAATGCTCATCTTGCCTGAGATCTCTCTTGGAAGAAGAACGAATCCGTGAAGTAGACGAACCAACGTAGTCGAACGGATCCTCGCACTCCGAAACGCTTTCGGCTAGTGATAAGAAGCAATACGGAAACAAACAAATAAAATAGTAAACACCACAACATATTCATGACATGACGCACAATCAAGTATGATGCATGTCCGGTCTAAATGGGCATGGCATGTCAAGATACAATAATCAAGCACTACAAATAAAGTGAAGTTCAATATGCAACATGATACTACACGTTGAATTATTTTGTTCACTCTCGTTTAATTACTCCACACATTTGAATGTCGGTAAACATGGCATGAGGTGAAGCATAAGTAACTACACATCTAGGCAAGTTAAATGAGGTCGGAAACAACATATAGTATTTCTGAAACATCCCCATATTTGAATTTAGAATTTGGTCTAAATCTGTCCTAAACATATTTTATATTTATTAAACATGAAAATAAAGTGCACCATGTTATTTTAGATGTTTTTCTAGGAAAGTTACATATATGGATCAGTTTAACCAGAGCAATGTTTATTTAATTACAATAAATCATGTTTTAATAGATCATTAATGCAAATGATGCAAAGAAATGTTTTAAATATTTTGAACATGGGTGAAAGTTTGATATTGTGAAAGTTCATGAAAATCTCAGTCTCGTACATATAAAAGTTGTTTATTTGAACTAGCCATTTCAAAAATATGATCGCTCAAAAGGCATGCAAATCGATGAAAGATGGAAAAAACAGGGAAGGCGCTAGAATGGATCTCTGGTGTCACAACCTGTGTTTTTCCTTTCATGACTAAGTTATCATGAGTCAAAAATCAGGGCCAATTAAAACTTTTTCTGTGCTTGTGATGCTGGATTTGATTGTTGATTTCTTCTTTGCTTTCATGTGCTCTATATTCATAAAACTCCTCCTACTCTCAAAACTCTATTAATTGGTCCAAACTCTTGTCCAATGAGTATGCCATGTGAATAGTACCCAAAACCATTTTTATCAAATATTATTTTGGCCAAAAAGGTTTTATTCCAATTAGGTTTGCAAAACCCCCTGATTTGAGATTTGCACTGCAAGTCCCTAAACTGGGTGGATCCTTTTTCCCCAAAAACTTTGTTTGGAACTTATAATGTATATGAATTCCCAAAACAATCAAATATTAATTTTAAATATTAATTTACTATTTTATTTCAAGGCTTTTTCTTAATGCCAGAAATGATATTTTATAGGAAAAAATTATTTAAATGGTTTAAAAGTATTTGAGAAAATTTAGGGAAACTCAGTGGACATATATTGTCCATATCTAAGAGTTTCAAGGCACGGTCATGTTCAAAGTATTGGACAAAGCCCTTCAAAACCATTTCTATCTGTTTTAAGGTTTGGAAATATTTCTATAAGAAATATTCTACATTAAATACTAGAAAATTCTAGCGTGTCACATATGATATATGTGGTCATATTGCCAAGTTTCACCTCAATCCCAGTTGTTTTGGTTCACCAAAATATCCCAAAACCATCTCTGTCTAGATCCAAATTTGAGCAACTCTACATTGCCAATTGTCCCCTATTGTTACCAAAATTTGTGGACATGTTCCAATCCTCCAATAGGGCAGACACACCAAGTGGTGCATCAAGGAGAACATATTAACCTGTCCAAATCCCCTCAAACCTATTTATGCTGATTTCTGGAATTGGAGATTCTTGCATTACCAAGTTTCCCCATTTAGTCCCAAACTTTTTGGGCATGCTATTACGGCTAGAATATGTCACCACATCAAGTGGTGCATCAAGGGGAATAGATTTGCATAGCTAGATCTAAGCAAATGCATTTCTGCCCATTTCTAGGGTTTACCAAGTTTACATTGGCAACCTTCTTCAAATGAGTTCAAATTTAGTGATAAACCTCACTTGTACCTATTATCATGTCCAGTTAAGTTTCATATTGATGAGCATCTCTTTGCTAGCTCAAACTTGCATCAAACACCTTCTGTCCTATTATAGGAATCAATAATTGGGAGGGAAAAAGCATTCACCTTGAGCCAAGGTTTTTACCACACCTCTACCTGGACCCCTTCTATCTCTAGTAAAATCCCATGGTCATAGCTCAAGGGTTAATGTGGTAAAAAACCCGGTTACCCCCTGGACAACAAGGTTTTCCTCTCTCTCTCTCTCATATTATATCAGCTACCCAGGGCATCCAAGGCCACATAGAACTTCTTTATCCCCCTAGATGCCCTAGACACCAGTGGTCGTACCCTACATGCCAAAGACATGCCTTGGCATGCAAGGCTCATGCTCTGTAGCACGCTATAGTGCATCCACGCACTGTAGCTTGCCCAATACGAGCCATCCGACAACTTTGGGCGGCGTGGTGGTGTCTCCCGAGGTCGCCTCGACTTCCTCGCTATGCCACACGATCGGGACCCTCCTCCCTGGCCCTCCTCTCTCCCCTGTCAGGCACGCCTGAGCGTCTCCCATGGACTCCGTCAATGGTGCGCCTCGGCAGGGCTAGTTAAGCCCGCACCCAAGCACCATGTGGCCTCCCTTCGCTCTCTCCCTCCCCCATGGACCACCTGGACCTCCCCATTGCTCCTCCCGATCTCTCCTTCTCCTCTGGACGGTGATCCCCGCCACGGACACCACTCGGTTTCGAGCTCCATCGCGCATCTCCTCTCCCTTGAACCTCACTAGGCCACCTGCCAGTGCTACCACTCCCCCTGCTCTCCTTTCCTCCATTTCGGTGCCTGGAGCTCCTTTTCTACAACCGCCCATCGCTAGACTCCGCCCCGGCCACGACCAAACTCCATGGGCCCCTCGGCAAGAATGGGGCCCCCAGGAGGATGTGGGGCTCCATCCCGAGTCCTCTGGTGGTCGGGGCATCGCAGATGGTGGCCGGAGCCACTAGAACGGTGCCAGCGGGGGCTCGGTCTCGCCTCCCCTGTTGTCCCCTGTTTGGGCAGGAGGAGGGGGACGACCCTAACCAGTGGGCCCCACCTGGAAGCGACCCAAAGGCCGGGCCTAGCGTTTAAGTGGAGGCGTCCTCCCCACTGACTCGCGTTCCTGCGGAGAAGGCGTAGTCCGGAGGGGGTGCCTTCGAAGTCATCAGCCCCCCGCGCGGCCAGGCTGATGGGCCGGCCCGTCTTCTTATCCTGCGTCATGTGTGTTAAATAGCGCACAGCTATGGACCTTTTTCTTTTTGATTTCTGTAGAACTTGTAAATTCTAAATAAAATTCATATGACCTCCAATTTTCATGATTCAAATTTCCACATCCTCCTAAAAATGCCACCTATTTAATGGTGTCACTTTCATTATTTTCCTCCGCACTTTTCTGTCATTTTCAAATTTAAATTCCAATTTGAACTATGAGGACCACTTTGTAAAATCTATAGATCATCCATTATAGCTCCAAATGGAGTGATTCAAGTTTCAATGTGTGTCTAAATTCATGCCCTAATTAGGGAACATTTTTCCTGGTGCCTCTCTACCACCCAAACAATTGAGATATTTATTCATGTATGACCCACTTTGAAAATCCCTAGGATATTCTTACCAACTCCAAAACCAGGAAAACCACTTCCTAAATGTTTCTAAAATCATGCCCTATTAAATGGGTGCCTTCACCCATATTTCTAAACATATTTTCTGTAGACATCTTATCGGGACCTCAATTCCTCCATTCCTTCATTCCAAAATCATTGTTGATCCAACTCTAGTTCAGCCATTTTATATATTTTTCTCATGACCATAGAGGTCTAAGAAAAAATATTTGCTATTTATATAGCACTTTTAATTTTTGTTTGTTGTGTTGCTTATTGCGGTTGTTTCCGACGATAGTTGACGAAGTAGATGAAGTGCTCGGAGTGGACGAGAAGCATGTGAAGACCTCGAAGACCTTGCGAAGCCAGGCAAGCACTCCTTTTACCATGTTGATAAACCATTTTCATTGCATGACATATAACAGTTTACTTTTGTTGTATTTGATCATGTGGAGTAGTGACCCCTCCGGTGGGTTGCTTCCGATACTTTTGCCATTTACACTTGCATCGTGCATGACCATAAGACCTTATGAGGGTTATGCGGGTGGGAGTAGTTAGGATGCTAATAGATGCTATGCAAGTGGGTTGGGTTTTTATGCGTGGTGATGGAAAGGAAAACAATGATTTCAAAGACTTTTCGAAAACCCCGTCGCGTGCCACTAATGCCCGAGGGAGATGATGAGAAGATGTGTGACCACTTGAGAAAGAAAGTGGTGTGCCGGAGCAAGTTGAGAATGTGTTTTAAAAACAGATTAGATTTAAGATTTGTCGACCGTCCCAACCTTACATGCACAACCACGATACCCCTTACGGGACAGGAATTTGTTGATTACTATGGTTGGTGCTAGCAAGGAGCCCGCATTATTAGTGGCCAGAGTGAAGTGGTCACTCTTGAGATGGGATCATCGCAGAGTGGAAGTTCATGCGCTGTCTTTACAGGCACCGGGCCCACCGTTGCGTGCCCTCATGGATGATACGAGTTATGTACATCATGAGGGATGGCACCAACGAGTGGACTCTTTGTTTAGTATCACGATGGGAAAGGCATTGTTCGGGTGCTTACCTCGGGTATGTTATGTACCGCGAGTCGTGGATGACATGGAAGTTCCACGAGTCTCATGGGTAAAGTGTGCAACCACTGCAGAGTGTAAAACTATTCGAATAGCCATGTCCATGGTCAAGGACAGTTGGATGGTGCTGCTTAAACTATGTTCGGATGTTTTCATGAAACTTTGTGTGAGTATGGATGTGATGGTGACAAAGAGGTCACATGAGCTAAGTCCGAAGACTTAGCATGGGAATTGAACTAAGTCCGATGACTTAGTATGATGAATGAACATGAGGTGTTCAACCCCTACTTATGATGATATCTGTAACTTGTTCAAATGGATATCTGGTAATTGTTGATGCATGCTTACTAGTTACTTGATCATGTCATTTGCATTCAAAATTAGCTTTCCGCAAAATTGCCTACTTAGTGCTATATCATGCATCATTGTTACCTTGTTCCACCACTTGGGTTGCTTGCGAGTACATTCAAAGTACTCACTGGCTTGCCACTGTTTATTTAATTGGCCAGGCATGGAAGAACATGAGTATGTTGAAGAGTTCGTTGGTGACGAACATGGGAACTAGGATGCTTCCCAATCAGAATGCCTGTAGGTTAAGGAAGATGGCATGGGTTCAAGCTTTTGACCAAGATTTCCACTACTTGTTCTATTTAAGTGTTTGGCCCTCTTGGCCCTATCTATGTAACACATGACCTTCATGGTCTCTATCTGTGTAAGACGCTAAATGTGGATGTAAGACTCTTGTTATTCAGCTTCTGTGTGTTCAGTGAGCATTGATCTGTGGGATCACTATACACGTGCATTCGGTGATCACGACTTATGAGTCAAGGTCCCCACGGAGCTGGTATCAGAGCCATCATAACTGTAGGAAGCCCTTAGTTAGCATGGACGTTAGATGGGACAAAACTATTTTTTCAGACCCTTCAAAATCACTTACGAAACCTCTATATTTGTCACCTCTCCTAAATTTTCAAAGGAAGCAAAGGTTTTTGCCTTAGCATTTCCACCATCTTTCTCATAACTCCCCTCGTCTACTTTTTCAAAACTTTGCAAATGGTCTCTACTACCCTTGTGAACCTGACCACTGGATTCCTCGTAATCCTTGTGGGTAACCTGGAAGGAAGCCACCTTGCAAGACGATTGCCGACATATCTTGGACCTAAGTTGGCGACACTGGACAAGGAGCTACCAGCAGAAGACACTTTCTCGAAGGATGAGGATGTCAAGACTTAGATGATAGTGACACCCTTGACACAGCCCTAGGATGATGCCACCCTGGCCTTCGACGAGTAGGGCACAATACATGCAATGTCATATTATGCATCGCTAATGGAGCAACCGTGTCCTTTTCGTTGTTGTGTCGGTAACCACCGGTGAATGAGAACCTTGCCATTTGGTCCGCCTCACTATAGTGAGCAGGAAAACGGTCCTCATAATGCCCTCGCTCTTGGTGCTAGTGATATTGTCAACGAGACCAACAGGATACAACTCTACCATGCCTTGTTAAAGGCATTGCATAAAAGGTTTCCTACATAGAACGCTCGACACCTCAAAATACAAGAAGGCATTGTCATGAACACAAGGACACCAGAAGACCCTATCAACAACAGTTGTGAAGAATCACCTTCGTCTTCAACTCAACATAATCGAAGCCGTCAAGGACTCTTTAGGCGCAACCATGATCATTTTGATGAACAATAACCAGAGACATAGTGACACCTGAAGAAGACCTACAAGACTAAGCGGACTTCTCTCCAAGGCACGAAGCAAGCACGACTAATGAGTCCGAGAACCCCTAGCGTAAGATCGGTCGTGTGTCTCCCATGCGAAGTCGAGTCCGTATGGTGGTTCAAATGGAACCATGATGTGTGTTGCTTGTTTTGCCTATTTTTGCTTTGGTGTAAGTCATGCTTTTGCCCTAGGCAACAAGTGCATGACTATACCACCTACCTTACCTTGATGTTTGTGTTCGACCTTTTCGGCACTTGCTTGATTGTACTTGCACTATACTACCCCCTTAGGCACTCTCCTGTATGCTACTTTCCCTCTTCCCCCTCTCATCAACTGGATACCGGCAAGACAAGATGCACCAAGGATCCACCTTGATAAACAACTGACGCCGAGGACTTCGACTACAATGGACTCAACTAAATGCAACCCCGTAGGGATTAGTCTCTCCCTCAAGACTGGAAAACCTTCCCTTGCCCAACTTATACCTCACAATCTCCCCAGCACAAGTCTCTGATCACGTGCTTAGTACATGGTTTTGCCAGAGCACTTATTGAGCTTCAATAATCCCCTGCTTTGCACTAGGTTCATTATGGAACTAGTGATCTTAGTGAACAAACATCCTTCATTCTTACTCTAGCACCAAAACCTTGATGCCATAGGAAGGATCATTCTGAGGATATACTATTTGCTGACAATGATTTGATTTAGCCATAATAGATGTCTTAAGGAGGCAGTTGAGACCCTTGGGTGGATTACGTGGCTTAGTGTTGGTAGATGAGCTGGGTGGATCAAGATTGATAGAGTAGCATAACTTACTCGTCCCTTGAGCAAATTGGATTAGTAGGACAAATATGGTCACAAGCTGGAATTCTTGGTTATACATGACTTGACTTTGGCCAGTGATGCTTTATGGTGGATTGATGGTGATATGATAGTAACTGGAGTAACTAGTATTGAATTCTTACTAGATGTAAGACTGCGATTTAAAAGGGTGATTATAGTAGGCGCTCGAGATGAACTAAACCACATGGTTTGGAGTAAATTAGATTTAGTCCAATGATCTTGATCATGATACCATGTCTCTCGGTGGATGATAAGTAGAAGGAATCGGATGATGATAGCGATAATTTAAGGATATATATAAGCTCGACCTTGGAGTGTAGTGGGCCATGAGATTTGAAGTTCATGAAAATAGTCGTTGCAATGATATGTGGATTATACGAACTCAAGGAAATTATGTTGGACGCCATCGATGCTGGATTTGTAACAGTAATGGGTCTTGTAGTAGTGGGTGATATTCGTGGATCAATTAAATTGGATTCGTAGGAAGGAAACCAGATCTTGGAGTGGTTTATTACATGTTTCCTTAGCATACTAAGGAAATACCTTAGACCTTGGATAGGTCAGAAGGACACTTGGATCTGGTAGTGTCATGATCAACCTTAGCAGCTTGTAAATTATCTCGAGGATTTTTATATAGGGATATATGTGAGTTATCTATAGTATGCTTATGTGATTTTGGTTTAGTCCTTCCCTCGAACTTTGGAGATGAATAGAATGAGTAATATTGGAGTTAACTCATATGAGATAATACCTTCAAGGATATACGGCAATTTTGTTTGGAGAAATAGGTGGTACTATTGGCATCTAAGAATTGTGGTCGAGGATAAGATGATAGACATTCACTCACATCATAAGCTCCTTGAAACCTCTAAGCTTTACCGGACCATGACGCGGTCAGATTATGACCATAGGAGTTGGACTATAAGTCCTCAGACTATGGTCCCACCGTGTCCACCACCCACCCTTCCCATAAGGAAGGTGGCCACAAAGTCTTGTATTAGGTTGGACCACAGACCCTTGGACAAGTGACCACCCGGATCAAACGACCGCCTCTCTCACATATACCCATGAGCAATGTGTTTATGTGAATACTTTAACAAATAGATTTTTTCCTCGGGGATGACAAACTTATTTACCCAATAAGAGGAGGAACACCTTAGTCCTGTTTGGACCAGCCTCGGGAACACCAATTTCCATGCCTCTCGAGAATAAGGTCTCACCTTGAAGGAGTTGGATTCCGCGAAACACCCTCCCTACAGAAGAAGATTTTCTTACCCAAGAAAGATGAAGGACCACTACAATTGCGAAGTCATGAGAACGACGAAGAAGAAGCAAGAAGAAGTCAACCACCACTCCTCTGCCGGCTACCTCAACTAGATTATATCTAGAGACACCGACGTTCAAGACCGATGAAGCCCTTGGACATCAAGTGGATTAAAGATTCCCTTGATTTAAGTAGACACCTATCTGTTCCTAACAAGGATGGAACTGGGACGATGATGGCACCCTCACTGCACCACCTCGACGGTGTATGTTGAGCATGACGTCACTACTCCCTTCAGATGCCTGGAATGGGGTGTAACGACTATTATGACCTCAATACTAGCCCCCTTTTGGTCTAATCAGGGACATGAACCTGACTCGATCATGGTATACCCCTGTCAAAGATAGTTCACCCCTCTTGCCAAGCCTCAGACCCTGGTGATTGGATGGCTGGTCTAAACTTTTGGGTAGTGAACTCATCTACGACCCTCCCTCAGAACCCCCCATATAGTAGAACCCGTTTTGACACCAAGTCTCTAAGGTTAGTCTTAAGGACGAGACTCAGTGCAGACCTTGCCACGGAAAGATGAGTAGACCAAACACTCAAAGACCCTCCACAAACGTGCGTCCATGATGATGAACACAAACGACCAAAGAAGAATGAAGAATCTACCTGGGAAGCTTACTCAAACAGAAGATCTCGATGAGAAGCCCACAACGACGCACCTCAACACTCTCAAGGATGGAGACCACCTACTACCGAAGATCTCCTGCTTTAAGAAAGATAAGGACTGTCCCGTCAACAAGAATATATACCAAGGCTCGACCCTTCTATTCTAACGTGATACATCTAGATGTCACTAACCAACGCAAGCACTCCTACGACCAGCACACAGACACAGCACTTGTCCAGGTATTCGGACTTTGGGATACACACACAAGCTAGGCACTGCAAGAACCCCGTTCACCCTTAGATGAAGTCAACAATGCACTCGAAGACATCTCATCAGACACTTACGGTTCCAGAAGGACAACCACACCAGAGCAGAAGCAGCATGGAACGTGAAGACTACCTCACCTCTGAATTTCAGCATCTCTTCTATGCCTAGCCTAGGAATCTCGGGGACAAGATTCTTGTAAGGGGGGTAGGTCTGTCACACCCAGTGTTTTGCCTTTCATGACTAAGTTATCATGACTCAAAAATCAAGGCCAATTAAAACTTTTGTTGTGCTTGTGATGCCTGACTTGATTGTCGATTTCTTGTTTGCTTTCATGTGCTCTATATTCAAAAAATCCCTCCTACTCCCAAAACTATATTAGTTGATCCCAGCTCTTGTCCAATGATTATGCCATGTGAATAGTACCCAAAACCATTTTTATCAAATATTATTTTGTCCAAAAAGGTTTCATTCCAATTAGGTTTGCAAAAACCCCTGATTTGAGATTTGCACAGCAAGTCCCCAAATTGGGTGGATCCTTTCTCCCCAAAAATATTATTTGGAATCTACTATGTATATGACTTCCCAAAACCATCAAATATTAATTTTAAAGATTAATTTACTATTTTCTTTCAAGGCTTTTTCTTAAGGCCAAAAATGGTCTTTTATAGGGAAAAAATTATTTAAATGCTTTAAAAATATTTGAGAAAACTTAGGGAAACCCAGTGGACATATATTGTCCATATATAAGAGTTTCAAGGCATGGTCATGTTCAAAGTGTTGGACAAAACCCTTCAAAACCATTTCTGTCTGTTTCAAAGTTTGGAAATATTTCTGTAAGAAATATTCTCAATTAAATCCTAGAAAATTTTAGCATGTCATATATGATATATGTGGCCATATTGCCAAGTTTCATATCAATACTAATTGTTTTGGTTCACCACACTATCCCAAAACCCTCTTTGTCCAGATCCAAATTTGAGCAACCCTACATTGCCAATTGTCCCCTATTGTTCCCAAAAATTGTGGACATATTATAATCCTCCAATAGGGCAGCCACACCAAGTGGCGCATCAAGGAGAACAGACTAACCTGTCCAAATCCCCTAAGCCCATTTATGGTGATTTCAAGAATTGGAGATTCTTGCATTATCAAGTTTCCCTATTTAGTCCCAAAGTTTTTGGGCATGCTATTGTGGCCAAAATATGTCACCACATCAAGTGGTGCATCAAGGGGAATGGATTTGCATAGCTAGATCTAAGCAAATGCATTTCTGCCCATTTCTAGGGTTTACCAAGTTTACATTGGCAACCTTCTTCAAATGAGTTCAAATTTAGTGATAAACCTCACTTGTACCTATTATCATGTCCTGTTAAGTTTCATATTGATGAGCATCTCTTTGCTAGCTCAAACTTGCATCAAACACCTTCTGTCCTATTCTAGGGATCAATAATTGGGAGGGAAAATTCATTCACCTTGAGCCAAGGTTTTTACCACACCTCTACCTGGACCCCTTCTATCTCTAGTAAAAATCCCATGGTCATAGCTCAAGGGTTAATGTGGTAAAAAACCGTTACCCCCTGGACAGCAAGGTTTTCCTCTCTCTCTCATATTATATCAGCTACCTAGGGCATCCAAGGCCACATAGAACTTCTTTATCCCCCTAGATGCCCTAGACACCAGTGGTCGTGCCCTACATGCCGAAGACATGCCTTGGCATGCAAGGCTCACGCTTTGTAGCACGCTACAGTGCATCCACGCACTGTAGCTTGCCCAATATGAGCCATCCGACAACCTTGGGCGGCGTGGTGGTGTCTCCCGAGGTCGCCTCGACTTCCTCGCGACGCCACACAGTCGGGACCCTCCTCCCGGGCCCTCCTCTCTCCCCTGTCAGGCACGCCTGAGCGTCTCCCATGGACTCCGTCAACAGTGCGCGTCGGCAGGGCTAGTTAAGCCTGCACCCAAGCACCATGTGGCCTCCCTTCGCTCTCTCCCTCCCCCATGGACCGCCCGGACCTCCCCATTGCTCCTCCCGAGCTCTCCTTCTCCTCTGGACGGCGATCCCCGCCATGGACACCGCTCGGTTTCGAGCTCCCCCGCGCATCTCCTCTCCCTTGAACCACACTAGGCCACCTGCAAGTGCTGCCACTCCCCCTGCTCTCCTTTCCTCCATTTCGGTGCCCTAAGCTCCCTTTCTGCAACCGCCCATCGCTAGACTCCGCCCAGGCCACGGCCAAAATCCATGGGCCCCTTGGCAAGAATGGGGCACCCAGGAGGATGCGGGGCTCCATCCCGAGTCCTCTGGTGGTCGGGGCATCACGGATGGTGGCCGGAGCTGCTGGAACGGCGCCGGCGGGCACTCTTTTGAGCAGGGAGGGGGACGACCCTAACCGGTGGGCCCCGCCTGGAGGCGACCCAAAGGCTGGGCCCGACATTTAAGTGGAGGCGCCCTCCCCACTGACTCGCGTTCCTGCGGAGAAGGCGTACTCCGGAGGGGGCGCCTTCGACATCATCAGCCTCACTTGTACCTATTATCATGTCCTGTTAAGTTTCATATTGATGAGCATCTCTTTGCTAGCTCAAACTTGCATCAAACACCTTTTGTCCTATTCTAGGGATCAATAATTGGTAGGGCAAAATCATTCACCTTGAGCCAAGGTTTTTACCACACCTCCACCTGGACCCCTTCTACCTCCAGTAAAAATCCCATGGTCATAGCTCAAGGGTTAATGTGGTAAAAAAACCGGTTTACCCCCTGGACAGCAAGGTTTTCTTCTCTCTCTCTCATATTATATCAGCTACCCAGGGCATCCAAGGCCACATAGAACTTATTTATCCCCCTAGATGCCCTAGACATCAGTGGCCGCGCCCTACATGCCAAAGACATCCCTTGGCATGCAAGGCTCGCGCTCTAGAGCATGCTATAGTACATCCACGCATTGTAGCTTGCCCAATCCAAGCCATCCGACAACCTTGGGCATCGTGGTGGTGTCTCCCGAGGTCGCCTCGACGTCCTCACCGCGCCACACGGTCGGGACCCTCCTCCCTTGCCCTCCTCTCTCCCCTGTCAGGCACGCCTGAGCGTCACCCATGGACTTCTTCCACTGTGTGCCTCGGCAGGGCTACTTAAGCCCGCACTTAAGCACCCTGTGTCTTCCCTTCGCTCTCTCCCTCCCCCGTGGACCGCCCGGACCTCCCCATTGCTCCTCCCGAGCTCTCCTTCTCCCCCGTCCGGCGACCCCCGCCACGGCCACCGCTCTGGTTCGAGCTCCACCGTGCCTCTCCTCTCTCTTGAACCTCACCAGGCTCCTCCCCGGCCAAGGCCAACCTCGATGGGGCCCCTCGGCAAGAATGTGGCACCCAGGCGGATGTGGGGCTCCATCCCGAGCCCTTCGATGGTCGGGGCATCGCAGACGGTGCCCGAAGCAACCAGAACGGTGCCGGCGAGTGCCCGGTCTCGCCTCCCCCGCTCTCCCCTCTTTGGGCGGGAAGAGGGCGACGACCCTGACCGGTGGGCCCCGCTTGGAAGCGACCCAAAGGCCAGGCCTGGCGTTTAAGTGGAGGCACCCTCCTCGTCGACCCGAGTTCCTGCGGAGAAGGCGCACTCCGGAGGGGGCGCCTTCGACGTCATCACCCCCCCCCGTGCGGCCAGGCTCATGGGCCGGCCTGTCTGCTTATCCTGCACCGTATGCGATAAATAGCGCATAGGTATGGACGTTTTTCTTTTTGACTTTCATAGAACTTGTAAATTCTAAATAAAATTCATATGACCTCCAATTTTGATGATTTAAATTTCCACATCCTCGTAAAAATGCCACCTATTCAATGGTGTCACTTTCATTATTTTCCTTTGCACCTTTATTTCATGTTCAAATTTAAATTCAAATTTGAACTATTAAAACCACTTTGTAAAATCTATATATCATCCATTATAGCTCCAAATGGAGTGATTCAAGTTCCAATGTGGGTCTAAATTCATGCCCTAATTTGGGAACATTTTTCCTGGTGCCTCTCTACCACCCAAATAATTGAGCTATTTATTCATGTATAACCCACTTTGAAAATCCCTAGGATATTCTTACCAACTCCAAACCAAGAAAAACCACTTCCTAAATGTTTCTAAAATCATGCCCTATTAAATGGGTGCCTTCACCCATATTTGTAAACATCTTTTTTGTAGACATCTTATCGGGACATCAATTCCTCCGTTCCTTCATTCCAAAATCATCGTTGATCCAACTCTAGTTCAGCCATTTCATATATTTTTCTCATGAACATAGAGGTCTAAGAAAAATATATTTCCTATTTATAGAGCCCTTTTATTTTCTGCTTGTTGTGTTGCTTATTGCGGTTCTTTCCAGCAATAGTTGATGAAATAGATGAAGTGCTCGGAGTGGACGAGAAGCGTGTGAAGACCTCGAAGACCTCGAAGACCTTGCGAAGCTAGGCAAGCAGCCCTTTGACCATGTTAAGAAACCATTTGCATTGCATGACATATAGCACTTTACTTTTGTCGTATTTGATCATGTGGAGTAGTGACCCCTCCGGTGGGTTGCTTCAGATATTTTTGCCATTGACACTTGCATCATGCATGAACCTACCACCTTATGAGGGTTATGCGGGTGGGAGTAGTTAGGATGCTAATAGATGCTACAGAAGTGGGTTGGATTTTTATGTGTAGTGATGGAAAGGAAAACAATGATTTCAAACACTTTTTGAAAACCCCGTCGGGTGCCACTAATGCCCTAGGGAGATTATGAGAAGATGGGTGACCACTTGAGAAAGAAGTGGTGTGCCGGAGCAAGTTGAGAATGTGTTTTCGATAGCGGATTAGATTTAAGATTTGTCAACCATCCCAACCTTACAAGCGCAACCACGATACCCCTTATGGGAGGGGGATTTGTTGATTACTTTGGTTTGTGCTAGCAAGGAGCCCGCATTACTAGTGGAAAGAGTGATGTGGTCACTCTTGAGACGGGGTCGTCCCAGAGTGGAAGGTCATGCGCTGTCTTTACAGGCACCAGGCACACCGTTGCGTGCCCTCATGGATGATACGAGTGATGTACATCATGAGGGATGGCACCAACGAGTGGACTCTTTGTTTAGTACCACCATGGGAAAGGCATTGTTCGGGTGCTTACCTAGGGTATGTTACGTACCGCGAGTCGTGGATGACACGGAAGTTCCCTGCGTCTCGTGGGTAAAGTGTGAAACCTCTGCAGAGTGTAAAACTATTCGAATAGCCATGTCCACGGTCAAGGAAAGTTTGGTGGTGCTGCTTAGACTATGTCCGGATGTTTTCACGAAACTTGGTGTGAGTATGGATGTGGTCGTGACAAAGAGGTCACATGAGCTACGTCTGAAGACTTAGCATGGTAAATGAACTAAGTCTGATGACTTAGTATGATGAATGAACATGAGGTGTTCAATCCCTACTTATGATGATATTTGTAACTTGTCCATATGGATATCTTCTAATTGTTGATGCCTGCTTACTAGTTACTTGATCATGTCATTTGCATTCAAAATTAGCTTTCTGCAGAATTACCTACTTAGTGCTATATCATGCATCATTGTTACCTTGTTCCACCACTTGGGTTGCTTGCGAGTACATTCAATGTACTCATTGGCTTGCCACTACTTATTTAATAGGCTAGGCATGGAAGAAGATGAGTATGTTGAAGAGTTCGTTGGTGATGAACATGCGAACTAGGATGCTTCCCAGTCAGAATGTCTGTAGGTTAAGGTAGATGGCATGGGTTCACGCTTTCGACCAAGATTTCCGCTCCTTGTTCTATATAAGTGTTTGGCCCTCGTAGCCCTATCTATGTAAGACTTGACCTTCATGGTCTCTATTTGTGTAATACGCTAAATGTGGATGTAAGACTCTTGTTATTTAGCTTCTGTATGTTCAGTGAGTATTGATCTCATGGATCATTGTACACGTGCATTTGGTGATCACGACTTATCAGTTGGGGTCCCCACATCTGGACACACTGAGGCCCAACACTAATTCGGCCCATGCAGCTATGTGTGTGTGTGTGTGTTCAAATGGAAGAAAACAGAAATCAAAATAAAAAATAGGGGTGGCTGGGATTTGAACCACAAATCCAGTGAATGTGGGTATGCATTGCTAACCAACTCGGCTGGCTACTTGTTTGTGATATATTTAGGCGCAGGGCCAACATGAAGTCGTCCTCAATAGATGTTGAAAACAGAGGTTCAAAAAACAAAAATTGAAAAAGTGCAGACACTGTGATTTGATCTCACGATCTCCTGATGGATAAGAGTGGAGCTATTCGTTGCGACTATACTCACGCCCATGTTGAAAAGTAGTGACAATCTATATAAACTCTAAATGCCAGAACGGATCTAGGAAAAAGAAACAAAGCTTCAGTTTGATGGAAGTTGCACACAACTGGGAAATAGAGGACGGCGGCGTGATGTTTCGATGAAGAAGGCGGGCACAGAGGTCGGGAATGGATACATGGGAATGCACGGGTACAGATCCGAATGGGACAGGCTCCGACGGCTATGCTGCGCTTGACCGGTTGTGCTGACATTCCTGTGCAGAGAGAGGGAGAGAGAGATACATAGAGGGATGAGAGAATTAGCTGAACAAGGAAAGAGGAAAGGCTAGGGGAGATCATGAACCCCTACTGGTCATTGGTGGAGCATGAGTTGTGGTGCGAGGTGGGGTTGAGAGGAGAGGAGGGTAGGTTAGGGGCGATGGGGCACCTAGTGACGATGCGAGGGCTCAAAGAGGAGGCGCCATGGTCGTTCCTCAACAAAGAGAGACTGATGAGGACATTTCTAAGTTCAATATGATCAAAAATATTTCATATGCGTATTTATTTGAGGTGATTCCTGATAAAAGTTATGCAATAATTTATTTATGCTATACAGAATAATAGTACTTCACCTCTTTTTGTTTCATGACCAATTCCTGAATTTCCAGAAACTTGTACAATCGAGATATGAAAATAAGGGAAAAAGATACATTTAGGTGCTATTCAAGAAGTTCTCTCATCTCACATTTAGCCCAAAAGAAAATAGAGTCAAAGTCTCTCACGTTCCGGACTCAGATTCGAAGTACACACACATACATGTCTCAAAATGCCAAGAACTTTTGCCTCTGGACTCTGAATTGTGTGATTTTTTATGTTGGAAAGTAGATTTCATGTATGTTCCAACCCAGTTGGGATCACATTCAAATTCGTCCGGATCGTGGAGACTCTAACGAAACAATCTACTGTGGAAGCAGAATACGAGTCAAACTATAAGTCCAAAGGTGTTGCATCACTTCCACTTGGGCCCATAAGCTTTGTACGGCCTAGGGTTAGTTTTGGGCTGACATTGGTTGTCCTCCCACTTCCTTGGCCTCCACTCTTTGCTTCTATATAAGTAGATGAACCTAGTAGCTTTTTGTGGGGGATCTGTTTAGTTAAAATATAGCAATTGCAACTTTGTGTACTTCGTTTGTGTCCAACGACCAGACCAAGACCGGTTTTGGATCCCCTCCTTTATAAATACTTCATCTGTATTCGCAATATTCATACTGCATTATCATATTCTTGCTTGTTATTCATTTTCATAGAGGAATAGACCTTCATGGTTAGGTTGATCATGATCCGCCATGGTCAATAACGTCTTGGAGTTGGTTTAGCGATTGCTAAGGCGCTATGTCATGCACGTTTGTAGTCGGATCACTAAAGTCATCCCCACCAAATTGATATTTATCATCTCATCAAAAAATCAGAACCCTCGCCTCTACCAAGTGGTATTAGTTGTCAGGTTGCTTAGTAAGGATTTCTAGTTATCCCTAAATTATATTTATTTTTCTTACCTACTATCCAAGAAAAAACCACAAAAAAGTTAGATATATTTATCCTTGGTCCAAGCCTGTCTAGGTCTTTGCAATTTTCTTTTCAATGCTTGCATTGTTGAATTATCGGTTGCATCATCGTGTCAAGTTGATGGTCTTAGTGTCTAGTTCCTTTAGAGTTTTGAGTTTTGTTCACATTAGTTATTCCATCGCTGCATCATCACCCCTTGCGTTGTTGCCCACCACCATCCATCAACTTTCACCACGTGCTCCTATTATTCATTGTCATTATCATACTTGAGTTCCTTCGCATCTATGCTTGATCCAATCCACATCTTATTTGGTTTGTTGGAGAGAAGAAAAAAAGTGAGAGAAAAAATGAACTAAACAATAAAAATGAGGGAGAGATAAAAAAAGAGAGAAGAAAAAATTTAGAGAAGAGAAAAAAACAAATTTCGGATTTACGTAGACTTAATCTGATATCTCAATTCGGATTGAAATTTGTTTTGCACATTGTCTAGTAAAACATGTATATATTCCTCATATGAAGTCCGTTTTGGCTCCACAAGTACTCAAATTCAATCTGTGGATGAGACGCATCTAAATAGTTCATCAGTCATATTCATTATTGCCACTTCAAAATCGAGTTCTAAATAGGATTTGCCCTCCGAAGGTCGCAAACACAGTTTGTCAATATTTTTCTAGTCTGTTTCCGGATTTTTTTGATTCCTCGTAAGAACTTAGAACTGATTGATTCTTTTTGAATTGGAAATCTTGAGTCATTAGCATTCTTGAGAAAATATATCAAATATTTGGCGTAATATTTTTGACAGGAAAGTTGTAGAGAGAGTTTGGTATATCCTGCTTGGTTGGCTTTTATCATCATTGTCTTTACTGCCATGTGATCTTCACTTATATCTTTCTATGCAGAGCTACTTCATATCGTCCATTGCTGGTATTTGTGCTTTGTCGTGACTCCGCTACTGTTCTAGGCTCGTGTCTCTAGTATGGTCTATCCTAGGACAAGCATAGTACCATTGTCGAGCTTTTATTCAAGGTTGCATCTCCAAATTAATTATTGCTAATCGTTTGATACCATATATTATTATTCCAAGCTCCACATATTTCTACACTGTGTATACATACATTCACATGGAAATCGCTTTACTCAATCTTCGGAGATATCGACACCGTCTGTTGCCGGTCACCACCAGCTGCATGGTAAGAATTTGTAAGACATTGATATTTGCTTTACTATGAGCATTTTACCCCACATCCCAACAGTTCATAGGAGCAATATTCTTGGATTTTTGTTTATTGTTTCTACTAGTCATGACAGGATCCAGAGTTATCACTTCATGAGCTTCTTCGATTGTGGGAGACGTTCCACCACAACAACTGTTGCCTGAGGTGCAAATAGATCCAAATGCACATGATTAGGTTAATGTTTCCATACCACCATTTAATGGCCATTTCAGACCTGCTTTATATATTGAATGGGAGTTTGAAATAAATGATATATTTGCCTCCCATAATTTTGCTAAACATAAGAAAGTTAAGGTCGCAGTTAGTTCTTTCACTGGTTATGCTTCAGTTTGGTGGAGCGGATATTGTCTTTTACACCCTCATTATATACCTACTACATGGGATTATTTGAAGCTTTCCATGAGACACAGATTTGTTCTTGCTTATTATACTCGTGACATGATTAAAAAGTTAAAACATTTAAAATAAGGTAGTGACACTATAAGGGAATTCTCTTACCTTAGTGTTTTGGTGATGATCACACCTCACTATGGTATCCAATCGTGTGTCAAGTTATTCAGCTACTCCATGTGCGACATAAGACGATTGGGCATTCCCTTTGGACGGAAAAGAACAAGGATGGTGTTCTCTATGCATTTATTTTCTTTGGTCGTAGGGATCTCGTATTATTAAAAGGGAATCCTCATTGGAAGGTCTTGGGGTGAACCAATACACGTACACATCCTTGGCACCCACCTCATACCCGTCCATCAGAGAGAGAGAGGCACTGCTTTCCTTCCATGAAGGTCGGTTGTGCCGCTGGCCCTAGCTGTTTTATAGCTCCCTCTTGTCATCCGGCATAACCTCCACCCTAGGGGTGATACCCTGGGGGTACTGCCTCCAGTTGGTCTCCGACGGTGGTACTGCTGCCTCCGGGAGGTTGTACCACCAATAGCTGGGTGACCTTGGGTGGCAGCCCTGGGCGGTTGTACCGGCCTAGCACCGAGATCCAACCGGACACGGTTCTGTTGTGCTGTAGTTGTCGGGCAGATGTGGGATGATTGTATCGATATATTAATACCGACCGGTGCTACCGGTTTCTCAAGCGGTTGTACCTCTCAGGACTTTGTCTTGTCCCGCACTGGAGTCGAGCGGTTGTACAGGGGAGGAACCATCGCCTCAGATTCTATTTTGACGCGGTTGTTGGCCGATGGTTGGGCTGTTGTTTCGGTCCTGCCGGTTCTACCGCCAGCATCACCGCTTGTACCACTACCATGTAAAACGGATGTAACGGTTGGAAAGTGGGGGCCCTAAATAAAGAGGGGATTCTTCCACGTCCACCTTATCTCTTAACTCTCTTCACCATTAATGCTCTTCAAGCTTTGTTGCCCGATCTCTCTCTATCCACTCGAACTTGTTGATTTGCATGGGATTGAAGGAGGAGACCTAGATCTACACTTCCACCAAAGGAAAATTGATTCCCCCATACTTTCTTGTGTGGATTTTTTTACACTTGGGTGTTTGAGCACCCTAGACGGAAGAGGTCACCTCGAAGCCATACTCCATTGTGGTGAAGCGTCGTGGTTTCGTTGGGAGCCTCTAATTAAGTTGTGCAGAGGGCCCAACCTTATTTTTAAAGGTTCGGTTGTCGCCTTCAAGTGCACCACTAGTGGAATCACGACATATCACTGGTGTGACGGCGTGAGGAGAATACGGTGGCCCTAGTGGCATCTTGGGGAGCATTGTGCCTCCACACCGCTCCAACGGAGATGTACTTCCCTTCAAAGGGAAGGAACTTCAGTAACACAACCTTGTCTCCAACAGATCCACTTGTGGTTATTTCTTACCTTTTGTTTGTGCAAGCTTATATCATTTCGTTGTTGTAGCTAGCTTCATATAGGTTGTTCACCCAGTTGCATATCCACACATCCTATTTGTTTGTAAACCTAATTTGCTAACAAAAGCCTAAAATTTTGGAGTTGCCTATTCACCCCCTCTAGTCAACCATATTCCTTCCAACCAGTAACAGAGCCTCATATCTTTATGAAGAGTTTCACCACCTCAAGAGTATGGTTGAGGACAGGGAGTAGATGGTTGAACTCCCTGAGATCGTGGGTGTGAACACGGTCTCTCGTGAGGATTTTAATGAGGTCATGTCCTCGCTTAAATCCTCCATGACGAACGAGGTCAAATCCATGTTTAAATAACTCCTTCAGGGTATCAAACTTTGTATCGATCCATTGCTAGTGGTTAATCCCACTAACTCATCATCGGATTTCGACTCCGAAAATGTGGGGCTAGCACTGACTAGAACAAGCTACCTCAAGGAACTAGTGGGATTGGTACCTTTGCCTCGGTGCCCCCTCCCATGGTCTATGGAGGACCGGTGCACCACCACTTATAGTTAATCTTGGTCCTCCTCCTAATCTTGTTAAGGATGATTTCGCTAATTGGGTTTTTCATATCAAGTCTCATTAGGATCACAACTCAACACAACTTTGGAGAATCATTGAGCAAGGGTACTACACAGATGATCCACGCAACCTCACTCCAAGAGGAGAGGTTGACAATCAACTCAATCTCTCCTCGTTGTTCATGCTTCAAGCATCTATCCCTGTTGAAGATCTTGCTCACTTTCGTCCTTCCAGTCATGCTAAGGATTGCAAGGAAAACATTGTCTCCATGTACAAGGGTAGCTCAAGCATTCAATGGTCCAACTTTGAAGTGGTTCTTGATGATTGCAATGAATTTGAGATGCTCGACGATGAAGAACCTCGTGAGATCTACCGGAGAGTCACAACTCTTTCTATTGCTCTTAAAGATCATGGAAGCAAGGATGTGGATGACAATTGGATCAAGCGGAAGTTCCACAAAGCCATCATGCCAATCAACAAGTCCATGTCCTTCGTCATCCGACAAAGGCCAAATGTTCACTCCTTGTCATAGGGTGATGTGTTGGATGAATTCATTGCAAAGAACTTCTTGAACAAGACTGCCGACAACGCTCTAGCTCGTGTTCAATGGTCAAAGAAGTCTTCACCCAACCTTGCCTTGAAGGCCAAGGTCATTCAAGAATAAGAAGAAGAGGAAGAAGGAGAGAGTTGCCCCGAGGACACCAAATATGCATACCATGAGCACATGGCCCTTGCGCCAAGGCAATTTTGGGGCAACAAGAGGAACTCGAAACCCAACTTCTCCAAGAACAACTCAAGTGGATCAAAAGGCAAGCAACGTGTGAGGACGTGCTACAATTGTGGTAATGTGAGTCACTTCGTGGTGGATTTCCCATATGAGAAGAGGGAAGACAATGGTGGCAAACTCATTCGCAAAGATAAGGCCAAGTCCATGCCCAACAAGAACAATTTCACCAGGAAGGTGCCTCATGATGTCTACTATGTAACTATTTTCTTGTAGACTCGTGTTAGGCTTCCAAGCGTAGAGTTTTGTAGGACAGTAGAAAATTTCCCTCAAGTGGATGACCTAAGGTTTATGAATTTGTGGGAGGCGTAGACTCATGTTGTGCCTCTCGAACAACACTGCAACCAAATAACAAAGTGTCTCTTGTGTCCCCAACTCACCCAATACAATGGTAAATTGTATAGGTACAGTAGTTCAGCAAAGAGATGGTGATACAAGTGTAATATGGATGGTAGATATAGGTTTTGTAATCTACAAATATAGAAAATAGCAAGGTAACTAATGATAAGACTGAGCACAAACGGTATTGCAATACTTAGAAACAAGGCCTAGGGTTCATACTTTCACTAGTGCGAGTTCTATTTGAGTACTGACATAGTTGAATCATATGTAAATCCCTCACGTGCGACAAATAGTTCACTCCAAAGTCACAAATGGCGGAGAACAAACGAAGAAATTATTTTAGGGTACGAAACCACCTCAAAGTTATCTTTTTCGACCAATCTTATCAGCTATCCCTATAAGTGTCATGAACAGCCCTAGAGTTCGTACTAAAATAACACCTGAAGATACACATCAACCAAAATCCTAATGTCACCTATATACTCTAGTGTCACCATGAGTACCCATGGGCTTCATTATACGATATGCATCACACATTTTTAGATTCATCATGTTCAATCCAACGCAAAGAACTTCAAAGGGTACCACAACGTTTCTACTAGAGAGTCAAGACTAAAACATGTGCCAACCCCTATGCATAGATTCCCAAGGTCACGGAACCCACAAGTTGAGCACCGAAACATACATCAAGTTGATCAATAGAACATCCCATTGTCACCAAAGAGATCCCATCACAAAAAATACATCAAGTGTTCTCATATCCTTTAAAGACTCAATCCGATAAGAAAACTTCAAAGGGAAAACTTAGTTGATCACAAGAAGATAGAGAGGGGAAAACTCCATATAATTCATCTATATTAATAAAGCTCTTGGTACATCAAGATCGTGTCATATCAAGAACATGAGAGAGAGAGAGAGCAAACACATAGCTACTGGTATATACCCTCAGCCCTGAGGGTGAACTACTCCCTCCTCGTTATGCGGACCGCCGGGATGAGGAAGATGGCCTCCGGTGAAGATGGCCCCCTGCGGCAGGGTGCCGGAGAGGGCTCCCGATTCATTTTTCATGGCTACAGAGGCTTGCGGCAGCGAAACTCCCGATCTAGGTTTCTTTCTGGGTTTTTTTGTATTTATAGGAATGTTTGGCGTCGGTCTCATGTCAAGGGGACTACCGAGGGGCCCAAAAGCCAGGGGCACGCCCTAGGGGGGCGCACCCCTAGGCTTTCGGCTGCCTCGGGACTCCTCTGTGATATCTTTTTGCTCCAGTATTTTTTATATTTTCTGAAACTATTTTGCGGAAATTTTCAGCCTATTTCGAAGAAGTTTTATTTCTGCACAGAAAATGACACCATGGTAGTTCTGCTGAAAATATCGTCAGTCCAGGTTAGTTCTAATAAAATCATACCAAAATGATATAGAATTATTGTAAACATGGCATCAATACTTCATAAATTATAGATACGTTGGAGACATATCACCTCACAAGGTGATGGTGGCCCAAGAAGAATATGCTTCCGATGATGAAGTTGGTGATGAAGAAACTAGTGGAGAAGGAACGACAATAGCTACAGTGGCTATTACGTCCTCTACCCCAACTAAGGCGTCTCTCTTCGTTGCCCCAAATGATAACCACATTGCTAGGTGCCTTATGGTCAAAGGTATCACCAAGGTAACATCCAACATCAAAACCTGTAACATTAAAACTTCTCTATCTACCACTTCTTCTTTGTTGGATTGTGTGGGCGAACATGAGGTGGCGAAGGAGAATGAGAATGAGTTTGACAAATTCTTGAGTAAACTCAAAGGTGAATCCAAGAAGCACTTTGTTTCTCTCTTGGAACAAATTGGTGAGGCCAATGATATCATTGAGTCTCAAGAGGAATCTCTCGAGGAATTGAGGGGGCATAGCCATGACTATGCTGATAAAATAGCGGATCTTTCCATTCCTCTTGAAGAAGAGTGTAACATCCCAAATTTTGGAATGTTGTAATAAATATTAGAATGAGTGTTTGTTTGATTGAGTGATTGAATTTGAGTGAAATTTGAAACTTTTAAAAACTTTTGAATGAGTGGGAATGACATGACTTTCCCATGTGCTTTTGAATTCAAATTCAATTCCATTTCAAATGAGTGAGAGAAGATAACATGACTTCTTCATAAACAAGGAATTTCAAAAGTGGAGTTGAAAATCTCTGAATTTTTCTTTTTGGAATCCATTTCATATTTGGTTCCATTTTAAATTTTGAAAGAATTCAAATTCCCTTGATACAATTTTGAGAGGAGTAATATGCCACTCCAAACCAGGGGCCATTTGAATATTATTTGAATATATGAATCTCAAAAAAACTATTTCTGAAATATTTCATATTAGGTTTCAAAGCCATTTTTGAAATTGTTTAAAAAAATTATTTCTCTCCTAAAAATAAAATATATGGAAAATAGGGTAAAATGATTCCCTTGAGTATAAAAATGGAGATAAATGAATTTGAAGCCATTTTGGTATTTTTTAAACGTTTCATTTGCATTTTATTTAAAACAGTAGCATTGTTTGAATTTGCTGATTTTGTAGGAACTTTATTTGACAACAAACATATATGTCTATATAAAAGTATTTTAGTTTTGCTTTTGTTCAATTTCCTTTTCTGTTATGTTTCATAAAAGAAAAAAATCCTTTAATAGGAAACCCCTGAGGCCCAAAAGGAGATTTTCAGCCGGTACCCTCTTTGCTAGATCCGAAATCAGATCAGATCGGCCGCCAGATTCCCTCCTGCGCTCCCCTCTCCCACTGACGTGCTAGGCCCATCGCCCGACCGCATCGTCCCCATGGTCTTCTCTTTCCTTACCCCGCTCCCCTTCCTTACCGACGAGATCTCGCCGGAGCAAGCGAAATCGCACGTGGTGCCCTTCCATCTAGGCGCCCTGATGCCCTAGCTATTTAAGCCACCAACCCCGCATCCCGTTCCGCCCGAATACTGCTCGCTCGCACCCCACCCTCGACTGCGATCGCTCGCAGGATATAGCCACGCCTGCCACGCCTGCCGCGGCATTTCTGAACTGCTGCTCGACGCTGACCCCCAGAGCCATCACACTCACCACCATCCGCCTTGCCACACTGACCCGAATACCCCGTCTCGTAAATCGAGATTAAAACCCCCCGGAGCCCCCTCATCGTCGACGCCCGAGCACCACCACCGCTCAACCCCCTCGCCCCCGAGCCACACCGAGGTCCCCATCGTCGTCATCATGCTCGTCTGCATCGCCTGGTGCTGACGCCGTCACTGGAGGACCACCGGAGACGTATCCCCATCGACCTCACCGCCTCGGCCTCGCTGGAACCTTGCCGGAGACCTCCTCCACCGCGATAAGTCGCTGGAGCCCTTTCTCAGTATTAGATCTAGGGTGAACGGCCATGATTAGAATGTAGTTTTGAATATAAATGCCAAAACGTTTCCTGTTCGAAGACGACCGTCCACTTGTTTATTTTGCACACGCACAGGCCTCGGCCAATTACAGCCTGCCACGTAGTCCCTTCCGATAGATAGGATTTTTGTTTTCTTTTAGTTTCTGTTTTAGAAATTGAATAACTATTAGGATCTTTAGTATTTTTGAGTGATTCTTTTTGCATGCGGTCACAAATTTTATCTAGTTTCTGTAGATATAAAGTTTGGCAGTATTTTAATAACTTAAATTTCAATTCAAACAGATTTGATTCAAATCTTATTTTCTGAATATCTTCAGTTTAAAAATAGATTTCGAGTTGATTCTTTTTT
This sequence comes from Hordeum marinum, assembly GCA_022496015.1. Taxonomy (NCBI): domain Eukaryota; kingdom Viridiplantae; phylum Streptophyta; class Magnoliopsida; order Poales; family Poaceae; genus Hordeum; species Hordeum marinum. The sequence goes on from CM039677.1 coordinate 195,763,340, forward strand.
CTACTGGTCAATAGTGATCTTATTTATCAGTAGCTAGAATTTGAGAATTTGTGGAATATTATAAATTAGGGTTTCCAGCAAAATATACTCGGTTTTAGTCCTTTTAGGTTTATTTCTAGTTCTTTTGTTTTAATTGTTTTTAATTTATTTTATATTAATTTAGTTGACAAGTTTTATCTTCTTTTATGTTAGTTAGCAATCTTATTTCAAGAAAGTTATTTTTAGGTCATTTATTATTATTTGGTTGCATGAATTCAATTCAAGTTAAATCATAACTTGCAAAATGATTTCATTGCTAGTATGATTTGATATTTGAAAATATTTTTATAAATTGTTTTATAAGTTTTAACTTCGGTTAATTTAGTTGTTTTATATTTTGTTTTCTCTTATTGTTTTTCTTGTTTTATATTATAGTGTTTACTTGTTGTTAAGTTATTAGGCAAAAACTTATGTTGTTCAGTGTATTGTTTTCTTAGTTCTTAGTTGTTCTTCAAAAGTAATCTGTTTGGTAGAAAAATATTTACTAAAATACTTTGTTTTGTTACTATTGAAAATAGTTGTTTGTAGGGAAAACAAGTCTTGGTTGTTTTGTTTAAGTTTTGTTGTTTTAACTTTTGTCTTAAGCATTTCCTTCATCACAACCCTTTTGTGTTTTGGTTTTGTGTTACCTTTTTGATTGTTAGTATTGATTACTAGTATGATTGCTTATATGAATGCAATGTTTGATTATTTAGATTTTCATCGGAGAGTGACGAATAGTTCTATCAAGTTATTTTCTGAGAGCGATATTTTCTTAATCAACAGTACAGGCAAGTTCACTTTGATCATCTTACATTACCTATGTTTTATTTGCATTAGAATCAATCTTTCTATCACACATCCAGTAGGTTATTGAGCTTGAACTTGTAGTAGTATCATGAGGTAGGAGAAACCCAACACCCTGTTACCATTGCCCGGGAAGGGACGTTACTTCACAATTGCTACGCTTTAGTAGACGAGGTTGGTTGTGAGATTCAGGACTGTTATGAGGTTAATTAATTATCTCAAGACCTGCATGATGATCAAGATCTCAAGACTTCAAGGACTCAATATACCTCTGGGTGGATTCGACATGCATTTTGGCAGCCTGATATCTATCGTGGTTATGCCCGGGAATTCTGGAATCTACCTGTGATCATCCCAACGGAATGCTACCCAGGCTCAAAGAGATGGATGGATACTTTAAGGTCAGAAAGCTTACGTGTGCAACCGCAAGTTAATACGGGATCTGGCTTGGTTGACCCTAGTGATGACTTCGGTAGGTCAGTTGCTACGAGATGTAGAAGAACGATAGGATTTGGATGGGCACTGACTTTCTATCCAAGGATCACTTTGGAAGACCATGTTTCGATCGTCCCGTTCTCAAACACCAGGCAGTGCAAGGACATAATAGGAAGGATTGATTCTTGCGGGTAAAGAGTACAAACCTCTGTAGAGTGTCAAACTAATCGATTAGCCGTGTCCCCGGTTACGGACAACATGAGCACCGGAGATGATACTATCACCAATTCTCAACACAATTAATAAATTTTATGATGAGTGGGTCTATTGATAATTTTTTGGGACATGAGAATTGGTTGGTGGAACCATCTCATTAACAACCAACTGTTTGTAGTGATTTCTGTTTCACTCCTTTGTTGTAGGGAAAATAAAACCAGCTTTTCTGAAAAACTCAAACACAGAGCCACAAAGCCTTTTTCATATAGAATAGCCTTTATCATTCTTTCTTTGTTGATCTTGCCGGTACATTCAACATACTGACCTACACAGCTGCAACGTCTTATGTTGCAGATACTTTTCTACGACGAGTAAGAGTACGATTCGGGGTTACGGTCTACACTCAACCTGCCATTGGTGTTTATTGGGACTCCACTCCCGTTGACTGTTTTTGCTGTGATTAAATGGTATATATCAACTTTACGCTATTTACATGTGATTGCACTTTGATATATACACTGATGTACTGTGTGTGCCAGCATACTGATCCGGGGATGGCACTAACACATAGAGGCTTGACTCGTTTTGATTCAGGTCGCTACAGAAATGGTATCAGAGCACATGTTGACTGTAGGACGTGATACTAGACAACTGGAAACCCCATAGGACAGGATATCTCTCATACCTTATCCCCCCCCCCCAAAAAAACTTCTACTTCTCATCCCTTATGATTTTTATCAAATAGTTACATAATACCCTTGTCTCTTTGACTACTCGGAGGAATCAACTCATTGTCACTTCAACCAGGACAAGATATCGGATAGCTGATGACCAACTCAGACAAGGATGTATTTCACTATGGAAAGAGATAAAAAATTAATTGAAGACTATAAGGACGTGAAGAAATTGAAGACCATGAAGCGTTTCAAAGATTTTATGCCCGCCCTAGAAGACCAAACCCTTGTTGCATACCCACGTTAGATATCGTGATGTGTGAGCTGTCATTTGTGTGCATTTTTTTTTGACTGCCACAAATAAAACATATTTTCAAAACTATTGTTTCTATTGTGTGTATATCCCTCTATTTCCCGAGTATCTCATCCTCAAAACCTTTGCCCCAATAGATGGTGAATGAAGCTAGACTTGTATTCTGTGGACCAATGACCTAGTTGGAGGCAGAAGTATGGATTCAAAACATGGAAAATAGCTTCGGGAGCGACTCGATTGCAAAGAAATATGAGGTTCAATACTCTATTCAGTATTTTACCCAAAGTGCTACAACTTGGTGGAAAATGCATTAAGCCATACAAGGATGTAATGGAGCAAAAACCTAGGAGGAATTCAAGAAAACTCTGTTAAGATCCCGTCTCATCCGGAAGCACTATGACAGCCCTATGAAGAAGACTTGTGCATGAGAGATCTGTGGAGAAATAGGACACACCCAGGAAGAACACAAGGATGGATGCCCTCATTGTGAAGCAAATCATCCAGCCAATTAATGCCCAACTAGTGAGGTGACTTGTTTCTTATGTGAAGAAACCACCCACTACCCAGCTCAGTGTCACTTTTATCTAGGGTACGACAAGTTGTCAAGCAATAGAAAGAGGCCCTTAGTGAAAACTTTGAGGAACCTCTGATGAGTATGCCCGTGCCAATGACGACAAAAGATGTACCATTTTTAGATACCTCTATAGAGAACTGCACCAAGTCATGTTATTCATGTGGAGAAGAAGGGCATATCTCACAGGACTGTCCAAAGAAATATCTGGAAGAATTCTCGACAGAAATGTTTGGGTATGATCCTTAGGAAATAGAAGCTATGATCTATACACAAGGGTCTAGGAAGAAGAGAAAGTGTGTCAGGAACAAACAAGCCCCTGAACAAAAGGACCTAAGTCATATTAGATGTTTCAAGTGTAAGGATATGGGTCACTACGCCAATATGTGCCCAGGAAAGGAACCAAGAACCCAAGGAGCAAACACCAACTTCAAGAAGCCTCGAGACTTCTCAGTAGTCATCTATTGTCATTGGAAGGAAGCAGGACATTATGCTAGTGAATGTCCGAAGGAGAAGAAAGCAAGAATGGAGGAGTAAGTTTTGAGATGGCAATATGTTTTCATGAGATTATGGAGTTCAATTTTGTAACGGAAGTCTCTGAGATTGTAATAACTTCATAAATCATTCAAATTTATTGAGTCCCAATTTTTCCATGTTGGTATATATGAGTTGTTACTCTATGAATAAAGATCTCCGACCATTTTTGAGGATACGAGAGAGTATGGTCTATGCAGGCATATGTACATTTCATTTTAAGTGTGGTATTAACCAGTAAAACCACATGATCCATGGAATAAGAAAGTGCAATATTGCCAAGGAGGCTGGATTCAAATGAAAATAGTTAAAGGTAATGTTGTACCATATCAAACTATGTGGATGACAACATTAGTGACAAAGTACATTTGAAGTTGGAATCTTGAGAAAAGGAACGATTGTGATGAAATAATACCCAAGGTTAAACCGACCAATGGGAAGGAAAATGAATTACATGGAGTGGAATAAGTCTGTGATTTATTGCCTCAAGGGTATGATGGAGTGAACTGAAGGTAATGTTGGAATATGAAACGATAGTAAGCCCAAGGGTGAGTTAAAGTTGTTCAAGTATTTCAAGTGAGCCCACAACTCACAGACCTCAGGATTGATACAGATCAAGTACTACCTTTATAAAGGAAGAAACTTGGAGAAGCTATGACTGTTCAGCAAACATTTTTCTTACGAGGATACGAAACCCCGAGAGATGTGAAGAAACGATAGATGTTTTGTTCAGCTTGCAGAATCAATGGATTTATCCGAACTTCCTTCGTTGACAAGAGAAATTTCTGCAACGCTTGTGAGGAAGCCCAAGTGTTAGAATACGAGATTCGTTGTACCTTATACAGAGTAATGATTTGGGTGCGGAATGGATTGATCACCATGATGACTTACTCTTATCATTCACTCTTGTTATTCGAAATGGTAAATCTGAGTGACTTACCCATTGTAAAGAGACGACATTCTTTGAAGCTCTTGTTTAAGCCTTAGAATGGTATGATGTAAACCCCTTGTACATGGCAGTTGTTGCCACGCGTTGGAATTTTACGTTGAGGAATAAAACCAAGACCCATTTCACTGCAGGAACCACTAATAGTAGGCCACCATGAGATCTTCGATAAGTTATTTAGAATGATAACGAGACTGTAAGTTAAGAAGATCTAATAACGAAAGAACTTTGTATTGACCAAGGAAACACTGGATTCTCGAGGAAACATTATGGTTAACGGAAGATCATCACCAATGGAGTTAATGTGGAGAATGGTAAGAGACAAACATTGCCAAGGACCCTACAGGATTGTTATGATTTTTGAGGGACCAGTAACTCTCATTTTAAGTGTGGTAGCCCCACACTTCCACGTCAATGGAATTGCTAGAAGACCCCAAACCCTAACCATTTCTTGCTAGCCCTTTCGAATCTCGAGGACGAGATTCATTTTAAGTGTTGTAGGTTTGTAACATCCCAAATTTTGGAATGTTATAATAAATATTAGAATGAGTGTTTCTTTGTTTGAGTGATTGTATTGGAGTGAAAATTTGAAACTTTTAAAAACTTTTGAATTAGTGGGACTGGCATGACTTTCCCATGTGCTTTTGAATTCAAATTTAATTCCATTTCAAACCAGTGAGAGAAGATAACATTACTTCTTCATAAACAAGGAATTTGAAAAGTGGAGTTGAAAATCTCTGAATTTTTCTTTTTGGAATCCATTTCATATTTGGTTCCATTTTAAATTTTGAAAGAATTCAAATTCCCTTCATAAAATTTTGAGAGGAGTGATATGACACTCCAAACCAGGAGCCATTTGAATCTTATTTGAATTTATGAAACTCAGAAAATCTATTTCTGAAATATTTCATCTTAGATTTCAAAGCCATTTGTGAAATTGGTTTATAAAAATTTATATCTCTCCTAAAAATAAAATATATGGAAAATAGGGTAAAATGATTCCCATGAGTATAAAAATGGAGATAAATGAATTTGAAGCCATTTTGGTATTTTAAAAATGTTTCATTTGCATTTTATTTAAAACAGTAGCACTGTTTGAATTTACTGATTTTGTAGGACATTTATTTGACAGCGAAAATATGTTCATGATATAGGAAATCTTTTTCTAGTCATTTTAATATATCATATTTCTATATAAAAGTATTTTAGTTTTCCTTTTATTCAATTTCCTGTTCTGTATTGTTTTAGAAAAGGAAAAAAATCCTTTAATAGGAACCCCCCGAGGCCCGAAAGGAGATTTTCAGCCCGTATCCCCTTTGCCAGATCCGAAATCAGATCGGATCGGCCACCCGATTCCCTCCTGCGCTCCCCTCTCCCACTGACGCGCTGGGCCCACCACCCGACCGCATCCTCCCCACAGTCTTCTCTTTCCTTACCCCGCTCCCCTTCCTTACCGATGAGATCTCGACGGAGCAAGTGAAATCCTGTGTGGTCCCCTTCCATCTGGGTGTCGTGATGCCCTGGCTATTTAAGCCACCAACCCCGCATCCTCTTCCGCCTGAATGCTGCTCGCTCGCGCCCTACCCTCGCCCGCGATCGCTCGCCGGAGATAGCCACGGCTGACGCGCCATTGCCGAACTTCTGCTCGATCCCGACCCCCAGAGCCATCACACTCACCACCATCCGCCTTGCCGCACTAACCCGAACACCTTGTCTAGTAACCCGAGATCAAAACTGCCCAGAGCCCCCTCGTCGTCGACGCCCGAGAACCACCGCCGCTTACGAGGTTGCCCCGCTCAACCCCATCGCCCCCGAGCCACACCGAGGTCTCATCATCGTCATCGCGCTCGTCCGCATCGCTTGGTGTTCACGCTATCACAGGAGGACCACCGGAGACGTATCCCTGTCGACCTCGCCGCCTCGGCCTCGTCGAAACCTCGCTGGAGACCTCCTCCACCGTGATAAATCACCGGAGCCCTTTCTCAGCGTTAGATCTAGGGTGAACGGCCACGATTAGAACGCAGTTTTGGTTATAAATGCCAAAATGTTTTCTGTTACAAGACGACCGTCCGCTTGTTTATTTCGCACACGCACAGGCCCCGTCCAATCACAGCCTGCCACGTAGCCCCTTCCGATAGATAGGATTTTTGTTTTCTTTTAGTTTCTGTTTTTAGACACAAATAGTTTCTGTTTTTGAAATTGAATAACTATTAGTATTTTTAGTATTTTCGAGTGATTCTTTTTGCATGTTGTCGCAAAGTTTATCTAGTTTCTATAGATATAAAGTTTGGCTATATTTGAATAATTTAAATTTGAATTCAAACAGATTTGATTCAAATCTTATTTTCTGAATATCTTGAGCTTAAAAAAAGATTTTGAGTTGATTCTTTTTGCTACTACTCACTTGTGATCTTATTTATCCATAGGCAGAATTTGAGAATTTTGAGAATATTATCAATTAGGGTTTCAAGCAAAACAGACTTTGTTTTACCTAATAGGTTTATTTCAAGTTCTACTGTTTTTATTTTTTTATTTTTTTTATATTAATTATTTGACAAGTTTTATCTTCTTTTATGTTAGTAAGCAATCTTATTTCAACCAAGTTATTTTTAGGTCATTTATTATTATTTGGTTGCATGAAATCAATTCACGTTAAATCACAACTTGCAAAATGATTTCATTGCTAGTATGATTTCATATTTGAAAATATTTTTATAAATTGTTTTATAAGTTTTAACTTCGGTTAATTTAGTTGTTTTATATTTTGTTTTCTCTTATTGTTTTTCTTGTGTTATATTTTATTGTTTTCTTGTTGTTAAGTTATTACGCAAATACTTATGTTGTTGAGTGTATTGTTTTCTTAGTTCTTAGTTGTTCTTCAAAAGTAATCCTTTTTCTAGCAAAATATTTACTAAAATACTTTGTTATATTTTACCTTGTTTTTGTTTTGTTACTATTGAAAATAGTTGTTTGTAGGGAAAACTAGTCTTGGTTGTTCTGTTGAAGTTTTGTTGTTTTAACTTTTGTCTTAAGTATTTCCTTCATCACAACCCTTTTGTGTTTTGGTTTTGTGTTAACTTTTTGATTGTTAGTATTGATTGCTAGTATGATTGATTAGATGAATGCAATGTTTGATTATATAGATTTTCATTGGAGAGTGACGAATAGTTCTATCAAGTTATTTTCTGAGAGCGATATTTTCTTCATCAACAGTACAGTCAAGTTCACTTAGATCATCTTACATTACCTATGTTTTATTTGCATTAGAATCAATCTTTACATCACACATCCAATAGGTTATTGAGATTGAACTTGTAGTAGTATCATGAGGTAGGAGAAACCCAACACCATGTTACCATTGCCTGGGAAGGGACGTTATTTCACAATTTCCATGCTTTAGTAGACGAGGTTGGTTGTGAGATTCAAGACTGTTGTGAGGTTAATTAATTATCTCAAGACATGCATGATGATCAAGACATCAAGACTTCAAGGACTCAATATACCTATGGGTGGATTGGTCATGCATTTTGGCAGCCTGATATCTATCATGGTTATGCCCGGGAATTCTGGTATCTACCTGTGATCATCCCAACGGAATGCCACCGAGGCTCAAAGAGATGGATGGATACTTCATGGCTGGAAAGCTTACATGTGCAACCGCAAGTCAATATGGGCTCTGGCTTGGTTGACCCTAGTGACGACTTCGGTAGGTCAGTTGCTACAGGATGTGGAAGAACGGTAGGATTTGGATGGGCACTGACATTCTATCGTAGGATCACTATGGAGGACCATATTTCAATCATCCCGTTCTCAAACACCAGGCAGTGCGAGGACAGAACAGGAGGGATCCATTCTTGCGGGTAAAGTGTACAAACCTCTGCAGAGTGTCAAACTAATCGATTAGCCGTGGCCCCGGTTATGGACAACATGAGCACCGAAGATGATACTATCAGCCATTGTCAACACAATTAATAAATTTTATGATGAGTGGGTCTATTAAGAATTTTTTGGGACACGAGAATTGGTTGGTGGAACCATCTCATTAACAACCAACTAGTTCTAGTGATTTCCGTTTCACTCCTTTGTTGTAGGGAAAATAAAACCAGATTTTCTGCAAAAACTCACACACAGAGCCACAAAGCGTTTTTCATATAGAATAACCTTTATCATTCTTTCTATGTTGATCTTGCCGGTACATTCAACGTACTGACCTACACGGCCGCAACGTCTTATGTTGCAGATACTTTTCTACCACGACTAAGAGTATGATTCAGGGTTACGGTCTACACTCAACCTACCGTTGGTGTTTATTGGGAATCTACTCCCGTTGACTGTTTGTGCTATGACTAAGAGGTATATATCAACTTTACGCAATTTACATGTGATTGCACTTTGATATATACATTGATGTACTATGTGTTCCAGCATAGTGATCCAGGGATGGCACTAACACACAGAGGCTTGACTCGTTTTGAGTCGGGTCGCTACAGAAATGGTATCACAGCACATGTTGACATTAGGACGTGACCTTGACAACTGGAAGCCCCATAGGACAGGATATCTCTCAAACCTTATTCCCGCCAAAAAAACTTTTACTTCTCATCACTTCTGAGTTTTATCAAATAGTTACATAATACCATTGTCCCTTTGAGCACTTGGAGGAATCAACTAATTGTCACTTCAGCCAGGACAAGATATCGGACAACTGATGACCAACTCAGACAAGGATGTATTTCACTATGAAAAGAACTAAAAAAATAATTGAAGACTATAAGGACGTGAAGAAATTGAAGACCACGAAGAGTTTCAAAGATTTTATGCCCCCCCCCTAGAAGAGCAAACCCTTGTTGCATACTCACGTTAGATATGGTGATGTGTGAGCTGTCATTTGTGTGCATTTTTTTGACAGCCACAAATAAAACATATTTTGAAAACTATTGTTTCTATTGTGTGTGTCTCCCTCTATTTCCCGAGTATCTCATCCTAAAACACTTGGACCCAATAGATGGTGAATGAAGTTGGACTTGTATTTTGTGCACCAATGACCTAGTTGGAGGCAGAAGTATGGACCCCTGGACATTTTGCTTGTCATAGAAATGCATGTATAGGTGTTATTTTGTTGTTGACAACTTGCTATAAAAATACTGCTGTTTTGAGGTCCAAAATATTTCTAAGTCTGGAACCTGTAATATTTTGAAATCGAACCTTGTTGGACATGGTCTGGACGATGATGAGAAAATCAGATTTACCCTTGTCATTCTGGGGATACGCTATAGAAACTGCAGCTTTCACACTTAATAGGGTACCATCAAAATCCGTAGACAAGCACCACGTGAGATGTGGACTGGGAAGAGTCCTAGTCCATCTTTTCTAAAGATTTGGGGTTGCGAAGCTGTAACAGCCCGGGACCGACGCTCCAGAAGATTCCTGAAGATTCCCCTTTTATTTCCATTCTCGTCTGTGTTCGTCTGGTTGTCACATCCATCATCGCATCATTCGCATCATCTGCATAGCATTGTCACTCGTTTTCAAACTTGCATCCGTTCGTAGTTACGGGTTCTCTTCGTTCTCGTCGCTGACCATTTTGAGACCAACCACACATGCACGCGCCCGTGGCATCGTTTTAAAATGTTTTAAAAGGCGCGATAAAAATATTCTCGGATTAGGTTGAAACTTGGTGTGCGCTCTTGTTCTATTGTAGGTAGTTCGCCCGTCGAATTTCGTCGCGTTCCGAGTTCGTTTGATACACCGTCGGTCAGCCGTGGTAGTGCGGTTATCGGTTATTCATCGCACGTTTTCGGTGTTTTCAACTTTGTGTCACGGGCCGCAAACCTCCCTCTCTTCCCCACCTAGCCCTTCTTCACAGCCACTGTAGCCCCCCTCCACTTCCGAACCGTTGAATCGACCTCCGACTGTCCGAAAACGGACAGGAACTGCTAACCCTAGCCCCTAAACTATATATAGACCCCTCCCTTCCTAATTGGGCAGCTAACCTAATCCTCCTCTTTCCCCGTGCCAAACCAGCAGCCACCCTTCTCCCTCCTCCAGCCGCCAGGCCCGCCCAGGTCCAGATCCAGGCCCGCCAAGCCCATCTGGGTCGTCCCCGAGCTCATCCCATGGCGCTCCCGCAGCTCCTCCCGTGGCCTCTCATGGCGCCAGGGTGCCGCGCCGCCCTGCCCGACCCTGCAGCCCCTGCCGCCAGAGCCGACCCTCGCCGGAACCTGCAGCGCCATCGCCTCGCCCTCTCCTCCTCCCTCTCTCACCACGTCTCTCTCTCCCCTGTAGGCCGTCGCCGCCGGCCGCTCGAGCTCGCCGCCGCCCGAAGCTTCGCTGCCGTCCGCCCTCGTCGCCAGATCCAGGAACTTCCGCGCCGGATCTGCCCTTGCCGCCCTCCCCGGAACGCCTCCCGCTGCCTGTCGACGCCGTCATGGCCTGTCCTCCCTCGGGAATGAGTGGGAGGACGACGACGCACCCGCAGCGCTCGCCCGCTCGTGCGTGCGTGGGCCTCCCTCTGGCCCAGATCCGCCGGCCCAGCTGCCCCTTGTCCCTGCCGAATGGGCTTGGCCCATGGTGAGCCCAGCCAGCCCCCCTCCGCGCGTTTGTATTTTTTTTAGTGTGTAGGTCATTGCATATTTTAAAACACTAATAATTAATTAACCATGCACCGTATCTATATATCTTAAATATGTGTAACGTGTAGAATTTCGTGTAGATTATTAATATCTCGCTTCCATCCATGTTTTAGAACATTAACGTGTTGTTTTATTTATTTTGCATAAATTCCATATTCTTGCATTGCACCTACATGTTAATCGTGCCTCTAATTAACCAAACCCTATATAAAATAAATGTGTGGTTTATTAATATCGCATTTTCATGCATGCTAAAAATGTTGGCATGATGTTTGCATTTTATTTGCATAAATGACTTGCTATAAGGTGATTAGGCCATACTTGCATAATTAATTGTGAAATAATTTCCTACTTGAAATTATGCATATTATATATGTTTTCGGGGTAGAAAAATCCATAGTATTTCTATGCATTTAGATTTGTCATTTGAGCATTTTGTGTGCATGCCATTTTTGTTGTGATGCCCTTTTGTTATTTTCGTGTGATTTAATCCATGCATGATTTGAAATAAGTTTCAACATGAGATGTGCCATTTGATATGTGTCCTAGCCCCTGGACATTTTGCTTATCATAGAAATGCTTGTATAGGTGTTATTTTGTTTTTGACAACTTGCTATAAAAATACTGATGTTTTGAGGTCCAAAATATTTCTAAGTCTGGAACTTGTAATATTTTGTTGCTGTCTTGCCATGTGTTTTGCTAGTGATCTAGAACCCTTTTGTGGTACGTGTAATGGAGTTATTTGTAGTTGATATTGTACTTTAGTATGCTGTTAAGTTTCATGCCATAATATTTCCTGTAGCATGTAGTTTTACTGCTGTCAATATGCCTTCGTGATAAAAACTGCACTGTCAAAAACTGCTATTTTCACTAAGTCTGAAACTGTTTTCAAGTTGCCACCTTGTGAGCTTCCTACCATGTGATCCATGCATGTTTTGATTATGATATGTGAAGATGAAACGAAGAGTGTGTTGTATGCTACTGTCCCATGCTTAGTTTGTGCATTTTAGAATAGTGTAACCTGTTGTTTTCATGTGTGCAAAATGCTAAGTTGCTGTTTTGGGCAGATTTCAACTAAAACTTGTTTTGGTGTTTGTGGTTGAACCGTAGCTCCGTTTTGGACATGTTGCATATGAGACTTGCTTATAATCTCATGTAGTTTCATAATAACTTGCTGCATTCATGATTTGAAATGTTTTTGATTGTATTTTCCATGTATTTGCATTCATGACATGTGCATCTTGTGTTGCGCATATCTTTTAGACCGTAGCTCCGTTTGAGATGTTCCATATACGTAAATCGATTAGAATGACGTGTACAATAACATGGTATACGTTATTCTGTTGTTTAACAAATATAAAATATGATTAGTTCAGATCTGGACCAATTTCGAAATTCACATATGAGGTCGTTTTGGAAATACTATAAGTTGTTTCCGGCCTTATTTAAGTTGCCTAGATAGATAGTTTACTTATGATTCACCTCTTGCCATGTTTAGCAACATTTAATATTGATGAGTACCTAAACGAAATGGACTAAATAAGTCGAACGTGGAGTTTCGTCAATATGCAACTCGTTGCATATTGAGCTTCACTTTAATGTGTAGTAGTTGTTTGATGTGAATTGTCATGCCTTCAATATTTAAACCGGACATGCATCATATTTGGTTGCGCATCATGTCATGCATATGTTGCGGTGTTTCTCTTGTGTTGATTGTTGTTTCCGGTTTGCTTCTTCTTGAGAGAGTTCCGAAAGCGTTCGGAGTGTGAGGATCCGTTCGACTACGTTGTCTCTTCTTCTTCATGGACTCGTTCATCCTCCGAGCGGGATCTCAGGCAAGATGAAACATTTCCTAGGATACCATTACTATCATTGCCATGCTAGATGTCTCGTTTTCTATCGCTATGTCTCGCTACCTACCACTTGTTTGTCAAGCCTCCCAACATTGCCATGATAAGCCTATAATCCCTCCACATCCCAGCACACCTTTGTTTGGCTATGTTACCGCTTGCTCAGCCCTTCTTATAACATTTCTAGCTTTAGGTACAATTGGTTCCATGTGTCAACATGGACATTCTTTTGTTATATCACAATATCGCTGCTGATATTTAATTTAATGCACATATATACTTTGTAAAGGTGGAAGGCTTGGCCTTTTGCTCGGTGTTTTGTTCCACTCTTGCCGCCCCTAGTTACTTGTGAACCGGTGTTATTTTCCATAATTGAGCGCTCCTAACATGCTCGGGGTTGTCATGGGGACCCCCTTGATTTTCGTTTTGGGATAAAAACTTGTCTGGCAAGGCCCAACTTTGGTACTACATTTGCCTAATAACTAATGAACTTGCATAGGGACTTTCCGGACCCCGTGGATAATTAATCAACCCCCAGGCCAGTGCTCCTCATGAGTGTTGGTCCAACTTATCAACCGCCGATGGCTACTAGGGGCAACTCTATGACTGGCCTATCAGAAGTTTGGACAATCCGTCGTGTCCTAAGAACGAGATACGCGGCTCCTATCGGGTTCGTCGACATGTTGGGCGACCTTGCTGGATTTGTTTTACCTTTCTCGAACGTCTTGGGTGAGGAACTCTGATCTTCTTCGGGTTATCTCGAGGTGTCGAATTTTCTTTGGAATTTCCTAGGATGATCACGAGATCCGTGGTCGAGGTTATTCCCACGACGTGTGGTTAATTTGTGATGGATGAGTTGGAGCACCCCTGCAGGGTTAAATCTTTTCGACAAGCCGTGCCCGCGGTTATGTGGCAAACTTGGATACTTTGTTTAACACCCGGTCATAGCAAACTTGAAGTAAACTCAAATAAAATACACCAACTATGTGCGTAACCGTGATTGTCTCTTCTCGTGCGTCCTTATCCGAAATAAAACACGGTAGTGTTATGTTTGACGTAAGTAGGTGTTCAGGATCAGTTAGTGATCATTACTAGCTCACGTCCATTATGCGTAGACCACCATACTTTATTTTCTATACTAGTAGGTTAGCCACACAAATAAATTCTTAGTCGCTTGCTGCAGCCTCACCACTTAACTATACCTCACCCATTAAGCTTTAATAGTCTTGATACCCTTGGAAATGAGATTGCTGAGTCCGTATGGCTCACAGATTGCTACAACAACAGTTGCAGGTACAGGTTATGCAATGATTTGACGTGAGTGCGATGCTTGTTTGAGTTGGAGTTCTTCTTCTTCTTCTTCCTCAATCTAGGATGGGTTCCAGGCGGCAGCCTGGGATAGCAAGGATGGATGCCATTTTACCGTTTGATTTCGTCTGTAGTCGGACCCTGCTCTTCTGTATGATGTTTGAGTATGTTGTTGTATTGATGTGACTCTGATGTAGCTTGTGGAGAGTGTAAGCCAATTCCATATACTCATCTCTTATGTACATGTACTTGTAATGATATCCATTCTTGCAATACGACGAGATGCGTTTCTATCCCTGTCGAGGCCCTCGTGTTGAAATAAGGATAGAACCGCATCTTGGGCATGACAGAAGCATTTCTCAAGTAACTCATGTCGGACAAGCTTACACCCAAGTCGGATAAATGCCTATTCATGGGATATCTGAGGGAAACCTTGGGATATAACTTCTACAACCGAGAAGAGAACAAAGTGTTTGTTGCTCGCAATGGGGTTTTCCTAGAGAAAGAGTTTCTCAGTCGGGAGGCCAGTGGGAGAACGATGCGACTCAAAGAAATTCGAGAGCCACTCGGGGACAACTCGGTTGGTGATGATATCACATCGGAGTCGGTGAAAGAAGCCATAGTGGAGTCGGCACTGGAGCCACAGAGGTCAGAAAGATTGTGCAGAGTGCGCGACGTTTTGTTGCTAGAAAGCGACGAGCCGGCCACGTATGCGGAAGCGATGGTGAGCCCAGATTTCAAGGCATGGCTAGAGGCCATGAGATCCGAGTTAAAGTCCATGGATGAGAATCAAGTCTGGGACTTGGTTGATCCGCCACCTAGCATAGTTGCCATTGGTTGCAAATGGGTCTTTAAGAAGAAAACCAATGTGTATGTAAATGTTCAGATCCACAAAGCTCGGCTTGTTGCTAAAGGTTCTGGACAAGTTCAAGGAATTGACTACGACGAGGCCTACTCGACGGTAGCGATGCTAAAGTCAGTGAGGAACATACAACCTATAGCTACGTATTTTGACTATGAGATATGGCAGATGGATGTCGAAACAACTTTCCTTCATGGAAATTTATAAGAGGATGTATACATGATATAGCCCGAAGGTTTTGTCGATCCAACTAATGCTAGCAAAATATGCAAGCTCAAGAGATCCATTTATGGATTAAGGCAAGCAGCTCGGAGATGGAACATTCGTTTTGATGAAGTCATCACTGACCTTGGTTTCATCAAGAATGAAGAGGACTATTGTTTATACAAGAAGTCTAGTGGGAGTTCGGTTCGGTAGTATTTTTGATCTTGTATGTGGATGAAATACTACTGATCGAAAATGATGTTTCGATGTTGAACTCAGTCAAGGAATCATGGAATGAAAAGTTTTCGATGAAAGACCTTGGAGAGGCAGTGTACATTTTAGGCATCAAGATCTGTAGAGATCGATCGAGGAGGCTGCTCGGCTTAAGCCAGATCACGTACATAGACAAAGTGTTGAAGAGGTTCAACATGAGTGAGGCCAAGAAAGGGTTCTTGCCCGTCTCACATGGTATAAGGTAAGCAAGACTCTGAGTCCTATGACTTCTGATGAGCGAAATCGGATGAGTAGGATTCCATATGCCTCGGCAATTGGATCCATCATGTATGCCGTGCTATGTACACGGACTGATGTTGCCTATGCAATAAGTTTAACAAGCACATACCAGGCCGACCCAGGTGAGAGTCAGGTGAAAACTATCCTGAAGTACCTTAAAAGGACTAAAAAGATGTTCCTAGTTTATGAAGGTGAGGAGGAGCTCTGCGTAAAGGGTTACGCTAATGCTAGTTTCCAAACCGATAGGAATGATTGTCGATCGCAAACTGGATTCATGTATGTCATGAATGGAGGAGCAGTGAGATGGACGAGTTCCAAGCAAGATACGGTGTCCGACTCCACAACAGAGGCCGAATACATTGAGCCTTGTGAAGCCGCAAAGGAAGGTGTTTGGATTCGGAAGTTCCTAGAAGATGTTGGTGTGTTCCCGGGCTGGTCAAAACCGTTGGACCTTTATTGTGATAATTCGGGTGCCATCGCACAGGCGAAGAAGCCGAGACAACACCACAAGACCAGGCACATATACCGAAAATATCACTTGATACGAAAGCTCGTATAGAAAGGTGATACCAATTTATGCAAGATTCATGCGGATGCAAATGTTGCAGATCCATTGACTAAGCCGCTTCCACAACCCAAGCATGAGGGGCACATTAGAGCTATGGGCATTCGATGTCTATTTGATTGACTCTAGTGCAAGTGGGAGACTGTTGGAGATATGCCCTAGAGTCAATCATGTATGATGATATTTCCTATGTGTTTATGAATAAAGATAGACCTTGGATATTATCAATGATGTGTATGAACAAGTACATGACTTGTTTGTGAGACTATGCATTGTATGACGACTGTCCTAAATTGTCCCTAATTGAAAGGGTTGTGTAGACGCGTAGCCAGTTACACTAGCATATGACATGGTGGATGGTCTGGTCTCACTGACCATGTAGCATTGGATGCTAGCCGGATAATATGGACTCAGAGAGGTCTGGTTAGATTTGACATAGTCATATCCGAGTCGAGATAAGGTCTGAGTCGGACAGACCCAACTATGAGACGCGGCGATAGGTCATCTGTGAGTCTCTAGTACAACATAAGTTCTATGTCCTAACACCTGAGCTGGCGCATGTACTCGGGATGGTGACAGACTTGCTTTGGGCCAACCAAACGCTACTCCGTGACTGGGTAGTTACAAAGGTAGGTTTCGGGCTTGTCCAGTCCCATGCTATGAGACATGGTCGACCAAGATGGGATTTGCCCCTCTGATTAGGAGAGATATACTCTGGGCCCCTCGGGTGATCCGACCTAGAAAAGCATGGCCATGCGATGAGGATTATGAGATAATCCGAATGTTGGTCGGATTCACCGGAATGAGAAAGAGGTCGTGCTGCAACAAGGATGAACATATCGCCTTGTGCACGACAACATATACCGTGTGGCAAAGGGAACAGAAGTGTGAAGTACAGGTTCGCCTAACCAGCTTCATCGAACACTGTGAGTCGGCACGTCTTGCTAGAGGCCTCTACCGACCGGTTGAGTTGGATGTCGTCTAACTCGCGACCAAGTGGACAAGAACCTAAAGGGTCACATGCTTAAGGTAAGGAACACATGGGCTTTAGGATTTGTGTGAGGCCCAAGAGTTGAGCCCGCGCCGGACGCCTATATATAATGGAGCTGCGGTACACCCATCTGGTTGATCGCTTCGGCGCCGTCATTAGGGCTTTGCATAAGTTGCAACTAGCCACCTCCACTCGCCGCCGCCGACGGTGTGATCGGACCTAGCAGTCCGCCATTTGGGTGTTCCTCCTGCACGCGCGGATACCATTAGAGGCAGTGCACTTGCG
The DNA here is from genome assembly GCA_022496015.1 of Hordeum marinum. Taxonomy (NCBI): domain Eukaryota; kingdom Viridiplantae; phylum Streptophyta; class Magnoliopsida; order Poales; family Poaceae; genus Hordeum; species Hordeum marinum. Next base: position 195,781,064 of record CM039677.1, read on the forward strand.
CCTCTCTAGTGAACCTGTACGTGGGATCCAGCGACCGGCTATTCGAGGGAGATCGGACGAGGAGGAGACAGATCACACGAACGCGCTGCCCCAACTCTACTTCCGTTGCACGACACTGCGCATCTAGTGGTAACAATTTGTGATCCATCTCCATAGCACGTTCTTCGATGTTCTATGTGTAGGAAAATTTTAATTTGCATGCGATGCACCTACGATAGAACCCAACAGTTGCGCCTAAATTTTCCAGTGCGGGGCGTGCCAACTAAACTTGTGTGATGAGGGTAACCTATGCCGAATGAATCTTCGGAGGCCATCGCATGTGAAGGCCAAACACCAAGGACCCCAGGAGGTGACGTGAATGGGGACGGAGCACCAGACAGAGCTCGGCCCTTGGGTTTATCGACGCTGCAGGGACAGACCCGAGCACAGACGCTGTGCCTAGTCTTCTCATGTGACAAAGCCGAGGAAAGACACCCGGCGCGTGGCTCTCGTGACGGCGAAGCACCGAACAGCGGTTATACGAAGCAGGCCATGCACCCTGACTCACCCACTCCCGATTAGCTCACGCGAGGACAAAGCACCAAGGACCCTGGGAGGTGACGTGCATGGGGCGGACCTACGAGACAGAGCTTGGTCACTTGGATTTATTGACGCTGCATGGACTGACCTGAGAACAAACGCCATGCCATCCCATAATCATGAGGCGATCGAGGGCGGGGTTGTTATGGCGCGGCGACATTCATGGTGATGAAGCACCGGGCATGCAGTTGAAACACTTAGAAAGTTCAGCAAATGCAGAAACAGTTCTCAGACATGCATAAAATGATAGAGCTGTAGGGGCGGGCCCTAGTAGCTTGAGGATGATGCAACCCGAGGGGATCCCTCAATTAGACAGACAAAAAGTCACCTGGCAATGATGTTGTTGAAGCATTGGGGTAGTTGTTGAAGCTTGATGCTCACAAGACTGAGGGCTCCGGAGGCTTGAGGGGCTCGTGAGGCCCAGGGGGCTCGCGAGGTTCTAGGACCTCCTGAAGGACCGCGTGGCGTCGGGCCTCCTGAGATGCGTGCATGGCCTGCGCGAGGTGCTGGTACGCAGCGCCCACGTTGATGAGTCCGAAAGGCACGCAGACGTAGCTACAGGGGTAGCCACCACTGCGGCCAATGCGCAATGGCTAGAAGAGGTCGTGTGATGCGACCCTGCTGAGGTCCGGGATGTTGACGCAGATGCGCAGCACGCCGCCAACGTCGGGGGCAATGCCTGCACCTGGTGATCGGGGGCGACGCTTGCCACGCAAGGCATGCGCCTCCTGAAGCTCCTTGCTCGTGTTGGTGATGAACTCCCATGCTCCTGGCACCTCGCGCCTTGCTCCTTGCTTGTGGGTGCACGCATCGAAGCACAGCTCCAAGTGGTGCCCAAGCACCTCCCTCTTCATAATGATCAGGTCGGAAGCCCCCGAGCCCGACCTGAGGGAGGCGTCGGTCGTGCCTTCCTATGCGGGAGGGAGAGGCACCCTAGTAGTGGTCATGGGGCCTGAGATGCCACCCATGGGGATCCCTGTCCCCTGACGGCTCTTGGGGAGGAGCTTCTTATTCTTCTTGGGAGTGCCCTGAGGAGGCAGGATGTCGCCCTCGGCGTTAGAGTTTTCGGTTGCCATGGCCAGGCAGGCGCGTTTGAGGGAGCAGACTGCATCCTTCTCATCGCAGGCAGCCGTGATGATGTCGTTGCTCTGTGGCATCTTGAGGACGTTGTAGCTATTGTGGGTTGCCACCATGAACTTCGCGAGGGTAGGATACCCGAGGATGGCATTGTACGGGAGGCTGATGTGGGCGACGGCAAAGTCGATGATCTCGGTGTGATAGTTGTCGCGCTTGTAGAAGGTGACTAGGAGGCGCACCTGCCCCAGGGGGATGATGGAGTCGTCGGTTACTCCTAAGAAGGGCTTGGTAGGCATGAGCTGGTCATAGGGCACCTGAAGCGTCTCGAACGCCTCAATAGAGAGGATATTGAGCCCAGCGCCACGGTTGATGAGCGTCTTGGTGACGAGGTCGTTGCTGATGGTGGACGTGCAGAGCATGGGGAGCATGCCTCCGGAAGTCGAACACTCGAGGTGATCCTTGGAGTCGAAGGTAATGGCTACTATGACCACATGCAGGGACGCACAACCTCAAGATTCTGAAGGGTCATGTTCACCTCATGAGAGAACTGCTTCAAGATGCGGTTCGAGGCACGGGCCTGACCACCGCCCAGGATTCGGGAGATCGCATGGGGTTCCTGAAAGCCCCCAGCCCCATCATCCTATCGGTTGTCATCATTTCTCCTTTGCGGTAGTGGCAGCAGAGGGAGGCCAGCATTGCCATGAGGACGGGACTCACGAGGCTGATCGTGCCAGGGTCGGTCACGAGGATCGTCATGCCAGTGGTCCTTGCGAAGCTAGTCGCGCCAGTCCTGACGTGGGTCACGGTTGTCCCAGCAGCCTCCGCCACGGCCCCCTCTACGGCCATAGCCACGGTCGCCACGCTCGTGGTGGCAGTTGAAGCGGCCATCGCGGAGCGCCCTAAGCTCCTAACACTCGTTGGTGTTGTGCCTGTGAGTGTTGTGGAAGATGCAGTATGGGCAGTTGCTCCTGGGGAGCTCCTCATGGCCACAATCATGCTTCACCAGGAGCTTCGCTGCCAGCACAGGGAGGCCCTTGCGCTTTGCCTCCTTGGCCTTTGTCAGCATTCTTGGAATGGGAGTACCCAGTCCTGCCTGCCTGCAGTCCAAGGCATGGCCCACTTCGTCAGCCAGGCAAGGCCCGATGCGGCATCGCTCAAGACAAGGCCCTCACGAGGACCCTGGGCTCGCTAGGAAGAGCAGCATCAAGACACTCAGGGAAGGGCTTCCTCAGGCACCCTCCTGAGGGGCGGAGATCTCTATGCAAGGCCCAGCCTCAGGAGTCAAGGGTAACACAAGGAAGGACACGCAAGCACCAACACGCCAGGCGGCATAGTTTCCTCTTTCGTGCAAAGGGAGCAAGGACATATGTGTGTTCCCAAAGCGCCACCCAAAGGTTTCCAATCCGGTGCAACAAGACCATGACCGCCAGCCCTACAGGGCGGATGTCATTGTCGAGCCCACCACTGCATCACCATCAGCTACTTTACAGGCAAAGACCGGCTTTGGACAGGGCGTGGATGTACTCATGTCCCCCTTTAAAATTGGTCGTTGTGGGATTACTTCCCGCCAATGAGATAAGGCAAGAGGACCCGGGCCACCGCTATATATAGAAGCTAGGTCACACCATAGAGGACGATCCCAGATCTGATCAAACACTTAGCCACTCCACTCACCACCGCCAGACGGAGAGCCAAGAACACACCTTGAGCACCCTCGCGAGGCCCAAGCCCATGCTACTAGTTCATCACCAAAACCTCCACGAGAGGAAATCCACCAAAGCTGGAGTACGGTATTACGCTTTGCAGCGGCCCGAACCTGGGTAAATTGTCGTGTTCATCTTCTTCCTCATCATTGGACGAGTTCGCCACTGTGTCCATCGAGTAGCAAGTTAGGTTGGGCGAAGCCAAGGGGAAGCCTTCGCACACGCCCCTGTGTTCGAACCTTAAGGGTTTTGCGGAGCCCAAAATCCGACATTTGGCGTGCCAGGTAGGCGGCATGTCGAAGCCTACCTTGAGCCTCACCTCGCCACCGCTCGCCGCGCTCATGGCAAAGGGACAGTGGGCCAGGGCCAAAGAACGAGCTTCCCATGTGTCGTGGGCGGTGTCGACGGGCCCCCAGGCACCGCACGGCGCCGCCTCTCCACAGGCGGGTCCCTTCACCAGCTAGACCCTTAACGGGCGTCGAGGGTTATCCCCTTCACCAGCCACGTGGCAAGCCCCCGCCGCCCCAACTCCCCATCACGCCAGGGGCATGCCGCCCCCCTGTATCTGCCAAGATCCGACGTACACGCACGTCGCACTCCTCGTGGCGCATCAACTATGGCGTCACCATGCGGCACGAGTTCGCCGCGGCGCCTGGGCCAGGTACGCCCTCGGGCACGCCCCTGCCAGTCGCGAGGCCCTAACGTACCTCGGTATGGCTCGTGCCCAAGCACCAGCTGAACCAATGGAACCGACTTCCGGGCCACTCGGGCGCAGCCGGGATGCCCGCGGCAGTCCACGCCCGCCGGGATCATGGCCCGGGGAGCCAAAACCACGCGGGATAAACACGGACACCATTGGGCACCGATGGGAGGCACCGCCCATGCCAAGAGCACACCCCCGCCCCTCCGCACACCTCGTCGACTCCCACGGGGCTAGGGAGGAAGACAGGACACTCAGCTATGCTGGTTCCCGAGGGCTCGGGCAACTCTACACCAACCATGTTAACGAGCGCCCATGCAGAGGGGAAGACAAAGCTGGCTACCATGGACGCGGGAGGTATGTACACGACTTCACGAATGGTTCTTGGGAGGGATGTTGCATGTGTCCTCGTGAGAGCGGCTCAAGCGACTGGCTTTGTGAGGGTGACCAGTGCGAGCACCCCCATGGGGCACCCCCGCTGGCAGGGAGCTACAGTGTGCAGGCATATGGATCTAGGGACCGGGGGTCACTGGCCCGGGAATGGAGGGGGGACACCCGCCGCCGTTCCCAGGCCTAGTTGCCCTAGTTTGGGGATGGAGAGTGGAACACACGCCCATGTCGCAAGGCCAGATGATCCCAACTTGGGGACGAAGAGTAGCTCATGCTACCCGATCCCCAGGGCGTGCGATGCCCGCTTGGACATGAAGGGTGGAACATATGCCCATGTCTCCAAACCGGGTGTCGCTCGGTCGCCAGCAGGCGATCTTGTACTCGCCCATGTACCCGGGCCCGGCTTGTCCGGCCTAGGGGCTAGGCTGCGAGCACCTGCAAGGGGACCCCGGGCACCCCAGCGAGGCGCGCTCGGGCACTGTCTGGGGTGCCGACCTCGTGCGCAGCAGATGGGCCTTGCTTGGCCTGGCCCGCGGTGCGTGGGTTTACACTTCTGTCACGATGATGACGCCCGACATGGGCCCTGGGGCGTGGGGGGTCACCCCTACGCCCGGGGTCCCTTCCTGAGCTGGCCCTACTTCACCGACCGATGACACTCTCATGTAATAATGAGCAGGTTGTCTATGCCCAGAGCCCCCCGAGGACGCGAGGGGTTCCCACCCATGCAATGTGGCAGCCATAGCTCCGCGCTAGCAGAGAAGTCGACACTGCCCATCAATGGCTATGCCCAGGCAACATGGATGCCCTACGCTCAGTGCTGGGGGAAGACAAAGACTAGCATAGTTGCCGGACGCGGCGTTTGTGTGTTTCCTTTTGTGTTCGAATTGCCATTTTTTGGAATGAAGTTTGAAGAGTTCAGTGCTCTAAATTTAAACGAAAAGGGGCGGGTAATTTTTCTCTTATTTCTCTTATTTTACCGGTCTTCAACCTTCTTCTTCGGATTGGCGTTTCACAAGACGATGTGTGCTCGAGGCCATCATGAAGCCCCATGGGGCTCGGCGGCAAGCTCCTGTCGCCTCGGAGGCTCGCACCTCCAAGCAGTCGACCCCCGCCAGCGGGCTCTGACAGCGGTACAGCATCATAGCGCAGAGTCCCAGGTGACCCCAGTGCTTGGGCCTCCTGAGGTAGAACCCATCAGAGCGGAGTGGGGGTCGCTCGAGTGTCAAAGGGGGCTCCTGAGCAGCTTGCATCAGGAGCCTTACTGGTCATAAAGCCACTTGGCAGCCTTGATACCGTCCTTGGTGATCCAGTCGGCATCAAGAGTGCTAGGGACTCACCCCGTGATTACATCTTGGATGATCTGGTCGTACACCATTGAGGTAGGGAAATCCGCGGGACAGGGACCTGACAACGTAGAGCACCTCGAGCACCTCGAGCAGTGAGCCTCGGGAGCCTTCCTGGTCATATAGCCACTTGGCAGCCTCGATGTCGTCCTTGGTGGTCCGGCCGGCATCGAGGGTGTCGGGTCCTCGCCCTGTGGGTGTGTCCTTGGCCAGACGCAGCCACGATGGTAGGGAAATGAGTGTGACTAGGGCTGGAAGACACAGAGTGCCGAAAGGGCCCCCAACCCAATGCGCACGCAAGAAAGAACTCAGGGCAACACACCTCGTCGTTCAAAAGTAAGTTCAAGGGTAATTCTCGTAAGTACATACAAAATTGTGGCTAGGCCACATACATGACCCTGCCAGGGAAAGAAAGGCCGTTCAGGGGGACGCGAAGATGCTACTGCCCTCGCCATCGCCCCCATCAACGGCCTCAAGCGACGAAACCATTGCCTGGTCTTCATCTTCTCTAGAGGAAAACTCCACTATCAGGTTTTCTACGTGGTCACTTACCTGCTTGGCAAGGGCGACGCGCATTGTTCCAGGTACTGGCCCGAGCACCGCACCGAAGTCGAAGTGTGGGTCAAGGCGACGGAGGTGGCTGAAGAAGCGTGAGGCCGCCTCCGCGAGGAGGTCATGGCTCTTCTCCTCCACCAGCGCACGGGTTTTCTTCGTGCACCCCCTCAAGGCACTCCATGACCCTATAAAAGAAGCCCAGGTAACCAATGTTGTTCAGGACTAGGGGCTCAAGATGCTCGCATCACTGATGTCGTCCAGAGCTCGCTTGGCCCTCTCTTCCAGGGACTGGAACATCTAAGAGCGCATATGCTGGAGGCCGCGAGCTCGGACCGCCTCATCCGAAGTCCTCTTTGCCAGGGAAGCCACACCATCTAGTTGTTTATAAAGGAAAGTCAGCTCAACTTCTGCGGTGGCTTGAGCGTCCATCATAGTGTGCTGGCGCCCTTCCTCTTGATCTAACCTCTTCTTGAGGTCCTTAACCTCGCCTTTTAGGGAATCATGCCACTCGCGGAATTGGGACTCATGTAGTTACAGCTTCATGCGATAGTCCCGGATGAGTGAGCGCCAAGCCTCAGCCACCTTGCCGTCGACATCCTCCTGAAGCCACTCATCGCGGGAGGCGAGGGACTCTTCAGCAAGCAATGCCTGGCGTTCCCTCGTCTCCAGCCTCTCTTGCTCCTAGCTCAGCTCCAGCGCCTCCGTCGCCATTGTGTCAGGGGGAGCGCCAGGATTCACACCAGCAAGAAGGAACTCAGGAGCCGCACCGTCAAGCGCAGCTCTCCGCGCCCGGATCTGCCCATCAAGGGCAGCGTTGAAGGCCTGAAGCTCTTCGAGGCATCCCATCAGAGGCCTTGCACCGGTAGTCGGCTTCCTGAGCTTCGGCAAGGGCACGCTCGCGGGCCTCCGCTGCCGCAGCAAGGGACTCCCTGGCCTCAGCATGGGCACGCTCGTTATGCAGGCGCCTGAGGTTCACCGTGACCTCGAGATGACGCCACCCCTCTGCAAGGCGCTAACGCTCCTCCCCCGGGTGAGCGTCACTACAGGCGAGCTCCACTCCCAGGTGTTCCAGCATGCTCGCTGCCGACTAGAGCAAACCCCGTTGCACGGCCTCCCGGTCGCTCGCAAGCCCGAGTGCCTAGCCGGTCTCCTCTCAACCTTCAGGATGGATGGGGGAGGTGTGTGAGCTGCCACCCGGCTCGGACACCTTCCGGAAGAGCAGCACGCCCCCTGAAGCCCCGCAACGTCGGGCCGAGGGGGACCACGGGCGGCGCATGACATAAATCCAAGGAAGGGCATCAGTGAGGGACACCACTCCATTCCAGGAAGATGAAAACCGTGGGTGAAGGAGATCGCAGGGAGCTCCCGCCTGGGGTCCCCCCAATGAACAAGCTGGCACGGTCGAGAGCAGGGCGGTGAGCAGGGTTCCGCGGCCAACGGAAGGTAAAGCCGCGGAAGGCTCAGCGGTGACAGAGGCGGACGACATCAACTCGGCTTCTCCCTCACCATCGGGAAGCCTACGAAACTCAAGCTAGGAAGAACACTAAGGAAGGAGATCAGGTGATGCTGACACTTACTCGTCCAAGCCAACCCACTACTTCTTCGACGACGCCCAAGGCAGTGTGGGGCAACCGCCTAGGGGCACCTTCCTCTTCTAACCGGAGCGGCAGCTAGAGGACGATGAGCCGACGGCCGGCGCCGCCCGCTCAAAATTAGGAACGGCGTAACAAGTATTCAGCTAGGGGACACCTCCATCTCCTAGTTAGTCCAAGGCAGGGACCAGAAGAACATCCGGTGAGGAGCACCCGATTTCAGCCTCGGGAGGAGCGGCGCTCTCGGGAGGAGTGGCGCTCTCGGGAGGAAGGAGCCCACACTCGTCAAAGCGCGACATATTTTGGACAAGGGCTTCTCAGCCCTTGTAAGTGTACAATGGAAGGCCGCCCCGAGGAAGCACACCGGGCTAACCATCGGTTAGGCGGCGAAGCAACTTGTGCAGCACATCCAGGGAAAGGGACGAGGCTTGGATTCTCATGAGATCTCGGAAGCTCCTGAAGGCCCACATCAGACGCAAGTGGAGCTGCAGGGGGGCGACTAGTCAGCACATGAACTCCCGCACCACCACCGCCATCGTCACGCGTGCACCTTCAGCCTCGCCAACCTTCCAAAGACACGCGTGCACCATGGGTTAGCGAGCTCCTCGGGCGCCTGATACGTCTACAACGTACCTATAATTTTGGATTGTTGGAATTATGCCCTAGAGGCAATAATAAATGGGTTATTATCATATTTCCTTGCTCATGATAATCGTTTATTATCCATGCTATAATTGTATTGATCGAAAACTCAGATACATGTGTGGATACATAGACAACACCATGTCCCTAGTATGCCTCTAATAGACTAGCTCGTTGATCAAAGATGGCTATGGTTTCCTACTCATGGACATGAGATGTCATTTGATAAAGGGATCACATCATTAGGAGAATGATGTGATGGACAAGACCCAAACTATGAACGTAGCATATGATGATGTCAGTTTATTGCTATAGTTTTCTGCATGTCAAGTATCTGTTCCTATGACCATGAGATCATGCAACTCACTGACACCGGAGGAATACCTTGTGTGTATCAAACGTCGCAATGTAACTGGGTGACAATAAAGGTGCTCTACAGGTATCTTCGAGGGTGTCTGTTTGGTTGGCATGGATCAAGACTGGGATTTGTTACTCCGTGTGACGGAGAGGTATCTTAGGGCCCACTCGGTAATACAACATCATAATAAGCCTTGCAAGCAATGTGACTAAGTGTTAGCCACAAGATCTTGTATTACAGAATGAGTAAAGAGACTTGCCAGTAACGAGGTTGAACTAGGTATGAAGATACCGATGATCGATTCTCGGGCAAGTAACATACCTAAGAACAAAGGGAACATCATACGGGATTAACTGAATCCTTGACATAGAGGTTCGACCGATAAGGATATTTGTAGAATATGTAGGAACCAATATGGGCATCCAGATCCCGCTATTGGTTATTGACCATAGAGGTTACTCGGTCATGTCTACATAGTTCTCGAACCCGTAGGGTCTGCACACTTAAGGTTCGATGAGGTTTCGGTAGTATAGAGTTATGTATGGTGGTGACCGAAGGTTTCGGTAGTATAGAGTTATATATGTAGTCTTGTTTTGGTCACCGGAAAAGTTTCGGGCTCATTGGTAGTGTACAGAGAGTGCCGGTAGTGTACCGGGGGACCATCGGGAGGGGTATTTTGACCCAAGAGGCTACATGGGCTGTGGGAGGATGAATACCAGCCCTTAGTGGGATGCTGGAAGTCACAAAAAGGGACCATGTGGTGGGAAGAAAATCCCAAGGAGAAAAATGTGGAAAAAGGCAAAAAGGCTAAATAAGGAAGGAGTCCTAATCCAACTAGGAGTAGAGGAGAAGGACTCCTCTCCTCCTTGCTCCAAGCTCAAAGGGCTGGCCCTTTGTGCGCCAGCCTCCTCCTCCTCCTCTCCTCCTATATATACTAGAGGTTTTGAGGGCACCCCTAACCCTAATTGCCACGTGCTGCCCTCTTCTTCCTCTAGATCGTTTTCTCCTCTAGATTGGTTTTCAGCGATGCTTAGGCAAAGCCCAGCTAGAACCATCGCCGCAACACCATCGCACTGCCGGAGAACTTGTCTACCTCTCCGCTCCCTCTTGTTGGATCAAGAAGGTGGAGATCGTCATCGAGCTATATGTATGCTGAACGCGGAGGTGTCGTCCATTCGGCGCAAGATCGGAAGGACCGTGATCAAGATCGCGAGACGGATCGTGATGAGATCGTGGGATGGATCGTGATGAGTTCGTAGGATGGATCGTGATTGGATCGCGGAACGGATCATGATGAGATCGCGGGATTCTCGGTGATTTGGATTGCGAAAACGTTCGACTACGTCGACCACGTTTCTTAACACTTCTCGCTTAGTGATGTACAAGGGTATGTAGATCGACTCTCCCTCTCGTAGATGCTCAGCACCATGGATAGATCTTGCGTGTGCGTAGGAAAAAAATTGTTTCCCATGCAACGTTCCCCAACAGTGGCATCAGAGCTAGGTCTACGTGTATATGAGATCTCGAGTAGAACACAAAGGATTTTGTGGGCATTGATGCTTAGATTGCTTCGTCCATTGGTCGTGTTTTGGTTCAGCGGTATTGTGGGATGAAGCGGCCCAGACCAACCTTACACGTAAGCTTACGAGAGACCGTTTCCATCAACTGACGTGTAACTTTGTTGCACAAAGATGGTTCGCGGGTGTCTGTTTCTCCTACTTTAGTTGGATCGGATTCGACAAAAACGGTCCTTGAGAAGGTTGAAAAGCAACTTATGTATCACCGTTGTGGTTTTTCGTTAGTGTGAATTGTTCTCGCTAGATACCCGTAGCAGCCACGTAAAACTTGCAACAACAACTAAAGGACGTCTAACTTGTTTTTGCAGGGTATGTTGTGATGTGTTATGGCCAATTACATGATGAGATATATGTGATGTCTGAGATGATCATGTATTGTATAGAATATCATGACTTGCATATCGATGAGTACGGCAACCGACAAGAGCCATAGGGTTGTATTTAATTATTGTATGACATGCGTGTCAATCATTAAGCGCTATGTAATGCTTTACTTTATCGCTAAGCGGTAGCAATAGTAGTAGAAGCATGGTGAGCACGACAACCCTGATGGCGACACGTGATGGATATCAAGATTATGGAGATCGTGGTGTCATGCCGGTGACGATGGAGATCAGTCGGTGCTTTCAAGATGGAGATCAAAAGTACAAGTTCATGGCCATATCATGTCACTTATGATTTGCATTTGATGTTAATCCTTTTATGCACCTTGTTTTGCTTAGGACGAAGGTAGCATTATAAGGTGATCCCTCACTTAATTTCAAGATAAATTGTGTTCTCCCCGAGTGTGCACCGTTGTGAAAGTTCGTCATGTCGAGACACCACATGATGATCGGGTGTGATAGACTCTACGTTCACATACAACGGGTGCAAGCCAGTGTTGCACATGCAGAACACTCGGGTTAAACTTGACAAGCCTAGCATGTATAGATATGGCCTCGGAACACATGAGACTGAAAGGTCGAACATAAGTCATATAGTACATATGATCAACATGATGATGTTCACCATTGAAACCACCTCAACTAACTTGATGTCAGACTTGAGTTGGTGAAGTTGGATCATGTATCACTCGAATGACCGAAGGGATGTCAATTTGAGTGGGAGTTCTTAAGTAATTCGATTAATTGAACTCATTATCATGAACATAGTCAGTAGTCTTTGCAAATTAGGTTGTAGATTACTAGCTCACGTTGTAGCTCCCTTGTATTGTTTATATGTTCCTAGAGAAATAGAGTTGAAAGATGATGGTAGCAATATTGCGGACTAAGTCCGTGATCTGAGGATTCTCCTCATTGCTGCACAGAAGGCTTCTGTCCTTAATGCACCGCTCAGTGCGCCAACCCCTCTAGCATCATCTGTAGATGTTGTGAACATCCGAGAGGCACGTTCTGATGACTACTTGATAGTTTAGTGATCCATGCATTACGTCTTAGAATTGAGGCTCTAAAACATTTTGAACGTCACGGAACATATGAGATGTTCTAAGAGCTGAAATCGGGATCTCAGGCTTGTGCCCGTGTTGTGAGATATGAGATCTCCAGCAAGATTCTTTGCCTGCAAGATGAAAGAGAATAGCTCAAATGTTGAGCATGTGCTCAGATTGTATGGGTGCTACAATCGCTTGAATCGAGTGGGGGTTGATCTTATAGATAAGATAGTGATTTATATAGTTCTCCAATTCACTATCACTAAACCAGTAGAACTTGGTGACGAACTATAAAATTCTAGGGATAGAAATAATGATCCCTGAGCTGTTCGTGATGTTTGACACAACGAAGGTAGAAATCAAGAAGGAGCGTCAAGTGATGATGGTTAGTAAAACCACTAGTTTCGAGAAGGGCAAGGGCAAGGAGGGAAACATCATGGATGGCAAGTCAGTTGCTCCTCCAATAAAGAAACCCAACGTTGAACCCAAACCCGAGACTAAGTGCTTCTATTATGAGGAGAACGGTTGTTGAAGCGGAACAACCCTAGATACTTGGTAGATAAGAAGGTTGGCAACGTCGGCAGAAGTATATTTGATGTACGTGTTATTAATGTGTACCTTGCTAGTACTCCTAGTAGCACCTGGGTATTGGATACCGGTTCAGTCCCTAAATGTTAGTAACTCGAAATAAAAGCTACGGAATAAACGGAGAACTAGCTAAGGGTGAGGTGACGATGTGTGTTGGAAATGTTTCCAAGGTTGATGTGATCAACATCGCACACTCTCTCTACCTTCGGATTAGTGACAAACCTAAATAAATGTTATTTGGTGTTTTGCGTTGAGCATGAACGTGATTAGATCGTGTTTATTGCAACACAGTTATTCATTTAAGTTAGAGAATAATGGTTATTCTATTTACATGAATAATACCTTCAATGGTCATGCACCCAGTGAGAATGGTTTGTTGAATCTTGATCGTAGTAATACACATGTTCGTAACATTGATGCCAAAAGTTACAAAGTTAGTTATGAAAGTACCACATACTTGTGGCACTGCCGCTAAATGTCATATTGGTATAAATCGCATGAAGAAACTCCATGTTGATTGATCTTTGGACTCATTCGATTTTGAATCGGTTGACACATGCGAATCATGCCTCATGGTCAAGACGACTAAGGACCCCGTTTTCCATTTTAATGGAGCGGGCAAGTGATTTATTGGAAATAATACATGTTGATGTATGCAATCCAATGAGTCTAGTAGCATGGAGTGGATATAATTACTTTCTTACCTTCACTGATGGTTTGAGTAGATATAGTGTATATTTACTTAATGAAACACAAGTCTGAATCGTTGGAAAAGTTCAAGCAAATTCAGAGTGAAGTTTAAGATCATCCTGACAAGAAGATGAAAATGCCTGCGATGTGATCATGGAGGTGAATATCTGAGTTGCGAGTTCGCCATACAACTTTAGATGATGTGAAAGTTGTTTCACAACTCACGCCACCTGGAACACCATAGTGTGATGGTGTGTCCGAACATCATAGTCGTGCTTTATTGGATATGGTGCGAACTATGATGTCTCTTATCGATTTGCTACTATAGCTTTGGGGTTATGCATTAGAGACAACAACATTCACTTTAAATAGGGCACCATCTAAATCCATTGAGATGACACCATGTGAATTATGGTTTGATAGAAACCTAAGCTGTCATTTCTTAATGTTTGGGGCTGCGACGCTTGTGTGGAAAATTGTTTTCACCTAATGAGCTTGAACCCAAAGCAGACAAATGCATCTTCATAGAATACCCTAAGAATAGTTGGGTCAACCTTCTATCTCAGATCCAAGCATAAAATGTTTGTTGCTAAAACTAGGTCTTTCTCGAGAAAAAGTTTCTCTCGAAAGAATTGAGTGGGAGTAAGATAGAACTTGATGAGGTTGTTGAACCTTTGTTTCAACTAGAGAGTAGTGCAGTGTAGGAAGATGTTTCTATGAAGCCTACGTTAGTTGACGAGGAAGTTAATGATAACGATCATGAAGCTTCGGATCAAGTTACAATCAAACCTCATAGGTCAACAAGGATGCGTACTGCTCCTGAGTGGGACGACAACCCTGCCTTGGAGGTCATGTTGTTGGACAACGATGAACCTACGAGCTATGGAGAAGCGATGATGGGCCCGGATTCCGACAAATGGTTAGAGGCCATGAAATCTGAGTAAGGATTCATGTATGAAAACCAAGTATAGACTTTGGTACACTTGCTTGTTGGACGGCAGGTCGTTGAGTACAAATGGGCCTCTAAGATGAAGACAAACGCTGATGGTAAATGTCACCATTTAAAAAGCTCGACTTGTTGCAAAGAAGTTTACGACAAGTTCAATGAGTTGACCACGATGAGACTTTCTCACTCGTAGCGATGCTAAAGTCTCTTGGAATTATGTTAGTAGTTGATGCATATTTCAATTACAAAATCTAGTAGATGGATGTCAAAACATCGTTTCCTTAACGGTTTACTTGAGGAAAGGTTGTATGTGATACAACCAGAAGGTTTTGTCAGTCCTAAGGATGCTAAAAGGTGAGCAAGCTTCAGTGATCCTTCTATGGACTGAAGCAAGCACCTCGGAGCTGGAATATACACTTTGATGAGGTGATCAAAGTTTTTGAGTCTATACAAAGTTTATGAGAAACTTGCATTTACAATAAAGTGAGTGGGAGCACTATAGAGTTTCTGATAAGCATATGTGATTGACATATTTTTTATCAGAAATGATGTAGAATTTATAGAAAGCACAAAGGGTTGTTTGAAAGGAGTTTTTCAAAGGAAGAGCTGGATAAAGCTACCTAATAGTTGAGCATCAAGATCTATAGAGATAGATCAAGATGCTTGATGAGACTTTCAATGAGTACATACCTTGACAAGATTTTGAAAGAGTTCAAAATGGATCAGTCAGAGAGAAGTATTCTCTCCTGCCTTGTAAGGTGTGAAGTTGAGTGAGACTCAAAGCTCAACCACGGCAGAAGAAAGAGAAAGGACGAAAGTCATCCCCTATGCCTTAGCCATAGGCTCTATATAGTATGCCATGCTGTGTACCGCACCTGTGTGTGCCTTGCCATGAGTCCGTCAAGGGGTACAAGAGTGATCCAGGAGTGGATCACTGGACAGCGGTTAAGATTATCCTTAGTGACTAAAATACTAAGGAAATGTTTCTCGTTTATGGAGGTGATAAAGATTTCATCATAAAGAGTTACGTCGATGCAGGCTTTAACACCAATCCGGATGACTCTTAGTAGCAATCCGGATACGTATAGTGGAACAGCCATTTGGAATAGCTCCAAGTGGAGTGTGGTAGAAGTATTTACAATTTAATATAGGGATTTGCAAAGTACACACGGATCTGAATGTCGCAGACCATGTTGACTAAAAGACCTCTCTCACATGCAAAGCATGATCGAGCCCCAAAACTCATTGGGTGTTAGATTCATAACAATGCGGATCACATGGTGATGTGAACTAGATTATTGACTCTAGTGCAAGTGGGATACTTATAGAAGTATACCATAGAGGCAATAATAAATTGGTTATTATCATATTTCCTTGCTCATGATAATCGTTTATTATCCATGATATAATTGTATTGATCGGAAACTCAGATACATGTGTGGATACATAGACAACACCATGTCCCTAGTATGCCTCTAATAGACTAGCTAGTTGATCAAAGATGGCTATGGTTTCCTAGTCATGGACATGAGATGTCATTTGATAACGGGATCACATCATTAGGAGAATGATTTGATGGACAAGAACTAAACTATGAACGTAGCACATGATCGTGTCAGTTTATTGCTACAGTTTTCCGCATGTCAAGTATATGTTCCTCTGACCATGAGATCATGCAACTCACTGACACCGGAGGAGTACCTTGTGCTTATCAAACGTCGCAACGTAACTGGGTGACTATAAAGGTGCTCTATAGGTATCTCCGAGGGTGTCTGTTGGGTTGGCATGGATCAAGATTGGGATTTGTTACTCCGTGTGACGGAGAGGTATCTCAGGGCCCCCTCGATAGTACAACATCACAATAAGCCTTGCAAGCAATGTGACTAAGTGTTAGCCACGAGATCTTGTATTACGGAACAAGTAAAGATACTTTCCGGTAAAGAGGTTGAACTAGGTATGGAGATACCGACGATCGAATCTCGGGCAAGTAACATATCGAAGAACAAAGGGAACATCATACGGGATTAACTGAATCCTTGACATAGAGTTTCGACCGGTAAAGATCTTTGAAGAATATGTAGGAACCAATATGGGCATCCAGGACTCGCTATTGGTTATTGACCATAGAGGTGTCTCGGTCATGTATACATAGTTCTTGAACCCGCAGGGTCTGCACACTTAAGGTTCGGTGACGTTTTGGTAGTATAGAGTTATGTATGGTGGTGATCGAAGATTGTTTGGAGTCCCGGATAAGATCCTAGACGTCACCAGGAGCTCCAGAATGGTCCGGAGGTAAATATTGATATATAGGAAGTCCTGTTTTGTCACCAGAAATATTTCGGGCTCATAGGTAGTGTACCGAGAGTGTCGGTAGTGTACCGAGGGACCATCGGGAGGGGTATTTCTACCCAAGAAGCTACATGGGCTGTGGGAGGATGAATACCAGTCCTTAGTGGGCTGGTGGAAATCCCACAAAGGGCCCATGCGGCTGCGATTAAAAGCCCAAGGAGAAAAAGTTGGAAAAAGGCAAAAAGGCTAAGAAAGGAAGGAGTCCTAATCCAACTAGGAGTGGAGGAGAAGGACTCCTCTCCTCCTTGAGCCAAGATCATAGGGTTGGCCCTTTGTGCGCTAGCCTCCTCCTCCTCCTCCTATCATCCTATATATACTAGAGGTTTTCAGGGAATCCCTAACCCTAATTGCCACGTGCTGCCCTCTTCTTCCTCTAGATCGTTTTCTCCTCTAGATCGGTTTTCAGCGGTGCTTAGGCGAAGCCCTGCTGGAATTCCTCCACCACCATCGCCGCAACGCCGTCACGCTGCTGGAGAACTCGTCTACCTCTGAACTCCCTCTTGTTGGATCAAGAAGGTGGAGATCATCATCGAGCTATATGTATGCTGAACACGGAGGTGCCGTCCGTTCGGCGCTAGATCGGAAGGACCATGATCAAGATCGAGAGATAGATCGTGATGAGATCGCAGGACGGATCGTGATGAGTTCGCAAGACGGATCGTGATTGGATCGCGGGACGGATCATGATGAGATCGCAGGACGCTCGGCAATTTGGATCGCGAATATGTTCGACTACACCGACCACGTTTCTTAACGCTTCCTGCTTAGCAATCTACAAGGGTATGTAGATCCACTCTCCCTCTCGTAGATGCTCATCACCATGGATAGATCTTGCGTGTGCGTAGGAAATTTTTGTTTCCCATGCAACGCTCCCCAACAGTGGCATCATGAGCTAGGTATACGTGTAGATGAGATCTCGAGTGGAACACAAAGGAGTTTGTGGGCATTTATGCTTAGATTGCTTCCTCCCTTGGTCATGTTTTGGTTCAGCGGTATTGTGGGATGAAGCGGACCGGACCAACCTTACTCGTATGCTTACGAGAGACCGGTTCCATCGACTGATGTGTAACTTACTGTTAGAAATATGCCCTAGAGGGAATAATAATTTGGTTATTATTATATTTCCTTGTTCATGATAAAATTTTATTATCCATGCTATAATTGTATTGATCAGAAACTCAGATACATGTGTGGATACATAGACAGCACCATGTCCCTAGTATGCATCTAATAGACTAGCTCGTTGATCAAAGATGGCTATGGTTTCCTAGTCATGGACATGAGAAGTCATTTGATAACGAGATCACATCATTAGGAGAATGATGTGATGGACAAGACCCAAACTACAAACATAGCATATGATCGTGTCAGTTTATTGCTACTGTTTTCTGCATGTCAAGAATCTTTTCCTATGACCATGAGATCATGCAACTCACTGACACCGGAGGAGTACCTTGTGTGTATCAAACGTCGCAACATAACTGGGTGACTATAAAGGTGCTCTACAGGTATCTCCGAGGGTGTCTGTTGGGTTGCCATGGATCAAGACTGGGATTTGTTACTCCGCGTTACGGAGAGGTATCTCATGGCCCACTCGGTAATACAACATCACAATAAGCCTTGCAAGCAATGTGACTAAGTGTTAGCCACGGGATCTTGTATTAAGGAACGATTAAAGAGACTTGCCGGTAACAAGGTTGAAGTAGGTATGGAGATGCCGACGATCAAATCTCGGGCAAGTAACATACCGAAGAACAAAGGGAACAACATACGGGATTAATTGAATCCTTGACATAGAGGTTCAACCGATAAAGATCTTCATATAATATGTAGCAACCAATATGGGCATCTAGGTACACTATTGGTTATTGACCGTAGAGGTGTCTCGGTCATATCTACATAGTTCTCGAACCCGCAGGGTCTGCACACTTAAGGTTCAATGACGTTTCGGTATAGTTAATTTATGTATGTTGGTGACCCAAGGTTGTTCGGAGTCCCGTATGAGATCCCGGATGTCACTAGGACCTCCGGAATGGTCCGGAGGTAAAGATTGATATATAGGAAGTCCTGTTTTGGTCACCGGAAAAGTTTCGGGCTCATAGGTAGTGTACCGGGAGTGCCAGTAGTGTACCGAGGGACCATCGGGAGGTGGGGTGGGAAAAACCGAAAAGGTGGAGGTGGAAAGAGTTTCCATGTGGAAAGGAGGAATTCTAATCCTAATAGGATTGGAGTAGGATTCCTCCACCTCCAATTTCGACCAACCCATGAGGGTTTGAGGCTGCCTCCTCCCCTCCCTCCCTCCTATATATACTAGAGGATTTAGAGAGAAGAGTCAACCCTAATTGCCATGTGTTGCCCTCTTCTTCCTCTAGATCTGTTTCTCCTCTAGATTAGTTCTACGGTGCTTACGTGAAGCCCTGCAGGATTAGTTCACCACCATCACCACCATTTTGTTGTGCTGCCGGTGAACTCATCTACCTCTCCGCTCCCTCTTGCTGGATCAAGAAGGCAGAGATCGTCATCGAGCTATACGTGTGCTGAATGTGGAGGTGCCATCCGTTCGGCGCTAGATCGGACGGACCATGATCAAGATCACGAGACGATTCATGATTGGATCGTGTGATGGGTCGTGATGAGATCGCGGGATGGATCGTGATCACATCACTGGATAGCTCGTGGTGGGATCACGGGACGCTCGGCGATTTGGATCGCGAAGACGTTCAACTACATCAACCGCGTTTCTTAACGCTTCCCGCTTAGAGATCTACAAGGCTATGTAGATCCACTCTCCCTCTCATATATGCTCATCACCATGGATAGATATTGCGTGTGCATAGGAAATTTTTTGTTTACCATGCAACGTTCCCCAACAGTGGTATCAGAGCTAGGTCTATTTGTAGATGAGATCTCGAGTAGAACACAAAGAGTTTGTGGGCGTTGATGCTTAGATTGCTTCCTTCCTTGGTCGTGTTTTCGTTCAGCGGTATTATGGGATGAAGCGGCCCGAACCAACCTTGCTCGTACGCTTACGAGAGACCGGTTCCATCGACTGACGTGTAACTTCATTGCACAAAGATGGCTGGCGGGTGTCTGTTTCTCCTACTTTAGTTGGATCAGATTCGACAAAGGCGGTCCTTGAGAAGGTTGAAAAGAAATTTATGTATCACCGTTGTGGTTTTGCGTAGATGAGAATTGTTCTTGCTACATACCCGTAGCAGCCACGTAAAACATGCAACAACAATTAGAGGATGTCTAACTTGTTTTTGCAGGGTGATATGGCCAATTACATGATGAGATATATGTAATGTGTGAGATGATCATGTGTTGTATAGAATATCATGACTTGCATGTCTATGAGTACGGCAACCGGCAGGAGCCATAGGGTTGTCTTTAATTATTGTATGACCTGTGTGTCAATCATTAAGCGCTATGTAATGCTTTACTTTATCGCTAAACGGCAGCTATAGTAGTATGAGCATGGTGGGCGCGACAACCCCGATGGCGACACAATGATGGAGATCATCATGATGGAGATCATGGTTTTATGCCGGTGACGATGGAGATTATGCCGGTGCTTTCAAGATGGAGATCAAAAGCACAAGTTCATGGCCATATCATGTCACTTATGGTTTGCATGTGATGTCAATCCTTTTATGCACCTTGTTTTGCTTGGGACGACGGTGGCATTATAAGGTGATCCCTCACTTAAATTTCAAGGTAAAATTGTGTTCTCCCTGAGTATGCGCCATTGCGAAAGTTCGTCGTGTAGAGACACCACGTGATGATCGGGTGTGATATACTCTACGTTCACATACAACGGGTGCAAGTTAGTGTTGCACGTGCAGAACACTTGGGTTAAACTTGACGAGCCTAGCATGTACAAACATGGCCTCGGAACACAAGAGACCAAAAGGTTGAACATGAGTCATATAGTTGATATGATCAACATGATGATGTTCACCATCGAAACCACCTCAACTCACGTGATGATCGGACTTGAGTTGGTGAATTTTGATCATGTATCACTCGAATGACTGGAGGGGTGTCAATTTGAGTGGGAGTTCTTAACTAATATGATTAGTTGAACTCATTATCATGAACACAGTCAGTAGTGTCTTTGGAAATTATGTCGTAGCTCACATTGTAGTTCCCTTGAATTTTTATATGTTCCTAGAGAAATAGAGTTGAAATATGATGGTAGCAATATTGTGGACTGGTTCCGTGATCTGAGGATTTTCCTCATTGTTGCACAGAAGGTGTAACACCCCGGACGCACCCGTCGGTAGTCGTTACTCCTGGCGGGTCTAGACTGGCCTCACAGATCAATACTAGTCTTTTCTGTGCACTTTGTCCTCACTCATGCGCATCCGGGACCAACTTCCCGATCGGTCAACCATCCTAGTACTACTCCAAGCCAAGCATGCTTAACCTGGGAGTTCTGTTCGAATGGGCTCCCAGGAAAGATGGAATTCCTTATTGATATTAGTAGTCTATCATCCCTAATATGCCAGTCTATCACATACACCACCACTCAGAGGAACCAACGTCCTTGTCGGGTCACAGGAACGTTCCCTCTTGGCACAAACATCTGTGCTTCCAGTCTGATACATGTGTCATTCCGTGTGGCACGACGGGTCACAAACTTCATGAACAACATGACCGCGCACCTGTCGGCAAACATCCGTGTAACCGCGAGGGTCGTCTCTGATACCAATTTGTAACGCCCTGGATGCACCCGCCGGTAGTCGTTACTCCTGGTGGGATATAGACTGGCCTCACAGATCAATACTAGTCTTTTCTGCGCACTTTGTCCTCACTCATGCACATCCGGCACCAACTTCCCGATCGGTCACCCGTCCTAGTACTACTCCAAGCCAAGCACGCTTAACTTGGGAGTTCTGTTCGAATGGGCTCTCGGAAAAGAAGGAATTTCTTATTGATATGAGTAGTCTATCATCCCTAATATGCCAGTCTATCACAGAAGGCTTATGTCCTTAATGCACCGCTCGGTGCGCCAACCCCTCTAGTGTCGTCTGTAGATGTTGTGAACATCTGACAGGCATGTTCTGATGACTACTTGATAGTTTAGTGCGTCATGCATTATGTCTTACAATTGAGGCTCCAGAACATTTTGAACGTCATGGAACATATGAGATGTTCTAAGAGCTGAAATTGGGATCTCAGGCTCGTGCCTGTGTTGTGAGACATGAGATCTCTAACAAGATTCTTTGCCTGCAAGATGAAGGAGAATAGGTCAATCATTGAGCATGTGCTCAGATTGTCTGGGTGCTACAATCGCTTGAATTGAGTGAGAGTTAATCTTCTAGATAAGATTGTGATTGATATAGTTCTCTGAGTCACTATCACTAAGCTACTAGAACTTCGTGATGAACTATAATTATGCCAGGGATGGAAGTGATGATCCCTGAGCTGTTCGCGATGTTTGACACCACGAAGGTAGAAATCAAGAAGGAGCATCAAGCGTTGATGGTTAGTAAAACCACTAGTTTCGAGAAGGGCAAGGGCAAGGAGGGAAACTTCATGGATGGCAAGTTAGTTGCTGCTCGAGTGAAGCAACCCAAAGTTGAACCCAAACCCCAGACTAAGTGCTTCTATTATGAGGAGAGCGGTCGATGAAGCAGAACAACCCTAGATACTTGGTAGATAAGAAGGCTGACAACGTCGACAGAAGTATATTTGATATTCGTGTTATTGATGTGTACCTTGCTAGTACTCCAAGTAGCACCTAGGTATTGGATACCGGTTCAGTTGCTAAATGTTAGTAACTCGAAGTAAAAGCTACGGAATAAACGGAGACTAGCTAAGTGTGAGGTGACGATGTGTGTTGGAAATGTTTCCAAGGTTGATGTGATCAACATCACGCGCTCTCTCTACCTTCAGGATTTGTGACAAACCTAAATAAATCTTATTTGGTGTTTGCGTTAAGAATGAACACGATTAGATCGTGTTTATTGCAACACGGTTATTCATTTATGTTAGAGAATAATGGTTATTCTGTTTACATGAATAATACCTTCAATGGTCATGCACCCAATGAGAATGGTTTGTTGAATCTTCATCGTAGTAATACACATGTTCATAATATTGATGCCAAAAGGTACAAAGTTAATAATGATATTACCACATACTTATGGCACTGCCGCTAAATGTCATATTGGTATAAACCACATGAAGAAACTCCATGCTGATGGATCTTTGGACTCATTCGATTTCGAATCGGTTGAGACATGCGAACCATGCCTCTTGGGCAAGATGACTAAGGACCCCATTTTCCGGTTTGATGGAGCGGGCAAGTGATTTATTGGAAATGATACATGTTGATGTATGCAATTCAATGAGTCTTGTGACGTGTGGTGGATATCGTTATTTTCTTACCTTCACTCATGATTTGAGTAGATATAGTGTATATTTACTTAATGAAACACAAGTCTGAATCGTTTGAAAAGTTCAAGCAAACTCAAAGTGAAGTTTAAGATCATCTGGACAAGAAGATAAAAACGTATGTGATATGATCGTGGAGGTGAATATCTGAGTTGCGAGTTTGGCATACAACTTTAGACAATGTGAAAGTTGTTTCACAACTCACGCCACCTAGAATACCATAGGGTGATGGTGTGTTCGAATGTCATAGTCATGCTCTATTGGATATGGTGCATACTATGATGTCTCTTATCGTTTTGCCACTATAGTTTTGGGGTTATGCATTAGAGACAACTACATTCACTTTAAATAGGGCACCATCTAAATCTGTTGAGATGACACCATATGGTTTGGCAGAAACCTAAGTTGTCATTTCTTAGCGTTTGGGAATGCGACACTTATGTATGATAAGCTCGAACCCACAGCAGAAAAATGCATCTTCATAGAATATCCTAAGAACAGTTGGGTATACCTTCTATCTCAGATTCGAGTACAAAGGGTTTGTTGCTAAAAGTGGGTCCTTTCTCGAGAAAGAGTTTCTCTAGAAAAATTGAGTGGGAGGACGATAGAACTTGATGAGGTTGTTGAACCTTTTCTTCAACCAGAGAGTAGAGCAGCATAGAAAGTTGTTTCTATGGAGCCTACGTTAGTTGAGGAGGAAGTTAATGATGATGATCATGAAGCTTCGGATCAAGTTACTTTCAAACCTCGTAGGTCGACAAGGACGTATACTGCTCCTGAGTTGTACGACAACCTTGTCTTAGAGGTCATGTTGTAGGACAACGATAAGCCTACGAGCTACGGAGAAGCGCTGATGGGCCCGGATTCCGACAAATGGCTAGGAGCCATGAAATCCCAAAAAGGATCCATGTATGAAAACCAAGTATGGACTTTTTTAGACTTGCCCGTTGAACGACAAGTCGTTGAGTACAAATGGACCTTTAAGATGAAGACAGACGCTGATGGTGAATGTCACTTTTTGTAAAGCTTGACTTGTCACAAAGAAGTTTCCTCCAAGTTCAAGGAGTTGACTACGATGAGACTTCAAACCTGTAGCGATGCTTCAGTGATCCAGTGATCCTTCTATGAACTGGAGCAAGTGTCTCGGAGTTGGAATATATGCTTTGATGAGGTGATCAAAGTTTTTGAGTCTATACAAAGTTTATGAGAAACTTGTATTTACAATAAAGTGAGTGGGAGCACTATAGAATTTTTGATAAGCATATGTGGTTGACATATTATTGATCAAAAATGATGTAGAATTTCTGGAAAGCATAAACGGTTGTTTGAAAATAGCTTTTGAAAGTAAGACCTGGACAAAGCTACCTAATTGTTGAGCATCAAGATCTATCGAGATAGATCAAGATGCTTGATGAGACTTTCAATGAGTACATACCTTGACAAGATTTTGAAAGAGTTCGAAATGGATCAGTTAGAGAAAGAGTTCTTTCCTGATTTGTAAGGTGTGAAGTTGAGTAAGACTCAAATCTTGACCATGTTAGAAGAAATAGAAAGGATGAATGTCGTCCCCTATACTTTAGCCATAGGCTCCACATAGTATGCCATGCTGTGTACCGCACTTGTGCGTGCCTTGCCATGAGTCTGTCAAGGGGTACAAGAGTGATCCAGGAGTGGATCACTGGATAGCAATCAAGATTATCCTTAGTAACTAAAACACTAAGAAAATGTTTCTCGATTATTGAGGTGATAAAAAGCTTGTCGTAAAGAGTTATGTCGATGCAAGCTTTAACACCAATCTGGATAACTCTTAGTAGCAATCCGGATACGTATAGTGGAGCATCCATTTGGAATAGCTCCAAGTGGAGTGTGGTAGCAGTGTCTACAGTATGACATAGAGATTTGCAAAGTACACACGAATCTGAATGTCACAGACCCATTGACTAAAAGACCTCTCTCACATGCAAAGTATGATCGAGCCCCAGAACTCATTTGGTGTTAGATTAATAACAATGCTAATCACATGGTGATGTGAAATAGATTATTGACTCTAGTGCAAGTGGGAGACTGTTGGAAATATGCCCTAGATGTTCTTCATGATCTTCATGGAGATCTATCTGATGTAACACTCTTTTGCGGTGTGTTTGTCGAGATCCGATGAATTGTGGGTTTATGTTCAGATTATCCATGAATATTATTTGAGTCTCTCCTGAATTATTATATTCATTATTTCATATCTTTGCAAGTCTCTTAGAATTATTGGTTTGGTTTGGCCAACTAGATTGGTAATTCTTGCAATAGGAGAAGTGCTTAGTTTTGGGTTCAATCTTGCGGTGTCCTCACCCAGTGACATAGTAGGGGTAGCGAGGCATGTATTGTATTGTTTCCATCAAGGGTAAAAAAGATGGGTTTTTCATCATATTGCTTGAGTTTATCCCTCTACATCATGTCATCTTGCTTAATGTGTTACTCTGTTCTTCATGAACTTAATACTCTAGATGCGGGCAGGAGTCGGTCGATGTGTGGAGTAATAGTAGTAGATGCATAATCGTTTCGGTCTACTTGTCATGGACGTGATGCCTATATGCATAATCATTGCCTTGGATATCTTCATAATTATTCGCTTTTCTATCAATTGCTTGACAGTAATTTGTTCACCCACCGTAATACTTGCCATCATGAGAGAAGCCATCTAGTGAACGGGTCTACTTTCCATATTATATTTTCAGATATCAAACCAAAAACACAAAAAAATACTTGCTGCATTGTTTTTACTTTTAGTTTCACTTTCCGTTCAAGCACCCTATTATATCTATCTCTACCATATCTCATCGTTGCAAATAACCGTGAAGGGATTGACAACCCCTTTATAGCGTTGGGTGCAAGAGTTTGATTCCTTGTGTAGGTATATCTATTTGTGGCTCTCTTGTATATCCTACTGGATTGATACCTTGGTTCTCAAAAACTAAGGGAAATACTTATCTACTTTGCTGCATCAAACCGTTCCTCTTCACGGGAAACCAACGCATGCTCGAGAAGTAGCAGCGCCCACCCA
Organism: Hordeum marinum; assembly: GCA_022496015.1. NCBI lineage: Eukaryota > Viridiplantae > Streptophyta > Magnoliopsida > Poales > Poaceae > Hordeum > Hordeum marinum. Next base: position 195,807,036 of record CM039677.1, read on the forward strand.
TGTCGCGGAACCGCGGGAGATGGTGGGATATGGAACAAAGGACCGATCCCGACAGCATTGATGTACACCCACAGCCGCTGGAACCCTGTGTCCGCCGGGGAGAGCTCCGCATCAAGCGCCCCTTCGGTCGGTAAATTGGCCACTCTCAAGGACACGCACCCAGAACATTGTTCCCCCGAGGTCAGCTCGAGGGAGAAGAAGTGGCGCAGCAGGGCCACAGACGAGACGATGCCAACAAATGCCTCGCACATGAACACAAAGGACGAAAGGAGGACAAGGGAGCCGAGGTCGAGGTGAAGCGCATGGATCTGAAAATGCGATAGCACGACAAAGAAGAAGTCTGAGAACGGTGGCAGTAGGCCGGAGAGAAGGGCATGGAAATGGAGAGGGACAGCGAAAGCAGCCAGCTCGCCCCGAAGTTGCGAGCCCGGTCAGATTTCGGTCACCCCCCACTCGTTGGAGTCGGTGGCTACCACCAGCCAGACCTTCTCCAACCCCTCCAAGTTTACCACCAAAGACCGACCCAGCGTGGATGCGTTGACCGGTGCCCTTGGGCTCTTGCCCTCTTCCTTCTTGGAAGCCATGGTGAAAGGGGGCGAGACGGCGCGCGTAGGGACTCGGTGAGAAGGGTGTGGACCGCGGAAGAGGGGACGGCGGATAGCGAGATCGACAACGAGCAAGGGCAACTCGGCCGGGTGTGTCAAGAAATTTAACAAACCATGCGGCGGTTGAGCTGGCGCGGCGGAAAGGCGGGCTTAGGCCGATCTGGTTCCAAAACGTGGGAAGCCTGGCCCGTAGGCGTTTTGGGTCCACAATGCTCCGAGCCGTCCGCAAAGCTTTGCTTCGAAGCTAGCTCGAGCGCGCCTTAGGCCCAGGGGCTACTGTCGATGTTCAAGGAATGGGGGTACCCAGTCCTGCCTCCCTGCAGCCCACGGCATGGCCCACTTCGTCAGCTGGGCGAGGCCTGGTGTGGCATCGTTTGAGACAAGGCCCTCGCGATTACCCTGGGCTCGCGAGGAAGAGCAGCATCAAGACCCTCTGGGAGCCTCCTCAGGCCCCCCTCCCGAGGGAAGGAGATCTTTATGCAAGGCATGGCCTTAGGAGTCCAGGGTGACGCAAGGATGGATAGGCAAGCGCCAGCACTCCAGGCGGCACAGTTTCCTCTTTCGTGCAAAGGAAGGAAGCACATACGCGGGTTCCCAAAGCGCCACCCTAAGGTTTCCATTCCGGTGCAACAAGACCACGACCGCTAGCCCCGCAGGGCGAATGTCATCGCCGAGCCCACCACTGCATCACCATGAGCTACTTTGTAGGCGAAGACCACCTTTGGACAGGGCGCGGATGTACTCCTGTCCCCCTTTAAAATTGGCTCTTGTGGAATTCCTTCCCGCCATTGAGATAAGGGAAGAGGACCTAGGACGCCGCTATATATAGAAGCTAGGACACACCATGGAGGGGGATCCCACAGCCGATCAAACACTTAGCCACTCCACTCACCATCGTCGGACGAAGAGCCAAGAACACACCTTGAGCGCCCTCGCGAGGCCCAAGCCCATTGTACTAGTTGCGGGAACACTAGAAGTGTATGTCTAGAGGGGGGGTGAATAGACTATTTGCAGGAATTTAAAACTACCTCAAGCATAAATCGAGTGTTGGCAGTTTTTAGCATACATAGCAAATCTAGAACACCCTACACATGCAAGTCATCAAGTATAGCAGTGGAAAGTAAAGACATTGCACATGGAAGTAAGAAGTGTTAGAAATATGCCCTAGAGGCAATAAATAAAGTGTTTATTATTGTACTTCGTTGTTCATGATAATCGTTTATTATCCATGCTATAATTGTATTAATTGGAAACATGAATACATGTGTGGATACATAGACAAACACAATGTCCCTAGTATGCCTCTAGTGAACTAGCTCGTTGATCGAAAGATGGTTAAGGTTTCCTGCCATGGACATGTAACATCCCAAACTTTGGAATGTTATAATAAATATAGAATGATTGTTTGTTTGCTTGAATGATTGAAAGTGAGTGCAATTTGAAACTTTTTGAAACTTTGAAAGTTTATTGAGAGAGAATGAAATGACTTTCCCAAACTTTCACTTTGCATTTTTTTTCTCATCAAGAATTCAAATTCATTTCATCACAAAACCCTAGAGTGAAGATGACATGACTTCTTCCATTTAAAGAAATGAAAAGGGATTTGAAAATGATTTGAATTTCCATTTTGAAAATATTTCAAATTCAGAAAACTTTATGCAACTCAATGATTTTCATGAGAGAGGATAATATGACTTCTTCAAATGTGCGAAATATGAGTTGGAAGTTTAATTATTTGAAGTTGAAAAAACTATTTGATAAAAGTCTCATATGGAGTTTCAAATTCATTAGAATTTCCTATTTGAAATTTCATGCATCCAAACCCCTTGCCAAGATTTTGAGAGGAGTAAAAGGACACTCCAAACCAGGGATCATTTGAACCATCTTTGAAATTATAAAACTCATAAAAAACTATTTCTGAAATATTTTCTATTAAGTTTCAAAGCCATTTTGAAAGTGGTTTTAAAAAAAAATTTCTTCAAAATTAAAATATATGGAAAATAGGGTAAAATGATTTCTTTCAAAATAAAAATGAAGAAATCTAAATTTGATGTCATTTTGATATTTTCAAAATGTTTTAATTGCATTTTTTAAAACAGTAGCACTGTTTGATTTTTTTATGATTCTGTAAGTATTTTATTTTACTCTGAAATTATGTTCATGATTTAGGAAATCTCTTTCCGGTCATTTTGATATATATATTCACTAATGTTTGTAAATGTTTTGAATGCTTTAAGTGTGTTTGAAAACGCTCTCGAAATTATTAAAAAGAGAATTAACGCGTGTATTAAAACGGGCCAGCCCACTGCTTTTAAAACCCGAATTTATTTCATAACGGTCACCGCTAATAATGCCCCTCTCGCTCTCTCACGGACAAGCCGGTCCCACCGCCCGATTCCCTCTCCCGCGCGGTCGTCCCCATCCTCACGAGCGCGACGCCGTCGCCGGAGATTTCCTCTCCCGTGATCTCCTCCTCCTGTCTCTCCCCTCGCCCCCGAGGTCCTATATAAGGAGCCCTGCCTCCCCTCGACCCATTTCCCCCCTTCGCCCCTCTGCCCGTGCCCTTCTCTTGCCGGGATAGCTCGCCGGAGTCCACCACGACCGCCACACCTTTGCCGCGCCACCGCTCCACCCTGCCCTCCCTGAGCTCTCCCGAGCCCATCACCGAGCTCCCCTCGCTCGCCCGCACCTCCCCATCCCCTTGCCCGTGCTTCACCGCCCCTGGAACGCCGTCCCCGATGACCTCGCCGGAGCCCCACCTCCACCGAGCCGCCCCGGAGCTCGTGCCGCTCGCTCCTGTCGTCCCCGAGCCTCACCGACGCCACCATCGACATTGGCATTCTCCCCTGCATCGAACGGAGCCAACTCCGTCGCCGGATACCCCCTGGAGCTGACGCATGCTCCGATCCCGAGTCGTTGCCGTCGCCGTCGTCGTCGCCGGACTTCACCCCGCCGCGGTGAGCCTCCCTCTCCCTCCCCACCGTCGGATCCAGATGAACGGTTTAGATTAGAAGGAATAAATCCCCGAACTGTTTTTCTGCTAAGGTTCGGTCGACCGCCCGTAACACCCCGCACGTGCACCCCTTTATCCAATCAGGAAGCGACACGTGTACCCCCTGACCGATAGAAACGCATTTTCTTTTCTGTTTTAATTTCTGTTTCCAGAATAAGTTCTGATTTTATTTCCTTTATATCTTTTAAACTGTTTAATGTTTTCAAATGATTCTTTTTGTATAGTGTCCCAAATTTCATCTAGTTTCTGTAGATATCAAATTTGGCTATGTTTGAACATCTAAAATTGAATTTAAACAGATTTGATTTAAATTTTCTTTTCTGAATATCTTGAGTTCTAAAATGTATTTTGAGTTGATTCTTTTTGCTACTTGTCACTAGTGACCTTAGTTATCAATAGGTAGAGTTTGGGAATTTTTATGATATTTTAAAATAGTATTTTCAACCAAAACAGATTCTGTTTAGTTCTTGTTAGGATTATTTATCTTCCTTTTGTTTTAAATTGTGTTAAAATTATTTTCTTTTATATTAGTTGATAAATTTTATAAAGTTTTCTGTTACAAGATAGTAGTCCTTCAAAACAAATATTATTTTATTAGTGGATTGCATGGAATCAATTCTAGTTCAATTATAACTTGCAATTGGATTTCCATTGCTAGTTGGAACTCTTATTTGAAAATATTTTCATAACTTGTTTTATAAGTTTTATTTTCTGTTAACTTAATTGGTTTGTACTTTGTTTTTCCCTTATTTTAATATTGCATTGTTTTAGTTGTTGTTAAGCTTAGTGGGCAAACACTCTTGTTGTTTAGGATGTTGCTTTCATAGTTTTACTTGTTCTTCAAAAAAGTAATTCTTTTTGCTAGTAAAATATTTACTAAAATCCTTTTATTATATTTTACTTTGTTTTCGGTTTTGTGTTACTTTTGAATTTGTTGGAGTTTTGTGTTTCAACTTTTGTCTTAAGTGTTTCCTTCATCAACCTTGTTGCTTTTGTTCTTGTGTTACATTGTGATTGTCAGTTTTGATTGCTAGAAGTGTTTGCTTATGAATGCAATGTTTGGTATATAGATTTTCATCGGAGAGTGACATATAGTCTATCAAGTTATTTCTGAGAGCGATCTTTCTCTTCATCAACAGTACAGGCAAGTTCACCTTGACCATCTATTTCATACCTATGTTTTTATTGCTTGTAGTGACATCATTCAACATATCCCTCCCGTAGTGTTATTGAAATTCTTGTAGTTGAGTAGAATGCATGAGGTAGGAACCCACCACTTGTTACTAAAGCCCCGAGAACGCTAGTTAGTGCAATGCTATGCTAAAGTAGACGGGGTGTGGTATGAGTGTTCGTGAGTGGTGTGAAGAAGGACTCCACGTCAAAACGACGACTTCATGAAGACATCTTCAAGTCCTGCATCTTCAAGATCTCAAGATTTCAAGACTCGAGAAGACAAGTTTTCAATACACACTACTGGGTGAACGATGGTTGATTGGGCATCCCTGGAGAAACCAGTGGATGGCCGGGATGCATGGAGAAGCGCCATGACATCTTGCGGAAAGCTTCACCCAGACTCAAAGAGAAGGATGAATACTTCATGCCCGGAAGCTTACCTGTGTAGCCACAAGTCATTATGGGCTCTGGCTTGGTTGATCTTTGTTGTGACTCTGCTGGGCAGTGCTACGAGATGTAGTCGACGTTAGGATTGGGATGGGCACTGTCGGACAGTCAGGGAAGCACTCTGAAAGACCGTGTTTCTTTCATCATGTTCTCAAACACCAGGCAGTGCGAGGACTTACCAGGAGGGAAAGAATCTTGTGGGTAAAGTACACAACACTCTGCAGAGTTAAAACCTAATCGATTAGCCGTGTCCCCGGTTACGGACAATTTGAGCTTCTAGACTTGGATCTATCTCTGAACTCTCAACACTGGACTGATAACTAATTGTGGGCAACTTATGATACTTATGGGCATTGAGACATTGGTTGGCGGAACCATGTCATGATAGGTAACTCTATAGTGAAATTCCTGATATTCCTTTGTTGTAGGAAAATAAAATCAGCTTTTACGCAAAAACTCAGACACAGAGCCACAAAGCCTTTGCATATAGAATAGTTTTTATTTTTCTGTTCTTCTATGGTGATCTTGCCAGCATATTCAAAATGCTGACCTACACGGCTGCAACGTCTTATGTTGCAGATTCTCTTCTACGACGGGTAAGAGTACGATTCAGGGTTACGGTCCGCACTCAACTTGCCATTGGTGTTATTGGAACTCCACTCCCGTTGACTGTATCCGCTGCTATTTTAAGGTATATATCAGTTTTATGCTATTTACATGTGATTGCACTTTGATATATACATTGATGTACTGTGTGTGCCAGCATACTGATCCAGGGATGGCACAGAAAACACAGAGGCTTGACTCGTTTTGAGTCGGGTCGCTACAGAAATGGTATCAGAGCACATGTTGACTGTAGGATGTGACCCTAGAAACTGGAAAGCCTTAGGAAATGATTTCTTAAAAAACTTTGTTTTCAAAGGATCTTTTACTTCTCCTCTCTTCTGAGTTTTATCAAGAGTTAGAAAATACCCCTTCCCTTTTGACCACACGAAGGATCAACTGAAGCCACTCCAAGAAGGACAAGATATAGAAACAACTGATGGTCCTTTCAAAGTAAAGAAGATTTCACCATGCATTAGAAGAGTTGAAGCTACACGTGTTGAAGACTGTGAAGACCCGAAGAAAATTGAAGACCATGAAGAATTTCGAAGACATTATGCCCTAGAAGACCAAACCCCTGTTGTAAACTTACGTTAGATGCGATGATTTTTGTGAGCTATCATTTGTGTGTAATTTTCGACAGCCACAACTAAAATCTATTTTCAAAACCATTGTTTGTATTGTGTGTTTTCTCCTCCTTTCTTTCTACCATCTCATCCCAAAACCTTGACCCCAATAGATGATGAATGAAGCTGGACTCATGTATTCTGGATCGATGACTCGGTTGGAGACAGAAGTATGGATTCACAACATGGAGAATCACTTCAGGAGCAACTCGATAGCACAGAAGTATAAGGTTCAATATGCTCTCCAGCACTTTACCCAAAGTGCCGCAACTTGGTGGAAAATGCATCATGCCATACAAGGATTTAATGGAGCAAAGAATTGGGAAGAACTCAAGAAGACTCTGTTAAGATCCCGTCTCATTCAGAATCATTGTGTTATCCCGATGAAGAAGACCCGAGCATGCAAAATCTGTGGAGAGATAGGACACACCCAAGAAGAACACAAGGATGGATGTCGTCATTGTGAAGAAAATCACCCAGTTGAGGAGTGCCCAACTAGTAGGGTGACTTGTTTCTTGTGTGAAGGAACCAACCACTACCCGGCTCAATGCCAAATATACCCCAAGGTACAGGAAGTCATCAAGCAACAGAAGGAAGCCATGAAGGAAGCCTTCAGAGGAGAATTTGGAGAATTTGTAATGAAGAAAGATATTGAAGACCCTGATGGAGAAGGATTAACCAGATTTTACTCAAATGTCTGCTATACATGTGGAGAAGAAGGACATTTCTCACAGGACTGTACGAAGGAAAGAAAAGAGTATCTAGGAAACTTCCCGATAGAAGAAGTGGAGTTTGATCCACAGGAAATTGAAGCTTTGATCGGAACAAAGAACCTTAGGAAGAGACGAACGCCTGAACAGAAGGACCTGAGTCATATTAGATGTTACAAGTGTAAGGATATGGGCCACTATGCCGACAAATGTCCAAGAAAGAACCAAGAACCCAAGGAGCAAACACCAACATCAATAAGCCTCGAGACTTGTCAGAAATCATCTGTTTCATTGCAAGGAAGCAGGATATTATGCTAACGAATGTCCCCAGAAGAAGAAAGCTAGAGTGGAGGATTTCAAGGAGCACATCGCAAATTTCCAGTGGTACTAGAGTATCTCCGAGGGGAGATGAATGAATAAAGTTGGGAGTTGATGCTAGACCATACCAAACTATGTGGATGGTAGCATTTGTAATAAAGTACTTTCTAGGAGTTTTAAGAAGTGATTGAGAATGTAACCAAGGATTGAATATGAGAAGAATGGGATAGTTTCGAAGATGGAAATACCTGTATCATGAAGCACTTTTGATTTCATGAGCTTATCTTGTAACGGAAGTCTCAGAGTTTGTAATAAATTCATGAGTCAATGGAAATTATGGTGTCATGATTTATCTTATGTTGAAATATGTGAGTTGTTACTCTATGAACAAAGATCTCTTACCATTTTTGAGGATATGAGAAAATATGGTCTATGCATACATGAGTGCATTTCATTTTAAGTGTGGTAGTAACCACAGGTACCTTCCCCGAATTTAGGAGTTTGGATAAGTGAATACAGGTGAAGAGAATGTGGAACCATCTCAAACTGTGTGGATGATAACCTTTGTGACAAGGTACTTTTGAAGTTGGAATAGAGAATGATTGTGATGAAACCACACCCAAGGTTAAACAAATCAATGGAAAGGAAAATGGATTCTGCAGAGTGGAATCTAGACAAGAATAAGTCTGAGATTTGTTACCTCAAGGGTATGGTGTAGTGAACTGAAGGTAATGCTGGAATATGGAACGATAGTAACCCAAGAGTGAGTTAAAGTTATCCAAGTATTCAAGTGAACCCACAACTCACTGACCTCAGGATTGATAAGGATCAAGCCCCACCTTTGTGAAGGCAGACACTTGGAAGAAGCTACGACTGATCCGCAAACGTTTTCTTAGGAGCATACGATAACCTGAGAGTTGTGAAGAAACGATAGATGTTTTTTTGCTTAGCTTGCAGAATCAATGGATTTATCCGAACTTTGTTCGTTGACAAGAGAAATTTTCTGCAACGCTAGTGAGGAAGCCCAAGTGTTAGAATACGAGATTACTAAACCTTATACAAGGTAATGATTTCAGTGCGACATGGTTTGGCCACCATGACGACTTACTCTTATCATTCTCTTGCTATTCGGATTGGTAAATCTGAGTGACTTACCCATAGTAAAGAGACGACGTTCTTTGAAGCTTTTTGTTTAAGCCTTAGAATGGTATGATGAAAACCCTTGTACATGACAGTTTCTGTCACACGTAGGAATTTTACGGTGAGGATAAAGCCAAGACCCATTTCACTGCAGGATAACCACTAATGGTAGACCACCATGAGATCATCGATAAGTTATTTAGAATGATCGCGAGACCTGTCAGTTAAGAAGACCCAGTATTGGAGGAAGTACACCTTGTTGTGAGGACACAAGATTTTGATATAACCGAAGATCATCACCAAGGAAGATGCTGTGAAGAATGTGAACAGACAGATGCACCATAGGACTGTCAAGATTTTGAAGGACCAGTAACTCTCATTTCAAGTGTGGTAGACCCACATTTCCAGGTCAATGGAGTTTTGTTGGAAGACCCCACACCTTCCAGGACAGTGGATTTGTTAGAAGACCCCAAACCCTAACCTTTTCTTTCTAGCCTCTCCGAATCTCGAGGACGAGATTCATTTTAAGTGTGGTAGATTTGTAACATCCCAAACTTTGGAATGTTATAATAAATATAGAATGATTGTTTGTTTGCTTGAATGATTGAAAGTGAGTGCAATTTGAAACTTTTTGAAACTTTGAAAGTTTATTGAGAGAGAATGAAATGACTTTCCCAAACTTTCACTTTGCATTTTTTTCTCATCAAGAATTCAAATTCATTTCATCACAAAACCCTAGAGTGAAGATGACATGACTTCTTCCATTTAAAGAAATGAAAAGGGATTTGAAAATGATTTGAATTTCCATTTTGAAAATATTTCAAATTCAGAAAACTTTATGCAACTCAATGATTTTCATGAGAGAGGATAATATGACTTCTTCAAATGTGTGAAATATGAGTTGGAAGTTTAATTATTTGAAGTTGAAAAAACTATTTGATAAAAGTCTCATATGGAGTTTCAAATTCATTAGAATTTCCTATTTGAAATTTCATGCATCCAAACCCCTTGCCAAGATTTTGAGAGGAGTAAAAGGACACTCCAAACCAGGGATCATTTGAACCATCTTTGAAATTATAAAACTCATAAAAAACTATTTCTGAAATATTTTCTATTAAGTTTCAAAGCCATTTTGAAAGTGGTTTTAAAATTTTTTTTTCTTCAAAATTAAAATATATGGAAAATAGGGTAAAATGATTTATTTCAAAATAAAAATGAAGAAATCTAAATTTGAAGTCATTTTGATATTTTGAAAATGTTTTAATTGCATTTTTTAAAACAGTAGCACTGTTTGATTTTTTTATGATTCTGTAAGTATTTTATTTTACTCTGAAATTATGTTCATGATTTAGGAAATCTTTTTCCGGTCATTTTGATATATATATTCACTAATGTTTGTAAATGTTTGAATGCTTTAAGTGTGTCTGAAAACGCTCTCGAAATTATTAAAAAGAGAATTAACGCGTGTATTAAAACGGGCCAGCCCACTGCTTTTAAAACCCGAATTTATTTCATAACGGTCACCGCTAATAACGCCCCTCTCGCTCTCTCACGGACAAGCCGGTCCCACCGCCCGATTCCCTCTCCCGCGTGGTCGTCCCCATCCTCACGAGCGCGACGCCGTCGCCGGAGATTTCCTCTCCCGTGATCTCCTCCTCCTGCCTCTCCCCTCGACACCGAGGTCCTATATAAGGAGCCCTGCCTCCCCTCGACCCATTTCCCCCCTTCGCCCCTCTGCCCGTGCCCTTCTCTTGCCGGGATAGCTCGCTGGAGTCCACCACGGCCGCCACACCTTTGCCGCGCCACCGCTCCACCCTGCCCTCCCTGAGCTCTCCCGAGCCCATCACCGAGCTCCCCTCGCTCGCCCGCACCTCCCCATCCCCTTGCCCGTGCTTCACCGCCCCTGGAACGCCGTCCCCAACGACCTCGCCGGAGCCCCACCTCCACCGAGCCGCCCCGGAGCTCGTGCCGCTCGCTCCTGTCGTCCCCGAGCCTCACCCACGCCACCATCGACATTGTCATTCTCCCCTGCATCGAACGGAGCCAACTCCGTCGCCGGATACCCCCTGGAGCTGACGCACGCTCCGATCCCGAGTCGTTGCCATCGCCATTGTCGTTGCCGGACTTCACCCCGCCGCGGTGAGCCTCCCTCTCCCTCCCCACCGTCGGATCCAGATGAACGGTTTAGATTAGAAGGAATAAATCCCCGAACCGTTTTTCTGCTAAGGTTCGGTCGACCGCCCGTAACACCCCGCACGCGCACCCCTTTATCCAATCAGGAAGCGACACGTGTACCCCCTGACCGATAGAAACGCATTTTCTTTTCTGTTTTAATTTCTGTTTCCAGAATAAGTTCTGATTTTATTTCCTTTATATCTTTTAAACTGTTTAATGTTTTCAAATGATTCTTTTTGTATAGTGTCACAAATTTCATCTAGTTTATGTAGATATCAAATTTGTCTATGTTTGAACATATAAAATTGAATTTAAACAGATTTGATTTAAATTTTGTTTTCTGAATATCTTGAGTTCTAAAATGTATTTTGAGTTGACTCTTTTTGCTATTTGTCACTAGTGACCTTAGTTATCAGACCAAAATCCCCATTAATGTTCTTAGGTATCTACCAATCATGCCAAGACTTCAACATCTTTTCATGGTCGAAGAGACGGCCAGACAGATGACGTGGCATAAATTGTGCAAAAGAAAAGAACTAGATGCAGATGGGAATCCGATGTTGGGACACACTTCAGACGCTTTTGTGTGGAAGCACTTCGATGAATTACATAAGGATAAAGTGGCAGATCCAAGGCATCCTTGAGTTGCCATCAGCACGGATGGGTTCAATGTGTATGGTATGACGGCAGCACAATAAAGTTGGTGGCCTGTATTTGTCATTCCACTCAATCTCGCCCCCCCCCCGAAGAGATTATGAAAAGAAAGAACATTTTCCTGACGTTGATAATTCCAGGGCCCAAATATTCGGGGAACAATATGAATGTGTACATGCAGCCACTTAAGGATGAATTGCAAGAAGCCTGGGATAATGGGATCAAGACATATGACGCCGCCACCAAAAAGAACTTCAAAATGCATGTGTGGTACATGTACTCGTCGCATGACTTGTCGGCGTACGCACTATTCGTTGGCTCGTGTGTGCATGGAAGGTTTCCATGCCCCACATGCAAGGTAGCTCTTGAGTTCCGTTGGCTATAGGCGGGTCGCAAGTTTTCTTGCTTCGACATGCATAGATAGTTCCTGGATCCTGACCATAAGTTCAGAAAAGACTAGAAAATTTTCATGAAAGGTAGAGTTGTCAAAAACACTGCACCACCTGTGTTGACAGGCCAACAGAACCTGTATCAGATAAATGCTCTCGAGCCGGATCCAGATCATCCAGGGTATTTCAAAGGGTATAATACGGAACACGTCTGGACTCACAAGATATGTTTGTGGGATTTGCCTTACTTTAAAGACCTCCTTTGCCCACATAACATCGACGTGATGCACACTGAAAAGAATATTGCAGAGGCCCTTTTTGGTACATTGTTCAGCATAGAGGGGAAGATGAAGGATAATCCTAAGGCTAGAGTCGATCAGGAGGCTCTATGTGATAGACCATTACAAAACATTTGACAACCGAAAGGAAAGAAGAACTGGAGGAAGCCAAAGGCATTGTTCAATCTTGGAAGGCCAACTATGAGGGAAATGATCTTGTGGGTGAAAATGCAGTTGATGTTCCCCAATGGGTATGCAGCGAATCTAAAGAGGGGAGCGAGTCTTGACAAATTGCAAATATTTGGTCTCAAGAGTCATGATTGGCACATATGGCTTGAGCAGGTAATGTCGGTGATGTTGCGTGGCTTTATCCCTAAGGATGAATGGCTAGTACTGGCAGAGCTGAGCTATTTCTTCCGTACTCTTTGTGCGAAAGAACTATCGCCTGATGTGCTAGACGAACTAGAAGAGTTGGCGCCGGAGTTGATCTACAAGTTAGAAAAGATATTTCCACCAGGCTTCTTTAATCCAATGCAGCATTTGATTTTGCATCTCCCGACCGAGGCAAGATTGGGGGGCCCGTGCAAAATCATTGGTGCTTCGCAACTAAGAGGATGCAGAAGACGCTTCGAGAAAAATGTAAAAATAAACGTAGAGTTGAAGAAGAATCGATGGCCGACGCATTCATTACCGAGGAGGTAGCGAACTTCGTGACAGCACACTACAAAGCCAAGAATCGTCATTTGCATAATCTGAAGCCTCGGTACAATGATGGAAACCGTGAAGAAGTTCGATCCAACCTCAGCCTATTCAAAGGGAAGCTCGTACCAGCCGGTGCTTTGAATGACGGACCATTTCGTTGTATATCTTCAACAACCTAACAGAAGTGCGGTCGTACATCGAGTAAGTTCTCGATACATTGTCTTGCAACTTCTAATTCCTTTGAAATGCTCTTATTCCCGGATATGTGATACAGTAGATACGTCGCCAAATCCTCGGAGGGAGCGGTGATACAAAAGGATTCCATCAAAGAGTATGAGCTTCTGGCAAAGCATGGAGGCGGCTATCCCGGTTTCATCTCTTGGTTCAAGCAAACAATGATTTCCATTAGAAGATTTCATTTCTTCGCTTAGTTTGTGGCTAATGCAACAATCCTTTCGTATTAAACTTGTAGGCCAATGCAGAGTCTATGGACTCCGAATTGAGACAAGTCGCTAATGGTTTTGACTATAAGGTCCGTTCATTTGACAAATACGACATCAACGGGTATCGCTTTCATACTTTTGGCAAAGAGCTATCTATGTCCGACCAAAAGTCTACAATTGTTGTGTCTCCGCTGTCAGCGAAGGAGGGGTCGAGTATTATGGAAGAGTTGAAGCAATTTATGAACTTACATTCTTTGGTGAAAACCCACCAAACATCGTAGTCTTCAAATGTTATTGGTTCCAGCAGAAGGAGACTAGAAGGACTCATGAACATATAGGGCCAGTCAAAATCAAACAAAGCACCCATTTTGATGTTCCCGATGTCTATATTACGGCTCAACAGGCGACCCAAGTTTTCTATCTACCGTGGGCCTGCCAAACGGATCCAAATCTGAAAGGTTGGGATCTCGTTTGTGATGTGTCGCCACATTTTAGACCACCTCCCCTCAATGAAGATGATTATGAACCTGACATTAACCCAGACACATATGAAGGAGAATTCTTACAAGAAACACGTGTTTCCAAAAAATGTTTCAAGAACCGCTCTACTTCACCCCAGAACATTGAGGTCGACAATGACAGTGAATCCTACTTCACACCTGAGCCAGAAAAAGAAGAGACGGAAGAAGAAGACGTTACTGCTGTGGATGACCTGTCAATGCTTGAACGATTACATAGAGGCCTTCCACATGTTGATGCATTTATTGATGATGCTGGTGAGCACGTCATTATTGATAGTGATGATGATTATGCATTTATTGATCCCGGAGCATATATAGACGATGAAGATTAATATTAGTAATGTGAGGTATTCAATTATTATTATGTACATATATATTATTAATTAGTTCATGTTATTAGGTATTCAATTTTTTTATGTTGAACTAGCTTCGTTCACTCTTTGTCATTGCAGGTGTTGATAGATGGTGGGCGCGGGTCGAGAGAGCTCTAAGCCTCCTTCTTCGGCGCGTGCTGGGAGGGGTGCTATTATTCCACCCCAGCAACTCCGGAGAGCGCTGGTACACAGTATGCAGACACCGGCGGGCGCTTCTTCTTCGATCGGGAGAGGTCGGGGGAAGATGAAGAGAGGTGCTAGAAGTAGGAAGGATGCTAGGCCTTCCTCACCGCCACCCCCCAGCTGATTCTCCCGACCACGGGAGTGCTCCGTCTCAGGTGGACCCATCTGACTTGGACCCGTCTCGGACTCTGGTCGTCGAGCCTCGGGTCGACGAGCCTCGGGTCACCGAGCCTTTCTCCCAGGAGACTCCGGTCCCAGAGTCTTCGTCCTAGGAGACTCGGGTCATAGAGTCTTTGTCCCATGTGACTCTGAAGGCTAGTGGCCATGCTGATGGTGGCGAGGACAACTTGTCTGAGCACACCTATAGCAAGGGCGAGCTGGTTGAGGAAGGCAAGAAGGTCTACCAGCATGGTTGTACAAAGCTCCTGCCCATGCCGACGACCCGTGATCAGAGGTGGTTGATTGAACCTAATGCGGAGAAGTGCATTTACTCTTTTTTAACCTTTTGCCTTCATGTTTCTTCAAATTAATATCTAATGTGTTGGCCTTGTCATACTGCAGGGTTGGAAACACGAGCACGGTGTCCGTTGGCCCAACCAGGTCCTTGGTGTGCTTCTCTCACACCACTTCCCGGGGAAGGTCCAGTTGCACGGTGAGGGTGAGGTTCCCCAGGTAGCACTAACCTGGGAGCTGTACATGGCTGCCCCGGCCCCTCCGAAGGAGAGGGTCGACAGTGTCTTGTGCGAGACAGTGGCTGACATTGTGATCCGTCGGTTTTGGGTAATTTCTCCTTTACAAAATTAAAAACCAACAACACCTAGTGATTGTACTAATCAGTGTTGTCTTGTTTGATTGCAGACCTTCTACGGGTGTCTGGAGGAACACGAGGCGAAAGTGGCTGTTGCTC
The DNA here is from genome assembly GCA_022496015.1 of Hordeum marinum. Lineage (NCBI taxonomy): Eukaryota > Viridiplantae > Streptophyta > Magnoliopsida > Poales > Poaceae > Hordeum > Hordeum marinum. Next base: position 195,822,297 of record CM039677.1, read on the forward strand.
TCGTAGCCGAGTGCAAGCGCCTACTTCAGCACTTACGGCATGAGGCTCGGGTGCAGGCTATTCGAGACTACTATGCCTCGACTAACATTAACAGGGCCAATAAGAAGTGGCGCAAAAATTATCTAAGTAAGGAGCAGTTAATGGAGGTAATTATCTATTCTTAAGGCCTTGTACTTAGTTTCCTTGATTTGATTCGTAGGCGTAGCGCTGAAATTTCTCTTGTCTAACTTAGGTGCCCCCAAGATTGTGTGCGGATAGGATGGACTGTTGGGAGGCATTGGTGGATGAGTGGTGCTCTCCCGAATGGCTAGCCGACCACAACAAGGCCAAGGATAAGCATGCCCAAACGAAACGTGTGCCACACCATCAAGGCAGCTCCAGCCTATTTGAGTACGGGGATCACTGGGTATGTGGTTTGCTTCATGATTCATGCAATTTCATTCTTCATGACAGCTTGAGCCCTTACCTAATATTTTGTTCCTCTCTTTTAGGCGTGAGAAAACAAGAAGGAGTTGCCACCTCTGTTCGACCTCTATGCCATGGCCCATACTGCCTCGTACAAGAAGGCCAAGGCATTCTTTGAGGACAACCTCGATCATCCAGAGAGCTTCAGCAACATCTCCTCCCACAACAAGCTCGTGAGGTACAGAGATGAGGGGAAGGTGAGGATTGGGGAGGTCTTCAACCCGAGCCAGAGTCCTTTTGATCCAGATCTCGTAATGATATCTGGTGGCGAGAGGCCCGATGGCTCCATAGCCATTCGGAAGGGACTGATACGTTGTCCTAGAACTCTCCTGGAGATCAAGAAGCGCCAGACGAGCTATGATCCTGAGATAAGGCCTCGTCCATGGCCAATGGAGCTCTCCATTGAGGCTAGGGCCTAGGAGCTTCTAGCGGAGGCAAACAGGCAGGCGGCACAGAGGAAGAGGGACATGGAGGAGAGGACGACTAGGTTGTTGGAGGAGGAGAGGAATTGGAACGACGCGTCTCACCGGGCACTATACGAGCTCCTCGTGGTAAGTTTCTCTTGCATATTAGCCAAATCATGCATGTAATGTTCGTTTCATCACTAACTAATATGAAGGACTCATGAAAACAAAATGTGCAGACCGTGTGCCAGAACAATGGTCAGACCCCTCCGTCGATGCCTCGTATTGCTATAGCACCCACGATGAGTTTCATTTGAATGGTCATTAGTTAGTAGTATTCACATTTGAGTTGCATCATGCTAAGGAGACATTGCAAATGATCTTTGGTGAAGCGTGCCTCCCGACAAGCATCGATCGATCCTTCTGCGTCTGCCGCAACCCCGACCGGTCCTTCTCTGTCTTGCCCTGGTGCAAACCCAACCGGTCCTTCACCTCCGTGATGATGGTAAGTTTTGCCAAGTGTTTTCTTAATAAATGCATACTTAGCTTAAGAAATGACCAATTTAGCTCCAAAATGACCTATACTTAGCTTCTTTAGTTCATTTATGACATACTAAGCTTACTTAGGTAAACAATGGCATGATAACCTTGGTTTAGCTCCAAAATGACATAGACTTAGCTTATTTTCCTCCAAAATGACAAAATAACCTTACCTACCTCCAAAATGACTGATTATAACTAGGATAGCTCTAAAATGACCTACACTTGCCATTTTGTCCTCCAAAATGTGTAAATATGATTAGTTAGCTCAAAAATGCCCTAACTACCTAGGATAGCTCAATAATGATCTATACTTAGCTTAGCTAGTTCATTTATGACATAATTAGCTTACTGAGGTAAAAAATGGCATAATAACCTTGGTTTAGCTCCAAACTGTCATATCATTAGTTTATTTTCCTCCAAAATGACAAAATAACCTTACCTAGCTCCAAAATGACCGTTTATAACTAGTCTAGCTCAAAAATGACCTACACTTGTCATTTTGTCCTCCAAAATGAGTAAATATGCTTAGTTAGCTCAAAAATGGCCTAACCACCTATGATAGCTCAATAATGATTTATAATTAGCTTAGCTAGTTCATTTATGACATAATTAGCTTACTTAGGTAAAAAATGGCATAATAACCTTGGTTTAGCTCCAAACTGTCATATCATTAGTTTATTTTCCTCCAAAATGACAAAACAACCTTACCTAGCTCCAAAATGACCAATTATAACTAGGATAGCTCAAAAATGACATAATTAGCTTACTTAGGTAAGAAATGACATAATAACCTTACTAACCTCCAAAATGACCTATTTACCTAGCTTAGCTCTAAAATGACCTACACTTAGCATTTTTACCTAGCTTAGCTAAAAATGGCATTTTTACCTACCTTAGTTAGAAGAAAAAGAAGAAGATAAAGAAGAGTAGAGGAGAAAAAGAAAGAGAAGAAAAATTCTTCTTCTTCTTCTAGCTAGTCTTCTTCGTCTAGTCTTCTTCTTCTTCTAGCTAGTCTTCTTCTTCTTATTCTTCTTCTAACTTTCTTCTTTCCCAATTTGCAGATTTGCTTTCGATGAGGAAGCTTGTGTTAATGGAGTCTACTCTTCTTCTTGTGCTTCCTTTTTGTTTTCATTTTGTAGGATGAACAATGTGAAACTTGCTACCTATATATGTATGCATGGATGAAACCATTGTATGCTTGTTGTGGGATATGTTGGCTAGCTATATATGTTGCATATGGACTTTTCATTTGGTATGTATATATATATGTGTGTGTTGGATGATCATATCCATATGGCAGGGATATGATTTGGTATGTATATGTGTTGTTATGCTTGTTGAAAGTATTTTCAAATGTGTGTATATATATCTGAAATTCTATGAAATTGAATGAATTTAATAAAAACAGAAAAAACAGGGGATGTGCAGGCTCTTTGCCGTCTGCTGGCAGACGGCAAAGAGCTTTGCCATCAGCCAGCACACGGCAAAGCTGCCACGTGGCAGCTACCTGTGCAACCTAGGGTAGCACTAGGCTGGCCTGTGTGGTTTCTTTGCCGTCCGTTGGCAGACGGCAAAGAACCTTAGGTCTTTGCCGTTTGCCAACGGATGGCAAAGAAACCACGTACGCCGGCAAAGAAACAATTGCTTTGCCATCTGCTGGCGGACGACAAAGATCCTTAGATCTTTGTTCTCTGCTAGCGGATGACAAAGCACGCCGTTGACCCCTTAACGGCCGTAAGCTGTCACGTGTGCCATCCATGGTCTTTGTCGTCAGCTGGTAGACGGCGAAGATCAAAGGATCTTTGTCATCTGCCAGCAGACGGCAAAGCGCCCTTTAACGTAGCTTATTCAGTCGAACGGTTGGTCGTGTGCTAGCCAACGGCAAATCCTTTGCCGTCTGCCATGCATGCCTTTGCCGTTAGGGATGGCTGACGGCAAAGTTGTTGATTCCTGTAGTGATATGATATTCAAGGTAATATTAGCATGGAATAGACAATGAAGCTCATCCCCTTACATCCATCCGAGTGAGCTTAGCTCAAGTTTGAAGCATCAATGATGTTCAACTCACTCCTCAAATGACAAAACACATTTTCATCAAGTGGCTTAGTAAAGATATCAGCCAATTGCTTGTCAGTACGAACATGCTTAAGATTAATATCTCATTTGGCAACATGATCACGAATGAAATGATGTCGAACTTGCATATGCTTGGTTCAAGAATGTTGCACAAGATTATGACCAATCTTAATAGCACTTCCATTGTCACAAAGCAATGGTGCATTTTTAACATTGATTCCATAATCTTTAAGCGTTTGTGTCATCCATAAAAATTGTGCACAACATAATCCAACAGCAATATATTCAGCTTCAGCGATAGATAGACATACCGAGTTTTGTTTCTTGGAGGACTAAGACACAAGAGATCAACCAAGAAATTGACATGTATCCGAGGTGGATTTTATATCAACCTTGTCACCAGCATAGTCCGAGTCGGAGTAGGCAGCAATATTAAAATAAGATCTCTTGGGACACCAAATGCCAAAGTTTGGTGTATGAATCAAGTATCTCACAATACGTTTCACAGCCTTAAGATGACATTCTTCAGATGCAGCTTGATATCTAGCACACATGCAAACACTAAGAACAATATCGGGACGGGAGACACATAAATAAAGCAATGAATCAATGATTGATCGATAAACCTTTTGATCAACTGGTTCACCCTCCTTAGTGAGATCATCGTGACGCTAGTGGGCATGGGAGTTTTCATACCTTTGCACTCATGTATGTTGAACTTCTTGATTAAGTCCTTGGTGTACTTAGTTTGAGAGATGAAAGTTGCTTCTCTTGATTGCTTAATTTGAAAACCAAGAAATAATTTCAGCTCACACATCATAGACATTTCATACTTCTCTGACATCAACCTTCCAAACTTCTCGCTAAATTGTGGGTTAGTAGATCCAAAGATAATATCATCCACATAAATTTGGCACACAAATAATTCACCATTAACCCTCTTTGTGAATAAGGTTGCGTCAATTTTACCAATTTCAAATCCTTTTTCAATAGGAAACTTCGTTAGGCATTTATACCAAGTGCGAGGAGCTTGCTTAAGTCCATATAAAGCTTTGCAAAGTTTGTAAACGTGGCTAGTTTTCTTAGGATTGACAAAACCAGGTGGCTGCTTAACATACACCTCTTCTTCAATCCCACCATTTAAGAAAGCACTTTTAATGTCCATTTGGTAAAGTGTGATATCATGGTGGTTAGCATAGGCAAGAAGAATTCGAATAGCTTCTAATCTAGCAACGGGGGCGTAGGTCTCATCGTAGTCCATACCTTCGACTTGCGTATAGCCTTGGGCTACGAGACGTGCCTTGTTGCGTACGACTTCACCATCTTTGTATTGCTTGTTCCAAAACACCAATTTGGTTCCGATGATGTTTTGCTCATCCTCGGGCTTCTCCACGAGTGTCCACACTTTGTTCCTCCCAAAGTTGTGAAGCTCTTCATGCATAGCATTCACCCAATCCGCGTCTTCAAGAACTTGTTCTACCTTCGAGGGTTCAATGGTAGAGATGAAAGAATAATGCTCACAAAATTTAGCTAGACGAGTTTTAGAGCGAGTGATTCTCCCGGTTTGTATGTCACCAAAAATTTGGTTTAGGGGATGGTTCTTGGTCACTTCTGCTCGAACTCGGGTCAGCTTCCAATTGTTGAATGGTGGAGCTTCTTCTTCATCATCATCTCCTTCGTCTTCGTTTTTGTTGAAAGTGTCATTCCCTTGAGAAGGTAGTGAAGGAGGTTGTGGTGTATCTTCATGATGCACTTCCTCCTCTTCATCATCTCATCGTGTACCGCTTGTGGATGCCTCCATGTCATGTTGTGGCTCGCCTTGATGTGAAGTACGGCCTTCCACTTGAGTTGATGAAGTACTTTCCTTCACCTCCGTGGGATGAATCTTGCCAATAGACAAGTCTTGGATAGCTTCTGAAGGGTCCTTTCACCTACATCATTTGGCAATTGTTTGACTTGCGAACCATTAGATTCATCAAACTTCACATCTACCGTTTCTTCAACTTTTCGAGTGAAGTTGTTGTAGAATAGTAAGTGCGAGAGTTCGATCCATAACCAAGTAGGAATCCTTCATGAGATTTAGGGGTAAATTTAGTATGATGATGCTTATCAAGAATGTAGCACTTTGAGCCGAATACCCGAAAGTATCCAACTTGGGGTTTGTTACCAGCGAAAAGCCTGTATGTCATTTTACGAAGAAGCTTGTGCAAGTAAAGTCGATTTGTGGCATGACATGCAATTTCCATGGCTTCTGCCCAAAACTGTTTTAGCATCTTGTATTCGTCAAGCATCGTTCTTGCCATATCAATGACCTTCCGGTTCTTCCTCTCAAAAACTCAATTTTGTTGAGGCGTGTACGTAGCCGAGAACTCATGTGAGACACCTTCTTCATCAAGAAAGGTATCCACATGGGTGTTCTTGAACTCCGATCCTTTATCGCTCTGAACCTTCTTGATCTTCATTTCAAACTGATTTTGCGCTTTGCGAGAGAAGTTCTTGAAGATCTTTTGTACCTGTGACTTATCATCAAGAAAGAATACCCACGTAAATCTGGAAAAATCATCAACTATAACTAGACCATAAGAGTTTCATCGAGACTCTTGTAAGCATTGGGACCAAAGAGATCCATATGAAGTAACTCTGGTGGTCTCCTAGTGGTCATGATATTCTTCACCAGATGACTTCCACCTACTTGCTTTCCTGCTTGACAAGCGCTACAAAGTCTATCTTTGTCAGAGGTAACATCCTTAACACCTAGAATGTGATCGCCCTTGATAAGCTTATCTAGATTTCACATGCCTACATGTTCAAGCCTTCCATGCCACAACCAACCTTTAGATGATTTTGCAATGAGACAAGTACGAGGTTGGGCCTTTTTAGTGAAATCAACAATGTATAGATCACCTCTACGAATACCGGTAAAGACAATTTTATGATTATCAAATCGAAACACTTGGAAATTAACTTGAGTAAATAGCACATTGAAACTGAAGTCTGCTAGTCTAGATATGGAAACAAGATTGTAGACAAGGGATTTAACAAGCATCACATTTTGAATTGAGCTACAATGAGATATGGTCACCTTACCAAGGCCAAGTACCTTACCCTTAGAGTTTTATCCAAAGGTCACATACCTCCGAGGACCTTGATTAGGCATGATCTCTTGGAACATGTCTTTATCACCAATCATGTGATTCGTGCATCCACTGTCGAGAATCCACTCTTTTCTGCCGGACACGTAATCCTTGAAGTTTGCCATTAGACATAGGTTCCTCATGATCTTATCATGCTCGATGTCGAATAACTCATCTTCATCATAGTAGCCATGTTCTTCATTGTCATCATTTGGTGGAATCTCCTCATCATAGAAATCAATAGACTCATTACAATCGTAACCATGACAATGTTCAAGTTTATGAATGTGAATGGCTTCAATAACAATGTTGTTGATAGTAGTGACATCTCCTTTAGCACGCATAAGATCACGAAGCTCAAATAGGAATTTATCAAAGTTTGGATCACTAGGCTTCATTTTGTGAAAAGGAATAGTTTTATGAAGAATTTCATCAAGATTACCTTATGAAAGTTTTGGATGTCATTTCTCCAAATCAGTCCACAAAGTATAAGCACATGCAAAGTTCTTCAATCGAGAAAGCACGTATCTTGGTAAACCTCTAACAATAAGATTGACATTTCTTAGGTTACCAAGCATGTTAATTTCCTCTTCGTATGTGGGATACAATTCATCAATGGGGAGCACATAGGGGTTTTCAATATATCCTCTCAAATGGAATTTATCAAATAGATCAATCATGGCATTCTTCCATCAACTATAGTACTCACCATCAAGAATGGGCACTCTACAATAACAACTCTCCACACTAGACACATGCATCTTCCTCTACGGTGTTGAAACCGAAGCAGTGGAGACCAAAGCTCTCATACCAATTGCGGGATCACTGGAAGTGTATGTCTAGAGGGGGGTGAATAGACTATTTGCAGCAATTTAAAACTACCTTAAGCATAAATCGAGTGTTGGCAGTTTGTAGCATACATAGCAATCTAGAACACCCTACACATGCAAGTCATCAAGTATAGCAGCGGAAAGTAAAGACATTGCACATGGAAGTAAGGAGTAGAGATAGAGACATCAAAGGCATGAGGGAGACAAGATTTTTTCCGTGGTTCCGATAGGTGGCGCTATCGTACATCTGTAGGTTCGAGAGAGGCATGTCTAAAGGGGGGTAAATAGACTACTAGCAAAAATTTAAAACCTAACCTTTTCCGAAGTTAATTGGTTGGCAGATTTTAATAGTTTTAACAAGTCTAGATAGTTTAACATCCCTACACATGCATGTCTACAAGTATGGCAGCGGAAAGTAATGACATTGCACATGTAAGTAAATAGATAGGGTAGGAAGATCAAACACAATAGGAGACGCAAGGATTTTTCCTGTGGTTCCGATAGGTGGTGCTATCGTATGTCCATGTTCATGGAGTCTTCAACCCATGGAGGGTAACGGTCGCGAGAGTCCACTGAGGGCTCTACCCACTGAGGGTTCCACGAAGAAGCAACCTTGATTATTCCATGCAGCTTCCGTCCACGAAGGACTAGCCTCACTATGGGTAGATCTTCACGAAGTAGGCGATCTCCTTGCCCTTACAAACTTCTTGGTTCACTCCACAACACAAAGTAGGAGTCTCTCAAGCGACACCTAACCAATCTAGGAGGCACCACTCTCCAAAAGGTAATAGGCTCGGTAATGACGATGAACTCCTTGCTCTATTGCTTCAAGATGATAGACTCCTCAACACACAATCTCTCTTTCATAGATTTGGCTTGGTAGAAGAGATGGGATTGGTGGAAAGCAACTTGGGGAGGCTAGAAATCAAGATCCATATGGTTGGAGTGGAAGATCTTGACCTCAACACAAGGGTAGGTGGTTCTCTCTCAGAAAACTGAGTAGGATAGGTATGAAATGAGTGTTTCTTTTTAGAGTGGGTGGTGGTGAAGGGGTATATATAGGCATCCCCAAAACTCCAACCGTTAGACACAATAAGTCAGACTCGGTGACACCGATGTGTAAATCTCGGTGGTACCGAAGTGACAAAAAGTGGCAACTTTTGAATCTCGGAGGGACCGATATACAACTCTTGGTTGCACCGACAAGGTGACGAATGGTCAGATTTACTATTCTCGGTGATGCCGATTCACCATTCTTAGCCGGACCGAAAATGTGAATTTGCATAACAGAAAGTTGGCAACCCAACTCGGTGGCACCGAGTGCAGTGTCGGGTGCACCGAAGTGTTTGGGTTTGGTTGAGTCTGTCTAGGGTTTAGAACTCAGTGGCACCAGGATAGGAAAGTTGGTTGCACCGATTTGACATATTTGGCTTAGGACAGACTTTGGTGGGAGAGTATGTGGATGTTTTGGTGAGTCTCACTTGTGCACATTTGAGCATATTGTTCACCATCAAAACTTTACCCCCCTTTTAATAGTATTGTCTTTCCTATAGACTCAAAGTGATTTCTCACAAATGTAAAATGTAGAGTCCTCTTGCTTGAAGCTTGGCCAACCTATTTCCTGCATCTTGGGGTAATTCCACAATCTCCTCAAACCTTTTGCCCACTCAAATCTCCATGGACTATTATCTGAAATACACTAGATAGAGGTGTTAGTCCAAGAGACAATGCATGTTGTCATGAATTATCAAAACCCCCAAGGGAGCATGTTGTGCTTTCAATCTCCCCCTTCTTTGTAAGTGATGACAACATACAATCAAAGCTTCAATTAAAGATATGCATGAATGCAATGAAGACTTTGAGAAACACATGACTTAGATTTCCTCCCCTGAAATGTGTCCAGTCATTTAAAGAATAGTTGCTTTGGAATGCATGGACACACATATGAATGAAAGGGATATAAGAGTCATGTGTGTCTTGGCTATATGCATCAATATATGTGAATGAAATGTATATCCTTGATCAAGACTTCACTCTTGCAAACAATATGTGCAAGAAGCAAGATATCATGTTGATCAAAGATATGATGCATATACTTACCTTGAGTTCTTGAGCATTCTAGTAGTAGAGACACACTTGAGAAAACTATGTTAGGAAACACAAGAGTATTCTACTAAACAAAAGCAATAGAACTCAACAAGTACCAAGATGTAGAGAACATATAAAATATGATAATCATTAAGATTAATATGTATCGACCTTTAGCATTAATCTGTTACATCTTTTCTCCCCTTTGATATAAATATGGTAGTACATCCTCTCCCCCTGAATCTCAGCATGTAGATATTGGGACCGGATAGGGTGAGAAAAGCAATCCTTTGATCTTGTGAGATTTTTCTCGAAAAGTAGTTCTCTCCCCTACATTGTTGTTTCTCTCCTTGATTATATAAGTGTGAACTTTTGATATTTTCCTCTCCCCCTACATCATATCTCCCCTTTGCATAAACATGTAACTCTCCCTTTAGCATGAAGCTTTGATATTCTTCCCCTTTGGCATAAAGTACCAAAAAGGTTAAACTTGGGAGTAGTGATAGGGATCATTGACAAGGAAGGGATCATGGAGATCAAGGGTCATTGAAAGTAGGGTCCATTTAAAGACTAAGGGAATCATTGAATGTAACTTCTCTCCCTTTGGCAAATTTGAGGTTTCTTCTCCTTGGAGCTAGGGATCCTTGAATAAAGAATTTCTCCCCCAAAGTGTTGTTTGTTCTTCTCCCCATAATATATATATGTGTGTGTGTGTGTATTTACTAAGGGATCATTGAAGGAACAAGAATATCTCAAGAACAGAAGCTAATAAGCAATATCAAAGAAACTCTGATCTTGAAAGAAAAAGAAAATCGGTGACACTGGGATAAATAAATCGATTGTACCGAGATTGTGTAGTGCAGCTTATCTACAAGTTCGGTAGAACCGAGTTATCTAAATCGGTGACTCCGAAAGATAATCCAAGTTTCTATTTTGAGAGAGACAGACGACACTGTTTCAAAAGGAAATATGCAAAAAATTTACAGAGGTCATTAAATAGATAAGATTTGAGTGGTTACAAGAGATCATGCAATAAGAGAGCAATCCACACAAGATTCTTAACAAAAGGATGGGTGGTGACTAGGTCACCTATATTATAGTATATTGACTTAGGAGCCAAGCAAGAATAATTGATCATAGGTCATACTCACCGTTTAAGCTCAAAATGGGGTTACCATTTTTCGATTAAGCATTTTGATGTCTTCATATCTCTTGAGTTTCTTTAGCCCATGACTTGGAGTAAAGCCTTTTTTCAAGGATATGAGTACATACCTTTGAATGATGTTGATGACCTTGTTCGTAGGTGAACTTGTTGAGGATGATCGAGGTTGATGAAGATCATCTTGAGTTTGGAGCAATCCTTCTCGTTCTAGTATACTCATCACCTACAAAGGTTAGTCATGCAAGGAAGAGCAATGGATATATCCAATTGACATGATGTTGGAGATATGCCCTAGAGGCAATCATGTATGATGACATTTCCTATGTGTTTATGAATAGAGATAGTCCTTGGGCATTATCATTGATGTGTATTAACAAGTATGTGACTTGTTTGTGAGACTATGCATTGTATGATAACTGTCCTAAATGGTCCCTGGTCCAAAGGGTTGTGTGGACGCACAACTAATCAGACTAGCATATGACATGGTGGATGGTTCGATCTCACTGACCATGTAGCATTGGATGCTAACCGAATAATATGGACTCGGAAAGGTCTGGTTGGATTCGACATAGTCGGATCCGAGTCGAGATAAGGTCTGAGTTGGACAGACCTAACTACGAGATGCAGCGATAGGTCATCTGTGAGTCTCTAGTACAACATACATTTTATGTCCTAAGACCTGAGCTGGCGCATGTACTCAGGATGGTGACAGACTTGCTTTGGGCCGACCAAACGCTACTCCGTGACTGGGTAGTTACAAAGGTAGGTTTCGGGCTTGTCCAGACCCATGCTGCGAGACATGGTCGAGCAAGATGGGATTTTCCCCTCCTAACAGGAGAGATATACTCTGGGCCCCCGCGAGTGATCCGACCTCGATAAGCGTGGCCATGCGATGAGGATTGTGAGATAATCCGAAGTATTGGTCGGATTCACTAGAACGAGAAAGAGGTCATGTTGTGACAAGGATGACCATGAAGCCCTATGCACGACAACTTATATCGTGTGGAAAAGGGAACAGAAGTGTGAAGTACAAGTTCGCCTAACCAGCTTCATCAGACACTTGGAGTCGGCACGTCTTGCTAGAGGCTGCTACCGACCGGTCGAGTCAGATGTCATCTGAATCGCAACCAAGTGGACGAGAACCTAAAGGGTCACGTGCTTAAGGGAAGGAACACGTGGGCTTTAGGATCCGTGCGAGGCCCAAGAGTTGAGCCCACCCCGGATGCCTATATATAGTGGAGGTGCGGCACACCCATCCGGTTGATCACTTTGATGCCATCATTAGGGTTTGCATGTGTTGTGAATAGCCACCTCCACTCGCCGCCGCCGACCGTGTAATCAAACCTAGCAGTCCGCCGCACGGGTGTTCCTCCTGCACACGCGGATACCGTTAGAGGCGGTGCACTTGCGCCGCCCCGGCGAACCTGTATGTGGGATCCGGCGACCGGCTGTTCGAGGGAGATCGGAACGACTGTTCGAGGGAGATCGGACGAGGAGGAGACGGACCACACGAACGCGTTGTCCCAACTCTACTTCCGCTGCACAGCACTATGCGTCCAGTGGTAACAATATGAGATCCATCTCCGTAGCATGTTTTTGGATGTTCTGCACGTAGGAAAATTTTAATTCGCATGTGATGCACCTACGGTAGAACCCAATAGTGGTATCAGAGCTACTGCTATAGGTTTTGGATTCAGATTGGTAGCATATGTGATATGTGGAAGCGGCGGATGTGATCTGTCATCGTTCATGAGATCGGCTATGTGCACGATTGATGAGATCAACTGCACATCGGGATCATTGAGGATATGTTTTCTATCAATCGGAATCGATGAGGTCATGACACAACCTACCCCTACTGGTCGGTATCCACCATCGGGGTTAACCGTGAAACTTAAATCCGAATTGTGTTTGCAATGATCGATGAGATCGGTCAGATCGGAAAATTTGGCATGATCGGAGTGCAGATGCGATCTGTGATTTCCGAAAATGTCGGGCGTTGCCCGCACCCGCAAGGGGCGCTGCCCCTTCGAACCACGCCTGCTAACCGACTAGCAGGACCGCCGTGTGCATAGCGCCTCGTATTTCGTACACGATCACACAAACCGGTAGAATGTGATTCTATGCATAAGTTTGTTTTGCAGGTTTGATGTGAATAGTATGGCTCATATGTATGTGATGCATGTATGTAATTTAACATGACCTGCGTGTCATGATTGTCAGCCAGCAGGAGCCAAAAGTGTTGTCATTATATTGTATAACGACATGCGTGTCGACTTGTGATTCTCTGTAATTCATTACTAGTTGTAGTAGTTGGAGGACAAAGATCAAGTTCGAGGGTTTGGCATCCTTGCGTGACGGACAAGATGGAGTTCCGCCTTAGTCATGGGAGTAGGAGTCGGCCATGGAAGGACACCCATGAAGGAGCCATACTATTTCACATATTTATGTTTATATGTGATTGATATTGCTTCTTGTTTCTATGCATGTTATAATGGTAGAAAGATCCCTCATTAATATCAAGTATATTGCCATTCCGGATGTTTCACCTTCACACGTCAAGTACGTCTAGTAGTGGGCTCATAAAATTGAGGTGCTACTAGGTGTCCTTGAACTGGAGGGTTCGTGTCGGACATGGACATGCAATGCATCGGGTTAACTTGGCGAGGCTATCAAAATGGTTTTGGGCCTTGTGGCAGGGAAGGTTGGGAGCCGGGGTATGACATACCTACCCAACCGATAGGAGTCGTATAGAGATACGATTAGCAAGGAGTTGCTTACCGAATAGAAAAGTTGGCTAGCAGTGATGCTAAAGCTCACTAGTCGCTCGCGCTAGATGGGTCCTGAATCACTGAGAGTTTGCGGAGGGATGCTGACTTCAGTGGGAGTAGTTATGTTTAAGGCTTGAATTACTCTACATAAACACATTGCTTAGTGATTGCATATTTTCTATTTTAGATCAATGGCACCACCTCCTCAACCTAACTTTGCATTGAAATCAATTCTGGAAAAGGATAAACTGAATGGGACAAACTTTACCACCTGGTATAGAAATATGAGAATTGTCCTCAAGCACGATAAAAAGGAACATGTTCTAGAGGATCAACTTCTAGAGGAACTTGCCGAGGATGCTAACGCCACAACCAAGAATGCCCACCAAAAACTCGTTGATGAATCAAACGAGATCAGCTGCCTCATGCTGGCTTGTATGGAGCCCGATTTGCAACAACATTTCGAAAACATTCAGGCTTTCGATATGATCAAGAGTTTGAAGAGCATGTTTCAGGTGCAGGCTAGGACCGAAAGGTTCAACGTCTGGCAGTCCTTGACAGATTGTAAACTGGAGGAGGGTGATCCACTGAGCCCACATATGATCAAGATGATCGGGTACGTGTAAGCTTTGGATCGGTTATGTAACAGCCCGGGACCGACGCTCCAGAAGATTCTAGAAGATTCCCCTTTCCTTCCGTTCTCGTGTGTGTTTCATTTGGTTGTTGCATTCATCATCGCATCATTCGCATCATCTACATAGCATCATCACTCGTTTTCAAACTTGCATCCGTTCGTAGTCGCTGGTTCTCTTCGTTCTTGCCATTGCCCATTTCGAGACCGACCACACACGCACGCGCCCGCGGCATCGTTATAACAAAAAAAACGTTTTTAATGCACGCTAAAATATTCTTGGATTGGGTCGAAACTTGGTGTGCGGTCTTGTTATATTGTAGGTAGACTGCCTGTCGAATTTTGTCGCATTCCGAGTTCGTTTGATACCCCATCGGTCACCATAGCAGTGTCATCATCGGCATTTCGTCGCACGCTGTCGGTGTTTTAAAACCTTCGTGTCATGGGACGCACTTCCCTCTCTTCCCCACCTAGCCCCTCTACATAGCCATCGTAGCCCCCTCCGCTTTCGGAACGTCCGATCGAGATCGTACGGTCCGAAAACGGGCAGAGACCGTCATCCCTAGCCCCCAAAGCTGTAAATAGACCCTCCCCTTCCTAATTGGGCAGCTAACCCTCATCCTCCTCATTCCCCGTGCCAAACCAACAGTCTTCCTCCTCCTGCCGCTGAGCCCAGATCTGAGCCCGGGAAAGCCCATCTGGGCCCGTCCCCGAGCTTCTCCCACAGCTCCCATGGCTGCCCCGAGCTCCCCGAGCCGCAGCTGCTTCCCATAGCGCGCCTCCTTCCGGCGCCGCACCCTCCCCTGCCGTGCCGCGTTGCCGTCTCCGGCAGCCGCCGCCTAGCCGGAGCAGGACCTCGCCGGACCCTCTCCTCCTCCTTCCCTTCCCTCTTCTTCCTTCTTCTCTCTCTCCTCTAACCCTGCGGCCGCTCGTCTCTACAGGTTGAGCCGCCGCCGCTCGCCGCCGTTCTCCGCCGGGAACAAAGCCGTCGTCGCTCGGATCCAGTGCCGAGTGGCTAGATCTCCCCGTCCCCGAAGATCCCGCCGGCCTCCATGCTCGGCTGCGTCGGCGGCGGCCTAGCTCCTCCGTCGTTTGTCCCTGCGAGGAGGACGACAGGAGAGAGCGCCCGCTCTGTTGACCTGCTCCAGCGCCCCGCGTGGGCTCGGCCCAAATGCGCCCCAGCCGGCCCAGATCCGGCCTCCCTCTGGCCCAGCCGCCCTCCAGCCGGCCCATGGCCTTTGGTGAGCCCCCGCTAAGCTTCCACTATGCGTTTTTTTATTACTTTTACGTGTGTAGGCCCGATGCAGATTTTAAAACGTTTAAATTAATCAACCGTGCGGCGAGATAAAATATTTTATATATGGAAATGCTAAGAATAATGTGTAGATTAATCAAATGCCAATTTCATCCATGCTTGACATATTTAACATGCCATTTTCTGCTATTTTGCATCATTAACATGATTTGGCATTTCACATAATTTCTTGACATGCATCGGAATTAAATAAAATCATATATTAAAATGTTCATATTATCGACATCGCATTTTCATGCATGATAAAAATGTTGGCATGATGTTTGCATTTTATTTGCATAAATGACTTGCTATAAGGTGATTAGGCCATACTTGCATAATTAATTGTGATTAAATTTCTTTGAATACATCCATTTAGCATTAGATTTTGGATTATAGCCTACAAACAAAACTAAACAAGTTAATTTCATGCAACCATAAAACAACAGAAACAATCAATCATAAGCAATGGATCTCTTACCAACTGTATAGTCTTTAGGGCAATTACAGACGGACATGCATAGCATCCGAGGCTTGTTTTCCTTCATGCGCCTATGCACACCTACAGCACTGAACAAGCCTAGAAAATATAAGTGCAAAAGATTACAGTAGCTGACATAGCTATATCACACAGTTTTTGCATTACTTAGACAATGTGACTTAGGCTGCGCATTTACGAAAACCATAAGAGCAAAAAATAGACCAGGGTTGTATCATTTATAAGAGAAAAAAAATAGACCAGGGTTATATCATTTCATCATTACTGAACTAAATGGACTATATCATTCTACCTCTATTGCTAACAAATACATTCCCTTCCATCAGGCATGAGTAATAAACTTTCAGCATGATTGGTCCAGATGAACTTGATTTTATACTACCATACATATCAACAACCCACAAACTAGAAGGTATTTCGCAGAAACACATATGTAACACCTTTAGCTGCAGTGGTGTCCGCACCTTCATCTGAGCTGGTGTACATAGTCTGGAATCTGTAATATTTTGTTGTTGTCTTGCCATGTGTTTTGCTAGTGATCTAGAACCCTTTTGTGGTAGGTGTAATGGAGTTATTTGTAGTTGATATTGCCCTTTAGTATGCTGTTAAGTTTCATGCCATAATATGACCTGTAGCATATAGTTTCACTGCTGTCAATATGCCTTCGTGATAAAAACTGCACTGTCAAAAACTGCTATTTTCACAAAGTCTGAAACTGTTTTCAAGTGGCCACCTTGTGAGCTTCCTATCATGTGATCCATGCATGTTTTGAATATGATATGTGAAGATGAAATGAAGTGTGTGTTATATGCTACTGCCCCATGCTTAGTTTGTGCATTTTAGAATAGTGTAACTTGTTGTTTTCATGTGTGCAAATGCTAAGTTGCTGTTTTGGGCAGATTTTAACTAAAACTTGTTTTGGTGTTTGTGGTTGAACCGTAGCTCCGTTTTGGACATGTTGCATATGAAACTTGCTTAGAACATCATGTAGTTTCCTAATAGCTTGATGCATCCATGATCTGAAATGTTTGTGATTGTATTTTCCATGCATTTGCATTCATCACATGTGCATCTTGTGCTGCACATATCTTTTAGACCGTAGCTCCGTTTGAGATGTTCCATATATGTAAATCGACTAGAATGACGTGTAGAATTGCGTGGTATGCTTTATTATGTTGTTTAACAAATATAAAATATGATTAGTTCAGATCTGGACCAATTTTGAAAGTAACATACGAGGTCGTTTCGGAAATGCTATAAGTTGTTTCCGGCCTCATTTAAGATGCCTAGATAGATAGTTTACTTATGCTTCACCTCTTGCCATGCCTAACAACATTTAATATTGATGAGTACCTAAACGAGAGAAAACTAAATATTCCAAACGTTGAGTTTCGTCAATATGCAACCCGTTGCATATTGAGCTTCACTTTAATGTGTAGTAGTTGTTTGATGTGAATTGCCGTGCCTTGCATATTTAAACCGGACATACATCATTTTGTTTGCACATCGTGTCATGCATAAGTTGTGGTGTATATTGTGTTGATTGTTTGTTTCATATTGCTTCTTCTTGATAGAGTTCCGAAAGCGTTCGGAGTGTGAGGATTCGTTCGACTACGTTGGCTCGTCTTCTTCATGGACTCGATCTTCTTCCGAGCGGGATCTCAGGCAAGATGACACATTTCCCTGGATACCATTACTAACATTGTCATGCTAGATGTCTCGTTTTCTATCGTTATGTCATGCTACCTACCACTTGTTTGTCAAGCCTCCCAACATTGCCATGAAAAGCCTCTAACCCCTCCACATCCCAGCAAACCATTGTTTGGCTATGTTACCGCTTGCTCAGCCCTTCTTATAGCGTTTCTAGCTGCAAGTGCAATTGCTTCCATGTGTCAACATGGTCATTTATTTTGCTATATCACAATATTGCTGCTATTTATTTTAATGCACATATATACTTGGTAAAGGTGGAAGGCTTGGCCTTTTGCTTGGTGTTTTGTTCCACTCTTGCCGCCCTAGTTACTTGTGAACCAGTGTTATGTTCCATAATTGAGCGCTCCTAACATGCTCGGGGTTGTTTTGGGGACCCCCTGGATTCTTGGGTTAGAATAAAGCTTGTCTGGCAAGGCCCAACATTGGTACTACATTTGCCTAATAACTAATGAACTTGCATAGGGGCTTTCCGGACCCCATGGATAATTAGTTAACATCCCGGGCCAGTGCTCCTCATGAGTGTTGGTCCAAACTAGAGTCGTGTGTGGGGCCAACCCGGGGCAACTCGGGAGATTTCTATTAGGCCACTGTCCGCTGTGCTCATCTGGTCATGTCCTGAGAACGAGATACGCGGCTCCTATCGGGTTCGTCAACACGCCGGGCGGCCTTGCTAGATTTGTTTTACCTTTCTCAAACGTCTTGAGTGAGCAACTCTGATCTTCTTCGGGCTATCTCGAGGTTTCGGATTTCCTTTGGAATTGCCTAGGAAAATCACGAGATCTGTGGTTGAGGTTATTCCTACTGCGTGTGGTTAATTTGTGATGGATGAGTTGGAGCACCCCTGCAGGGTTAAATCTTTTTGAGAAGCCGTGCCCGGGTTATGTGGCATACTTGGATGCTTTGTTTAACAACCGGTCATAGCAAACTTGAAGTAAACTCTAATAAAATACACCAATTGTGTGTGTAACCGGGACTGTCTCTTCTCATGAGTCCTTATCCGAAAGAGAACACGATGGGGTTATGTTTGACGTAACTAGGTGTTCAGGATCAGTTAGTGATCATTACTAGTTCACGTCCGTTATGCGTAGACCACCATACTTTACTTTCTGTACTCGTAAGTTAGCCACTCAAATAAAATGCTTAGTCACTTGCTGCAGCCTCACCACTTAACCATACCTCACCTATTAAGCTTTAATAGTCTTGATACCCTTGGAAATGAGATTGTTGAGTCCTTGTGGCTCACAGATTACTACACCAATAGTTGCAGGTATAGGTAATGCGAAGCTTTGACGTGAGCGAGTTGCTTGTTTGATATTGAGTTCTTCTTCATCAATCTAGGATGGGTTCCAGGCGGCAGCCTAGGATAGCAAGGGTGGATGTCATTTTATTGTTTGATTTTGTCCGTAGTCGGACCCTGCTCTTCTGTATGATGTTTGAGTATGTTGTTATATCGATGTGACTCTGATGTAGCTTGTGGCGAGTGTAAGCCAATTCCATATACTAATCTCTTCTGTACATGTACTTGTAATGATATCCATTCTTGCAACACGACAAGATATGCTTCTATCCCTGGCGAGGCCCTCGTGTCGAAATAAGGATAGGACCACATCTTGGGCGTGACAGGTTAGGCTTCCCACTTGGGGACGAGCTATCCACAGATGCAATTTTGGGTTCTCTTCCACCTAGCTATGGGACGTTCGTCTCGAACTATCATATGCATGGCATGGATAAGAAGCTCACTGAATTGCATGGGCTGATCAAGGTGGCAGAGCAAGATATTAAGAAAGGCACGCATCATGTGTTGATGGTGCAGAACTCGTCTAAGTTCAAGAAGAGTTGGTCCAAGAAAAAGGGTAAGGCAAAGGGCATGGATAAGGCTGTCTCCGCCACTGAGCCAAAGTCTAGACTAAACTCAAAGACCATTTGCTTTCACTACAAGGAAGATGGTCAGTTGAAGAGGAACTGTAGCAAGTAGCTTGTTGAGCACGGCAAGAAGGTCGGAGATGCTTCTTCAGGCAAAGGTACACTTGTTACAGATGTTATAGACATTTACCTTGCTGACATACCTAGTAGCTCTTGGGTATTTGATACCGGATCGGTTGTTCATATTTGCAACTCGATGCAGGGGCTAGTAAGAACTAGGCATGTGGCACATGGGGAGATTGACATCAGGGTCGGCAACAAAGCAAGAGTTGCTGCGTTGGAGGTTGGCACGATGCATCTCAAGCTTCCTTCTGGATTTATTTTGGAATTGAATAATTGTTTTACATTCCCGCACTTAGTCGGAACATTATTTCTGCCTCATATTTGATGAGTCATGGTTATGAATTCAATATAAAGGACAATGGTTGTTCATTTTATTTGAAGGGAATGTTCCATAGCTATACACCCATAGTAGATGGGTTATTTATTTTAAATATAGAAACGGAACCAGTCTATAACGTGAATGTCAAGAGGCATAAGCCTAATGAGATAAATCTGACGTACTTCTGGCATTGCCGACTTGGGCACGTTAGTCTGAAATGCATGAAGAAGCTCCATGATGATGGACTCTTAACCTCGTCCGACTTCTGGTCATTCGAGACATGCGAATCATGCTTGCTAGGAAAGATGACTAAGTCTCCTTTTGCAAATAGTTGCGAGAGGGCATCCGAGCTGTTGGAACTTATACACAGTGATGTGTGTGGTCCAATGAGCATAACGGCCAAAGGTGGCTCTCAGTACTTCGTGACTTTTACCGACGACTTGAGTAGATATGGATATATCTATTTGATGAGGCACAAGTCAGAAACTTTCGAAAAGTTCAAAGAGTTTCAGAACGAGGTTGAAAATCAGCTTGGCAAGACGATAAAATTTCTACGATCAGATCGTGGAGGTGACTACATGAGCCAGGAGTTTGATGATCATCTGAAAGGCCGAGGTATAGTACCTCAGCTCACACCTCTGGGTACACCGCAGAGAGACGGTGTGTCAGAATGGAGAAATCGAACCTTGTTGGACATGGTCCGATTGATGATGAGAAAATCGTATTTACCCGTGTCATTCTAGGGATACGCTCTAGAAACTACAGTTTTCACACATAATAGGGTACCATCAAAATCCGTTGACAAGACACCACATGAGATGTGGACTGGGAAGACTCCTAGTTTGTCTTTTCTAAAGATTTGGGGTTGTGAAGCATTTGTCAAGCGACTCATGTCGGACAAGCTTACACCCAAGTTGGATAAATGCATATTCGTGGGATATCCGAGGGAAACCTTGGGATATAACTTCTACAACCGAGAAGAGAACAAAGTGTTTGTTGTTCGGAACTGGGTTTTCCTATAGAAAGAGTTTCTAAGTCAGGAGGCCAGTGGGAGAATGGTGCGACTTGAAGAAATTCGTGAGCCACTCGGAGACAACTCGGGGTGTGATGAGATCACATAGGAGTCGGTCAGAGAACCTATAGTGGAATCAGCACCAGAGCCACGGAGGTCGGAAAGATTGCGCAGAGTGTGCGACGTTGTGTTGCTAGAAAGCGATGAACCGTCCACGTATGCGGAAGCGATGGTGAGCCCAGATTCCGAGGCATGGCTAGAGGCCATGATATCTGAGTTAAAGTCCATGGATGACAATCAAGTCTGGAACTTGGTGGATCCGCCACCTGCCGTAGTTGCCATTGGTTGCAAATGGGTGTTGAAGAAGAAAACCGATGTGGATGGAAATGTTCAGATCCACAAAGCTCGGCTTGTCGCTAAGAGTTATGGACAAGTTCAAGGTATTGACTACGATGAAACCTACTCGCCGGTAGCGATGCTAAAGTCAGTGAGGATCATACTAGCTATAGCTGCATATTTCGATTATGAGATATGGAAGATGGATGTCAAAACGGCTTTCCTCATGGAAATTAAAAAGAGGATGTATACATGATACGGCCCGAAGGTTTTGTCGTTCCAACTAATGTTGGAAACTATGCAAGCTCAAGAGTTCATTTTATGGATTGAGGCAAGCAGCTCGGAGTTGGAACATTCGTTTTGATAAAGTCATCGTTGACCTTATTTCATCAAGAATGAAGAGGACTATTGTTTATACAAGAAGTCTAGTGGGAGCTCGGTAGTATTTTGGATCTTGTATGTGGATGACATACTGCTAGTCGAAAATGATGTTTCGATGTTGAACTCAGTCAAGGAATCATTGAATGGCAAGTTTTTGATGAAAGACCTTGGAGAGGCAGTGTACATTTTAGGCATCAAGATCTATAGAGATAGATTGAGGAGGCTGCTCGGCTTAAGCCAGAGCACGTACATAGACAAAGTGTTGAAGGGGTTCAACATGAGTGAGGCCAAGAAAGGGTTCTTGCCCGTCTCACATGGTATAAGGCTAAGCAAGACTCAGAGTCCTAGGACTTCTGATGAGCGAAACCGGATGAGTAGGATTCCATATGCCTCGGCAATTGGATCCATCGTGTATGTCATGCTATGTACACGGCCTGATGTTGCATATGCAATAATCTTAACAAGCAGATACCAGGCCGACCCAGGTGAGAGTCACTGGGCAGCGTTGAAAACTATATTAAAGTACCTGAAAAGGACTAAAGAGATGTTCCTAGTTTATGCATGTGAGGAGGAGCTGTGTATAAATGGTTACGCTGATGCTAGTTTCCAAACTGATAGGGATGATTGTCAATCGCAAACTGGATTCGTGTATGTCATGAATGGAGGAGAGTGATCTAGACGAGTTCCAAGCAAGATACGGTGGCCGGCTCCACAATAGAGGCCGAATACATTCCAGCTTGTGAAGCCGCAAAGGAAGGTGTTTGGATTCGGAAGTTCCTAGAAGATGTTGGTGTGTTCCTGGTCTGGTCAAAACCGTTGGACCTTTATTGTGATAATTCAGGTGCCTTCGCACAGGCCAAGGAGCCGAGACAACACCACAAGACCAGGCACATAGACTGAAAATATCACTTGATACGAAAGCTCGTAGAGAAAGGTGATACCAATTTATGCAAGATTCATACGGATGCAAATGTTGCACATCCGTTGACTAAGACACGTCCACAACCCAAGCATGAGGGGCATGTTACAGCTATGGGCATTCGATGTCTACTTGATTGACTGTAGTGCAAGTGGGACACTGTTGGAGATATGCCCTAGAGGCAATCATGTATGATGATATTTCCTATGTATTTATGAATAAAGATAGTCCTTGGACATTATCATTGATGTGTATTAACAAGTACGTGACTTATTTGTGAGACTATGCATTGTATGATAACTGTCCTAAATGGTCCCTAGTCCAAAGGGTTGTGTGGACGCACAACTAATCAGACTAGCATATGACACAGTGGATGGTTCGGTCTCACTGACCATGTAGCATTGGATGCTAGCCTAATAATATGGACTCAGAAAGGTTTGGTCAGATTCGACATAGTCGGATCCGTGTCGAGATAAGGTCTGAGTTGGACACACCCAACTATGAGACGCAGCGATAGGTCATTTGTGACTCTCTAGTACAACATATGTTCTATGTCCTAAGACCTGAGCTGGCGCATGTACTCGGGATGGTGACAGACTTGCTTTGGGCCGACCAAATGCTACTCCATGAGTGGGTAGTTACAAAGGTAGGTTTCGGGTTGTCTCGACCCATGCTGCGAGACATGGTCGAGCAAGATGGGATTTGCCCCTCCTACCAGGAGAGATATACTCTGGTCCCCCTCGGGTGATCCGACCTGGATAAGCATGGACACGCGATGAGGATTATGAGATAATCAAAGTGTTGGTCGGATTCACCAGAACGAGAAAGAGGTCGTGCTGCAACAAGGATGACCATGTCTATAACAGCCCGGGACCGACGCTCTAGAAGATTCCCCTTTATTTCCATTCCCGTCTGTGTTTCATTTGGTTTTTTGCATTCATCATCACATCATTCGCATCATCTGCATAGCATCGTCTCGTTTTTTAAAACTTGCATCCGTTGGTAGTTGTCGGTTCTCTCCGCTCGTGTCATCGACTGTTTCGAGGCCAACCACACATGCACGTGCCTGCGCCATCGTTAAAAAAACCGTTTTTAAGGCGCGCTAAAAATATTCCTGGATTGGGTCAAAACTTGGCATGCAATCTTGTTATATTATAGGTAGACCGCCTGTCGAATTTCATCGCATTCCGAGTTTGTTTGATACCCCGTCGGTGAACCATAGCAGTGCGGTCATCGGTTATTCATCCGACGTTTTTCGGTGTTTTAAAACCTCGTGTCATGGGCCGCAAACCTCCCTCTCTTCCCCACCTATCCCAACTACACAGCCCATTAGCCCAACCTAGCCCCTCCCTCTATCGTGGTTACCGGATCGCGATCGGACGGATGAGGTCCAACCCCCAACCCTAGTGTCTTTCCTATTTAACCCCCCTTGGACAGAGAGCCCCTCACTCTCTAGGGTTTTCCCCATGTTAAATTGCAGCCACACCCCTAGAAAATCCCACCTGCTAGCCCTCCTCCTCCAGATCCCGCAGCCCAACCATCTACCCATTTTCGGCCCTCGAATCGCGATCTAGAGGCTCAGATTCGCCCAAAATGCCACCTACCGGACACGTCTGGTTGGCCGCCCGGACATGTCCGGCGACCACAGAGCCGCCGCAGCTTGCGCAAGCCCCCGAGCTCCCATGGCAGCCCCGACCGATCCGCCACCGCCGCCGCTCCGCCGTCACATTCACCTTTGGCTGGACCCCGCCACCCCGCCGGTGTGCTCCGTGCCTCGTCGCCGCTCCGCTGTGCCGGCCACCGTGCACGGAGGCCTTGCTTCGCCGCCACCCAGAGCCCCTCCTCGCCCGCTCCTGCTCTGCCTCGCCGCTGGCCTAGGGGCCTCGTCGTCGCCTGGATCCCGACCGCCTCCGTCCATCCCTGCCAGCACCGACCCCGCCTTGTCCCCGCCGCTGGATCCTTGTAGCGCCGTCGGTCTCTGTGCCCACGACATCGATCCCGCTCGGGACGGGAGAGACAAGCGGCTGGGCCGTCTCCAGCGCCTCATGGGCCTAGCGCCCAGGCCGGCCCGAATTGCCTCCAGCTGAGCCGAAGCCCACTAGGTGAGCAGCCCCCGCCTATCCTTCGCCTAGCGCATGCATTGCTATGTTGCGCTCTGGTGCTCTGTTGGGCCAGCCAGATTCGGCCCGTTTCCTTTTTTCCCTGTTAACGATTTTGTCAAATAACCAGTGAAAAAACAGATTTGCAGAAAACCCCCTAGATTCATGCATCTAATAACTTTTCACCCATGCATCACATGTAAAAACTTTATATATGAAACTTGACTAGAATTTTATGTAGATTCACAATATCCTACTTTCACATGTGATAAAAATGTTTAAACTTGCTGTTTGCATTAATTTGGATCAATGCCTTGTTAAAACGGTTTATTGCATATCTAAATAACCGTAGCTCCGTTTAAAATGTTCCACATATGTAACTTGACTACAAAAATGTGTAGAATCTCATGGTGACATTTATTTTGATGTTTAACAAATCTAAAATTGTGTTAGGACAGATCTGGACCAAATTCATACTATGCATATGTGGTTATTTCGGAACGGATATATATTGCTTCTGGCCTTATTTAAAATGCCTAGATGATATAGTTGTTATTGCTTCACCTCTTGCCATGTTTAAAAAACATTTAATGTTGCCAAGTAAATAAACGAGACTCAACTAAATATTTGATCGTGGAGTTTCGTCAATATGCAACTCGTTGCATATCTAACTTTACTTAATGTGTAGTGTTGTTTGTTGTTCTTGCCATGTCATGCCATGTCGTGCATATTAAACCGGACATGCATCATATTTGTTTGCGCCTCGTGTCTTGCATATGTTGTGGTGTATCTTGTGTTGATTATTGTTTCTACATTGCTTGTTCTCGATAGAGTTTTGAAAGCGTTCGGAGTGTGAGAATTCGTTCGACTACGTTGGTTCGTATTCTTCATGGACTCATTCTTCTTCCGAGCGGGATCTCAGGCAAGATGACACATTTCCTTGGATACCACTACTATCATTGCCATGCTAGTTGTCCTGTTTTTATCGTTATGTCACGCTACCTACCACTTGTTTGTCAAGCCTCCCAACATTGCCATGAAAAGCCTCTAACCCTCCACCTACCTAGCAAACCTTTGTTTGGCTATGTTACCACTTGTTCAACCCTTCTTACAGCGTTTCTAGCTATAGGTGCAATTGCTTCCATGTGACAACATGGACGTTCTTTTGTTCTCACAATATCATTGTTATTTAATTTAATGCACTTATACACTTGGTAAAGGGTGGAAGGCTTGGCCTTTTGCTCGATGTTTTGTTCCACTCTTGCCGCCCCTAGTTACTTGTGAACCTGTGTTATGTTCCATAATTGAGCGCTCTTAATATGCTCGGGGTTGTTATGGGGACCCCCTTGATCTTCGTTTTAGGATAAAGCTTGTCTGGCAAGGCCCAACATTGGTACTATTTGCTTAATAACAACTAAAATTTGCATAGGGAATGATCACCCTGTGGATAATTAATCAACAACCCGGGCCAGTGCTCCTCATGAGTGTTGGTCCAAAACGGGATGCCTGTGGGCCGCCTTGAGGAAACTCGGGGATTGGTTTTCCCTATAGCTAGACCCATCTGTCGTGTCCTGAGAACGAGATACACGGCTCTTATCGGGGTTGTCGACACGTCGGGCGGCCTTGCTGGATTTCTTTTACATTTCTCGAATGTCTTGCGTGAGCAACTCGAATCTTCTTCGGACTATCTTGAGGTGTCAGATTTCCTTTGGAATTGCTTATGAAGATCATGAGATCCGTGGTCGAGGTTATTGCCGCGACGTGTGGTTAATTTGTGATGGATGAGTTGGAGCACCCTTATAGGATTAAATCTTTCAGAAAGCCGTGCTCGCGGTTATGTGGCGAACTTGGATACTTTGTTTAATACCCAGTCATAGCAAACTTGAAGTAAACTCTAATAAAATACACCAACTGTGTGTGTAACCTTAACTGTCTCTTCTCGTGAGTTCTTATCCGAAAGAGAACACGGTGGGGTTATGTTTGACATAAGTAGGTGTTTAGGATCAGTTAGTGATCATTACTAGTTCACGTCCATTATGCGTAGACCACCATACTTTACTTTCTGTATTCGTAAGATAGCCACTCAAATAAATGCTTAATTGCTTGTTGCAGCCTCACCACTTAACCATACCTCACCAATTAAGCTTTAATAGTCTTGATACCCTTGGAAATGAGATTGTTGATTCCCTGTGGCTCAGAGATTACTACAACAATAGTTGCAGGTACAGGTTATGCGATGATTTGACGTGAGAGAATTGCTTGTTTGTTGGAGTTCTTCTTCTTCATCATCGATCTAGGATGGGTTCCAGGCGGCAGCCTGGGATAGCAAGGATGGATGTCATTTTGTCATTTGTTTTCGTCCGTAGTCGGACCCTGCTCTTCTGTATGATGTTTGAGTATGTTGTTGTATTGATGTGACATTGATGTAGCTTGTGGCGAGTGTAAGACAATTCCATATACTCATCTCTTCTGTACATGTACTTGTAATGATATCCATTCTTGCAACACGACGAGATGCGCTTCTATCCCTATCGAGGCCCTCGTGCCGAAATAAGGATAGCACCGCATCTTGGGCATGACAAGTTGGTATCAGAGCCTATACCGACCTAGGAGCCCCCTTGATTGATCAAACTTGGCCGAGTTGAGTCTAGAGAAAAATTGTTTTGAGTCTAGTTATATCGGAGAGTAGGTTTCTTTTTACTCCTCTTCTATGCTCTGCTGAGGTATTCGACTTGGGAATTTTGATTCTACTTCTCTTCTCGCTCAAAAAAATTTAGGATCACGTGGTTATTTTGGAAACTATATGATGTCAATGTGACGGAGTTCTGTCTTGGTGCCTCCTGCCTGACTTGATTTCTTCTGGGGAGTTGAGCTCCAGGGAATTCTTGGCACATCATTATCATTCATCTTCCTTAGTATCTCAGGATGGAGGGTGTTTGGAATTGCTTAAATACTTGTCATGGTGAGATAAGGTCGGAGTCACCCAGTACTAGGGAGGCGGTCGGGGTACCACCATGGTTAGTATCGTTGTGCTTTCGAGGATCTGAGTTAGATGGATTTGCGAAAGCCTCTGGTTATGTGTTGAAGGATGGATACAATTGGGGTGTAGGTTTGTTAGTTGTGTGAGATATTTCCTCCTTGTATCCCCAACACCGGATTGCATAACCAAGAAAGTTTTCGGAAGTTCTTAGGTGGGAATTCAACTAGTTACCTAGGATATGTTCCAACAGATCATGATGTGAGGTTGGGGTTCGACATCTAGTGGATTTGTTTGTTCACGGTCTTTCTTACAGAGGACAGTCTCGATATATGTCATCAGATATGCTTCGTCAAGCCTCGTAGTTCGCTATGCCTAAGGAGCTTATTCGAGCGACATTTCAATATGACAATCCAATGTACGATCGAGCCCATGTGAACCTTACCACGAAAATATCGGACGAAATCTCTGTTATGCATTTGTTTCTGGCTTGTTTCGTAAGCCTCATCCTTTGTTTTGTTTTGTATATGGTAATTCGGGTTGCTTCGATGTCAAGTGGTGATCTCATATCTTTCCTAAGAAGTGTTCTCATATTTCTGAGGGAATGATATTTCTTTTTCCCAATCAAGTTATCATATCAATTCTTTTCCTACCCATGTGCTTCTCTTCAAGATAATTCTATCATCTCCAATATTTGCAAGATCAATCCTCATATTTCGTTCCGGAGTTTGTCTCATCTGTTCCAAGTTTTCTTTGTTTTTCCCACCCTCCCGCCCTTTTTCTTCAATGATTAAATTCTCATCCAAGTGACTTTTCTATTAATGTGATGCTTCAGCTATCATTTCGTTTGTATTATATCCGGTGATTTCTTATGGAGATTCTCAAGAGTTTCAATTTCAAGATATATCCTCAGATTCCTAGTTCTTGTTGTTATTCTTCTCTAGTGGATTCAATTCAAATTCTCAGTGTTCATCATATCATTATTATTCTCTAATTGCTCTCCCATGTTTGAATTCTCATCAAGCCTCTCTTGCTTATTCATATCTCTATTCTATCCGGGATGCTGAAGATATCTCAGAAGACTTTCATTTCCATTCATAATCTTTTCAAATTATTTTGAGGTTCTCACCTCATCAAGTTCTTAATTTGTACCGGTGCAATCTCTCTTTTAATGAATTGTTTCAACGGTGATTTCTTTTGAGTGGGCCCATATCCCACAAGTTTTTTCCCAGGATCCTACCTGAATCTTCTATTCTTTTCAGAGATGTTCTCAAGTTCTCTTCAAATATGACGTAAGAATGAATTTCATCAGTCATATGCCTTCTTGAAGATCGCTTCTAAATCATTTTCATCATTGGCTCAACCTTCTTTATTCATTGTTTCGGAGTGTCTCAGTAATTCATGGTGTTGTTTCTCGTCATCAGTCTCAGCATTGAAGACCAAAGGAGAGTTTCTCTTAAATCGTTGTTCTTTCTTCCAAAGATTCATGGTTTCAGGTTGTTGCTATCATCTCAATTGTTTGGATCATGAGTTATTTCTCCCATATCTATCCGGTGCATTCCAGAGTTGTTCTCATTACTCGATCCTCTGAAGGCCATCATTTCAGAAGATTTATTCATTCTCAGCTTTCATTCTCAATTTCTTCTCAATTGTTGTCTCTTCGTTCGTATCTCAATTATTCCGGTGCTTCGTTAAAGTTATCTATTAGGTGGATCATGCTCTCTTCATTCTCATCTATTCCCATTCGTTTCAATTCTTACCGGTGTTCTCGTGCAAGACTTCAACAAGTTTGTGTTCTATCTCTCTCTTCAATCTTTTCAAGAAGAATAAGTGGTGTGCAAAATCTGTTGCTTGTCATCAGTTTAACTTGATGAAGGATAGGCATATCATAATTCTTATTCTTGTTTCATCCAAGTGATTCCAATCCTTCTTCCGGAGTTGTTCATGATATCAAATTTCTTATCCCAAGTGATCATCTTTGTTGATTGGAGTTCCTAGTCTTTCTCAAGTATCTTGTCGCTAAGCTTCATCTAATTCATAGCAAGGCCTCAATCTTGTTCTTTTCAACCTTCAATTCTCTTCTATCATCCTCATTTCCACAGTTTTCTCATGGTGGTTCATCAAGAATTCTTTCATTTTCAAGTGTTCTTCAAGATTCTTGTTGGAGGTGCTCAAGTGTTCTTTATGTTGGATTTCTTAGTTCAAATCCTTCTCCATTGTATTTTGAGATGGTATTATTAAATTCTTGATTATGATGAGTCTCAAAGAAAACTTGTCAAGAATAAGATAAGTAAACCCATCTTGTTTTCTCCGAGTTATCTTGGGTTGGATTTCTCCTAAAGCATTTCCTAAGGATTGTTGCTATCATGGTGTGACAAATGATCCAAGTTTTCTCCTTCTCCTCTTGGTGAAAGAAGTTTTGCATATCTTGTTGCTCTCAAGCAATCAATTGATTCTGTTGTGGCAGGTTGTCACCTCATAATTTTGAGATGTTTTCCATAAGCCCATAACAAGCTTTTCTTTCCATTGTTGATTCTCCATAAACTCCATTCAACCTATGCTTTCCAAATTCATTTGTGCTGGAAATTGCCATTTTATTATCCGTTCTTTTCCTTCCGACAATCCAGTTTCTATTCTCTTGTTATGGAGGCCTTGTGGTGTTGCTTTCTTCAATCTATCATGTTGCCTCGTCAAGATCATGTTCTTTCTTTGCTTATTCATTTAACCAGAGTGTTGTGAAATCTTTTCATGATACTGCCATCTTATGAAGTTTTGATTCTTATCCAACCGAAGTTTGGTGTCTCTCTTTCAATTTCTTTCCATCATATCTAATTTTTTCTCTCTATCCTACTGAAATGCTACCGAAATTTCTTGTGAATTCTTGCTTGTTCCCATGTTATTCTTCATATCTTCCAGCCTTCATGTTTTCATTGGTTTCACTCATTTGTCAAAGAAGCAACTAAGTTTACCTTTTGCTCTTTCTCTTCCCCCTTCTCATTCTAGATCTCGGGACGAGATCCTCGTGTAGTGGAGGAGAGTTGTAACAGCCCGGGACCGGCGCTCTAGAAGATTCTATTTTATTTCTATTCTCGTTTGTGTTTCGTTTGGTTGTTGCATTCATCATCGCATCATTCGCATCATCTGCATAGCATCGTCTCGTTTTCGAAAACTTGCATCCGTTGTTAGTTGTCGGTTCTCTCCGTTCATGTCATCGACTGTCTCGAGGCCAACCACACATGCACGCGCCCGCGGCATTGTTAAGAACTGTTTTTAAGGCGCGCTAAAAATATTCTTGGATTGGGTCAAAACTTGGCGCATGATCTTGTTATATTATAGGTAGACCGCCTGTCGAATTTCGTCGCATTCCAGGTTCGTTTGATACCCCGTCAGTCAATCGTAGCAGTGAGGTCATCGGTTATTCGTCGAATGTTTTTCGGTCTTTTAAAACCTCATGTCACGAGCCGCAAACCTCCCTCTCTTCCCCACCTAGCCCAACTACACAGCCCATTAGCCCAACCTAGCCCCTCCCTCCATCGTGGTCATCAGATCGCGGTCGTACGGACGAGGTCGCACCCCCAACCCTAGTGCCTTCCCTATTTAAACCCCCTTGGAGAGAGAGCCCCTCACTCTATAGGGTTCCCCCATGTTAAATTGAAGCCACACCCCTCGAAAATCCCACCTGCTAGCCCTCCTCCTCTAGATCTCGCAGCCCCAACCATCTGCCCGTTTTCGGCCCTCGGATCGTGATCTAGAGGCTCAGATTTGCCCAAAATGCCACCTACCGGACACGTCCGGTTGGCCGCCCGCACATGTCCGGCGACCACAGAGCTGCCGCGGCTCTCGCAAGCCCCTGAGATCCCATGGCAGCCTCGACCGATCCACCGCCGCCGCTCCGTCGCAGCCTTCCGGATGGACCCTGCCGCCTCGTCGGAGTGCTCCACGCCCCGCCGCCACTCCGCCGCGATGGCCACCGTGCCCGGAGGCCCTGCTTTGCCACCGCCCGGAGGCCCTCCTCGCCCGCTCCTGCTCCGCCTTGTCGCTGCCCTAGGGGCCTCGTCACCGCCCGGATCCCGACCGGCTCTAGCCATCCCTACCAGCGCCAACCCCGCCTTGTCCCCGCCACTAGATCCCTGTAGCGCCGCTGGTCGCTGCGCCCGCAACCTCGATCTCGCACGGGACGGGAGAGACAAGCGGCTGGGCTGCCTCTAGCGCCTCATGGGCCTAGCGCCGAGGCTGGCCTGAATCGCCTCCAGCTGGGCCGAAGCCCACTAGGTGAGAAGCCCCCACCTATCCTTCGCCCAGTGCGTGCATTGCTATGTTGCGCTCCGGTGCTCTGATGGGCTAGCCAGATTTGGCCCGTTTCCTTTTTTCCCTATTAATGATTTTGTCAAATAACCAGTGAAAAAATAGATGTGCAAATAAAAACCTAGATTCATGCATCTAATAACTTTTCACCCATGCATCACATGTAAAAACTTTTTATATGAAACTTGACTAGAATTTTATGTAGATTCACAATACCCTACTTTCACATGTGATAAAAATGTTTAAACTTGCTTTTTGCATTGATTTGCATCAATGCCTTGTTAAAATGGTTTATTGCATATCTAAATAACCGTAGCTCCATTTAAAATGCTCCACATATGTAACTTGACTAGAAATATGTGTAGAATCTCATGGTGACATTTACTTTGCTGTTTACCGACTCTAAAATTGTGTTAGAACAGATCTGGACCAAATTCATAATATGCATATGGGGTTGTTTCAAAAAGGATATATATTGCTTCCGGCCTCATTTAAAATGCCTAGATGATATAGTTGTTATTGCTTCACCTCTTGCCATGTTTAAAGAACATTTAATGTTGTCGAGTAAATAAACGAGACTCAACTAAATATTTGATCGTGGAGTTTCGTCACTACGCAAGTCGTTGCATATTGAACTTCACTTAATGTGTAGTGTTGTTTGTTGTTCTTGCCATGCCATGCCATGCCATGCATATTAAACCAGACATGCGTCATATTTGTTTTCGCATCATGTCTTGCATATGTTGTGGTGTATCTCTTGTTGATTATTGTTTCTGGATTGCTTGTTCTCGATAGAGTTTCGAAAGCGTTCGGAGTGTGAGGATTCGTTCGACTACGTTGGTTCGTCTTCTTCATGGACTCATTCTTCTTCTGAGCGAGATCTCGGGCAAGATGACACATTTCCCCGGATACCACTACTATCATTGCCATGCTAGTTGTCCCGTTTTTCTCGTTATGTCATGCTACCTACCACTTGTTTATCAAGCCTCCCAACATTGCCATGAAAAGCCTCTAAGCCTCCACCTACCTAGTTAACCTTTGTTTGGCTATGTTACCGCTTGCTCAGCCCTTCTTATAGCGTTTCTAGCTGCAGGTGCAACTGCTTCCATGTGACAACTTGGACATTCTTTTTTATCACAGTATCATTGTTATTTAATTTAATGCACTTATACATTTGGTAAAGGGTGGAAGGCTTGGCCTTTTGCTCGGTGTTTTGTTCCACTCTTGTTGCCCCTAGTTACTTGTGAACCGGTGTTATGTTCCATAATTGAGTGCTCCTAACATGCTCGGGGTTGTTATGGGGACCCCCTTGATCTTCGTTTTAGGATAAAGCTTGTCTGGCAAGGCCTAACATTGGTACTATTTGCTTAATAACAACTAAAATTTGCATAGGGCATGATCACCCCGTGGATAATTAATCAACAACCCGGGCCAGTGCTCCTCATGAGTGTTGGTCCAAAACAGGCTGGCTGCAGGGCCGCCTCAGGAAACTCGGGGATTGGTTTCCCCTGTAGATAGACCCATATGTTGTGCCTGAGAACGAGATACGCGGCTCTTATCGGGGTTGTCGACATGTCAGGCGGCCTTGCTGGATTTGTTTTACCTTTCTTGAATGTCTTGCGTGAGGAACTCTGATCTTCTTTGGGCTATCTCGAGGTGTTGGATTTCCTTTGGAATTGCTTATGAAGATCATGAGATCTTTGGTCGAGGTTATTTTCCGCGACGTGTGGTTAATTTGTGATGGATGAGTTGGAGCACCCCTATAGGGCTAAATCTTTTAGAAAGCTGTGCCCGCGATTATGTGACAAACTTGGATACTTTGTTTAACACCCGGTCATAGCAAACTTGAAGTAAACTCTAATAAAATACACCAACTGTGTGCGTAACCGTGACTGTCTCTTCTCGTGAGTTCGTATCCGAAACAGAACATGGTGGGGTTATGTTTGACATAAGTAGGTGTTTAGGATCAGTTAGTGATCATTACTAGTTCACGTGCATTATGCGTAGATCACCATGCTTTACTTTCTGTATTCGTAAGTTAGCCACTCAAATAAATGCTTAGTTTCTTGCTGCAGCCTCACCACTTAACCATACCTCACCTATTAAGCTTTAATAGTCTTGATACCCTTGGAAATGAGATTGCTGAGTCCCTGTGGCTCAGAGATTACTACGACAATAGTTGCAAGTACAAGTAATGCGATGATTTGATGTGAGAGCATTGCTTGTTTGTTGGAGTTCTTCTTCTTCTTCATCGATCTAGGATGGGTTCCAGGCGGCAGCATGGGATAGCAAGGATGGATGTCATTTTGTCGTTTGTTTTCGTCCGTAGTCGGACCCTGCTCTTTTGTATGATGTTTGAGTATGTTGTTGTATTGATGTGACATTGATGTAGCTTGTGGCGAGTGTAAGCCAATTCCATATACTCATCTCTTATGTACATGTACTTGTAATGATATCCATTCTTGCAACACGACAAGATGCGCTTATATCCCTATCGAGGCCCTCGTGCCGAAATAAGGATAGGACAGCATCTTGGGAGTGACAATGTCGCCTTCTGCACGACAACATATATCGTGTGGCAAAGGGAAGAGAAGTGTGAAGTACAGGTTCGCCTAACCAGCTTCATCGGACACTTGGAGTCAGCACGTCTTGCTAGAGGCCGCTACCGACCGGTCGAGTCAGATGTCATCCGACTTGCGACCAAGTGGACGAGAACCTAAAGGGTCACGGGCTTAAGGGAAGGAACATGTGGGCTTTAGGATCCATGTGAGGCCCAAGAGTTGAGCCCGCACCGGATGCCTATATATAGTGGAGGTGCGGCACACCCATCCGGTTGATCGCTTCGGCGCCGTCATTAGGGTTTGCATGTGTTGCGAATAGCCACCTCCACTGGCCGCCGCCGACCGTGTAATTGGACCTAGTAGTCTGTCGCATGGGTGTTCCTCCTGCATGCGCGGATACCGTTAGACGCGGTGCAGTTGCGCCGCTCCAGCGAACCTGTACGTGGGATCCGGCGAC
Organism: Hordeum marinum; assembly: GCA_022496015.1. Taxonomy (NCBI): domain Eukaryota; kingdom Viridiplantae; phylum Streptophyta; class Magnoliopsida; order Poales; family Poaceae; genus Hordeum; species Hordeum marinum. The sequence continues at coordinate 195,857,259 of CM039677.1, forward strand.
CGGCTGTTCGAGGGAGATCAGAATGGTTGTTCGAGGGAGATCAGACGAGCAGGAGATGAACCACACGAACGCGCTGCCCCAACTCTACTTCCGCTGCACGGCACTGTGCGTCTAGTGGTAACAATCTGTGATCCATCTCCGTAGCATGTTCTTGGATGTTCTACGCGTAGGAAAATTTAATTCGCATGTGATGCACCTACGGTAGAACCCAACATATGATACTACTTATAGATTTTGCAACTAAGATCAAGTATATGTCAAGGATAAGTTTTTGTTGTCTTCTTCCTTCCAACATCCAAGAGGGGTTGTGGATACTTGGTAATGAAAAGATTGCTTATGACTAGAGTTGATAGCAATCTTTTGGAATGAAGTTCTTCCAAGTACCTACAAAAGGTTAGGTGCAATACAAGGGAGCATAGAACTCCATGGCTTATGATAATGAGTTATGAGATCATGGATATAATAATAAAGCTCATGCCCTTGCTTGCAACCAAGTGAGTCTAGCTCAACTTTGAAGCATCAATGATGTTCAACTCACTCCTCAAATGACAAATTGTTTTCTCATCAAATGGCTTGGTGAAGATATCGACCAATTGTTTGTTAGTACGAACATGCTTAAGATTGATATCTCCTTTGGCAACATGATAACAAATGAAATGATGTCGAACTTGAATATGCTTGGTTCGAGAATGTTGCATAGGATTCTGTCCAATTTTAATAGCACTTTCATTGTCACAAAGTAATGGAACATTTTTAACTTGAATACCATAATCCTTAAGCGTTTGTGTCATACATAGTAATTGCACACAACAAGATCCAGCAGCAATATACTCAGCTTCGGCAGTAGATAGAGATATCAAGTTTTTTTCCTTGGAGGACCAAGACACAAGAGATCTACCTAAAAATTCACAAATACCCGAGGTGGCTTTTCTATCAACCTTGTCTCCAGTATAGTCCGGATTGGAGTAGCCAACAAGATTAAAAGAAGATCCCTTGGGATACCAAATGCCAAAGTTTGGTGTTTGTATCAAGTATCTCACAATACGTTTCACAGCCAAAAGATGACACTCTTTAGGTGCGGCTTGATATCTAGCACACATGAAAACACTAAGCATAATATCAGGACGAGATGCACATAGATATAACAATGAACCAATCATAGATCGATACACCTTTTGATCAACCGGTTCATCCTCCCTAGTAAGGTCAACATGTCCACTAGTGGGCATAGGGGTTTTCATACCTTTGCAATCCTGCATGTTGAACTTCTTGATCAAGTCCTTGGTATACTTAGTTTGAGAGATGAAAGTTCCTTCTCTTGATTGCTTGATTTGCAATCCAAGAAAGAATTTTAGCGCACACATCATAGATATCTCATACTTCTCGGACATCAACCTTCCAAATCTTTCACTAAATTGAGGGTTAGTGGAACCAAAGATAATATCATCCACAAAGATTTGGCATACAAATAATTCTCCATTAACTCTCTTAGTGAACAAGGTTGCATCAATTTTCCCAATTTCAAAACCTTTTTGATGAGAAACTTTGTTAAGCATTTATACCAAGCACGAGAGGCTTGCTTGAGACCATAAAGAGCTTTACGAAGCTTGTAAACATGATTAGGTTTCTTAGGATTCACAAAACCAGGTGGTTGCTTAACATAAACTTCTTCCTCTATTTCACCATTTAAATATGCACCTTTTATGTCCATTTGATAAAGCGTGATATCATGGTGATTAGCATAGAAGAATTCGAATAACTTCAAATCTAGCAAAGGGGGCATAAGTCTCATCGTAGTCCATACCTTCGACTTGTGTATATCCTTGGGATACGAGATGATCCTTGTTACGTACTACTTGACCATCTTCGTCTTGTTCGTTCCGAAACACCCATTTGGTTCCGATGATGTTGTGCTCATCTTCGGGCTTCTCCACGAGTGTCCACACTTTGTTCCTCTCGAAGTTGTGTAGCTCTTCACGCATCGCATCACCCAATCCGCATCTTCTAGAGATTGTTCTACCTTTAAAGGCTCAATGCTAGATATGAAAGAATAACACTCACAAAAGTTAGCTAGACGGGTTTTAGAGCGAGTGATTCTCCCTATTTGTATATCACCAAAGATTTGGTTTAGGGGATGGTTCTTGGTCACTTGAGCTCGAACACGGGTCAGCCTCCGATTATTAGATGGTGGAGCTTCTTCATCATCATCATCATCTTGTTCATCTTCATTGTTGTTGAAGGTGTCGTTCCCTTGAGGTTGTGGTGAAGGTGGTTGTGGTGGATCTTCATGATGTACTTCCTCTTCTTCATCATCTTGTTGTGTACCACTTGTGGATGCCTCCATGTCGTGTTGTGGTTCACCTTGACGTGAAGTAGGGGCTTCCACTTGAGTTGATGAAGTACTCTCCTTCACCTCCATGGGACGAATCTTGTCGATGGGTAGATCTAGTATGGCTTCCAAAGGATCCTTATCACCTACATCATTTGGCAAATGTTCAACTTGCGAACCATTAGAGTCATCAAACTTCACATCTACCGTCACTTCAACTTTTGAAGTGAAGTTGTTGTAGACATGGTAAGTGTGAGAGTTCGATCTGTAACCAAGTAGGAATCCTTCATGAGATTTAGGAGAAAATTTAGTACGACGATGCTTATCAAGAATGTAGTACTTTGAGCCAAATACCCAAAAGTATCCGACTTGGGATTTGTTACCGGTGAGTAGCTCGTATGCCGTTTTACCGAGAAGCTTGTGCAAGTAAAGTCGGTTTGTGGCATGACATGTTGTTTCAATGGCTTCTGCCCAAAAATGTCTTGGCGTCTTGTATTCATCAAGCATCGTTCTTGCCATCTCAATAAGTGTCTGGTTCTTCCTTTCAACAACTCCATTTTGTTGAGGTGTGTATGTAGCCGAGAACTCATGTGAGACACCTTATCCGTCAAGAAAGGTATCCACATGGGTGTTGTAGAACTCCGATCCGTTATCGCTCCGAACCTTCTTGTTCTTCACTTCAAACTGATTTTGTGCTTTGCGAGCGAAGTTCTTGAAGATCTTTTGAACCTGCGACTTATCATCAAGAAAGAATACCCATGTAAATTTGGAAAAATCATCAACTATAACTAGACCATAGGAATTTCCACCGAGACTCTTGTAAGCATTGGGACCAAAAAGATCCATGTGAAGTAACTCGAGTGGTCTCGTAGTAGTCATGATATTCTTAACGGGATGACTTCCACCTACATGCTTTCCATCCTGACAAGCACTACAAAGTATGTCTTTGTCAAAGATAACATCTTTAACTCCAAGTATATGATCACCTTTGATTAGCTTATCTGGATTGCGCATGCCTACATGTCCAAGTCTTCTATGCCAAAGCCAACGTTTAGAAGATTTTGCAATTAAACAAGTGTGAGGCTTGGATCTTCTAGTGAAATCAACAATGTATAGATCACCTCTACGGAAACTAGTAAAGACCATTTTTATGATTATCTTGGCGAAACACTTGGCAAACAACTTTCGTAAATAAAACATTGAAACCGAAATCGGCAAGTCCAGAAACGGAAAGTAGATTGTAGCCAAGGGTTTCTACAAGCATGACATTTTGAATAGAGCTATCATGAGATATGGCCACCTTACCAAGGCCAAGTACCTTACCCTTAGAATTGTCTCCAAAGGTCACGTATCGTCGAGTACCTTGATTAGGCATGATCTCTTGGAACATCTCTCTATCACCAGTCATATGATCCATACATCCACTGTCAATAATCCACTCCTTTCCTCCGGACATGTAATCTCTAAAGTTTTCCATAAGACTCAGATTCTTCATGATATTCTCATACTCGATGTCGAACAACTCATCTTCTTCATAGTAGCCATGTTCCACATTGTCATCATCAAGTGGGAAATCCTCGTTATAAAGAACAAGGGATTCGTTAGAATAGTGATCATGACAATGTTCAACTTTATGAATGCGAATGGCTTCAAAGATAATGTTGTTAATAGTGGTGACATCTCCTTTAGCACGCATAAGATCGTGGAGCTCAATTAGCCATTTATCAAAGTTTGGATCACTAGGCTTCATTTGTGAAAAGCAACAGTTTTATGAACAATTTCATCAAGATTTCCTAATGAAAGATTTGGATATCGTTTCTCCAAATCAGTCCATAAGGTATAGGCAGATGCAAAGTTCTTCATTTGAGAAAGCACGAATCTTGGTAAACCTCTAACAATAAGATTGACAGCTCTTAGGTTACCAAGCATGTTAATTTCCTCTTCGTGTGTGGGATGCATTTCATCAATGGGAAGCACATAGGGTTTTTCAATGTATTTACTCAAATGGAATGTATTAAATAGATCAATCATAGCATTCTTCCATTGACTATAGTACAATCCATCAAGAATGGGCATTCTACATCTCAAACTCTCTACTCTAGACACATCCATCTTCATCCACGGTGATTAAACCGAAGCAATGGAGACCAATGCTTTGACACCACTTGTAGGATCGAGAGAGGCGTGTCTAGAGGGGGGGTGAATAGACTACTAGTAGAAATTTAAAACCTAACCTTTTCCCAAGTTAATTGGTTTGCAGATTCTAATAGTTTTAACAAGTCTAGATACTCAAACAGCCCTACACATGCATGTCTACAAGTATGGCAGCGGAAAGTAAAGACATTGCACATGTAAGTAAAGAGATAGGGTAGGAAGATCAAACACAACAGGAGATGCAAGGATTTTTCCCATGGTTCCGATAGGTGGTGCTATCGTACGTCCATGTTCATGGAGTCTTCAACCCACGGAGGGTAATGGTCGCGAGAGTCCATGGAGGGCTCTACCCATGGAGGGTTCCACGAAGAAGCAACCTTGACTATTCCATGTGGCTTCCGTCCTTGAAGGACTAGCCTCACTATGGGTAGATCTTCACAAAGTGGGCGATCTCCTTGCCCTTACAAACTTCTGGGTTCACTCCACAACACAAAGTAGGAGGCTCCAAGCGACACCTAACCAATCTAGGAGGCATCACCCTCCAAAAGGTAATAGGCTCGGTAATGACGATGAACTCCTTGCTCTTGTGCTTCAAGATGATAAACTCCTCAACACACAATCACTCTCACACAGATTTGGCTTGGTAGAAGAGATGGGATTGGTGGAAAGCAACTTGGGGAGGCTAGAAATCAAGATCCATATGGTTGGAGTGGAAGATCTTGACCTCAACATAAGGGTAGGTGGTTCTCTCTCAGAAAACTGAGTAGGATAGGTATGGAATAGTTCTTGGCGTTTCTTTTTCGAGTGGGTGGTGGTGAAGGGATATACATAGGCATCCCAAAAAATCCAACCGTTACGCACAATAAGTCAGACTCGATGACACCGATGTGTAAATCTCGGTGGTACCGAAGTGACAAAAAGTGGCAACTTTTGAATATCAGAGGGACCGATATACAACTTTAGGTTGCACCGACAAGGTGACCAACGGTTAGATTTACTAGTCTTGATGACGCCAATTAACCATTCTCCGTCGGACCGAAAATGTGAATTTGCGTAACAAAAAGTTGGCAACCCAACTCGGTGGCACCGAGTGCAGTGTCGGCTGCACCAAAGTGTTAGGGTTTGTATGAGTCTATCTAGGGTTTGGAACTCGGTGGCACCGGGATAGGAAAGTTGCTTGCACCGATTTGACATATTTGGCTTAGGGCAGACTTTGGTGGGAAAGTATGTCGATGTTTTGGTGACTGTCACTTGTGCACATTTGAGCATATTGTTCACCATCAAAACATTACCCCCTTTTAATAGAATTGGCTTTGCTATAGACTCAAAGTGATTTCTCAAAAATGTAAAATGTAGAGTCCTCTTGCTTGAATCTTGGCCAACCTATTTCTTGCATCTTGGGTTAATTCCACAATCTCCTCAAACCTTTTTCCAACTCAAATCTCCATGGACTTTTATCTGAAATACACTAGATAGAGGTGTTAGTCCAAGAGACAATGTATGTTGTCATGAATTATCAAAACCACCAAGGGATTGTTGGAAATATGCCCTAGAGGCAACAATAAATTGGTTATTATCATATTTCCTTGTTCATGATAATTGTTTATTATTCATGCTATAATTGTATTAATCGGAAACTCAGATACATGTGTGGATACATAGACAACACCATGTCCCTAGTATGCCTCTAATAGACTAGCTCGTTGATCAAAGATGGCTATGGTTTCCTAGTCATGGACATGAGATGTCATTTGATAACGAGATCACATCATTAGGAGAATGATGTGATGGACAAGACCCAAACTACAAACGTAGCATATGATCGTGTCAGTTTATTGCTACTGTTTTCTGCACGTCAAGTATTTGTTCCTATGACCATGAGATCATGCAACTCACTAACACCGGAGGAGTGCCTTGTGTGTATCAAACGTCACAACATAACTGGGTGACTATAAAGGTGCTCTACAGGTATCTCCGAGGGTGTCTGTCGGGTTGGCATGGATCAAGACTAGGATTTGTTACTCCGTGTGACACAGAGGTATCTCAGGGCCCACTCGGTAATACAACATCACAATAAGCCTTGCAAGCAATGTGACTAAGTGTTATCCATGGGATCTTGTATTATGGAACAAGTAAAGGGACTTGCTGGTAACGAGGTTGAACTAGGTATGGAGATGCCGACGATCGAATCTCGGGCAAGTAACATACCGAAGAACAAAGGGAACAACATACGAGATTAATTGAATCCTTGACACAGTGGTTCGACCAATAAAGATCTTCGTAGAATATGTAGGAACAAATATGGGCATCTAGGTCCCGCTATTGGTTATTGACCGTAGAGGTGTCTCAGTCATGTCTACATAGTTCTCGAACCCGCAGGGTCTACACACTTAAGGTTCGGTGACATTTCGGTAGTATAGAGTTATGTATGGTGGTGAAAGAAGGTCGTTAGGACTCTCGTATGAGATCCTGGACATCACGAGGAGCTCCGGAATGGTCCAGAGGTAAAGATTGATATATAGGAAGTCCTGTTTTGGTCACCGGAAAAGTTTCGGGCTCATCGGTAGTGTACCGGGAGTGCCGGGAGGGTATCGAGGGACCATCGGGAGGGGTGTCTCGACCCAAGAGGCTACATGGGCTGTGGGAGGAGGTAAACCAGCCCCTCTTGGGCTGGGTGAAGCCTCCTCTAAGGTCCCATGTGGCTGGAGTGGTTTGAGAAGGAAAAAATCCAAAGGTGGAGAGGTGGAAAGAGTTTCCAAGTGGAAAGGAGGAATCCTACTCCTAATAGGATTGGAGTAGGACTCCTCCACCTCCAATTTCGGCCAGATCTTGAGGGTTTGGGTCTTCCTCCTCCCCTCCCTCCCTCCTATATATACTAGAGGATTTATAGGGAAGACCTAGCCCTAATTGCCACGTGCTGCCCTCTTCTTCCTCTAGATCGTTTTCTCCTCTAGATCGGTTTTCAGCGTTGCTTAGGCGAAGCCCTGCTGCAATTCCTGCACCACCATCGCCGCAACGCCGTCGCGCTGCCAGAGAACTAGTGTACCTCTCTGCTCTCTCTTACTAGATCAAGAAGGTGGAGATCGTCATTGAGCTGTACGTGTGCTAAACGCAGAGGTGCCGTCCGTTCGGCGCTGGATCGGAAGGACCGTGATCAAGATCGCAAGACGGATCGTGATTAGATCGCGGGACGGATCATGATGAGTTCGCGGGACATACCGTGATTGGATCACGGGACGGGTCGTGATGAGATCATGTGACGGTCAGCGATTTGGATCGCGAAGACGTTCGACTACGCCAAACGCATTTCTTAACACTTCCCGCTTAGCGATCTGTAGGAGTATGTAGATCCACTCTCCCTCTCGTAGATGCTCGTCACCATGGATAGATCTTGCATGTGTGTAGGAAAAAATTTGTTTCCCATGCAACGTTCCCCAATAGTGGCATCATGAGCTGGGTCTATGTGTAGATGAGATCTCGAGTAGAACACAAAGAGTTCGTGGGCGTTGATGCTTAGATTTCTTCCACCCTTGGTCGTGTTTTGGTTCAGCGGTATTGTGGGATGAAGCGGCCCGGACCAACCTTACTTGTACACTTATGAGAGACTGGTTCCATCAACTGACGTGTAAGTTCGTTGCAGAAAGATGGCTGGCGGGTGTTTGTTTCTCCTACATTAGTTGGATCGGATTCGAGAAAGGCGGTCCTTGAGAAGGTTGAAAAGCAACTTATGTATCACTGTTGTGGCTTTGCGTAGGTGAGAATTGTTCTTGCTAGATACCCATAGCAGCCACATAAAACATGCAACAACAATAGAGGATGTCTAACTTGTTTTTGCAAGGTATGTTGTGATGTGATATGGCCAATTACATGATGAGATATATGTGATGTATGAGATGATCATGTGTTGTATAGAATATCACGACGTGCATGTCGATGAGTATGGCAACTGACAGGAGCCATAGTGTTGTCTTTAATTATTGTATGACCTGTGTGTCAATCATTAAGCGCTATGTATGCTTTACTTTATTGCTAAACGGTAGCAATAGTAGTAGAAGCATGGTGGGCGCGACAACCCAGATGGCGACACGTTGATGGAGATCAAGATGATGGAGCTCATGGTGTCATGCCGGTGACGATGGAGATCATGACGGTGCTTTCAAGATGGAGATCAAAAGCACAAGTTCATGGCCATATCATGTCACTTATGATTTGCATGTGATGTTAATCCTTTTATGCACCTTGTTTTTCTTAGGACGACGGTAGCATTATAAGGTGATCCCTCACTAAAATTTCAAGATCAATTGTGTTCTCCCCGAGTGTGCACCGTTGCGAAAGTTTGTCGTGTCGAGACACCACGTGATGATCGGGTGTGATAGACTCTATGTTCACATACAATGGGTGCAAGCCAGTGTTGCACATGCAGAACACTCGGGTTAAACTTGACGAGCCTAGCATGTACAGACATGGCCTCAGAACACAAGAGACCGAAAGTTCGAACATGAGTCATATAGTAGATATGATCAACATGATGATGTTCACCATTGAAACCACCTCAACTCACGTGATGATCGGACTTGAGTTGGTGAATTTGGATCATGTATCACTCGAATGACCGGAGGGATGTCAATTTGAGTGGGAGTTCTTAAGTAACATGATTAGTTGAACTCATTATCATGAACATAGTCGGTAGTGTCTTTGCAAATTATGCTATAGCTCACGATGTAGCTCCCTTGAATTTTTATATGTTCCTAGAGAAATTGAGTTGAAAGATGATGATAGCAATATTGCGGACTGGGTCCATGATCCGAGGATTGTCCTCATTGCTGCACAGAAGGCTTATGTCCTTAATGCACCGCTCGGTGCGCCACCCCTTCTAGCATCGTTTGTAGATGTTGTGAACATCTGACAAGCACGTTTCGATGACTACTTGATAGTTTAGTGCATCATGCATTACGGATTAGAATTGAGGCTCCAAAACGTTTTGAATGTCACGGAACATATGAGATGTTCTAAGAGCTGAAATAGGGATCTCAGGCTCGTGCCCGTGTTGTGAGATATGAGATCTCCAACAAGATTCTTTGCCTGCAAGATGAAGGAGAATAGCTCGATCATTGAGCATGTGCTCAGATTGTCTGGGGGGTACAATCGCTTGAATCGAGTGGGAGTTGCTCTTCCAAATAAGATAGTGATTGATATAGTTCTCCAAGTCACTATCACTAAGCTACTAGAACTTGGTGATGAACTATAATTATGCCAGGGATGGAAATGATGATCACTGAGCTGTTCGTGATGTTTGACACCGCGAAGGTAGAAATCAAGGAGGAGCATCAAGTGTTGATGGTTAGTAAAACCACTAGTTTCGAGAAGGGCAAGGGCAAGGAGGAAAACTTCATGGATGGAAAGTCAGTTGCTGCTCCAGTGAAGCAACCCAAAGTTGAAACCAAACCCGAGACTAAGTGCTTCTATTATTAGGAGAGCGGTCGCTGAAGCGGAACAACCCTAGATACTTGGTAGATAAGAAGGCTGGCAACGTCAACAGAAGTATATTTGATATATGTGTTATTGATGTGTACCTTGCTAGGTCTGCTAGTAGCACTTGGGTATTGGATACCGGTTCATTTGCTAAATGTTAGTAACTCGAAGTAAAAGCAACAGAATAAACGGAGACTAGCTAAGTGTGAGGTGACGATGTGTGTTGGAAATGTTTCAAAAGGTTGATGTGATCAACATCGCACGCTCTCTCTACCTTTGAGATTAGTGACAAACCTAAATGTTATTTGGTGTTTGTGTTAAGCATGAACTTGATTAGATCGTGTTTATTGCAACACGGTTATTCATTTAAGTTAGAGAATAATGGTTGTTCTGTTTACATAATAATACCTTCAATGGTCATGCACCCAATGAGAATGGTTTGTTGAATCTTGATCATAGTGATACACATGTTCATAACAGTGATGCCAAAGATACAAAGTTAATAATGATAGTACCACATACTTGTGGCACTGCCACTAAATGTCATATTGGTATAAATCGCATGAAGAAACTCCATGATGATGGATCTTTGGACTCATTCGATTTCGAATCGGTTGAGACATGCGAACAATGCCTCTTGGGCAAGATGACTAAGGACCCTGTTTTCCGGTTTGGTGGAGCGGGCAAGTGATTTATTGGAAATGATACATGTTGATGTATGCAATCCAATGAGTCTTGTAGCGTGCAGTGGATGACGTTATTTTATTACCTTCACTGATGATTTGAGTAGATAATAGTGTATATTTACTTCATGAAACACAAGTCTGAATCGTTTGAAAAGTTCAAGAAAATTCAGAGTGAAGTATAAGATCATCATGACAAGAACATAAAAATGTCTACAATATGATTGTGGAGGTGAATATCTGAGTTACGAGTTTGGCATATAACTTTAGACAATGTGAAAGTTGTTTCACAACTCACACCACCTGGAACACCATAGTGTGATGGTGTGTTTGAACGTCATAGTCATACTCTATTGGATATGGTGCATACTATGATGTCTCTTATCGTTCTGCCACTATCGTTTTGGGGATATGCATTAGAGACAACTACATTCACTTTAAATAGGGCACCATCTAAATCCATTGAGATGACACTGTATGAATTATGGTTTGATAGAAATCTAGGATGTCATTTCTTAATGTTTGGCGCTGCGACGCTTATGAGAAAAAAAGGGTTTTTGCCTAATGAGCTCGAACCCAAAGTGGACAAATGCATCTTCATAGAATACCCTAAGAACAGTTGGGTAAACCTTCTATCTCAGATCCAAGCATAAAGTGTTTGTTGCTAGAATGGGTCCTTTCTCGAGAAAGAGTTTCTCTCGGAAGAATTGAGTGGGAGGAAGATAGAACTTATGAGGTTGTTGAACCCTTGTGTCAACCAGAGAGTAGCGCAGCGCAGAAAGTTATTTATGTGGAGCCTACACTAGTTGAAGAGGAAGTTAATGATGATGATTATGAAGCTTTGGATCAAGTGACTATCAAACCTCGTAGGTTGACAAGGACGCATACTGCTCCTGAGTGGTACGGTAACCCTGTCTTAGAGGTCATGTTGTTGGACAATGATGAGCCTACGAGCTATGGAGAAGTGATGATGGGCCCGGATTCGGACAAATGTCTAGGAGCCATGAAATCCGAGAAAGGATCCATGTATGAAAAGCAAGTATAAACTTTGGTTGACTTGCCCGTTGAACGGCAGGTCGTTGAGTACAAATGGACCTTCAAGATGAAGACAGACGCTAATGGTGAATGTCACTATTTGTAAAGCTCGACTTGTCGCAAAGAAGTTTCCGCCAAGTTCAAGGAGTTGACTATGATGAGACCTTCTCACCCGTAGCGATACTAAAAGTCTGTTGGAATTATGCTAGCAGTTACTGCGTTTTTCAATTATGAAATCTGGCAGATGGATGTCAAAACATCGTTTCCTTCCTTGAGGAAAGGTTGTATGAGATACAACCAGAAGGTTTTGTCAGTCCTGAGGATGCAAAAAGGTGTGCAAGCTCCAGTGATCCTTCTATGGACTGGAGCAAGCATCTTGGAGTTGGAATGTACGCTTTGATGAGGTGATCATGAGTCTATACAAAGTTTATGAGAAACTTGTATTTATAATAAATTGAGTGGGAGCACTATAGAAGTTTTTATAAGCATATCTGGTTGACATATTATTGATCGAAAACGATGTAGAATTTCTAGAAAACATAAATAGTTGTTTGAAAAGAGTTTTTCAAAGGAAGACCTGGATAAAGCTACCTAATTGTTGAGCTTCAAGATCTATAAAGATAGATCAAGATGCTTGATGAGACTTTCAATGAGTACATACCTTGACAAGATTTTGAAAGAGTTCAAAATGGACCAGTCAGAGAAAGAGTTCTTGCCTGATTTGTAAGGTGTGAAGTTGAGTGAGACTCAAAGCCCGACCACGGAAGAAGAAAGATAAAGGATGAACGTCGTCCCCTATGCCTTAGCCATAGGCTTTGTATAGTATGCCATGTTGTGTACCGCACATGTCTATGCCTTACCATGAGTCCATCAAGAGGTACAAAAGTGATCCAGGAGTGGATCACTGGACAGCGGTCAGGATTATCCTTAGTAACTAGAGGACTAAGTAAATATTTCTTGATTATGGAGGTGATAAAGAGTTCGTCGTAAAGTGTTACGTCGATGCAAACTTTAACACCAATCCGGATGACTCTAAGTAGTAATCCAGATACGTATAGCGGAGCAGCCATTTGGAATAGCTCCAAGTGGAGTGTGATAGCAGTGTCTACAGTATAACATAGAGATTTGCAAAGTACACACGGATCTGAATGTTGTAGACCCGTTGACTCAAAGACCTCTCTCACATGCAAAGCAAGATCGAGCCCCAGAACTCATTGGGTGTTAGATTCATAACAATGCGAATCACATGGTGATGTGAACTAGATTATTGACTCTAGTGCAAGTGGGAGACTATTGGAAATTTGCCCTAGAGGCAATAATAAATTGGTTATTATCATATTTCCTTGTTCATGATAATCGTTTATTATCCATGCTATAATTGTATTAATCGGAAACTCAGATACATGTGTGGATACATAGACAACACCATGTCCCTAGCATGCCTCTAATAGACTAGCTCATTGATCAAAGATGGCTATGGTTTCCTAGGCATGGACATGAGATGTCATTTGATAACGGGATCGCATCATTAGGAGAATGATGTGATGGACAAGACCCAAACTACAAACGTAGCATATGATCGTGTCAGTTTATTACTACTATTTTCTGCATGTCAAGTACTTGTTCCTCTGACCATGAGATCATGCAACTCACTAACACCGAAGGAGTGCCTTGTGTGTATCAAACATCGCAACGTAACTGGGTGACTATAAAGGTGCACTACAGGTATCTCTGAGGGTGTCTGTCGAGTTGGCATGGATCAAGACTGGGATTTGTTACTCCGTGTGACGGAGACGTATCTCAGGGCTCACACGGTAATACAACATCACAATAAGCCCTCCAAGCAATGTGACTAAGTGTTAGCCATGTGATCCTGTATTACGTAATGAGTAAAGAGACTTGCTAGTAATGAGGTCGAACTAGGTATGGAGATGCTGACGATCGAATCTCGGGCAACTAACATACCGAAGAATAAAGTGAATAGCATACGGGATTAATTGAATCCTTGACATAGAGGTTCGACCGATAAAGATCTTGATAGAATATGTAGGAACCAATATGGGCATGCAGGTCCCGCTATTGGTTATTGACCGTAGAGGTATCTCAGTCATGTCTACATAGTTCTCAAACCCGCAGGGTCTGCACACTTAAGGTTCGGTGACGTTTTGGTAGTATAGAGTTATGTATGGTGGTGACAAAGGGTTGTTCGGAGTCCTGGATGAGATCCTGGACATCACGAGGAGCTCTGGAATGGTCCGGAGGTAAAGATTGATATATAGGAAGTCCTGTTTTGGTAACCGGAAAAGTTTTGGGCTCATCGGTAGTGTACCGGGAGTGTCGGGAGGGTACCGAGGGACCATCAGGAGGGGTGTCTCGACCCAAGAGGCTACATGGGTTGGGCTGTGGGAGGAGGTAAACCAGCCCCTGACGGGCTGGGCAAAGCCTCCTCTAAGGTCCCATGCGGCTGGAGTGGTTTGAGAAGGAAAAAAAATCCAAAGGTGGAGAGGTGGAAGGAGTTTCCAAGTGGAAAGGAGGAATCCTACTCCTAATAGGATTGGAGTAGGACTCCTCCAGCTCCAATTTCGGCCAGATCTTGAGGGTTTGAGGCTGCCTCCTCCCCTCCCTCCCTTCTATATATACTAGAGGATTTAGAGGGAAGAGCTAATCCTAATTGCCACGTGCTGCCCTCTTCTTCCTCTAGATCATTTTCTCCTCTAGATCGGTTTTCAACGGTGCTTAGGCGAAGCCCTGCTGGAATTCCTCCACCACCATCGCTGCAACACCGTCGTGTTGCCAGAGAACTCGTCTACATATCCGCTCTCTCTTGTTGGATCAAGAAGGCAGAGATCGTCATTGAGTTGTACGTGTGCTGAACGCGGAGGTGCCGTCGGTTCGGCGCTAGATCAGAAGGACCGTGATCAAGATCGCGAGACGGATCATGATTAGGTCGCGGGACAGATCGTGATGAGTTCGTGGGACGGATCTTGATTGGATCGTGGGACGGATCATGATGAGATCGTGGGACGCTCGGCGATTTGGATTGTGAAGACGTTCGACTACACCAACCGCGTTTCTTAACGCTTCCCGCTTAGCGATCTACAAGGGTATGTAGATCCACTCTCCCTCTCATAGATGTTCATCACCATGCATAGATATTGCGTGTATGTAAGAAAAAATTTGTTTTTTCCCATGCAACGTTCCCCAACAGGGATCATGTTGTGCTTTCAACATCCATGTTTATGGAGTCTTCAACCCACGAAGGATAACGGTCGCGACAGTCCACGGAAGGCTCTACCCACTATGGGGACCCCAACTCATAGGTCATGATCACCGAATGTACGTGCATAGTGATCCCAGAGATCAACGCTCACTGAACACACAGAAACTGAATAACAAGAGTCTTACATCCATTACATGTCGTTTTACTCGAATATGGCCCTTAAGGCCTAGTCTTCATAAACTTGCAGCGGAAATCTTCAATGATAGCATGAACCCATTCCATATGCCTTAACCCTACAGGCATTCTGACTGGGAAGCGTCCTAGCTCGCACGTCTGTCACCAAGGTAATCTTCATCATAACCTGATCTTTCATGTGGCCAATAAAATAACCAGTGGCAAGCCAATGAGTACTTTGAATGTACTCGCAAGCAACCCATGTGTCGGGACCCCAATCCTAAGTCATATGAATCCAGACTGTAACATATCACATCACTTTGCGGCCTCACGCACGGTAAGCTCCACGGCTGCAGCCTTACCTTAGCCGGGACCGTTTGCATCTTTTGGCTCATGTATGTGAACATGTCACTGGCAATCAAACGACAGAGAACCCGGGCCAACATGACTAGTCATAGAACCCAAGTGGCACATCCGTACGGAAACAGGCAAACGTAACCCAGCAACGCAGGTGTCGGCCTCAAGCGTGTGTAGACGAGTCATAGCAAGCTACAAGGACTCCATTACGCCGTGAAACATAAATTCTATCATTGCACGTAGATGAGTCATAGCAGGCTACAGGGACTCCATTACACTGCGAGACATTTCCTCGAAGGGACAGACACAGCAGCAAAGAAGGATACATGCCGGTCAATCAATGTGTCCGGAGCAGTAGCAGGCTACCATGGCTCAGTGGAAGCACAAAGAGGCAGTTTCCCGTAAACAGTACTACTAAAGGCACAAACCTAGGTGTCGGATCCCATACATAACGTTGCACGTCACACGTACGCACGACATGCCCGATATGCATAGATACAACCATGGCATCACAACATAACCATTCAAAAACTTTTATCTAAGAGGCTCAGATGAGCCTTGCATAATATGTTCTTACAGATAGGGGTCACATGACCCGACACTCAAGTCATACAAACCAAGCGGAAGCATAAGCTGTCTGAGTACAGATAGATGAAAGGATAAAAACGCACATGGCTTGACTATCTATAGCCCGCCACAGGGCATAGGGACGTAGCTGGGACACCAGCTATTCGGCATCGTCAACATCTAGAAAGAACCCACCTGATGGGTCCTGGGTCTCATCTGCAACATTTATTAAGCAAACATGAGTACAAACGTACTCAGCAAGTCTTTAAAGCAGACCTAGTCTATTCATGCTCATGTATCAACAAGGGGGTGGTGGAGTTTATGCACCAATGCCAGCTTTGACTCATGGCTAACCTACACTACACAATTTTAACTCTTTGTTTAAATTTTAGATATCGCACACAAGTCCACTAACTCCATGACAATACACCACCATGGATTCACTTCCCACTCCTGGGAGGGTGCCATCCATGGTACTCACACTTGTCTTGATATTTTTATGAGTATCCATTTGATTATCTATGAACAGCATAAGTTATCCAAGTAGTCCATATCCGAGGACGCGGCTATTTGAATAGTTTCATACCCTGCAGGGGTGTAATTCTTCACACACGCTCTCGCCACTTATCAATGTGTGCTCATAAAACCATGCACCTCGGCAACCTTCAAGCGAAAGCCAAGCGAGGGAGTTGGCCACGACCGTCAATCACATTAGACCTCTAGTCCAGGCTATCGCCTATTTGAGACTGAACTCGCACAAAAGTCCGGCCGAAGTTTCCGCTACGGCCCCAAACGATGTGAGCAGGGTTCCCAAGCCCACCATTCGGGTGACCCTTGGTACACCGTGCGATTGCCTACCGCGTCATAACCCTCCCCTAGGGTCAGCGCTACGCACGGCCTCCAGCATGCTATAAACACTAGAAATGACTTGCAACTCCTAGACTAAGGACTAAGCGGCTGATAAGTCGAGAGGGGTCGAGTTACCGGAACCCAATGCGTGGTAGTAACTTTTCTTGGATCACGAAAACAGAACTCGGTTCCTAAGAACGGTCCCAATGAGACAACCCGCTATGTACTCCTACATAGCCTCTCATCACTATCTTTACCAAATCGGGTTCATCATAAGTTCATCACATCAGAACATCATTGTTTCACTCAGTTCATCACCCAGATGAATCAGACCTGACACAACTCTAAGCATAGCAAGCATAGCAGGCAAAGTAAGCTAAGCACATCATGGCACAAGCATCTACCAGGTATGCTAGGTTGCAAGGTTTAGCTATTTACTGTGACAATGCCAGGTCATGCATAAGAATAGGTTCATCTACCATGTATGACAGACAAGTGAACGTTTGTCCTAATGCAATGAACAAGAGTAGGGGCGAGAGAGTGGGATGTTATCGGAATGATCAAGGGGGTGTTGCTTGCCTTGCTAGGTAGCAGGAAGGGTCTATCCTTCGATGGAATACTCGGGGGTATCCTTAGAAGCAGGGCCTACTACAATGCAGATAAATAGCATTCAATACATGCAAGTGCAACAATATGATACATGATCATGACATGGTAGCATGTATGGAAAAGTAATGCAACTAGTGTCCAAGTTAATTTGAAGGGAGTTTGAATATAGGTTCAAAATTGTTCTTCATTCCAAATTCCATAAACTAACCTATTAGGAAATGTCAATGTTCTTCTACATATGTTGCTCTAACATGCATGATAATAGCACCATTGGGTTCATTGGATTTTTCTGATAAATTTTCGTATATAAATTATTTTCATCTGATTTACAGATTAATTTATATGAATTTTTAAAGTTTTAAACAATTTCTGGAATTATTTTAAAACTGGAAAATGAAATATGACGTCAGCCTGACGTCACTACGACGTCAGCTGGTCGGCTGACCAGACCAGGTCAAACCTGACATGCGGGGCCCGCATGTTAGTGACAGGGGCCTAAACTCCATGGTGACCAGGGGTTTGACCCACCCTAGGGCCCACGGGTCAGTGGCAGGAGGCTAAATAATCAGGGGGGATTAGCCCCTGATGATGGCCACGTCGGCCCCCACCGGAGCGGGGCCGGCGGCGACCATCCGCACGGCGGCGATCTGCTGGAGTTGCGCCTTCGGCGACCATTTGGCATGCGGAGGGCACTGGGAGATAGCCCATGCACGCGCGCATCCAACGTTGCGGCAGAGGGGGCTCCGGGGCCACCGGAGCTATGGTTGGCGACGACCCGAGTGACGGCGAGCTTCGGGCAGCAAGGGAACGGCCCCTACGGCAAGGGACAGGCTGTAGGTGGAGGCGGAAACGGAGCAGGAGCTCACGACGGGGTTGCTAGGGTAGACGGCGAGCTCGGGAACGCGTAGACGACCTCAAATCACCAGAGGAAAGCTTCGGCGGCCGGCGGGGAAGAAACGGCGACGGCGCATCGTGGAGGGCTCCTGGCTTCTTCTAGCGTCACGAGGGGGCAAGGGGGTCACTCCGGGGCTGTTGGTGGGCTCAGAGGGGCGCAGGGGTGGCTAGAACGACGATGGCGAGCTTGAGCAGGGCTCGGCGATGGCGGCAAGGAGGAAAAAAGGGGGAGAGAGAGCTGCGACGACTGGCAGGAGGAGAAATGGAGGGAGGGCCCGATATGGACGTCTCCCTGGAGTCTATCCCTCCACCCAGGCGGACACAAAGGCAGGAGGTGGCCGGCGCGTGGCGACCACGCGCCCGGCGTCCTTCTGGTCGGAGGTGGCAGAAGACCGGTTTGCCCCTGGTGGGCTGGGCTGGCTTCTTCCCTGGCTCAGGCAAGATTTTAATTATTTACTTTTCTATTTTCTTTTTGTTACTCCATTTCTGACATTTGTTCCATTTTATTTTCAGGCACATATGCTATTTTAAAATATCCCAAATTTTTTATATATTGAAGTTTGAATATTTCAAACTTATGCAAAAAGTTTCAGGATATTTTGAAAATTAAACTAATGATAATGCTTTATTTGGTACTTTCAGTAGCTTTGTCATTTATTTTTAAATTGCTTCAGTTGTTCAAATATTTAAAATGACCCCTGTTATAACCATGTCCATATTTATCAGACATAGGGAACATTTTGTAAGGGCATTTTGGATTTGTTGAATTCTCACCAACTTTGAATTATTTTGATTCAATGTGAACTTGGGGTTTCTTTTAGTCCCCATTTCATGTTGATGCAAAATTGAAACATGATGCAACACCCATGCTGTCCTATGACATCTAGCTAGGGATGTGACAACTCACCCCCACTCAAAAGAATCTCGTCCCGAGATTTTGAAGTCATCGGGAAGAGCGCGGGGTACTCTAGTCGAAGACGATCTTCTCTTTCCCATGTGGCCTCCTTTTCAGAATGGTGTGACCTCTAAACCTTGAGAAACTTGATGTTCCGTCGCCGAGTGGTACGCTCAGCTTAATCAAGAATACGAACAGGGTATTCTCGATATGTAAGGTTATCTTGGAGATCAAGCGCTTCGTGTTCTACCTCACGCACAGGGTCCGAGAAGCAACGCCTGAGTTGCGAGACGTGGAAGACAACATGAACCTTGGAAAGATGCAGCAGAAGTTCTAATTGGTAGGAAACCTCTCCTCGTTTAGCAAGAATGCGAAAGGGTCCAATGTAATGAGGAGCCAACTTGCCGTTGATACCGAATCAATGGGTACCCTTCAGAGGCGTAACCCGAAGGTAAGCCTTCTCGTCAACTTCTTAGGTCACAGCCTTATGATGGCAATCATATTGGCTCTTTTGACGAGATTGTGTTGTTTTCAACTTTTCACGAATAATGCAAACTTGCTCCTCTGCATCCTGGATCATATCCGGGCCAAAGAGTTGCCTCTCTACGGTTTCTGACCAGTTAAGAGGTGTTCGACACCTTCGTCCATAGAGAGTTCCAAAAGGGGCTTTGCCCAGGCATGATTGATAACTATTGTTATATGCAAATTCGGCAAATGGAACACATTTCTCCCAGTTCATACCGAAAGATATAACACAAGCTTGGAGCATGTCTTCGAGGATTTGATTGACTCGCTCAACTTGACCACTTGATTGCGGGTGCAAAGCAGTGCTAAAAGATAGATGAGTCCCCATAGCGGTTTGAAAACTTTCCCAGAATCAGGAAGTAAAGATACTTCCGCGGTCTGAGTTAATCTCCAATGGAACTCCATGAAGAGAGAATATTCGAGAAACATATAACTCCGCTAGTTGGCTAGTAGTTATACTCTCCCGAACAGGAAGAAAATGAGCCACTTTGGAAAGGCGGTCAATGACCACAAAGATAGCATTATTCCCTCTCCTAGTCCTGGGAAATCCGGTAATGAAATCCATACCAACCTTATCCCATTTTCATTTAGGAATAGCTAAAGGTTGTAGGGTGCCAGCAAGCCTTTGATGTTCTGCTTTCACGCGATGACAAACGTCTCAATTAGCAACGAACTAGGCAATTTCTCTCTTCATCCTAGTCCACCAGAACCTCTGGCATAGGTCCTGATACATCTTGGTACTACCCAGATGAATTGTGAGAGGAGAATCATGAGCCTCCTTAAGGATCAACTTTCATAGATGTTGCTTCTTTGGGATCACCAAGCGGTTCTCAAACAAGAAAACACCTCGATCATCTACCGAGAAGCACCTAACATTACCCTTCTTAATGTTTTTCTTGATCCGAGATATCACGGCATCATGCTTCTGGGCTTCTATAATTAGATCCGTAAGAGTAGGTTTCGCCACCAGGTTGGATAGGAATCCTTGAGGAACAATGTGGAGGTTTAACTTCCGAAATTCCTCATGGAGAAGTGATTGACCTTGTTGTAACATCAGGTTGTTACAATAAGACTTACAACTTAGTGCAGCAGCGATGACATTGGCCTTCCCCGGGGTGTAAGTTATCCCTAAGTCGTAATCTATAATCAACTCAACCCACCATCTTTGCCTGAGATGCAAATCCGGTTGGGTGAAAATATATTTCAGACTTTGGTGATCAGTGTAAATTTCGCAACAATTACCCAGAAGGTAATGTCGCCAAGTTTTCAGTGCATGGACCATAGCTGCAAGCTCGAGATCATGTGTTGGATAATTATCCTCATGTGGACGCAACTGTCGAGATGCGTATGCAATCACATGACGATCTTGCATGAGAATGCAACCTAATCCTTGTCGCGAGGCGTCTCAATAGATAACAAAGTCCTTAGAGAAGTGTGTTGGCACTAGAACGGGAGCATAAGTTAGTCGTCTTTTCAACTCCTGAAAACTATGCTCGCATTGTGGGGTCCACTCAAACTTTTTATCTTTCTTGAGGAATTCAGTTAGAGGTTTTGCAACCTTGGAGAAATTCTCGACAAAGCGGCGACAATAGCTCACTAAGCCAAGGAAACTCCAAACTTGCTTAACCGATTCAGGTTGAGTCCAATCAAGGACGGCCTGAACTCTCTCGGGATTGATAGCAATACCTTTACCAGAAATCAGGTGGCCTAGATAGGTCACTTCTGGCAACCAAAATTCACACTTGGAGAATTTGGCATACAGACGGTGCTCTCGAAGTTTCATCAATACTAGCCTTAGATGCTCGACATGTTCCTGTTCGTTCTTCGAGTAGATGAGTATGTCGTCGAGGTAAACCACGACAAATTTATCTAAATACTCCATGAAGATCGAATTCAACAAGCGAGAGAAAGTGGCTGGGGCATTGGTTAAACCGAAGGACATGACGGTGTACTCGTATTGGCCATAACGAGTAACAAAAGCCGTTTTTGGAATGTTCCCGTTTCTAATTCTGATTTGATGGTATCCCAACCTCAAATCCATTTTGGAAAAGACAGAGGACCCAGCGAGTTGATCATACAAATCGTTGATCCTGGGGAGCAGATACTTGTTCTTTATGGTGACCAGATTCACTAGCCGATAATCCACAACCATCCGATCCGATTCATCCTTCTTGTTGACGAAGAGGACGGGATAAGCCCAAGGTGAAGAACTAGGTTGGATGAAACCTTTCTTCAAAGCCTCGTCGAGTTGGATCTTAAGCTCAGCTAGTTCTAAGGGCGCCATCTTATAGGGTCTTCTGGCTATTGGGACAGTCCCTGGAATAAGCTCTATCACAAACTCAACATCTCTGACAGGAGGAATTTGTTGGAAATATGCCCTAGAGGCAATAATAAATTATTTATTATCATATTTCCTTGTTCATGATAATCATTTATTATCCATGTTATAATTGTATTGATCGGAGACTTAACTGCATGTGTGGATACATAGACAAAACCATGTCCCTAGTATGCCTCTAATAGACTAGCTCGTTGATCAAAAGATGGTTAAGGTTTCCTAGCCATGGACATGAGATGTCATTTGATAACGGGGTCACATGATTAGGAGAATGATGTGATGGATAAGACCCAAACTACAAACATAGCATATTATCGTGTCAGTTTCTTCCTACTGTTTTCTGCATGTCAAGTATATGTTCCTATGACCATGAGATCATGCAACTCATGGATATCGGAAGAGTCCCTTGTGTGTATCAAACGTTGCAACGTAACTGGGTGACTATAAAGGTGCTCTACAGGTATCTCCGATGGTGTCTGTTGAGTTGGCATGGATCGAGACTGGGATTTGTTACTCCGTGTGACGGAGAGGTATCTCAGGGCCCACTCGATAATACAACATCACAATGAGCCTTGCAAGCAATGTGACTAATTGTTAGTTGCGGGATCTTATATTACGGAACGAGTAAAGAGACTTGCCAGTAACGAGGTTGAACTAGGTATGGAGATACCGACGATCGAATCTCGGGCAAATAACATACCGAAGAACAAAGGGAACATCATACGGGATTAACTGAATCCTTGACATAGAGGTTCGACCGATAAAGATCTTCATAGAATATGTAGGAACCAATGTGGACGTCCAGGTCCCGCCATTGGTTATTGACCGTAGAGGTGTCTCGGTCATGTCTACATAGTTCTCGAACCCGCAGGGTCTGCACACTTAAGGTTCGGTGACGTTTCGGTAGTGTAGAGTTATGTATGGTGGTGACCGAAGTTTGTTCGGAGTCCCGGATGATATCCTGGACATCACGAGGAGCTCCGGAATGGTCCGGAGGTAAAGATTCACATATAGGAAGTCCCAGTTTGGTTTCCGGAAAAGTTTCGGGCTCATCGATAGTGTACCGGGAGTGCCGGTAGTGTACCGGGAGGCCTCCGGGAGGGGTATTTCGACCCCAAGAGGTCCATTGGCTGTGGGAGAATAATAACCAGCCCTTAGTGGGCTGGGAAAACAGCCACAAAGGCCCATGGCGCAGGAGAGAAAGTCCTAAAGCAAAAAGTGGAAAATCAGCCAATAGGAGGCAATCCTACTCCAACTAGGATTGGAGGTGAAGTAGGATTGCTTCCCACCTCCTATTTCGGCCGACCCAAAGGCCTTGGCTGCCTCTCCTCTCCTATCCTCCTATATATACTAGTGGATTGGGTGGTTTTTGGACAGAATTTCCGGCCACGTGCTACCCGTTCCACCGGTGCATAGTTTCTCCTCTAGATCGTAGTTCCGCAGTGCTTAGGCGAAGCCCTGCCGGAATTGCTCCACCACCATCACCGGAGCGCCGTCACGCTGCCGGTGAACTCTCTCTCCTCTCCACCTCCTCTTGCTGGATCAAGATGGTGGAGATCGTCATCAAGCTGCACGTGTGCTGAACGCGGAGGTGCCGTCCGTTCGGCGCTAGATCGGAAGAACCGTGATCGAGATCGCGAGACGGTTCGTGATGAGATCGCGGGACGGATCGTGATGAGTTCGCGGGACAGATCGTGATCAAGATCGTGAGACGGACCATGATGAGATCGTGGGACGGATCGTCATGGGATCGCGGGACAGATCGTGATGAGATCGCGGGACGCTCGGCGATTTGGATCGCGAAGATGTTCGACTACACCAACCGCGTTTCTTAACGCTTCCCGCTTAGCGATCTACAAGGGTACGTAGATCCACTCCCTCTCGTAGATGCTCATCACCATGGATAGGTTTGCATGTGCGTAGGAAAATTTTTGTTTCTCATGCGACGTTCCCCAACAGAATTCCTGGCAGTTCTTCTGGAAAGACATCCAGAAAGTCACGGACTATCAGAATATCTTCAAACTTTGGAAGAGGGCTAGCATTGAGGGAATAGAGTTGGCGCTTGGCTGTTCGAGTGGAGACATTAACTATCTCACCCAATGTATGTGTAAGTTGAACATTCCTAATGTGAGTATCAATCTTAGCATAGTGGGCTTTCATCCAATCCATGCCTAGAATGATATTGATGTCCGAAGACTGGAGGGCTATCAAATATGCTAGGAAGACTAGCCTATCCACCAGAATCTCATTATCATGGCTCACTCTAGAAGTTTGCCACTTTGAACCGGGAGTATGAACTACTAAAGGAGTAGGCATATCACAAAAATACATGTTATGCAACTATGCATAACTTTTTGAGATGAAAGAATGAGATGCCCCAGTATCAAATAGAACAGAAGCTGGATGACTATAGACAAGGAGCGTACCTAGGATAACATCAGGATCCTCAATGGCTTCCTCAGCAGAGACATAATTCACTCGTCCACGAGCAGGAGTTGGCTTCACATAGAAGGCTTTTCCCGGCTTCCCACGTCCAGTGGGCTTGGCATTAGCCTGAGGGCAATCACGAGAGTACTGTTCTGGTTCTCCACATTTGTAGCAGACCACGGTGGCACGGGGAGCAACATTGGCAGGCGGACCTCCAAAGGGCCTGGCTGGAGGCTGGGCTGAGCTGGGCAAGGCGCTTGGAAGGATGGCCTCGCGGTGTATCTTGGCGGCAGAGCTGCGTTGGACACCCAGACCCGGCGTTTGTTGGAGCCTGAGCCAGATGCGGGGCTGAAGTCACGGTTGTGCTTTCTCGTGGCCTCATAGTCAGTCTGTCCAGTCTCGGCATTGATAGCCTTGTTGACGAGAGCCTGGAAGGTTGTGCAATCATGATGGCGCAGGTCTTGACGAAGCTCAGGATTAAGTCCCTTGCGGAACCTAGCCTGCTTCTTGGCATCGGTTGAAACTTCCTCCGGAGCATAGCGAGCAAGATTGCCGAACTCACGGTTATAAGCATCCACTGATAGTCTGCCCTGGGTGAAAGCACAGAATTCCTCTCTCTTGCGATCCATCATCCCTTCCGGGATGTGATGGGTATGAAATGCTGCACTAAATTCTGCCCAAGTTGGTGCGGGGCCTGCGGGACGCATGGCTTCATAATTTTCCCACCACAGATTGGCGGGTCCTTCTAGAAAATAGGTAGCAAAAGACACCTTATTGGCCTCGGACACATTGGCAGCCCGGATCTTGCAGAACATGTTGGTCAGCCAGTCATCCGCGTCGAGCGGGTCGACCGAATGATGATACTTGGGTGGGCACAACCTGACGAAATCACCGATTG
Organism: Hordeum marinum; assembly: GCA_022496015.1. Lineage (NCBI taxonomy): Eukaryota > Viridiplantae > Streptophyta > Magnoliopsida > Poales > Poaceae > Hordeum > Hordeum marinum. The sequence goes on from CM039677.1 coordinate 195,882,685, forward strand.
ACATGCCATCATTGAGATCATTGCGGGGAGCATGCACTGTGTTCTGTTTAATTCATTCCAATAGCCTGTTGGTCACTCTCTTGTTCCTTTCGGCTTCAAGCATCACTTTTGCCAAAGAAGGAGCATGTGGCAGATCCTCTTGCCTTGGCTGGCTTTCCTCGCCCTGCTCGGGGGCAGGCACGGGGTTATTCCTAGTGGCCACCATCCTGGGAAAACAACCCACAGCTTAAACATAGAGGACATCAACTCTAAGACATGAGATAAGGAATGTACTGGACAACATGGCATGCAGGGTAAACACCCAACAACATGGAAATAACAACTGCCATATGAACACCATGACATAGTTCAGTACAAGCCCAAGCTGAAAACAAACTACAGAGAGATGACACAACTCATCGAAGGCATTACAAGCTTCCTATACATTATCTATCTACACCTCCAGAACTCAACTCTCAACCTTGGTCATTTCCCACAAGACACGCAGGACTGTGGCGATACGACTACTAACATACTAGTACTAACATCCATGTACTCAAGCATCACCGTAGAATGCCTCATACAGGTTACCCCCATGACCTGGAAGTTGAACCTGAGGATCAAGAAACACTCTAGCCTGTGATCCTTGGGAACCGTAAGGACACGGATCTAGCCTTGGTCCCCTTGCTGGCGGCAACAGCGGTCCTCGAAGAGGGGTGATGCCTCCAACATCGGGCTAGTCTACGCATGCTGGCAGATGAGTCTGCGATGGGTTCAGCATCTCCAAATCTCCATAGCCTATCTGCACGACAGGTTCCAACTGCGTCAGGGCTGTCCAAAGACGTGCATGGGTAGCATAAAGCTCCATGCAAAGGGCACGTGCATCACGATCCCTCTTCTCCAACATTTGAGCGGTCACCTGCAGCATAGGGTCCTCATGGGAATGATCACAGTAGGCTGCGCTAAGATAACCATCCTCTCCTCGCATAGAAGCAGGAACATAACAGAACTCTATGTTCTGAAGCAGACCATGGTGAAACCTCATGATAGTGAGCATGGTGTAGGCGGCCTCCTGAACTGCCATATCTATGGTGACACCTAGTCCATAAGTCCAGTGAAGTGGCTCTGAAGCTCCAGGATATGAAGGATATATCTTAACAGTACATAGATACTGACCCTGGTTGAAATCTCGATATTGTTCCTCCACTGTGTACTCTGGGTGCCAACGGTAGCCAGCCTCCATCATAACTCTAACCAACATGGCCGTGTGACCCGGTACATCGATGCACCTAGTCAGACGGACCACCTGACGAGAAGGACGAGGGGGCATCTGAAACAGAGAATGGTGCAAAGACATTAGAGACTCTAGCAGAAATTGGACAGCATAACGGTTGTAATTGCTCAAAAAGGATTTTGAGTCAACTGCAAAAGATTGGAAAACATAACCACTCGACTTTCTAGACTCAAATCTCTTCTCCATCTATTTGTCACACCAACAATACATGAGTACCGATATTCTGTTGCAAACAAGCTAGCTAGTAGTCCATGGCTAGTAACTCGTCATCCTAAGCAATAGATGAGAAGCCTAGTTCTTATCCCCCTAGAAAAGATGAGAAAGACTCAGAATAGAATAACTTGGGAAGAGGAGTAAAAAGAGCCTTACATTCCCTTCCACAATCAATTCCCCTACTTTTCTATAGTGTTTCTAGACTAAACTTCGACCGGTTTGGCTTGGTAGTCCGACAGTCAGTCAGGCTCTGACACCAACACTGTCAGGACCCCGATCCTAAGTCATATGAATCCAGACTGTAACATATCACATCACTTTGCGACCTCACGCACGGTAAGCTCCACGGCTGCAGCCTTACCTTAGCCGGGACCGTTTGCGTATTTTGGCTCACGTATGTGAACATGTCGTTGGCACCCAGACGGCAAAGAAGCCGGGCCGACATGACTAGTCATAGAACCCAAGTGGCACATCCGGACGGAAACAGGCATACATAACCCAGCAATGCAGGTGTCAGCCTCAAGCGTGTGTAGACAAGTCATAGCAAGCTACAAGGACTCCATTACGCCGTGAGACATAAATGCCATCACTGCACGTAGACGAGTCATAGCAGGCTACAGGGACTCCATTACACTGCGAGACATTTCCCCGAAGGGACAGACACAGCAGCAAAGAAGGATACATGCCGGTCAATCAATGTGTCTGGAGCAATAGCAGGCTACCATGGCTCAGTGGAAGCACAAAGAGGCAGTTTCCCGTAAAGAGTACTACTAAAGGCACACAACTAGGTGTCGGATCCCATACATACCGTTGCACATCACACGTACGCACGACATGCCCGATATGCATAGATACAACCATGGCATCACAACATAACCATTCAACAACTTTTATCTAAGAGGCTCAGACGAGCCTTGCATAATATGTTCTTACAGATAGGGGTCACATGACCCGACACTCAAGTCATACAAACAAGTTCATACAAACCAAGCGGAAGCATAAGCTATCTGAGTACAGACAGATGAAAGGATAAAAGGCACATGGCCTCAGTACCTACAGCCCGCCACAGGGCATAGACTCGTAGCTGGGACACCAGCTATTCGGCATCGTCGACATCTAGAAAGAACCCACCTGATGGGTCCTGGGTCTCATCTGCAACATTTATTAAGAAAACATGAGTACAAACGTAATCAGCAAGTCTTTAAAGCAGACCTAGTCTATTCATGCTCATGTATCAACAAGGGGGTAGTGGAGTTTATGCAGCAACGCTAGCTTTGACTCATGGCTAACCTACACTACACAATTTTAACTCTTTGTTTAAATTTTAGATATCGCACACAAGTCCACTAACTCCATGACAATACACCACCATGGATTCACTTCCCACTCCTGGGAGGGTGCCATCCACGATACTCACACTTGTCTTGATATTTTTATGAGTATCCATTTGATTATCTATGAACAGCATAAGTTATCCAAGTAGTCCATATCCGAGGACGCGGCTATTCGAATAGTTTCATACCCTGCAAGGGTGTAGTTCTTCACACACGCTCTCACCACTTATCAATGTGTGCTCATAAAACCATGCACCTCGGCAACCTTCAAGCGGAAGCCCAGCGAGGGAATAGGCCATGACCGTCAATCACATTAGACCTCTAGTCTAGGCTATCGCCTATTTGAGACTGAACCCGCACGGAAGTCCGGCGAAGTTTCCGCTACGGCCCCAAACGACGTGCGTAGGGTTCCCAAGCCCACCATTTGGGTGATCATTGGTACACTGTGCCACTGCCTACCGCGTCGTAACCCACCCCTAGGGTCAGCGCTACGCACGGCCTCCAACATGCTATAAACACCACAAACTACTTGCAACTCCTAGACTAAGGACTAAGCGACTGATAAGTCGAGAGGGGTCGAGTTACCGGAACCCAATTCATGGTAGTAACTAGTCTTGGATCACAAACACGGAACTCAGTTCCTAAGAACGGTCCCATGAGACAACCCGCTATGTACTCCTACATAGCCTCTCATCGCTACCTTTACCAAATCGGGTTCATCATAAGTTCATCACATCAGAACATCATTGTTTCACTTAGTTCATCACCTAGATGAATCAGACCTGACACAACACTAAGCATAGCAAGCATAACAGGCAAAGTAAGCTAAGCACATCATGGCAAAAGCATCTACCAGGTATGCTATGTTGCAAGGTTTAGCTATTTACTGTGACAATGACAGGTCATGCATAAGAATAGGTTCATCTACCGTGTATGACAGACAAGTGAATGTTTGTCCTAATGCAATGAACAAGAGCAGGAGTGAGAGAGTGGGATTTTATCGGAATAATCAAGAGGGGGTTGCTTGCCTTGCTGGGTAGCGGGAAGATTCTCTCGTTCGATGGAATACTCGGAGGTATCCTCCGAAGCAGGGAATACCATAATGCAGATAAATAGCATTCAATACACGCAAGTGCAACAATAGGATGCATGATCATGACATGGTAGCATGAATGGATGAGCTAATGCAACTAGTGTCCAAGTTAATTTGAAGGCAGTTTGAATATAGGTTCAAAATTGTTCTTCATTTCAAATTCCATAAACTAACCTATTAGCAAATGTCAATGTTCTTCTACATAGGTTGCTCTAACATGCATGATAATAGCACCGTTGGATTCATTGGATTTTTTGATAAATTTTCATATCTAAATTATTTCCATCTGATTTACAGATTAATTTATATGAATTTTAAAAGTTTTAAACAATTTCTGGAATTATTTTAAAATTGGAAAATGAAATATGACGTCAGCCTGACGTCACTACGAAGTCAGCTGGTCGGCTAACCAGGCCAGGTCAAACCTAACATGCGGGGCCCGCACGTCAGTGACACGGGCCTAAACTCCGCGCTGACCAGGGGTTTGACCCACCCTGGGGCCCACTGGTCAGTGGCAGGAGGCTAATTAATCAGGGGGGATTAGCCCATGATGATGGCCACGTCAGCGCCCACCGGAGCGGGGCCGGCAGCGACCATCCGCACGACGGCGATCCGCCGGAGTTGCGCCTCCGGCAACCATTTGGTGCGCGGAGGGCACCGGGAGATAGCCCGTGCACACGCGCATCCAGCGCTGCGGCAGAGGGGGCTCGGGGGCCATCGGAGCTACGGTCGGTGATGACCCGAGCAGCGGTGAGCTTCGGGTAGCAAGGGAACGGCGCCTACGGCGAGGGACACGCCACAAGAGGAGGGGGAAACGGAGCAGGAGCTCACGACGGGGTTGTTGGGGGAGACAGCGAGCTCGGGGACGCGCAGACGACCTCGAATCGCCGGAGGAAAGCTTCGGTGGTCGGCGGGGAAGAAACAGTGATGGCGCGTCATGGAGGGCTCCCGGATTCTTCTAGCATCATGAGGGGGGCGAGGGGGTCGCTGCGGTGCTGCTGGTGGGCTCAGAGGGGTGCGGGAGTGGCTAGAACAATGGCGGCGAGCTCGGGCAGGGCTCGGCCATGGCGGCAGGGAGGAAAGAAGGGGGAGAGAAAGTTGCGGCGACTAGGAGGAGGAGAAATGGAGGGAGGGCTCGATCTGGACGTCTCCCTGGAGTCTATCCCTCCACCCAGGCAGGCACACAGGCAGGAGGTGGCCGGCGCACGGCGACCACGCGCCCGGCATCCTTCTGGCCGAAGGTGGAAGAAGACCGGTTTGCCCCTGTGGGTTGTGCCTGCTTCTTCCCTGGCCCGGGCAAGATTTAAATTATTTACTTTTCTGTTTTCTTTTTGTTATACCATTTTTGACATTTGTTCCATTTTATTTTCAGGCACTTATGCTGTTTTAAAATATCCCAAATATTTTATATATTGAAGTTTAAATATTTCAAACTTATCCAAAAAGTTTCAAGATATTTTGAAAATTAAACTAATGATAATGCTTTATTTGGTATTTTTAGTAGGTTTATCATTTATTTTTAAATTGCTTCAGTTGTACAAATATTTAAAATGACCCCTGTTATAATCATGTCCATATTTATGAGACATAGGGAACATTTTGTAATGGCATTTTGGATTTGTTGAATTCTCACCAACTTTGAATTATTTTGATTCAAGTGAACTTGGGGTTTCTTTTAGTCCCCATTTCATGTTGATGAAAAATTGAAACATGATGGAACACCCATGCTGTCTTATGACATCTAACTAGGGATGTGACAACTCACCCCCACTCAAAAGAATCTCGTCCCAAGATTTTGAAATCGTCGGGAAGAGCGCGGGCTACTCTAGTCGAAGACGATCTTCTCTTTCCCATGTGGCCTCCTTTTTAGAATGGTGTGACCACTAAACCTTGAGAAACTTGATGTTCTGTCACCGAGTGGTACGCTCAGCTTGATCAAGAATACGAACAGGGTATTCTCGATATGTAAGTTTATCTTGGAGATCAAGCGCTTCGTGGTCTACCTCACGGACAGGGTCCGAGAAGCAGCGCCTGAGTTGCGAGACATGGAAGACATCATGAACCTTGGAAAGATGCGGCGGAAGTTCCAATTGGTAGGCAACCTCTCCTTGTTTAGCAACAATGTGAAAGGGTCCAATGTAACAAGGAGCCAACTTGCCCTTGATACCGAATCAATGGGTACCCTTTAGAGGCGTAACCCGAAGGTAAGCCTTCTCATCAACTTCATAGGTCACAGCCTTATGATGGTGATCATATTGGCACTTTTGACGAGATTGGGCTGTTTTCAACTTTTCACGAATAATGCGAACTTGCTCCTCTACATCCTAGATCATATCCGGGCCAAAGAGTTGCCTCTCTCCGGTTTCTGACCAGTTAAGAGGTGTTCGACACCTTTGTCCATAGAGAACTCCAAAAGGGGCTTTGCCCAGGCTTGATTGATAACTATTGTTATATGCAGGGGAATCCTATGACCTTGAGATTTACCAGGGGTAAATGGTAAGTCCATTTGGTCCTGATCACAAGTTTTCAGCTCAAATGAAGAAAGTTGATAATGTAAACTTTGTAATCCCTAGAAATCAACAGAATCAGGTTTCTGTAGATCTAGGTCTGCAAATCTATTCTCTGTGATGCACCACTTAGTGTAGCCTCATCATTTGGGTAATAGAGCATTCCCACAAAGTTTGGGATCAATAGGAGATACTTCATAATGTAAAGTTGACCAAATTTGGCTCTGGACAGGAATGGTTTTTGGATATTTTGGTGAACCAAAACAATTGAGATTGAGATTAAACTTCTCAAGATGACCACATATATCATATGTGACATGCTAGAATTTTCCTGGATTTATTTGAGAATATTTCTTATAGAAATATTTCAAATGCTTGAAATAGGCAGAAATGGTTTTGAAGGGTTTTGTCCAATACTTTGAACATTACCATGTGTTGAAACTCCTATATATGGACAATATATGTCCACTAAGTTTTCCTAAATTTTCTCAAATATTTTTAAAGCATTTGAATAATTTTTCCCTATGAAAATCCATTTCTGGCCTTAAGAAAAAGACTTTAAATAAAATAGTAAAATAATCTTTAAAAATAATATTAGGTGTTTTGGGGGAGTCATATATATAGTGGGTTTGAAATAAATCATTTGGGGAAAATGATCCACCCAATTTGGGGACTTGTAGTGCACATCTCAAATCAGGGGGTTTTGAAAACCTAATTTGAATAAATGCTTTTTAGCCAAAATAATATTTTGTAAAAATATGCTTAAGTCCTATTCACATGGCATGATCATTGGACAATAGTGGGGATCAAGTAAAAGAGTTTTGAGAGTACGAGGGATTTTATGAATTATAGAGCACTAGCAAGCAATCGAACAAGCAAGCAAATAGCACACAAGTCAAGCAGTCAAATGCACTCAAAAAGTTTTAATTGGCCCTAATTTTTGAGTCATGATAACATAGTCATGAGAGGCAAAACACAATGTGTGACATACCTACCCCCTTACAAGAATCTCGTCCCTGAGATTCCTAGGCATAGAAGAGATGCGGAAATTCAGAGGTGATGTAGTCTTCAAGTTCCATGTTATTCCTGCTCCGACGTGACTGTCCTTCTAGATCTTGAAGTGCCTGATGATATGTCTTTCAGTGCACTATTTACTTCGTCTATGGGTGAACGGGGTTCTAGCAAGGGCCTGGCTTGCGTGTATATACCGGAGTCGGAATATGTGGTCAAGTAGTGTGTCTGTGTGCTGGTCTTGGGACGGCTCACGTGGGTTAGTGTCATCTACATGTCTCACGTTAGAATAGAAGGGTCGAGTCTCAGTGTAGCTTCTCGTTGACGGGGAAGTCATTACCTTCCCAAAAGCAGGAGGTCTTCAGTCTTAGGTGGTCTCCTTCCTTGTGAGTGTTGAGGTACATCATCATGGGCTTTTCGTCGAGATCTTCTGCTTGAGTAAGTTGCCCAGGTAGATTCTTCATTCTTTTCTGGTCGTTTGTCTTCATCGTCATGGATGCACATTTCTGGAGGGTCTTTGAGTGTTTGTTCTACTCATCTCTCCGTGGCAAGTCTGCGCTAAGCCTCGCCCCTAAGACTGAGCTTAGAGACTTGGTGTCAAAACGGGTTCTACCATATGGGAAGGTTTTGAGGGGGTCCTAGATGAGCTGGCAACCAACAAGTATAGACTATCCATCCAATCCCAGTGTCCGAGGCTTGGCAAGAGGGGTGAACTATCTTTGACATGTGGTTTACCATGATCGAGTCAGGGTTTACACCCTAGATTGGACCAATAAGGGACTAGCAATGAGGTCATGATAGTCGTTCTACTCCGTTCCAGGCATCTGAAGGAAGCAGGGATGTCATCCCAACGTACACCATTAAGGTGGTGGAGTAAGGGGTGCCATCAACTTCTCAGTTCCATTCTAGTCAGGAACTGATAGGTGACTACTTAAAACAAGGGGCTCCTTAATCCTCTTGATGTCCAAGGGCTTCACCGGGCTTGATCGTTGGTGCTTCTGGATATAGTCTAGCTGATGTAGCTAGCAGAGGAGTGGTGGTTGACTTCTCCTACATTGTTTTCGCGACTCCGCAATCGTAGTGGTTCTTCATCTTGCTTGGGCAAGAAAGTCTTCTTCTGTAGGGAGGGTGCTTCAAGGAGTCCAACTTTTTTCAACGTGAACACTTATGCTTGAGAGGCATGGCAATTGGTGTTCCTAGGGCTGGTCCAAACAAGGCTAAGGTGTTCCTCCTCTTATTGGGTAAATAAGTATGTCATCCCGGAGGACAACAACCTATTTCCCTAAGTATTACATAAACACATTGCTCACGGGATATGTGAGAGGAGCGGGCATTTGTTCCAGATGGTCACTAGTGTCAAGGGTCTATGGTCCAACCTAATACAGGTCCTAGTGGCCACCTTCCATATGAACATGTCTGGTGGAGGTCGGGGTGGAGTATCGGCCATAGTCAAACGACTTAGAGCCAAGACCTATGGTCATAACCTCACCACATCTGGCTCGGTAAAGCTTAGATGTTTCAAGGAGCTTAGGATGTGAGTGAATGTCTATCATCTTATCCTCGAGCACAGTTCTTAGATGCCAATAGTACTGCCTATTACTCCAAACAAAATCACCCAATCTCATTGAAGGTATCACCTCACATAAGCCAAATCCAATATTACACATGCTACTCGTATCTCCAAGGTTTTGAGATAAGGACTATAAAAAATTCTCATATGTATACTATAGCTAACTCACGCATATCCCTATATAAAAATCCTCGGGATAATTTACAAGCTGCTAAGCTTGATCATGACATTACCAATCCAAGTGTCCGTCTCACTGTAGCTACCCGACCTGAAAGGTCGAATCTCCGGTGTTTCTGTACCATCCCAAGATCATGTTGGTACACACACGGTACATCATTGTATATATCAAAGTGAAATCACACAGCTTTATTAATCGAAAAATCTCATATCGATTCCTTTATTACAATAAGAATTCCAATAGAGTGGCTGAAGGCCAACTCATGAGAATAACTAATCTTGCGGAAGCTTCAAAGGTAGTTGAGTCCATCTGACTCCAAGGGCATCTCACCGAGCGTAGAGCGTATCCTCACTCCTGGTCGGAAAAGTACTCTGCAACATGATACGTTACAACCGTGTAGGTCAGCATACTGAATATGCCGGCAATTTCACAAAAGAGGGGTGTAGAGCAAATCATCTATTCTATATGCATATATGGCAGGTGGGGTAGTAAGTTTTTGCATAAAGCCAATTTTTCCTACAACAAGAGGGGGCAAAAATATTATTACTACAATGTTGGTTGATTAATGAGATGGTTCCACCAACAAATTCTCATACCCAAGTTGTCATTAATACCCACATCAATGTAATTATTTGTGTTGAGAGTTCCAGATAGTATCAGTTCCTTTGGCTCAAACTGTCCATGACCGTGGACACGGCTAATCGATTAGGTTTGGGTACTCGGCAGATTTTGCACACGTTCCCCCACAAGATTTGATCGCCTCCGTTGGATTTCTCGCACTTCAGGGTGTTTGAGAAACGTATGACCAAAACATGGTCTTCTAAAGGATTTCCCTGAGACTCTGTCTGTGCCCATCCTTTCCTACCGTTCTTCTACATCTCGTAGCACCACCTATCCAGGGTCACCACGATATCCAACCAAGCTAGAGCCCATAATGGCTTGTGGTTGTGCAGGTAAGCCTTGGGTCTTGAAGCATCCATCCATCTCTTTGTGCCTCGGTGGACCATTCCGCGTGAATACTGCCACTTCTCCAGCAAGACCTAGGCTAACCACTGGTTTCTCCAGGGCGTCGTTCAACCATCATCCACCCAGAGGTATGTTGAAAACTCGGAGTCTTGAAGTCTTGATCATCATGTAGGTCTTGAAATTATTACCTCACAACTCTCATGAATCACACAACCAACCCCGTCTACTAATAGCATAGCAAAATTAAATCAACATTTCCCGGGGCCAATGTGTCCAAGGGTTGAGGGGTGCCTACCACATGATACTACATCAAGTAACCAAGTTTCCAAAATACTTACTTTGCATGCAATTGGGGATATGGTAGAACTAATGCAATAAAAACATAGGTATACATGTTCAAAGTGACTTGCCTTGCTGACGATCCACGTACTCAAGTGACTCTAGATAACAAGCTTCGCACTCCGGATGATCTAACGAATCAAACAAAGCACACAATAACATAACCACAATGCAATTCATACAACATCAAGGTAAACAAATACTTCAACAAACAAATAGCACAATCAAAAGGAAGAATCACTCAAAGTATAAGACTCCAAAAATTTTGGTGTCCAATCTCTACGAAGACATAACAAGACAAAAATTTGTTTTGAACAACTAGCCATTTAGATAACATAAAAGTAAATACAAAATTTTATTAGAAAACAGAAAGTATTTCATTATAAAAAAATTGTGCAAAAAGAGTTACTACAAAACATTTTTCTAAACAATACTAAAGGTGAAAACAAGATTTACCTATTTAAACTAGAGCACAAAATAAAATATTTTTATTAACAGAAAATAATTCACCTAATGTTGAAACAACAGAATCTAATGAAAACTAAAAAAAAAAGTTAAACTAAATCAGATTCAAACTAAACTAAAATCAAACTAACTAAACTCATATTAAGAACTAAACAGATTCTGTTTTTGTTAAAAACCCTAACCAAATTCATCCTAAAAATTCTCAAACTATGTAGGTTCATAGGTCTAACTAATACAAACCAGTGGCAAAAAGATTCATACAAAAATATATTTTTAAACTCTAGTTATACAGATTTTAGTAATTTAAGCAAATTTGGTTAGATTCAAATTTTAAAGTTCAAATTTGAAATCTAAGACTGCAGGATGAAACTACATGAAATTTGTGACCTAATGCAAAACGAATCAATTAAAAACACTAATTAGTTTAAAAGTTACAAGTAAAACAAAAACAGAAAACATTCTGTTTTCTAAAACAAAAACAGAAAAGAACAAAATTCCTAGCGAACGGACAGGGCTACGTGGTGGTTTCCTATTGGTTGCCAGCGCGTGCGCGTGGGTGTTTGCGGGCGGACGACCAAAGCGAAGTGGGTACCGGTTCGTTTAAATAAAATTTCTAATTTGGAGCGTAGATCCTAGATCTGATGGTTGCGGGTGGAGGTGGCGGCTTACAAGGGAGGGGGTCGGAGCTCCGGTGATGTCGACGGTGGCCGGAAGTCGGAGATGCTCGGGGCTGGTGCTGCGGTGGTTGAGGGCGGCGTCCGAAGGCTTCAAACGGCGGCAGTGAGTCTCCGGCATACTTTGGTGGCGTCGGAGGGGAGTGAGGGAGAGTGTGGCGACGGCCAGGAGCTCTGGGGGTTTAGGGTGGAGTTAGAACTCCGGCGAGATGGTGCGGTGGTGTTCCGGCGAGGGTAGAGGGGGTTGGCGGGGAAATGGAGTGCGGAGAGGCGGGGCTACTTATAGGCCAGGTGTGGGGTTGGGAGAGGGAGAGAGGAGAGAGATCCGGCTCGGGATGGATCTCCGGCGAGGTGAGGGGCGCGGGGAGGGAGATGAGCGCTGGAATCTCGCTAGTGGTCGGGGGTCCCACGCGACAGTGAGAGAGAGGGCAATGTTAACGCGTCGGTGGCCGATCCGGAGTGATCTCGGGGAGTAAAGGCTGTGGGTCGGCCGGTTTTCTAATTAAAACGTTTAAATTTGTTTCCTTTTTTATTTTCCAGAAAGTTTAAAACCCTTTAATGCATTCAAATCATTTCCAAACATAGGGAATATATATATATATCAAATTGATCAGGGGAATAAATGCTATTTAATGAACATTTTTCCTCTGTCAAAATGAATACTTAAAAAATATTATTTTCAGAAAATGCCTAATTGATTTTAAATTCTTTTGAGATAAACTTTCAAATAAACCCCTGGTTTTATTGTTCAAATAATTCACCAACATGCCCCTAGTGTGGAGTGTCATGTTACTCCTCTCTTTTTTTTGCATAATTCCAGAGATTTTCAAATAGTAGAAACAGGTATATGGAGAAAATGAAAGTGGCCTTTTAGAAATCCAGAAGAAGAACTTCAACAATTCATTTCATTCAAGCAATGTGATGATGATGCATAGCTATATTTCATAACATTCCAAAATGAAATTTTGGGATGTTACAAACCTACCCACCTTAAAATGAATGTCGCCCTCGAGATTCGGGTTGGCTAGAAAATAGGTGCGGGTGGTCTCTACAAAGATCTTCTTCGCGTTCCCAGGTGGCTTCTTCCTCGGTGTGGTGACTCCACAGAACCTTACAAAACTTGATGGTCTTGCTACGGGTAACTCTGTTGGTAAACTCGAGGATTCTGACAGGCTTCTCCTCGTAGGTTAGGTCACTGTCAAGTTGTATGGCCTCTAGGGGCACTATATCTCTCAAAGGGATATCAGCCATCTCAGCGTGGCATTTCTTCATCTGTGAAACATGGAAAACATCATGAACTCCGGACAATCCTTCCGGAAATTCCATCTTGTATGCAACTTCGCCTCTACGTTCAAGAATTTTGTAGGGGCCTATGAATCTGGGTGCTAACTTTCCTTTAACACCAAACCTCTTGATTCCTCGAAGTGGGGACACACGAAGGTATGCTCGGTCTCCCACTTCATACGTCACCTCCTTGCGTTTGTTATCAGCATAGCTTTTCTGCCTGGATTGGGCTATCTTGAGTCGGTCTCGAATCAGTTTGACCTTTTCTTCAGAATCTCGGATAAGATCGGGACCAAAAAACTTTTCGGTCTCCAACACCATCCCACATCAATGGTGTTCTGCACCTCCTTCCGTATAAAGCTTCAAAAGGGGCCATCTTCAGACTAGTCTGATAACCGTTGTTGTACGAGAACTCTGCGTAAGGTAAGTTGTCATCCCAACTAGACCCATATTCTATCGCACAAGCTCTCAACATGTCCTCCAAGATCTGGTTGACTCTCTCGATTTGTCCATCGGTCTGCGGATGAAAAGTTGTATTGAATTCCAGCCTTGTACCCAAAGTTTCATGTAACTAATGCCAAAACTTTGAGGTAAATTGTGTTCCTCTATCTGACACGATACTCCTCGGAACTCCATGCATACATATTATCCTGGTCATATATATCTTGGCTAACTTAGCACTAGTATAGGTGGTCTTCACTGGAATGAAATGAGCCACCTTGGTCAAGCGGTCCAACACTACCCAGATGGAATCATAACCTGAATGGGTCCTGGGTAATCCTGTGATGAAAAGTCCATACCAAGCTTATCCCATTTCCACTCAGGTATTGGCAAAGGTTTGAGTAACCCTGCTGGTTTCTGATGTTCCGCCTTTACTCGCTGACAAACATCACATACCGCAACATGTTCGGCAATATCCTTCTTCATACCTGTCCACCAATAACTTTCCTTCAAATCCACATACATCTTGGTGTTGCCTGGGTGTATCGAGTAGGGTGAATCGTGGGCTTCTTGAAGTATCAACTTCCTGAGCTCTAGGTCATTAGGCACATAGATTCGGTTCTTAGACCATAGAGTACCTTGTTCATCTTCACGAAAATCTTTAGCTTTTCCATCCTTCATTCTCTGCTTTATCTCAACTATCTCCTTGTCCGATTTCTGGGCTTCACGAATTCTTTCGGTCAAGGTGGACTAGATCTCTAGTGTGGCAACATATCCTTTTGGAACTATCTCTAGCCGAAGCTCTCTGAGATCATCGGTTAACTCCTGGAGTAATCCTCCTGCTATGAGTGTGTTCACATAACTCTTCCGACTCAAGGCATCTACTACAACATTTGCCTTTCCTGGATGGTAATGCAGTCTCATGTCATAGTCCTTGATTAACTCTAGCCATCTCCTCTGTTTGAGGTTCAACTCCTTCTGTGTGAAGATATACTTCAGGCTTTTATGATCAGTGTAAACATCACAACTATTTCCTATAAGGAAATGTCTCCAGGTCTTAAGTGCGTGTACTATGGCTGCTAGTTCCAAATCATGGGTAGCATAGTTCAACTCATGAGGTCATAGCTGTCTGGATGCATAAGCTACAACTTTTCCCTCATGCATGAGTACTCCTCCAAGTCCTTGACGTGATGCGTCACAATAAACCTGCAAGTCCTTCCAAATATTTGGCAGAATCAACACTGGGGTTGTGACCAAACGCTTCTTCAACTCCTGGAAACTGGCCTCACATTCCTCGTTCCAAATATACTTAGACTCTTTCTTCAACAATTCTGTCATGGTCTTGGCAATCTTTGAGAAATTCTCAATGAACCTCCGGTAATATCCGACAAGTCCAAGAAAACTGCGGATCTCCTTAACTGAGGTAGTGACTTCCACTCGGTGACTGCTTCAACCGGCGGGGTCTACTGCTATTCCTTCTCCGGAAATAACATGTCCAAGGAATCCGACTTCCGTCAGCCAGAATTCACATTTACTGAATTTGGCATATAATTGATGCTCTCTAAGCTTCTCCAGAACTAAACGCAAGTGTTCCTTGTGTTCTTCCTCGCTCTTGGAGAATATCAAAATGTCATCGATGAACACCATGACAAACTTGTCCAGATATTCCATAAACACTTTGTTCATCATATTCATGAAGTAGGCAGGAGCATTAGTCAAACCAAAAGACATGACTGTATACTCATATAAGCCATACCTTGTGGTGAAGGCTGTTTTGGGTATATCTTGTTCACGAATTTTTAGTTGGTGATACCCTGACCGAAGATCGATCTTGGAGAATACTTTGGCTCCTACTAGCTGATCAAACAAGTCATTAATCATCGGCAAAGGGTACTTGTTCTTGATAGTCACCTCGTTCAATGCACGATAATCGACTACCATCCTCAAGGTTTTATCTTTCTTTTCCACCAAAAGAACTGGGGCTCCCCAAGGTGAAGAACTTGGGCGAATATATCCCTTATCCAATAACTCCTTAATCTGCTTCTTGATTTCTACTAAATCATTTGTGGGCATCCGATAGGGTCTCTTGGGAATTGGAGCTGTTCCTGGTAGTAACTCTATCAGAAATTCAATCTCTCTATCTGGTGGCATGCCTGGTAATTCCTCCGGGAATACATCTGGAAAGTGTTATACCACCAGCACTTCCTCCTGAACAACTCCTGTGAGGGAATTTAACTGAGCACTCATGTGTGTGCGTTGGGATACATACTTAATCCTCTTGTTCTCCGGGGTGGTGAGTAAAATAGACTTGATGGGGCAATCAAGGTTTCCTTCATACTTGGTCATCCAATCCATGCCTAGGATTACATCCAATCCTTGGGATTCTAAGACGATGAGGTCGGTGGGGAAAACATGATTTCCTATATGGAGTTTCAATGCGTGGCATCCTATCCCTACCATCATCATACCTCCTGGGGAATTTACCTTAATGGGCTGACTAAGGGTTCTGGTGGGTAAACCATACTTTCCCACAACTATCCTTGATATGAATGAATGATTTGCACCAGAATCAAAAAGTACCATAACTGGACGTGAATGCAATAAAAATTTACCAACCATAGTCTCGGGCTAATCATAGACTTCTTCCACATCAATGTGGTTCACCTGAGCATGGGGAAAAGGGTTTGGATTCTTAGCTGCGGAGTTGCTGTTGTTGTTGCCGTTTCCATCCCCCTGCTTTTTCTGAGGGCATTCAGTGGCATAGTGCCCTGTCTTCTGGCACTTGAAACAGGTGATATGGTTCAGATCCTTCTGAGCTGGAGGGGGATAGTGTTGGTTTCCATTCCCACTTCCATTGCCATTCTCGAAGTTGCCATTGTTGGGACAATTATTCCCATTTCCTCCATGGTTGTGGCCTCCATGGTTGTGCACATGATGAGTGTGTCCTCCATACTTACCAGTCCGTGATCCGGTATTTCCTGAGTATAGGGAGTAGCGGGGCTTCTGTTGAGCTCCAGAGTTAGACTTCCCCTGTCCATACTTCCTCTTGCGGTTTCGATTTGCTGCTGCTTCCCTTCCAAGATGAGGGCCTTGTCTACCAGCTCCTGGTAGTTGTTGAAAGTAGCCACCATCAGCTGCACGCTCAACTCATCGTTGAGTCCTTCCAGGAACTTCTCCTGTTTGGCTGCATCTTCGGCCACATCTCCTGGTGCATAACGAGCCAACATGCTGAATTCATCCACATACTGGGCCACGGAACGGTTCCCCTGGCGTAAGTTCCGAAACTCACGCTTCTTCAGACTCATGGCTCCAGCTGAGACATGAGCAGTGCGGAAAGCTAGCTTGAACTGCTCCCAAGTCACACCACAAATGGGGTACGTGGTGGTGTAGTTCTCCCACCATGAAGCTGTTGGACCTTCCAGTTGACGGGCGGCAAAGTGCATCTTTTCAGTCTCAGTGCATCCAATGGTGATGAGTTCTCTCTCCATCTTGCGGAGCCAATCATCTGCCACAATGGGCTCAGTGCTGCTAGAGAAAGTTGGTGGATTCAGCCTTAGAAAATGGGTGAGGTTGTCTCCCTAAGGTGGAGGGTGGTTGTTGTGGTTGTTGGTCTGGTTCTGGATCAACAGATGCATCAGGGCATTCTGCTGCTGGAGAAGTTGGGTGAGTTCCGGCGGGAAGGTGAAGTCGGGCTCACGTCGTGGAGGCATCTTGCTATTTTCAGAGGGGTGAGAATTAGAATCGAACAAGGACCTAAAAGAAAGTTTCACTACCCATATGCAATGCAACAAACACATATCACATCAAACACTCATTCATTTATTCAACTCAAGGTTCAAACATCGAGATACAAGTCTCAAATCAAACTAAGCATCGACCTACGCTTTAACGTTGAAGATAAAGATACATGGGGGTATAACTAAAGTGTTCCTCAAAATTCCATGGTAATGTGGCCTCCTCCGGTGGCGCTCTCCTCATAGTCATCATCGTTGCTAGTCGAGGGAGCCATGTCTCCTTCTGGGTGAAGATTTTCCCACATGTCCAGCTGTTCCTCCAGAGTTGCAATGTGAGTGTTCAGCTTCTCGATCCTCTCTAAGAAATCCTTCACTTCATGCTCATGCTCGTACTTGGCTTCCCGTAGGTCAGCCTCTAGGTCAAGCTCGCGGTTCATCAGCCTCTTGATCGTCTTCGTGTCTGCGCGTACCCGAAGCTCCAAGGTCCTGATGTGCGTCTCCAAAGTCTGGATATAGGAAAGGGTGGAGTCTTCAGTGGGAATTTTTATGATATTACCATTGGCATCCCTGCAACAAACCATGCTGAGTCCTGGCGAAATGTGACCACCCCTGTATTCCTCCTGAATACGTCCGAGGGCATGGTGAATCGCCATGTCCCTCCCAAGAATCCAGCTGGGTGCCACAAACTTGAAGTCGATGGGTTATTTACGATTTCCAAAGGTCTTTCCAGGGATGTGCACCTCGATCTTGTAACGGCCGTTTTGTGGAAAAGACATGACAAGAGTCCCGATGATGCTTGGCAAAGCGATCCTTACATCCCTGATGATCTTCACCAGCTCCTTGCCAAAGGGCATCATCGCATCAGGCTGGCAAAACTCCGTGAACAAAACTGGGGTGAAGGTGGCCATCTAGAAAGGATGAAATAAATCGGAGGGAAGTCAGAAATGAACAAATGGGAGTATAAGAATTTTAAAGACAAAAGAAAAAATCCTAAGGCTTTTCCAATCCTAGAGGTTACGTCCTACGGTCAGCGTGTGCTCTGATACCATTTCTGTAGCGACCCAACCTGAAAGGTCGAATCTCCGGTGTTTCTGTACCATCCCAAGATCATGCTGGTACACACACGGTACATCAATGTATATATCAAAGTGAAATCACACAGCTTTATTAATCGAAAAATCTCATATCGAGTCCTTTATTACAATAAGAATTACAACAAACTGGCTGAAGGCCAACTCATGAGAATAACTAATCTTGCGGAAGCTTCAAAGGTAGTTGCGTCCATCTGACTCCAAGGGCATCTCACCGAGCATAGAGCGTATCCTCACTCCTGGTCGGAAAAGTACTCTGCACCATGATACGTTACAGCCGTGTAGGTCAACATACTGAATATGCCAGCAATGTCACAAAAGAGGGGTGTAAAGCAAATCATCTATTCTATATGCATATATGGCAGGTGGGGTAGTAAGTTTTTGCATAAAGCCAATTTTTCCTACAACAAGAGGGGGCAAAAATATTATTACTACAATGTTGGTTGATTAATGAGATGGTTCCACCAACCAATTCTCATACCCAAGTTGTCATTAATACCCACATCAATGTAATTATTTGTGTTGAGAGTTCCAGATAGTATCAGTTCCTTTGGCTCAAACTGTCCATGACCGTGGACACGGCTAATCGATTAGGTTTGGGTACTCTGTATAGTTTTGCACAGGTTCCCCACAAGATTTGATCGCCTCCGTTGGATTTCTCGCACTTCAAGGTGTTTGAGAAACGTATGACCAAAACATGGTCTTCTAAAGGATTTCCTTGAGACTCTGTCGGTGCCCATCCTTTCCTACCGTTCTTCTACATCTCGTAGCACCGCCTGTCCAGGGTCACCACAATATCCAACCAAGCCAGAGCCCATAAGGGCTTGTGGCTGTGCAGGTAAGCCTTGGGTCTTGTAGTATCCATCCATCTCTTTGTGCCTGGGTGGACCTTTCCGCGTGAATACTGGCACTTCTCCAGCAAGACCTAGGCTAACCACTGGTTTCTCCAGGGCGCCGTTCAACCATCATTCACCCAGAGGTATGTTGAAAACTCAGTGTCTTGAAGTCTTGATCATCATGTAGGTCTTCAAATTATTACCTCACAACTCTCATGAATCACACAACCAACCCCGTCTACAAATATCATAGCAAAATTAAATCATCATTTCCCGGGGCCAATGTGTCCAAGGGTTGAGGGGTGCCTACCACATGATACTACATCAAGTAACCAAGTTTCCAAATTACCTACTTTGCATGCAATTGGGGAGATGGTAGAACTAATGCTATAAAAACATAGGTATACATGGTCAAAGTGACTTGCCTTGCTGACGATCCTCGTACTCAAGTGACTCTAGATAACAAGCTTTGCACTCCGGATGATTTAATGAATCAAACAAAGCACACAATAAGAATAACCACAATGCAATTCATACAACAGCAAGGTAAACAAATACTTCAACAAACAAATAGCACAATCAAAAGGAAGAATCACTCAAAGTATAAGACTCCAAAAATTTTGGTGTCAAATCTCTACTAAGACATAACAAGACAAAAATTTGTTTTGAACAACTAGCCATTTAGATAACAGAAAAGTAAATACAAAATTTTATTAGAAAACAGAAAGTATTTCATTATAAAAAAATTGTGCAAAAAGAGTTACTACAAAACTTTTCTAAATAATACTAAAGGTGAAAACAAGATTTACCTATTTAAACTAGAGCACAAAATAAAATATTTTTATTAACAGAAAATAATTCACCTAATGTTGAAACAACAGAACCTAATGAAAACTAAAAACAAAAGTTAAACTAAATCAGATTCAAACTAAAGTAAAATCAAACTAACTAAACTCTTATTAAGAACTAAACAGATTCTGTTTTTGTTAAAAACCCTAACCAAATTCATCCTAAAAATTCTCAAACTATGTAGGTTCATAGGTCTAACTAATACAAACCATTGGCAAAAAGATTCATACAAAAATATATTTTTAAACTCTAGTTATACAGATTTTAGTAATTTAAGCAAATTTGGTTAGATTCAAATTTTAAAGTTCAAATTTGAAATCTAAGACTGCGGGATGAAACTACATGAAATTTGTGACCTAATGCAAAAAGAATCAATTAAAACACTAATTAGTTTAAAAGTTACAACTAAAACAAAAACAGAAAACATTTTGTTTTCTAAAACAAAAATAGAAAAGAACAAAATTCCCAGCGAACGGATAGGGCTACGTGGCGGTTTCCTATTGGGTGCTAGCGTGTGCGTGTGGGTGTCTGTGGGCGGATGACCGAAGCGAAGTGGGTACCGGTTCGTTTAAATAAAATTTCTAATCTGGAGCGTAGATCCTAGATCTGACGGTTGCGGGTGGAGGTGGCGGCTTACAAGGGAGGGGGTCGGAGCTCCGGTGATGTCGACGGCGGCCGGAAGTTGGAGATGCTCGGGGCTGGTGCTGCGGTGGTCGAGGGCAGCATCCGAAGGCTTCAAACGGCGGCGGTGAATCTCCGGCGTACTTTGGTGGCGTCGGAGGGGAGTGGGGGTGAGTGTGGCGACGGCCAGGAGCTCTGGGGATTTCGGGTGGAGTCAGAACTTCGGCGAGATGGTGCGGTTGCGTTCCGGCGAGGGTAGAGGGGGTTGGGGGGAAATGGAGTGTGGAGAGGCAGGGCTACTTATAGGCCAGGTGCGGGGTCGGGAGAGGGAGAGAGGAGAGAGAACCGGCTCGGGATGGATCTCCAGCGAGGTGAGGGGCGCGGGGAGGGAGATGAGCGCTGGAATCTCGCTAGCGGTCGGGGGTCCCATGCGATAGTGAGAGAGAGGGCGATGTTAATGCGTCGGTGGCCGATCCGGAGTGATCCCGGGGAGTAAAGGTTGTGGGCTGGCCGGTTTTCTAATTAAAACGTTTAAATTCGTTTCCTTTTTTATTTTCCAGAACATTTAAAACCCTTTAATGCGTTCAAATCATATCCAAACATAGGGAATATATATATCAAAATGATCATGGGAATAAATGCTATTTGATGAACATTTTTCCTCTGTCAAAATGAATACTTAGAAAAATATTTTTTCAGAAAATGCCTAATTGATTTTAAATTCTTTTGAGATAAACTTTCAAATAAACCCCTGGTTTTATTGTTCAAATAATTCACCAAGGTTCCCCTGGTGTGGAGTGTCATGTTACTCCTCTCTATTTTTTGAATAATTCCAGAGATTTTCAAGTAGTAGAAACAAGTATATGGAGAAAATGAAAGTGGCCTTTTAGAAATCAAGAAGAAGAACTTCAACAATTCATTTCATTCAAACAATTTGATGATGATGCATAGCTATATTTCATAACATTCCAAAATGAATTTTTGGGATCTTACACTCACATATCCAAGGCCTAAGGTATTGCATTACTATGCTAAGGAAACACATATTATACAAATCCAAGTTCTTGCTTCCTTCCTATGAATCCAACTTAATCGATCCACTAATATCATATACTATTACATGATCCGTTACTTTTACAAATCCAGCATAGATGGTATCCAACGTAATCTCCTCGAGTTCATATAATCCACATATCATTTCAAGGACCATTATCACAATATATCCATGAACTTCCATTCTCATGGCCAACTAAACTCCAGGGTCGAGCTTATATAGATCCCCAAATTATCCCTATTATCACCCGATTCCTCCTACTATCATCCTTCGAGAAACATGGTATCATTATCAAGATCATTGGACTAAACCCAAATTACTCCGAACCATGTGGTTTAATTGATCCCGCGCACCTAGTAGGATCATCTATTTAAACCCAAGTTTTACATCTGGAAAGAGCTTATACTACTAGTTACTCCAGTCACCATCATATCACCATCAATCCACTATCTACATTACTTGCCAAAGTCAAGTCATTAATCCACCAAGAGTTTCAGCATGTGGTCATATTTGTCCTACAAATCCAGTTTGCTCAAGGGACAAGTAAATTATGCTACTCTATCAATCTTGATCCACCAAGTTCGTCCACCAACATTAAGCCTCGTAATCCACCGAAGGGTCTGAACTGCTTTCTCAAAACATCTACTATGCCTAAATCAATTCATTGTCCACAATTCATATACCCTTAGAATGATCCTTCCTATGGCATCAAGGTTCTTGTGCTAGAGTAAGAATGAAGGATGTTTGCTCACTATGATCACTAGCTCCATAATGAACCCAGTGCAAAGCAGGGGTTAGTGAAGCTCAATAAGTGCTCTAGCAAATCCGTGTATTAGACACGTGATCAGAGACTTGTGTTGGGGAGCTTGTGAGGTATAGGTTGGGCAAGGGAGGGGTTTCCAATCTTGAGGGAAAAGCATAACCCTATGGGGTTGCGTCTGGTTGAGTAGGTTGTAGTCGAAGTCTTCAATGTCGGTTGTTTGTCGAGGTGGATACTTGGTGCATCTTGTCTTGCTGGTCTTCAGTTGACGAGATGGGGGGAGAGGTAGTAGCATTGAGAGGAGTGCCTAAGGGGGTGGTATAGTGGAAGTGCAATCAAGCAAGTGCCGAAAAAGGCCAAACACATACATCAAGGTAAGGTAGGTGATAAAGTCGCGCACTTGTTGCCTAGGGAAAAAGTGTGACTTGCACCAAACAACAAACATGCAAATCAAGCAACACACATCATGGTTCCATTCGAACCATCATATGAACTCAACTTCGCATAGGGGACACGCGACCTATCCTACCCTAGGGGTTCTCGGACTCAGTAGTCGTGCTTGCTTCTTGTCTTGGAGAGGAGTCCGCTTAGCCTTCTAGATCTTCTTAAGGTGTTGCTATGTCTTTGGTTGTTGTTCATCAAAATGATCCTGGTTGCGCCTGAAGATTTCTTGACGACTTCGGGTCTGTTGAGTTGACGTCGAAGGTGACTCTTCACGGTTGTTGTTGACAGGGTCTTCTGGTGTCCTCGTGGTCGTGACAATGCCTTCTTGTCTTCTGAGTCATCGAGCATTCCAGGTAGGCAACCTTTTATGCAATGTCGTTAACAAGGCATGGTAGAGTTTTTTCCTGTCGGTCATGTTGACGATATTATCGGCACCAAGAGCGGGGGATGATGAGGACCGTTTTCCTGCTCACTATAGTGAGGCGGACCAAATGGAGAGGTTCTCATCCACCGGTGGTTATCGATATAACAACGAAAAGGACAGGGTTGCTCTATTAGCGATGCATATCATGACATTGCATGTATTGTGCCCTGGTCTTCGAAGGCCAGGGTGGTATCATCTTGGGCTGTGTCGACAGTGTCACTATCATCTAAGTCTTGACATCCTCATCCTTCGAGAAGGTATCCTCTGCTGGTAGCTCCTTGTCTAGTGTCGCCAACTTGGGCCCAAGATATGTCGGAGATCATCTGGCAAGGTGGCTTCCTAGGTTACCCACAAGGATTACAAGGAATCCCATGGTCAGGGGCACGAGGGTAGTAGCGACCATTGCAAAGTTTTGAAAAGTAGACGAGGAGAGCAAAAAAGAAAAATGGTGGAAGTGCTAGGCACAATCCTTTGGTTTATTTGAAAGTTTCGAAGATCTAAGAAATATGGTAGCCTTTGCAAGTGTTTTGAAGGGTCCAGGAAAACACTTTTGTCCAAACTAACGTCCATGCTAACTAAGGGCTTCCTACGGTCAGGATGGCTCTGATACCAACTATGTGGGGACCCCGACTCATAGGTCGTGATCACCGAATGTACGTGCATAGTGATCCCAGAGATCAATGCTCACTAAACACACAGGAACTAAATAACAAGAGTCTTACATCCATTACATACCATTTTACTCGAATATGGCCCTTAAGGCCTAGTCTTCATAAACTTGTAGCGGGAATCTTCAATGATAGCGTGAACCCATGCCATCTGCCTTAACCCTACATGCATGCTGACTAGGAAGCGTCCTAGCTCGCATGTCTGTCACCAAGGTAATCTTCATCATAACCTGATCTTTCATGCCTGGCCAATAAATAACCAGTGGGAAGCCAACACTTTGAATGTACTCGCAAGCAACCCATGTTTGGAACAAGGCAATAACAATGCATGAAATGGCACTGAGTAGGTATTTTGCAGAAAGCCAATTTTGAATGCAATGTCGTTGATCAAGTAACTATGGGTAAGCATGCATCAACAGTTGGCAGATATCCATATGAACAAGTTATATATATCATCATAAGCAGGGATTGAACATCTCATGTTCATTCATCACATCAAGTCTTCAGACTTGCCTCAAGTATGATCTTTCTGTCTTCTGAACACACACACACCAAGTTTGCGAAAACATCTGGACATAGTCTAAGCAGCACCGCCCAACTGTCCTTGACCGTGGACACGGCTATTCGAATAGTTTTACAATCTGCAGAGGTTGCACACTTTACCCACAAGACTCGGGGAACTTCCGTGTCATCCACGACTCACAGTATATAACATACCCGAGGTAAGCACCCGAACAATGCCTTTCCCCTAGCGATACTAAACAAAAAGTCCACTCGATTGGTACCCAGCCGTCACGATGTACATCACACGAGCCTCGCTCCAGATCGTACCATTCGTGAGGGGACCAACGGTGCGCCCGGTGCATGTGAATACAGCGCATGATCGTACATACCGGTACGACCCTGTATCGAGAGTGACCACGCCACTCCCGCCACTAGTAATGCGGGCTCCTTGCCAGTACCCACCAAGGTAATCAACAAAGCCCCGTCCCATAAGAGGTATCGTGGTTACGCATGTAAGGTTGGGGCGGTCGACAAATCTTAAATCTAATCCGTTTTCGAAAACACATTCACTTGCTCCGGTACACCACTTCTTTCTCAAGTGGTCACCGATATCATCATCATCTCCCTCGGGCATTAGTGGCACCCGACAGGGTTTTCGAAAAGTCTTTGAAATCATCTCCACCTTTCCATCTCTATGCATAAATCCCAAACCCACTTGCGTAGCATCTACTAGCATCCTATCTACACCCACCCTCATAACCCTCATAAGGTGGTAGGGTCATGCATGATGCAAGTGTCAACGGTAAGAGTATCGGAGGCATCCCACCGAAGGGGGGAACACCACATCATGATCAATCATCGAAACAACAAGTGCTATATGTCATGCATGAAAAGTTTCTTAACATGGTCAAAGGGATGCTTGACTGGCTCAGCAAAGTCTTCGAGGTCTTCACACTCATATTGTCCACTCCGAGCACTTCGTCAACTTCGTCAACTATCGCTAGAAACAACCACAATAAGCAACACACCAAGCAGAAAATAAAGTGTTCTATAAATAGGAGTTTTAATTTTCTTGGACATCTCTGGTCATAAGGAAAATAACCAAGGAGGTTTTGGTGGATGTGGGTCAAGGGAAGTTTTGAATGGTGGGAATGATGGAAATGATGATCCTTTAAGATGTCAACAGAAAATATTTTTGTAAAAAGGAGTGGATGGACCCAACAAATAGGGCATGATTCTAGAAACATGTGGGAAGTGGTTTTACTAGATTTGGAGTTGGCAAGATTTTCCTTTGGATTTTCAAAGTGGGTTAGATATGAATAAATGGCCCAATAATTTACCTAGCAAAATAAGTATAAGGAGAAATGCTCACCACTTAGTGAATTAATTTAGATACATCTAGGAACCTGAATCACCCCATTTGGAGTTACTAATAATTCCCTAGGAATTTGCAAAGTGGGGGTTCTATATGGTTCAAATTCACTATCAGAAAAGATCTATGGAAAAATGTGCAATGCACAAATTTGGATAGGAAATGATTTTAGGAATCTGTAGGAATTTGAATCAGCTAAATTGGAGCTCTTATGAATTTATTATGAATTTTACAAGTCTATGAAGAAATAGAAAAGGGAAAGGAAAAGGGAATATACCCTTTGGGTTATACTACGCACGGAGGAGAGCCAGAGTTGGGTCGGCCTAGTGGCTCTGCCTGGCAAAGGGACGGGCGACGTCGAAGGCGCACCCAAGGGAATACGCCTTCCCCTGGCGAAGGCGACACCACCGCGTCCCCGCCTCCACTTAAGCCACGGGCCCGGCCGGTGGGTCGCTTCCCGGCGGGGCCCACCTGACAGGGTCGTCCCCCTCCTCCCGCCTGAATAGGGGATAGCGGGGGAGGCGAGACCGAGCGCCCTCCGGCGGCTCTAGCCACCTCCGGTGGCGCTCCAGCCACCGGGGTGCTCGGGGCGCCCTACCGCACCCGCTTGGGAGGTCTAACAGCCCCGGGGAGGCCGTTCTCGAGCGTTGTTTCGGCCATGGCGGAGGGGTACCAACGGCGACGACGGGCACGTGCCACGGTCGTGGAGCGGAGGAAGAGGGAGCATGGGGAGAAGGGCAGCAACTCTGGGGTGAGATGGCGAAGCTTAGGAAGGAGGAGGGAGCCAGAGCTGCCCGGATTTTTCCCGAGGCCGAGGCGGCAACCTCACGGCCATGAGAGGGCTTTATGAGCTTGGGAGCTCTAATGCCTTGGTCTCGGGGTCCTTGGGAGAGAGGGGAGTGTCCGGGGGCGCGAGAGTGAGCTCGGGGAGGGGTAGAAATAGGGGGCGATGAGGGGGGAGCTCGGGAGCGCCTCGGATGTCCTCGAGCATGGCGAGCACGCGTGCCAGGGCCTCCTTGGAGCTTTGCTAGCGTCGGGGAGAGGCGTGGGAGGATGAAAGGGGTTCCGGGGCGTGCGTGGATGCCCTGCAAGGGTCAGACGTGAGCTACCCGACACGGTTCATCGATAGAGCACGGTTTCTGCAAGTCAACAGTGTGGTCACCACACCACTTTGTGTCCAGACCATCCTTTTGGTCGGCCAAACATGTCTACGTGTGAGGCACGCATGGTAAATCTATATGGTGAAGTGGGAGGGTAAGTGGATCTAGGTAGATGGGGTTTTTACAGGGGGTGAGTTTGCAATAGCAAACTGGAGGCTCATCTAAGGGGTTTCTACTGTGGTCTACTTGGAACAAAACTATGTCTAGTGGTTTTGGTTTTGGAAGGACTACATCTCCACCAATTTTCAGCTCAGGGAGATCAATGCACAAGGTACTTGTAGTTCAAGGCTACAATTACTACCCTTAACATAGTTCAGATGGTTTGCTCATATATTCCACATGAGCATGCCATATTTGGGTTTGGTTTGATGCATAGGTATGCAAGTGAGGTTGTGAAAAAGTTTGGGGTCATTAGCATGATCAGAAGGGAAAGAGAGGTGTTTTCATGGTAAAAAGAGAGGGAATAAGAGAGAGTTACCCCCCAAATATTTGACCAGAGGCCAAGGCAAAGTTACTGGAGGTAGAAGAGGGTTAAAATATGTTGTGGTAAAAAGTTGGGGGCAAGGGGAATCTTTTTGGGCCCACTTTGCTTGTCCACAAGTTTATGGCTGAAGGTGATTGTGCTGTGATTGGGCTAGGCAGGGGAATCCTATGACCTTGAGATTTACCAGGGGAAAATGGTAAGTCCATTTGGTCCTGATCACAAGTTTTCAGCTCAAATGAAGAAAGTTGATAATGTAAACTTTGTAATCCCTAGAAATCAACAGAATCAGGTTTCTATAGATCTAGGTCTGCAAATATATTCTCCTTGATGCACCACTTCGTGTAGCATCATCATTTGGGTAATAGAGCATGCCCACAAAGTTTGGGATCAACAGGAGATACTTCACAATGTAAAGTTGATGAAATTTTGCTCTGGACAGGAATGGTTTTAGGATATTTTGGTGAACCAAAACAATTTGGATTGAGATGAAACTTCTCAATATGACCACATATATCATATGTGACATGCAAGAATTTTCCTGGATTTATTTGAGAATATTTCTTATAGAACTATTTCAAATGCTTGAAATAGGCAGAAATGGTTTTGAAGGTTTTTGTCCAATACTTTGAACATGACCATGTGTTGAAACTCTTATATATGGACAATATATGTCCACTGAGTTTTCCTAAATTTTCTCAAATATTTTTAAAGCATTCGAATAATTTTTCTCTATGAAAAGCCATTTATGGCCTGAAGAAAAAGCCTTTAAATAAAATAGTAAAATAATCTTTAAAAATAATATTAGGTGTTTGGGGGAAGTCATATATATATTGGGTTTCAAATAAATCATTTGGGGAAAAAGGATTCACCCAATTTGGGGACTTGTAGTGCAAATCTCAAATCAGGGGGGTTTGAAAACCTAATTTGAATAAATGCTTTTTAGCCAAAATAATATATTTTTTAAATATGCTTAAGTCCTATTCACATGGCATGATCATTGTACAAGATTGGGGATCAAGGAAACAAGTTTTGAGAGTAGAAGGGGTTTTATGAATTATAGAGCACTAGCAAGCAATCAAACAAGCGAGCAAATAGCACACAAGTCAAGTATTCAAATGCACTCAAAAAACTTTAATTGGCCCTAATTTTTGAGTCATGATAGCATAGTCATGAGTGGTAAAACACAGGGTGTGACACCCACGGAGGGTTCCACAAAGAAGCAACCTTGACTATGATACGTGTCCAACGTATGTATAATTTTTTATGGTGGCATGCTATTACATTATCTATTTTGGATGTTTTATATGCATGAATATGCTATTTTAGATTATTTTTGGGACTAACCTATTAGTCTAGAGCCAAGTGCTAGTTTTCTATTTTTTCCTTGTTTTTGAGTTTTGTACATATGGGATATTAAACGGAGTCCAAACGGAATAAAACCTTCGGAAGGAATTTTTCTGGAAGGAAACAAGTCGATCAAGCTTGGAGTGCACGTCGGGGGAGGTGCCAGGGCGCCACAAGCTTGCTAGCTGTGGGCCCCCCTGGCCGTGCCTAGCAGGCTTGTCGCTCCCTAGCAGGTCTCCTAACCCCTATTCTTGGCATATAAATACCCAAATATTCCCCCAACATCAAAAAGAGCCACGCAAATACCCAAATATTCATGGAGATCTATCCGATGTAATCCTCTTTTGTGATGTGTTTGTCAAGATCCGATGAATTGTGAGTTTATGTTCAGATTATCCATGAATATTATTTGAATCTCCTCTGAATTCTTATTTGCATGATTTCATATCCTTACAAGTCTCTTCGAGTTATTGGTTTGGTTTGGCCAACTAGATTGGTAATCTTGCAATGGAAGAAGTGCTTGGTTTTGGGTTCAATCTTGCGGTGTCCTCACCCAATGACATAGTAGGGGTAGCAAGACACGTATTGTATTGTTTCCATCAAGGGTAACAAGATGGGGTTTTCATTATATTGCTTGAGTTTATCATTCTACATCATGTCATCTTTTTTAATGTGTTACTCTGTTCTTCATGAACTTAATACTCTAGATGTAGGCAGGAGTCGGTCGATGTGTGGAGTAATAGTAGTAGATGCAGAATCATTTTGGTCTACTTAACACGAACGTGATGCCTATATGCATGATCATTGTCTTGGATAACTACATGATTATTCGCTTTTCTATCAATTGCTTAACAGTAATTTGTTTACCCACCATGATATTTGCCTTCAAGAGAGAAGACTCTAGTGAAACCTATGGCCCTTGGGTCTATTTTACATCATTTATGTTTAGATCTATACCTTGCTGCAATTTATTTATCTTTTACTTTCCGCACTCGTTTACATTTATCCATCGAATCTAATCCTTGAAAATAATCGTGAAGGGATTGACGACCCCTTTATAGCGTTGGGTGCAAGAGTTTGATTGTTTGTGTAGGTGCAACCATTGGTGACTTGCTTGTTCCTGCTACTGGATTGATACCTTGGTTATCAACAACTAAGGGAAATACTTATCTACTTTGCTGCATCACCCTTTCCTCTTCAAGGGAAAACCAACGCAAGCTCAAGAGGTAGCAAGAAGGATTACTGGCGCCGTTGCCGGGGAGGATACACATCAAGCCTACCAAGTACCCATCACAAACTCATCTCTTGCATTTACATTATTTGCCATTTTCCTCTCGTTTTCCTCTCCCCCACTTCTAAAATGATTTTCAGAAAATACCAAAAAGATTTGCCTTTTTGTTCGCCCTTCTTTCGTTTGCCTTTCCTTTCCTTGTGTGTTTTGCTTGCCTTGTCATGATGTCTAAGAATACCAAGTTGTGTGATTTTTCCAATACTAATAATAATGATTTTATTAGTACTCCATTTGCTCCCGCCACTAGTGCGAAATGTTATCAAATCAATGCTGCCTTGCTTAATCTTGTTATGAAAGAACAATTTTTTGGACTTCCTAGTGAAGATGCCATATCCCATCTAAATACTTTCATTGAGTTGTGTGATATGCAAAATAAGAAATATGTGGCTAATGATATTGTGAAATTTAAGCTATTTCCTTTCTCACTACAAGATCGTGCTAAATCTTGGTTTTCATCTTTGCCTAAAAAAGCATTGATTCTTGGAATAAGTGTAAAGATTCTTTTATTTCCATGTACTTTCCGCTTGCTAAGATCATCTCCCTTAGGAAAGATATAATGAATGCTAAGAAACTTGATCATAAGCATGTTGCACAATCTTGTGAGAGGATGAAATTAAGGATTAGGAATTGTCCCGCACATGGTTTGAGTTTATGGATTATTATACAATTTTTTTGTGCAGGATTGAATTTTGCAACTAGAAATCTTTTAGATTCTGCCATAGGCGGTACTTTTATGGAAATCACGTTAGGAGAAGCAACTCCTAGAATAATATCATCACAAACTACTCTCAATGCCATACTGAAAGATCTCCTACTAGTGAAAAGGTGCATTCTATTGAAGAAATAAATACTTTGAGTGAAAAGATGGATGAATTGATGAAATTGTTTTCTAGTAATAGTGCTCCTATTTATCCTAACAATATGCCTTTGTTCTTTGATTGGAAATAATAATGAATCTATGGATGTGAATTTTGTTGGTATGAATAATTTTGGTAACAATGCGTATAGAGGTAATTTCAACCCTAGGCCGTTTCCTAGTAATTCCTCTAATAATTATGGTTATTCCTACAACAATTCTTATGGAAATTATAATAAGATGCCCTCTGATCTTGAGAATATTTTTAAAGATTTTATTGGTTCGCAAAAAGTATTTAATGCTTCTATTGAAGAAAAAGTGCTTACGATTGATGATTTGGCTAGGAACGTTGATAGAATTTCTCTTCAGATTGATTCTTTGAAAGTTAGATCTACTCCACCCAAGCATTATATTAATGAGTCTTTAAAAGTTATGAGAATTTTATTGATGAAATTAAGGAAAGAACTGCTAGAATTCGTGCAAAGCGTGAATGGCTTGAAAAGATGTTTTCTCGCAATAATAATGATGAAGATATTAAAGTGATTGATGTGACTCCTATTGAATATTTGTTTTCCAATATAAATCTTGATAACGATGGGACTAGAGATAAGTCAACTTTAGTTAAAAGGCGTCCCAATGATTCGGAGTCTATAGATCTTAATGCTAAGATTGATAAAAGTGGGCTTGAAGAGGTCAAAACTTTAAATACTAATGAACCCACTCTTTTGGATTTCAAGGACTTTAATTATGATAGCTGCTCTTTGATTGATTGTATTTCCTTGCTCCAATCTATGTTGAATTCTCCTCATGCTTATAGTCAAAATAAGGCTTTTACTAAACATATAGTTGATGCTATGATGAAATCTTTTGAAGAAAAACTTGAGCTAGAAGTTTATATTACTAGAAAGCTTCATGATGAGTGGTAACCTACTATTAATATTAAAATCGAAGACTATGAGTGCCATGTTTTGTGTGATTTGGGTGCTAGTGTTTCCACGATTCCAAAAACTTTATGTGATGTGTTAGGTTAC
This sequence comes from Hordeum marinum, assembly GCA_022496015.1. NCBI lineage: Eukaryota > Viridiplantae > Streptophyta > Magnoliopsida > Poales > Poaceae > Hordeum > Hordeum marinum. The sequence goes on from CM039677.1 coordinate 195,914,556, forward strand.
CATGATCTTGATGATTGCTCTCTAAATTTGCATCTTGCGGATTCCACTATTAAGAAACCTATGGGAAGGATTAATGATGTTATTATTATTGCAAATAGGAATTATGTGCCCTTAGATTTCATTGTTCTTGATATAGATTGCAATCCTACATGTCCTATTATTCTTGGTAGACCTTTACTTAGAACGATTGGGGCAATTATTGACATGAAAGAAGGAAACATTAGATTCCAATTTCCATTAAAGAAAGACATGGAACACTTTCCTAGAAATAAAATAAGATTGCCTTATGAATCTATTATGAGAGCTACTTTTGGATTGCATACCAAAGATGACAATACCTAGATCTATTGTGTTTTGCCTAGCTAAGGGCGTTAAACAATAGCGCTTTTTGGGAGGCAACCCAATTTTATTTGTGTGTTCTGTTTTTGATTATGTTTTTGAGTGTTTCCCACATTATTAATTCTGTAATAATTGTGTTTTGGTGTTTTAATTAGAGTTTGATCCAAGTAAAACCTTTGGGGTGATCTATGGTAGTTCTTGATTTGATCTTGATGAAAAACAGAAACTTTTGCGCTAAGTCCAGGAATTTTCTAATTGTTTCAGAGCGTCGAGTTGATATGAAATTTTTACACAAGATTTATATATAAATTTTCCAGGTTTTCCTAATTTCTTTGAATTTTTTTAGTTACACAAGTATACGAAGTTTTCAGATTGCTATAGACTATTCTGTTTTTGACAGATTCTGTTTTCTTTGAGTTGTTTGCCTATTTTGGTGAATCTATGGGTCGTATCATGTGGTATGAGCCTTGGAGAAGTTAGATTACATTAGGTATAACACCAATATAAATAAATAATGAGTTCACAATAGTACCTAAAGTGGTGATTTATTTTCTTATACTAACGGATCTCACAAGTTTTTTGTTAAGTTTTGTGTTGTGAAGTTTTCAAGTTTTGGGTAAAGATTTGATGGACTATGGAATAAGGAGTGGCAAGAGCCTAATCTTGGGGATGCCCAAGGCACCCCAAGTCATATTAAAGGATGACAAAGAGCCTAAGCTTGGGGATGCCCCGGAAGGCATCCCCTCTTTCGTCTTCAACCCATCGGTAAATTTACTTGAGGCTATATTTTTATTCACATATGATATGTGTTTTACTTGGAGCGTCTTGTATGATATGAGTCTTTTCTTGTTAGTTAGCCATATTCATCCTTTCTGCACACATATTTTTATAGATACACGCTGAATCGTGAATTTATTAGAATACTCTATGTGCTTCACTTATATCTTTTGAGTTGGGCAATTTTGCTCTATGTGCTTCACTTATATCTTTTAGAGCACGGTGGTGTTTGCATTTTATAGAACTCTCGTACCTCACTTATATTATTTTGAGAGTTTCTAAAAACATCATGGTAATTGCTCTAGGTTATGAATTTATTCCTAAATGATAGGCATCCAAAAGGGATATAATAAAAACTTCCATATTAAGTGCATCGAGTATTTGTGAGAAGTCTGATTCCTTGCATAAAGTTTTGAGATATAAAGATGGTAATGTTAAGAGACATGTTAGGAAGAAAAAATTTATTTGGTAAAAATACTTGTGTAAAGGTTTGTGATTCCCTTAGCATGCACGTATGGGGAACCGTTATGTAAGGAAGTCGGAGCATGACTTGTTTATAGATTGTCGACCTTTGTGTGTGGGTCGGGGGCGCGCGATGGTTAACTCCTACCAACCTCCCCCCTAGGAGCATGCATTTAATGATTTTTTTTCAATGACTAATAGACTTTTGCAATAAGTATGTTAGTTCTTTATGACTAATGTTGAGTCCATGCATTGTACGCACACTCACCCTTGCACTTTTGCTAGACTTTATAGTACCGCGCAACTTTCGCCGGTGCAACAAAAACCTTCCTCAAAACAGCCACCATATACCTTCCTCAAAACAGCCACCATATATCTTTACTCAAAACAGCCACCATACTTGCCTATTATGGCATTTCCATAGCCATTCAGAGATATATTGCCAGGCAACTTCCACCGTTTCCTTTTATGACATACACCATCACTTCCATATTGCATATAGAGTCATATTTTGTCATAGGTATCGAGTTGAAATTTCTTTTGTGTTGTAAGTAAATGAAAGTGCGATTATGATCATTAATAGAGCAGGTCCCATGTGAGGAAAGGATGATGGAAGCTATGATTCCCTCACAAGTGGGGATGAGATTCCGGACTTTATGAAAAAAAGAGGCCAGCGAAGCCAAATAAAAAAATGAATAAAAGAGGCCTTAGATGCCCACACAATAAAATGAGAGAAAAGAGAGAAGGGACATTGCTACTAGCTTTTTCCACACTTGTGCTTCAAAGTAACACCATGATCTTCATGATAGAGAGTCTCCTATTTTGTCACTTTCATATAGCTAGTGGAATTTTTCTTCATGATGCACGTCCACTTAGTTTCCTTTCAAGCTTTCATACACTTATAGCTCTAGTGCATCCGTTGCATGGCAATCCCTACTCACTCACAATGATATCTATTGATGGGCATATCCATAGCCCGTTGATACGCCTAGTTGATGTGAGACTATCTTCTCCCTTTCCTTGACAACCTCCACCATATTCTATTCCACCTATAGTGCTATATCCATGGCTCGCGCTCATGTATTGCATGAGAGTTGAAAAAGTTTGAGAAAATAAAGGTGTGAAAACAATTGCTTGACTTTTCATCGGGGTTGTGCATGATATAAATACTTTGTGTGGGGAAGATGGGGCATAGCCAGACCATATGATATTGTAGGGATAACTTTCTTTGCCATTATATTTTGAAGAGATACAATTGCTTTACGACTATGCTTGAAATATTATTGTTTCTATATCAATATTAAGCTTTTGTTTTGTGTCTTATGGATCTGAATATTCATGCCACAATAAAGAATATTACATGGATAAATATGTTAGGTATCACTCCACATCAAAAATTCTGTTTTTATCATTTACCTACTCGAGGACGAGCAGGAATTAAGCTTGGGGATGCTGATACGTCTCCAACGTATCTATAATTTTTTATAGTGGCATGCTACTATATTATTTGTTTTGATGTCTTATATGCATTAATATGATATTTAATATTATTTTTGGGACTAACCTATTAATCTAGAGCCAAGGGCTAGTTTCTATTTTTTCCTTGTTTTTTGTGTTTTGTAGATATGGGATATTAAACGGAGTCCAAACGGAATAAAACCTTTGAAAGGAAAAAAAATTGGAAGGAAACAAGTCGATCAAGCTTGGAGTGCACGTCAGGGGAGGTGCCAGGGCGCCACAAGCCTGCTAGCCACGGGCCCCCCTTGACCACGCCTAGCAGACTTGTTGCTCCCTAGCAGGTCTCCTAACCCTAATTCTTGGCCTATAAATACCCAAATATTCCCCCCAACATCGAAAAGAGCCACGCCAATACTTTTCTAACACCGGAAGCCTCCATTCTCGAGAGATCCAATCTTGGAGCCTTTTTCGGTAATCTATCGGAGGGGATTTCGATCACGGAGGGCATCTACATCAACTCCGTTGCCCCTCTAATGATGCATAAGTAGTCCACCACAGACCTACGGGTCCATAGCTAGTAGCTAGATGGCTTTTTCTCTCTCTTTGATCTGCAATACCATGTTCTTCATGATCTTCATGGAGATCTATCCGATCCAATCCTCTTTTGTGGTGTGTTTGTCAAGATCTGATGAATTGTGAGATTATGTTCAGATTATCCATGAATCTTATTTGAATCTCCTCTGAATTCTTATTTGCATGATTTCATATCCTTGCAAGTCTCTTTGAGTTATTGGTTTGGTTTGGCCAACTAGATTGGTAATTCTTGCAATGGGAGAAGTGCTTGGTTTTGGGTTCAATCTTGCGGTGTCCTCACCAAGTGACATAGTAGGGGTAGCGAGGCACGTATTGTATTGTTTCCAACAAGGGTAACAAGATGGGGTTTTCATCGTATTTCTTGAGTTTATCCCTTTGCATCATGTCATCTTTCTTAATGTGTTACTCTGTTCTTCATGAACATAATACTCTAGATGCAGGCAGGAGTCGGTCGATGTGTGGAGTAATAGTAGTAGATGCAGAATCGTTTCGGTCTACTTGACACGGACGTGATGCCTATATGCATGATCATTGCCTTGGATAACTATGTGATTATTCGCTTTTCTATCAATTGCTTGGTAGTAATTTGTTTACCCACCATGATATTTTCCTTCAAGAGAGAAGCCTCTAGTGAAACCTATGGCCCCCGGGTCTATTTTCCATCATATATTTTCAGATTTATACCTTGCTGCAATTTATTTATCTTTTACTTTCTGCACTCGCTTACATCTATCCATCAGGTCTAATCCTTGCAAATGACCGTGAAGGGATTGACAACCCCTTTATAGCGTTGGGTGCAAGAGTTTGATTGTTTGTGTAGGTACAACCATTGGTAACTTGCTTGTTCCTCCTACTGGATTGATACCTTGGTTCCCAACAACTGAGGGAACTACTGATCTACTTTTCTGCATCAACCTTTCCTCTTCAAGGGAAAACCAACGCATGCTCAAGAGGTAGCAGACTATACCATGATGGCCCACGTCCACGGAGGACTAGCCTAACTCGGGGTAGATCTTCACGAAGTAGGCGATCTCCTTGCCCTTACAAACTTCTTGGTTCACTCCACAACACGAAGTAGGAGGCTCCCAAGCGACACCTAACCAATCTAGGAGGCACCACCCTCCAAAAGGTAAAAGGCTTGATTGTGTCGATGAACTCCTTGCTCTTGTGCTTCAAGATGATAGACTCCTCAACACACAATCACTCTCTCACATATTTGGCTTGGTAGAAGAGATTGATTGGGTGGAAAGCAAGTTGGGGAGGCTAGAGATCATGATTCATATGGTAGGAATGGAATGGCATGATCTCAACACATGAGTAGGTGGCTCTCTCTCAAAAAATCAGTAGGTATGAGTGGGGAACTGTTCTGAGTGCTTCTCTTTTGAGTGAGTGGTGGTGGAGGGGTATATATAGGAATCTCCAAAAATCCAACCGTTACACACAAAATGACCAACTCGGTGACACCGATGTGTTAATCTCGGTGGTACCGAAGTGACCAAAAGGTGGCAACTTTTGAATTTCGGTGAGACTGATATAGGAGACTCGGTTGCACTGATAAGGTGACTAGCGGTCAGAGTGCCCAATCTCGGTGATGCCGATCCAACAACCTCAGTGGGACCGATATTGTGAATTGGCGTAACAGAAAGTTGGCAACCTAAACTCGGTGGCACCGACGCAGAATCGGTTGCACGGAATTGGCTAGGGTTTGGCTGAGTCTGTCTAGGTTCTGGAATCGGTGGCACCGAGTGGAAAGTGTTAGTTGCACTGATTTTGAATATTTGGCTTTGGACAGACTTTTGTGGAAGAGCTTGTGGGTGTATGTGGTGACTATCACTTGTGCACGTATGAGTATTTTGTTCACCAACAAAACCTTACCCCCTTTTAATAGTATTGGCTTTCCTATGGACTCAAAGTGATTTCTCACAAAAGATAAAATGTAGAGTCCTTTGCTTGAGGCTTGGGCAATCTATTCCTTCTTCTTCTCCTTGGGGATACTCTCCACACTCCTTTTGCCAACCCATCACTCTCTATGGACTTATCTGAAATACACTAGGTAAAAGTATTAGTCCAAGAGACAATGTATGTTGTCATGAATTATCAAAACCACCAAGGGAGCATGTTGTGATTTCAACTAGTTCATCACCAAAACCTCCACAAGAGGCAATCCACCAAAGCAGGAGTAGGGTATTACGCTTCACAGCGGCCCAAACCTAGGTAAACTGTCGTGTTCATCTTCTTCCTCGTCATTGAACGAGTTCCCCGTTGTGTCCATTGAGTAGTGAGCTAGGTTGAGTGAAGTCGCGGGGAAGCCTTCGCACACGCCCCTGTGTTCGAACGTTAAGGGTTTTGCGGAGCCCGAAATCCGACAGCCTTGGCCTTCTTTTCTTCAGGGTGTGCCTCTAGAAGGTCGAGGAGGGAGAGGCAGCCCTCCTTGGCCCTTGCGCACTTCTTCGCCAGATTGAACATATCCAGGGCCGAGCACAGACCGTCATGGATAGTGAGCTCCTCTCTCATCATGAGGTTCCTAACATTATCAGTGAACGCCGAGATGGCAGCTTCGGCCGACGCCCTCGGGGTCTTGAGGTGGACGTTCGTGAAGCGTTGTATGTACTTGTGCAAGATCTCTCCCGGCTATTGCTTCACGCGTCGTAGGTCGTTCACTGTCGGCGCATGGTCACAAGTTCCCTGGAAGTTGTCGTTGCAGCGCTCGCGAAGCTCGTCCTAGGAGGAGATCGATTCCTCCTAAAGGTTGAGGATCTAGGAGCGCGTGCCATCCTTGAGTGCCATGAGGAACCAGTTCGCCATGACCTTCTCGTCACCGCTTGCCGCCTTGATGCTTAGCAAGTAGATCTGGAGGAACTCCGTGGGGTCAAGTGTTCCGTCTTAGAGCGAAGGCAGGTCCGGCTTGAACTTGCCAGGCTAGACGACACATCGCAGCTCCGAGGTGAAGGCGCGGCAGCCCGCTACACTCACACGCACAACGCGTGAGAGGGGAACTCGGTCCTGGCGTCCGTATGCCGCTGCCTTCGGTGATGCCCGGTCTAGATGCTGACGGGATGGTGCAGGGAGTGCATGCGCATCACCTTGTGGGAGAGGCACCACCTGGCGGCTTACTTCGTCCCGTGCCTGCGCCCGCGCCCCACGCGGCGGGTCGCACGGGCACACTTCACGTCTGGGATCGAGGTTGGCGCCATGCAGAGAAGGTGGAGGAGGCACGCCATGAGCCACGTCACCCTCCTGGGAAGGCGGGGGATGTAGCAAGTGGGTGGGCCCTGAGGCCTCACCGACGGCATTGACGAGCTCGGTGATGTAACCAAGCCAGTCATTGGCGGGGCGATGGCGCAGTAGCTCATGTGCCATGAGCAGTGCAGCATGTGCATTCGCCGGTCCGCGATGAGCATGGGAGGACGGTGTCATGGCGGGAATGAGGAATGGAGTAGCGGTGCGGCCATCGCGCTGCACAGAGGGTGGCAGCGACGAGTCCTGCTGCTCGTCAGCAGCTGGGTCAATGGCAGCGTTAGCTGCAGGAGAGGCGGAGTGGCGCGGGGTGCCGCGACCTGTAGGAGTCGTCTGGGAGACGCGGGCAGCCCGACGCTTTGGTGCGGACTCGGCGAGCGTCAGCCATGGGAGCAATGAAGCAGAGACGAAGTGAAACTGGAGGAAGGATCACGACACGCCCCTACCTGGTGCACCAAATGTCAGAATCGGGACTCCGCGGACCCAACAAGGTTCGAACACTGGGGTGTGTGCGAAGATCTCAACCAGCTCAAGGTCTCAAGCTCGTCACTCTATGGACAAGCCTCGTCGAGTGCGTGCGAGCCGGCAAGAAGATGAACATAGAGATTTACCCAGGTTTGGGCCACCTTGCGGTGTAAAATCCTACTCCTGCTTTTGGTGAATTGGCCTCACGAGGAGGACGGGGATGAACTAGTATAGTGGTTGAGCGACCTCGCGAGGGCTCAAGGGGTGAGTATTAATATGTCCCCTATCTAAAATGGTGGCTCGTCCCTATTTATAGCGGCCTCGGTCCTCTTTCCTTATGGCACGAGCGAGAAGGGTTCCCACAACGGGTAAATTTGAAAGGGGACAAGAGGTACAACTTATCCTGACTAAAGTTGGTCTTTGCCTGCAAAGCTTCAGGGTGTGACGCGGAGGTTGGCTCAACGGTGACATCCTATCGAGCTCGTGGTCTTGGTATTGTTATGCCAGAATGGAAAGATTTGGGGGCCTTCCTTAGGAACCTGCGCCTGCCCTTGCTCCCTTAGCACTGAAGAGGAAATTGTCCTCTCTGTGCATGATGGCGCCCGCCTGGCCATGGTCGTCACGGCTCATGTCATCTCAGCCTCATGAGGTCGGGTGCCTACATAGGAAACTCAGCTCCTCGGGAGGCAGTCTGGGGAGGCCGCTCCTTTGGGGGCCTTGGTGTTGTTCACCTCGCGAGGCCGAGGCCCTCGCGAGGGTCTTGACTTGGGGGGGCTTGCTACCATGCCATATTGGGCCGTCGAGGTGGGCCACATGTTGGGCCGTAGGCAGGCAGTTCTGGGTACCCCCAATCCCAGAACACCGACAGCAGGGATCCTAGCTAACGTGTTCTAGCCTATATCGAGGCCAGTGGCTTTAGTGTTGTCCGCCCCATCACTTTCGCATGAATCTATTAAGCCACAACAAGAGCATGTGCAAGGATTAGACCTAGAGCGGCGGCGCGTGGAGGCCTAACGAGCTCCCCACAGAGGATGACATGGACTCATCCTGGCCACATCACGCTTTTCCATGCCGCCCGAGTACCCTGCGTTGGTGTTCACATCACGAATCTCTACTTATGTGCATGCCGGAATTCATCCAAGCACATGTATATGCATGCACAACCAGCTGATCAGGCATGAACCCAGCTACCTACGTGCACGCTGAACTTCATTCAAGAAGATATACATGTATATATATCAAACTTCACTCCATGTAAAAGAACATGTTTATGATTGGCAGTTCAGCGGATGGATTCCTCACTTAGTTTTATGTCGGTTTTGATGAGAATACTTGTAGTCTTATGCCAATTGTCTTTTCCGAAAAAGTGTAATGCACATCAGAAACAACCCAATCACAAATTCCCCCATGAGATATACCTCCCTTTGTCACCATGTTAAACAATTCAGAATTGTTGCATATTACGTTTGATAGTAGTTTTACACACATCTTATTTTTGTCTCATATTTTACATTGGTACGCATTTTTTTCATACATTTATATAGATAAGTGCTATCCAATGTAGATGCACAATTTGGGCCCGCCAAAGCTAGCCTCTAGGATTGGTTGGAGATCCAAACATATCTCTATTCATATAAAAATTGACATAAAAGCATCTCCAGTCGTCCCCCCAAGGAGCCCCTTTAGAGCACTTCTTCACCGTCGGCAATGCAAAAATCTACCACTCACGTCCCCATCTTCTCAATTTTCACCGGATTTGGCCAAAAAATGAGCCGACATACCCAAGGCGAACCTAGGGAGCTAGGGGGCACCTGGGGGCCTAATTTTTCCATTTGACGCGCGTTGTCCCACCTCCCAGCGTCTCTCTCTCCGCTCTCTCCTCCCTTTCCCTCCCTGGCCCACCCACGTGCTCCCCTCCACACACATCCATCCTCTCTCTCTTCCTACATGCATACACTACGGTGGGTCGCAACGAGTGGGAAATTTTACCCCACCCCACCCCCAGGCTAATTGTTTTCACCGGCAGCCCCCCAAGCGGCAAAAAAATGACTCCTGGGGGGCCAAACGGCTGGAGATGCTCTAAACAGTGAAATCCTCAATTGAAAAAGCTTATATATGCTAAAATTATATGTTAAAGTTGTTGTTTCTATAATATTATTTCATAAGAACCCGTGCACACACATGAGCATGTACACATGTCTCATGTGGAAGAAATTTAACCTGGTTATGTACACATAGCTCGATTGCGCTATCTAATTTATTGCAAGTTAAGTCAATAATCAAGATAGTGATGGTTTTTTTTCTTTCAAGAATGGTCCTTGTGAATACTTGTAATATTGTTGAATCTATTTGAGTGGTATTTGTTTATGTTTCTAAGTATATATTTATTTACTTTTATATCCGTTGCAACGCACGGGCATATGTGTTAGTTAATGATAAACAATTTTGCTAAGCCTTAGTCGACTGAGCTTTCGTTATGTCTTAGTCGACCGAGACTTTGTTATGTCTCACTCGAAACTATCTTCCTTTGATTTTGCATGGAGATTCATGAAAAATATTTTTTACAGTTTTTTTCTTCTTTACTACTTACTTGCCTGAGACTTGGTTAAATCTCAGTGGATTGAGACCTAGCCACACCTAATGATAAAATATCAAAGATGATGTATACCATTTTTGTTGTATTTTTTAGTTACGTATGAATTTGTCATCGTAGCGAGTTTATGTATCTCAGTGCATAATTAACTCAAAAATTAAATACTCCATTCGTTTCAAAATAAATGTCGACGCTTTAGTATTAGTACCTCCGTTCGGTTTTATTAAGCCCCCTTGTATTTTGTATTTTGGGTTTAATTTTATCCAAATGATAACGTCCACACGTGTGGCACGAGACAATATTGTCCACATGCCTCTATAACCATTTATCTTGCCACATCAAACATATGACATCAGTGGAATCTTTTTCATTTTCTAGAGTTAAAAATGTATTATATCTTAAATAAAAAATCAAATTAAAAACCCATTTTCACCATTAAATCCGTCTTGACGAGATCTTTAAAACCATATCCCATATTAATATGTTTCGATAACTTTTTGGGGGGGCTACAAGTTGCCACATGTTTACACTGAAGTTGCCATAGAGTTTACAATAAAGTTGCCATGACATGTTTCATCTAGTTTTTTCTTCTATATTTAAAGGTATCATTGTATTTCAACTACTTTTCACGGCATTTTTTATTAATTGACCATGGCAAAATTTAGAAATTAACCACGACAAATTTAATTCATGGATCATGGCAACTTTTGGTAATTCATAATGGAAAATAGATCATGACAATTTTAGTATTTTGATCATGACAGTTCTAGTATTTTAAACATGAAAAACATTTTTTGCTTGAACCATGGTAAATTTTAGTGCATGTATCATGGCAATTTTAAGTAATCGCCATAACAATTTTAGTTTATAGTTCATGGCAAATTTAAGCCAGTGACCATGCATTTTTAAAAGGGAAACACTTTATATCTGTAGTCTGATACAAGCCAATAGCCAGACCCGTTGACTGTCATTCATTCCCTTTAAATCCCGCGGTCACAATTTTGCTTGAAATGGAAAAAAATCATGTCTACGACGAGCTAACGACTGCACCATCCGAGCATAATTCTCTCCCTAATTACTCATGTAGCAGGGAACCTTTCCGATCTCGACGCCAACCGCACTGCCTACCCCGACCTCGCCGCCAATCGTCGATGTGTCCACTTCGAACTCGCCACGCGCTCACCTCCTGCACCCTCTCACATCTCCTTCGATTATCCCATCAACCTCACATTCCAGCCCCTGTTCTCCTCTCGTTTCACACGAAACTCCACGGAGCTCGCTGTCAACCACATCGGCCACCCGGCCTCTCCAATTTTGCTGCACACCAGCGGCATCTTACTTCCTTCCTCGTTGAGTAGTACACTTACCCCACCGCCCAGATTCGCTCTCCTACTCCTCCCTACCCCATCGTTCTTTCCACGGATGTGACCCTGGTAACATCACAAGTACGCCGGGCATTAGGGGGTCGAGCCCTAGTGTTTCTGCACTGTACTTTGTAATGTTATGATGCTTCCAATATATTGTTGTACATGCTTCATAAACATGGTACATGTGTTTTTTTAGTCCATTTATTTGCATCGGTAGAACCATGCTTTGTAAAATTTATGTATATGTTTCTCCAGTCCAGTTTGTTTGCCTCAGTTGATGAAAATTAACATTTTATATCACAAATGATCGATGCACAGACATGTTGGCACCATGCATTTGTAATTTTAAGCTTCAAAAATAATAATTATTTCCTTCCAATAGGTATGAGTTACATTGATATACCAAGAAATCTATGCTTTGTGATATCTGTTCTTCCTATGTTTCTTGCATGTGTGATATCTGTTCTTCCTATGTTTCTTGCATGTGTGATATCTGTTCTTCCTATGTTTCTTGCATGTGTTTTTCAGTCCATATAGTTTGTGACAATAGACAAATGTTTCTAGTTTCTTAACTTGATAGTACATTGTCAAGAGCATTGTTCGTATCTAAACATTGTCACCACTGTTCCTACATTTCTCATATATGTTACTTATGATGCAAGCCGCACCTTCTAGATTTTTCTGTTTTCAATGGGCACAGCCCGGTTGCCAAATTAGTTATTGATTCCTACATTAGTCATATGGAAGGATGCAAGTCACCACCTTTCTCTTTTTTCAAACAGCACATTTAGGTAGGTAAATTATCTTATAAATTCTTGTAATATTGCATATTGATTAGCTATTTTCTGCCAAGTTGTGGCATGCTTCCATACTTTTTTTTCCATTCTTAGTTATGCTTCCTTTGTTTATCACATATGCTTCTATGTCATATACATTTTCCATGGTATTGTACTAACATGCTTCAGATTATATTCTACTGGCTTGCTTCCGAGGAGTTTCCTGTGTACATATGATTCTTCCATGCTTCATATGCACTCATCTAATTTCAGTTTCCTCGCATACTTCCTAGATGTGAATAATTATTATTTCTTGATAGCATGATTCTTATGTACATGTGCATCTTCCATTCTATGGAACTGCAGCCTGTCGCCTTGTAACCAAGTTGTAAAGACGAGCATACCATATTTTGAGAGCATCCATACTTCCTAGGTGCATCTTCCATGTCTCTTATGTATTTGCAGATATAACTACAATCATGCTTATTTATTTTGTACATTTGTTTCTAACTAGTGTATTGAGATATTTTTATTTCCAAAGAAAACATGTTTCATTATATTTCTCATCACTTATGTAAATTTTGTTTGTTGCAATGGTCTCGTTGTTTCCATTCCATAACTCCCGTCGGATGCTCTCTCCAATGTTGTTCTAGCCATATGCTTCCATGCTTGAAAAAATGTAGATGACATGATCACCAAGCCATTAGCTAGTGCATGCAATTATATGTTTCCATCCTACTTGATTTTGCTTCAAAATGCCAAATTATATGCGTCTACCACATAGGTGTTCCTCCATGCTAGTTCATCAAACATATCTTGATTATATGCATACAATTAAATATTTTATTGCTTCTATTTAAATGATGTTTGCTTCAAGAAAATCGGTGATTTGGACAACATTGGAAGCTTTTACTGCTATTTGAAGCTCCACCTCGGGGACGACAGACTTCTTTGAGCCGGCAAAGGCAGACTGATTAGCTGCTCGTACTATGTCACTCTATCCAAGATAATGTGCGCCTTGAGGAGATGGTTTATGACCCACAAGTATAGGGATCAATCATAGTCTTTTCGATAAGTAAGAGTGTCGAACCCAACGAAGAGCAGAAGGAAATGATAAGCGGTTTTCAGCAAGGTAATTTCTCCATGCACTGAAATTGTAAGTAGCAAGTAGTTTGACAGCAAGGTAATTTGTAACGAGCAAGTAACGGTAACAATAGGTAAGGTGCAGCAAGGTATCCCGATCGATTTGTGGCAAAGGACAGGCCAAAACTATCTCTTATGATAAGCAAAGAGTTCTTGAGAGTACACGGGTGTCACATCCCTAGTTAGCATTGCTCTGGTTAGCATGTGTATGCATCATGTTTTGATGTTGCCATCAATATGAAATGGGGATCAACAGAAACCCTAGCACCTCACCTAAAACAACTAATTCAAAGTAGGTGAAAAATCAACAAATCCAAAATGCCCATAAAAATGTCTCCCATGTCTGATAAATATTGACATTAATATATCACGGGACATTCTAATTTTTAAAACATATGTGTCATTTTAAAATAAATAGTAAAGCTACTGAAAAGGCCAAATAAAGCATTGTAATTATTTTAGCCATTCAAATTTTTTTGAAACTTTTTGTTTGGGTCTGAAATATTCAAACTAACCTAGCAAAATATTTCAACATATTTTGAATTAGGTGTGGAGGCCCTGACAAAAAAATAAAACAAATGTCAGAAAAGAAAACGGAAAAAATAGAAAAAAAGAGAGGAAACTCACCTCAGGCCCAGGCCAGGCCGGCCCACCTGGCCCAGGGAGGTCGTCGTCCTCCTGGCAGCCAGGAGGCCAAGTGCGTGGTCGCCATGCGCCCACGCCAGAGCTGCCACGCAGCTCCCTGTGTGCCTGCCTCCCCGTCACGCTGGCGGGCGGGATAAGGATGACGCTACCGTCCCGATTGATCCCTCCTCGCCATTCGCCCTCTGCCTCTGCCTCTCCTCTCCCTCCGTCGCCATGGCCGTCTCCTCTGGTCGCTCGCCGCTGTAGCCACAACCTCTCCCGTGCCCCCTAAGAGTACCAGGAGCTCCGCCTCGACGTCCTCAACCTCTGCACCGAGTCGCGCATCGCCGAAACCACTGGAGCAACGACCCCGACCTCTTCTTCCTCCTCGGTCCCGAGCGTCACCGCTGTCGATTCGCCACCTCCAAGCCTTCCCCGAGCCCGCTCTCGACGGCTCTACAACCTCTATGAGCCCCCGGTCCGTTTCCCCCTCTTCCCCGATCGATTCCCCTACCATAGCCCTCGACTCCGTCGGCACCCGAAGTGCTCCGCCGCATGAGCTCGACGCCGATGACGCTTCAGTGACCAGGTGCTCCCTCCGAGACCACCATCGAGTTCGTGGGGCTGCATGGAGGCTGTAGGTGCCCAGCCCTGGTCATTTTGCACGCCAGAGTGGCGAGCCCGCACTCTCCTGAACCCCGGCAGCCGTCGAGCTCATCGCCGGCGATGCTCCGGTCCACCTCAGCCTCTGGGGTGTGTCCAGTTCGAAGCGCGCGTGCGTGCTGGTTCGATAGGAGCCATCCGCTAACGAAATGGTCATCGGAGGAGGTTTTTCGACCCCCTCCGTTGTTCCTGACGTCGCCAGCGGCTCAACGCCGGCGAGTCAACTCGTTTGACCATGGGGTTTGACCCCTAGGCCAACTGACAAGTGGGGCCCGACCCTGTTTAATTAAGATTAGTTTAAGAAATTAATTAATTAAATTAATTAACCTAATGACCTAGTCACAGTGGGGTCCCATCTAATTAATTAGTGATTAGTAAACTAATTAACCTCTCTTAGTGACTAAGTCACTGACCAGTGGACCCCACTGGTCAGGTTTGACATGTCAACGGCAATTTGACCTGCTAACATGATGCCGATGCAATAATGGAATTTCTAATTTAATTTAATTCCAGAAATTGCTAAAAACTTAGAAAAAACATAGAAATTAATCTCTAACTCATATTAAAATAAATTATATATGAAAATTTATCAGAAAAATTCAATGAAACCAATGGTGCTATTATCATGCATGTTAGAGAAACCTATGTAGATGAACATTGAATTTAAAAATAGGTCAATATTTAGAATATCAAATGGAAAACGATTTTGAACCTATATTCAAAACCACTCCATCTAACTTGATTAATAGTTGCATTAGCTCATCCATTCATGTTGCCATGTCATGATCATGCATCATATTGCTGCACTTGCCGTGTATTGATCATTACCTATCTGCATTGTGGTAGGCCCTGCTTCCGAGGATACCCCCGAGTATCCCAACGAAGGAGAGTACCTTCCCGCTTCCCAGCAAGGCAAGCAAATCCATTGATCATTTCGATATCATCCCATTCTCTCGCTCCTGCTCTTGTTTATTGCATTAGGACAAAAGTTCAATTATCTGTCATACGCGGTAGTTGCACCCATTCCTCTGCATGACTTGTCATTGTCACAGTAAATAGCTAAACCTTGCAACCGAGCATATCTGGTAGATGCTTGAGACATGATGTGCTTTACCTACTTTGCTTGCTATGCTTAGAGTTGGGCCAAGTCCGATTCATCTGGGTGATGAACTGGAGTGAAACAGTACTGTTCTGATGTGATCAGCTAAATGATGAACCCAATTTGGTAAAGGTAGCGAAGGTAGCGATGAGAGGCTATGTAGGAGTACATAGCGGGTTCTCATTGGGATCGTTCTTAGGAACTGAGTTTCGTGTTTGTGATCCAAGTCTAGTTACTACCACATGTTGGGCCCTGAAATATGACCCCGCTCGACTTATCAACCGCCTAGTCCTTGGTCCAGGTGTTGCAAGTAGTTTCTGGTGTTTATAGTTTGCTGGAGGCCGTGCATAGCGCTGACCCTAGGGGTGGGTTACGACGCAGTAGGCAGTGGCACGGTGTACCAAGGGTCACCCGAATGGTGGGCTTGGGAACCCTGCGCACATCGTTTGGGGCCGTAGCGGAAACTTCGGCCGGACTTCCATGTGGGTTCAGTCTGAAATAGGCAATAGCCTGGACTAGAGGTCTTGTGTGATTGACGGTCGTGGCCGACTCCCTCCCTGGGCTTCCGCTTGAAGGTTGCCGAGGTGCATGGTTTTATGAGCACATAGCGATAAGTGGCGAGAGCGTGTGTGAAGGAGTACACCCCTGCAGGGTATGAATCTGTTCGAATAGCCGCGTCCTCAGATATGGACTACTTGGAGAACTTATGTTGTTCATAGATAACTTGATGGACTCTCATAAAAATATCAAGACAAGTGTGAGTACCGTGGATGGCACTCTTGTTGACAATGTAAGTGAATCCATGGTGGTGTACTGATGTGGTGTTAGTGGACTCGTGTGCGATATCTAAAACTTGGTCAAAGAATTAATATGTGTAGTATAGGTTAGCTAAGAGTCAAAGTTGGCATTGTTGCATAAACTCCACCACTCCCCTTGTCGATACATGAGCATGAATAGACTAGGTCTGTTTTAAAGACTTGCTGAGTACGTTTGTACTCACGTTTGCGTAATAAATGTTGCAGATGAGACTCAGGACCCATCAGGTGGGTTCTACCTAGATGTCAATGACGCCGAATAGCTGGTGTCCCAGCTATGACCTTACGCCCTATGGCGGGCTGTAGATAGTCAGGCCATGTGCCTTTTTACCCTTTCATCTGTGTGTACCCAGACAGCTTTATGCTTCTGCTTGCTTTGTATGAACTTGCTTGTATGACTTGAGTGTCGGGTCATGTGATGGAGTCTATTAAATAAAAGTTGTGTTGTTGTATGGTTATGTTGTGATGCCATAGTTGTATCTATGCATACCGGGCATGTCGTGCGTACGTGTGACGTGCAACGGTGTGTATGGGATCCGACACCTTGCCATGTGCCTTTAGTAGTACTTTTTACGGGGAACTGCCTCTTTGTGCTTCCATTGATCCTTGGTAGCTTGCTACTGCTCTGGACACATTGATTGACCGGCATGTATCCTTCTTTGTTGTTGTGTCTGTCCCTTCGGGAAATGTCTCGCCGTGTAATGGAGTCCTTGTAGCCTGCTACGACTCGTCTACGTGCAGTGATGACATTTATGTCCCACGACATAATGGAGTCCTTGTAGCTTACTATGACTTGTCTACACAAGCTTGAGTCTGACACCTGCATTGCTTGGTTATGTATGCATGTTCCCGTACGGATGTGCCACTTGGGTTCTATGACTAGTCATGTCGGCCCGGGTTCTTTGTCGTTTGAATGCTAGCGACATATTCTCATACGTGAGACAAAAGACGCAAACGGTCCCGGCCAGGGTAAGGCTGCAGCCATGGAGTTACCATGCATGAGGCCGCAAAGTGATGTGATGTGTTACAGGCTGGATTCCTATGACTTAGGATCGGGGTCCTGACAGTGTTGGTAGCAGATCCTGACTGACTGTAGGACTACCAAGCCAAACCGATCAAAGTTGAGTCTAGAAACACTATAGAAATGTAAGGGAATTGATTGTGGAAGGGAACGTAAGGCTCTTCTTACTCCTCTTCCCGAGTCATTCTATTCTGAGTCACCCTCCACTTCTCTACGGGGTTAAGAGATAGGCTTCCCATCTATTTCTTAGGATGATGAGTTACTAACCATGCGCTAGTAGCTAGCTTGTTCGTAAGTGAACTCCGGTACTTCAGTATTGTTTGGTGTGACAATCAGTTGGATTAGAAATTTGAGTCTATAAATTGAGTGGTTATGCTATCCAATCTTTTGTAGCTGCCTCAAAAATCTTTTTGAGCAATTACAGACGTTATGCTGACCAATTTCTGCTAGGATCTCTAATGCCTTTGCATCATTCTCTGTTTCAGATGCCCCCTAGTCCTTCTCATCAGGTGGTCCGTTTAACTAGGTGCATCGATGTACCGGGTCATACGGCCATGTTGGTTAGAGTTATGATGGATACTGGTTACCATTGGTACCCAGAGTATACGGTGGAGGAGCAGTATCGAGACTTCAACCGGGGCCAGTACCTGTGTACTATTAGGATATATCCATCTTATCCTGGAGCTGCAGAGCCGCTCCATTGGACATATGGGTTAGGTGTCACCATAGACATGGCAGTTCAGGAGGCCGCCTATACCATGTTGACTGTTATGAGATCTCACCATGGACTGCTTCAGAACACTGAGTTCTGCTATGTTCCTGCTACTCTAGGTGGAGAGGATGGTTATCTTAGTGCAGCCTATTATGATCATTCTCATGAGGACCCTAGGCTGCAGGTGACCGCTCAGATGTTGGAGAACATGGATCGTGATGCACGTGCCCTTCACATGGAGCTATATGCTACCCATGCACGTCTTTGGACAGCCTTGACGCAGCTAGCACCTGTCATGTAGATAGGCTATGGAGATTTGGAGATGCTGAACCCATCGCGGACTCATCTGCCAGCTCATGTAGACTGGCCCGATGTTGGAGGCATCACTCCTCTTCGAGGACCATTTTTGCCACCAACGAGGGGACCGAGGCCACATTTGTGTCCATAAGGTTTCCAGGGATCGCAGGCCAGGGTGTTTCCAGATCCTCAGGTTCAACTCCCGGGTCACGGGGGTAACCTATATGAGGTGTTCTACGGCGATGCTTGAGTACGTGTATGTTAGTACTAGTATTTTAGTAGTCGTATTGCCATAGTCATGCGTGTCTTGTGGGATATGACTGAGGTGTAAGTTGAGTTCCAGAGGTGTAGATAGATAATGTATAGGAAGCTTGTAGTGCCTCTGATGAGTTGTTTCATCTCTTAGTAGTTTGTACTTCAACTTGGGCTTGTACTGAACTATGTCATGGTGTGTATGAATCATGGTGTTCATATGGCAATTCGTTTAATTCCATGTTGATTGGGTGTTTACCCCTGCATGCCATGTTGTCCAGTACATTCCTCACCTCATGTCTTAGAGTTGATGTCTTCCTTGTCTAAGATGTGGGTTTGTTTCCTAGGATGGTGTCAACTAGGAATAACCCCGCGGCTGCCTCCGATCAGGGCGAGGGAAGCCAACCAAGGCAAGAGAACCTGACGCAGCCGCCATCTCTGGCGGAGGTGATGCTCAAAGCCGAGCGGAATAAAAGGGAGACCAACAGGCTGTTGAACGTATTGAGCAGAATACCGCGTGTCCTCCCCGCAATGAGCGTAATGATGGTGTGTCCCTCAATGACTTCGTCAAGTTGTGCCCACCTAAGTTTCATCACTCGGTCGACCCGCTCGACGCTGATGACTGGCTGACCAGCATGTCCCGCAAAATCCGAGCTGCTAATGTAACTGAGGCAAACAAGGTGAATTTTGCTACATACTTTCTGGAAGGACCCGCCAACCCGTGGTGGGGAAATTATGAAGCCATGCATCCCGCAGGCCCCGCACCAACCTGGGCGGATTTCGGTGAGGCATTACATACCCATCACATCCTGAAAGGGCTGATGGATCGCAAGAGAGAGGAATTTTGTGCTTTTACTCAGGGCAGGCTGACAATGGATGCCTATAGCCGTGAGTTCGGCAACCTTGCTCGTTATGCACCAGAGGAAGTGTCGACCGACGCCAAGAAATAGGCTAGGTTCCATAAGGGACTTAATCCTGAGCTCCGTCGAGACCTGCATCTGCATGAGTGCACTGCCTTCCAGGCCCTCGTCAACAAGGCTATCAACACCGAAACTGGACAGACTGACTACGAGGCAACTAAGAAGCACACCCGTGACTTCAGCCCTGCATCTGGCTTAGGATCCAACAAACACCGGGTGTGGGTGCCCAACACAGCTCTGCCACCAAGGTACACCGCAAGGCCATCCTTCCAGGAGCCTTGCCCAGCTCAGCCCAACCCTCCAGCGAGGACATTTGGAGGTCCTCCTACCAATGTTGATCCCCGTGCCACTATTGTCTCCTACAAATGTGGAGAACCAGGACACTATTCCCATGAGTGTCCCTAGAACAATGTGAAGCCGGCCGGACGTGGGAAGCCGGGAAAGGCCTTCTATGTGAAGCCAGCTCCTGTTCGTGGACGTGTGAACTACATCTCTGCTGAAGAAGCCCTTGAGGATCCTGATGTTATCCTAGGTACACTCCTTGTCAATAGTCATCCAGCATCTGTTATGTTTGATACTGGAGCATCTCATTCTTTCATCTCGGAAAGTTATGCACGGTTGCATAACATATCTTTTTGTGATATGCCTACTCCTTTAGTAGTTCAGACTCTTGGTTCAAAATGGCAAACTTCTAGAGTGAGCCATGACAATGAGATTCTTGTGGATAGGCTAGTCTTCCTAGCATCCTTGATAGCTCTCAAGTCTTCTGACATTAATATCATCTTAGGCATGGACTGGATGAAAGCCCATTATGCTAAGATTGATACTCATACTAGGAATGCTCAACTTACACATCCATCGGGTGAGATATTTAATGTCTCCACTCGAGCTGTCAAGCGCCGACTCTATTCTCTCAATGCTAGTCCTCTTCCAGAACTAGAAGATATTCCGGTAGTCCGTGACTTTCCGAATGCCTTTCCAGAAGAACTGACAGGAATACCACCTGTCAAAGATGTAGAGTTTCTCATAGAGCTCATTCCAGGGACTGTCCCAATAGCCAAAAGACCCTATAAGATGGCACCCTTAGAACTAGCAGAACTTAAGAAACAACTCAATGAGGCTTTGAAGAAAGGTTTCATCTGTCCTAGTTCTTCTCCTTGGGCTTGCCTTGTCCTCTTCGTTAAGAAGAAGGATGGATCGGATGGTTGTAGATTATCGGCCAGTGAATCTGGTTACCATAAAGAACAAGTATCCGCTCCCCAGGATCAACAACTTGTATGATCAACTCGCTGGATCCTCAGTCTTCTCCAAAATGGATTTGAGGTTGGGATACCATCAAATCATAATTAGAAACGGGGACATTCCAAAAACGGCTTTTGTTACTCGTTATGGCCAATACGAGTACATCGTCATGTCCTTCGGTTTAACCAATGCCCCAGCCACTTTCTCTCGCTTGATGAATTCGATCTCCATGGAGTACCTGGACAAATTCGTCATGGTTTACCTCAATGATATACTCATCTACTCGAATAACGAACAGGAACATGCCGAGCATTTAAGGCTGGTATTGATGAAACTTCGAGAGCATCGTCTGTATGCCAAATTCTCCAAGTGTGAATTTTGGTTACCATAAGTGACCTATATAGGCCACGTGATCTCTAGCAAAGGTATTGTTGTCAATCCCGAGAGAGCTCATCCCGTCCTTTATTGGACTCAACCAGAATCGGTTAAGCAAGTTTAGAGTTTCCTTCGCTTAGCGAGCTATTGTCGCTGCTTTGTCGAGAACTTCTCCAAGGTCGCGAAGCCTCTGACTGAACTCCTCAAGAAAGATAAAAAAGTTCGAGTGGACCCCACAATGCGAGCACAGTTTTTAGGAACTGAAAAGACGCCTAACCTCTGCTCCCATTCTGGTGCCACCAGACTTCTCAAAGGACTTTGTTATCTATTGCGACGCCTCGCAATGAGGATTAGGTTGCATTCTCATGCAAGATCGTCATGTGATTGCATACGCATCTCGACAGCTGCGTCCACATGGGGATAATTATCCAACACATGATCTTCAGCTTGCAGTTGTAGTCCATGCACTGAAAACCTGGCGACATTACCTTCTGGGTAATCATTGCAAAATTTACACTGATCACCAAAGTCTGAAATATATCTTCACCCAGTCGGATTTGAATCTCAGGCAAAGACGGTGGGTCGAGTTGATTACAGATTACGACATAGGGATAACTTACACCCTGGGGAAAGCCAATGTCATGGCTGATGCACTAAGTAGTAAATCTTATTGTAACAACCTGATGTTACAACAAAGTCAACCACTTCTCTATGAGAAATTTCGAAAGTTGAACCTTCACATTGTTCCTCAAGGATTCCTTTCCAACCTGGTGGCGAAACCTACCCTTAAGGATCAAATCATAGCTGGCCAAAAGCGTGATAAGGGTATATCCCGGATCAAAGATAACCTCGTTAGCAGTATCGCTAAGGATTTCTCTATCGATGATCAAGGTGTAGTGTTCTTTTAGAACCATTTGGTGGTTTCCAAGAACCAACATCTTCGGCAGTTGATCCTTAGGGAGGCTCATGATTCTCCTCTCATGATTCATCCTGGTAGTACCAAGATGTATCAGGACCTACGCCAAAGGTTCTGGTGCACTAGGATGAAGAGAGAAATTGCTCAGTTCGTTGCTAACTGCGATGTTTGTCGTCACGTTAAGGCAAAACATCAAAGGCCTGCTGGCACCCTTCAACCCTTAGCTATTCCTGAATGGAAATGGAATAAGGTCGGTATGGATTTCATCACCAATTTTCCCAGGACTAAGAGAGGGAATAATGCTATCTTTGTGGTCATAGACCGTCTTTCCAAAGTGGCTCATTTTCTTCCTGTTTGGGAGAGTATAACTGCTAGCCAGCTAGCAGAGTTATACGTTTCTCAAATAGTTTCTCTTCATGGTGTTCCTTTGGACATTAACTCAGACCGTGGAAGTATCTTTACTTCCAGATTCTGGGAAAGCTTCCAAAATGCTATGGGGACTCATCTATCCTTTAGCACTGCTTTCCATCCGTAGTCAAGTGGTCAAGTTGAGCGAGTCAATCAAATTTTGGAAGACATGCTCAGAGCTTGTGTTATATCCTTTGGTATGAATTGGGAGAAATGTCTTCCATTCGCGAATTTGCTTATAACAATAGTTATCAGTCAAGCTTGGGCAAAGCCCCTTTTGAAGTTCTCTATGGACGAAGGTGTCGAACACCTCTTAACTGGTCAGAAACTGGAGAGAGGCAACTCTTTGGTCCGGATATGATCCAGGATGCAGAGGGGCAAGTTCGCATTATTCGTGAAAAGTTGAAAACAGCCCAATCTTGTCAAAAGAGCCAATATGATCGCCATCATAAGGCTGTGACCTATGAAGTTGACGAGAAGGCTTACCTTCGGGTTACACCTCTGAAGGGTACCCAACGATTCGGTATCAAGGGCAAGTTGGCTCCTCGTTACATTGGTCTTTTTTGCATTCTTGCTAAACAAGGAGAAGTTGCCTACCAATTGGAACTTCCACCGCATCTTTCCAAAGTTCATGATGTCTTCCACGTCTCGCAACTCAGGCGTTGCTTCTCGGACCCTGTCCACGAAGTAGACCACGAAATGCTTGATCTCTAAGATAACGTTACATATCGAGAATACCATGTTCGTATTTTTGATCAAGTTGAGCGTACCACTCGACGATGAAACATCAAGTTTCTCAAGGTTCAGTGGTCACACCATTCCAAGAAGGAAGCCGCATGGGAAAGAGAGGATCGTCTTCGACTAGAGTACCCCGCGCTCTTCCCGACGACTTCCAAATCTTGGGACGAGATTCTTTTGAGTGGGGGTGAGTTGTCACATCCCTAGTTAGCATTGCTCTGGTTAGCATGTGTGTGCATCATGTTTTGATTTTGGCATCAATATGAAATGGGGATCAACAGAAACCCTAGCACCTCACCTGAAACAACTAATTCAAAGTTGGTGAAAAATCAACAAATCCAAAATGCCCATCAAAAATGCCCCCCATGTCTGATAAATATTGACATTAATATATCAGGGGACATTCTAATTTTCAGAACATATGTGTCATTTTAAAATAAATAGTAAAGCTACTGAAAAGGCAAATAAAGCATTATAATTATTTTAGCCATTCCAAATATTTTGAAACTTTTTGTGTGGGTTTGAAATATTCAAACTAACCTAGCAAAATATTTCAACATATTTTGAATTAGGTGTGGAGGCCCCATGGTTTTAAATAGTGGATAGCAGGCTGGTAGCAGATTGGGTTCCGTGTAGCGGAATGCGGATAGCGGGTCATATTGCGGGTGCTATGTCCGCGTTGCATATTTATAAAAACACTATATTCTTGTTTATATCACTACAACATGAACAAAAAGTAATGACATTTAATTTGAGTGATAGCAGTCGCTATTGCGCTAGCGCTATTGCGGACGTAATAGCGGATGCTATGTTCGCTATTTAAGACTATGGGAGGCCCTGATAAAAAAATAAAACAAATGTCGGAAAAGAAAACAGAAACAAAAATAGAAAAAAAAGAGGAAACTCACCTCAGGCCCAGGCCAGCCCGGCCTGCCTGGCCTAGGGAGGTCGTCGTCCTCCTGGCGGCCAGGAGGTCGAGCGTGTGGTTGTCGTGCGCCCGTGCCAGAGCTGCCACGCGGCTCCCTGCGTGCCTGCCTCCCCGTCACGCTGGCGGGCGGGATAAGGACGCCGCTGCCATCCTGATCGATCCCTCCTTGCCATTCGCCCTCTGCCTCTGCCTCTCCTCTCCCTCTGTCGCCATGGTCGTCGCCTCTGCTCGCTCGCCGTCGTAGCCACAGCCTCTCCCATGCCCCCTAATCCTACCAGGAGCTCCGCCTTGACGTCCTCGACCTCTGCACCGAGCCGTGCATCGCCGAAGCCACTGGAGCAACCACCCTAGCCTCTTCTTCCTCCTCGGTCCCGAGCGTCGTCGTTGTCGATTCGCCTCCTCCAAGCCTTCCCTGAGCCCTCTCTCGACGGCTCTGCAACCTCTGTGAGCCCTCGGTCCATTCCCCCTCTTCCCCGTTGATTCCCCCACCATAACCCTCGACTCTGTCGGCAGCCGAACTGCTCCGCTGCACGAGCTCGACGTCGGCATCGCTCTGATGACCAGGTGGTCCCTCTGAGGCCACCATCGAGTTCGTGGGGCTGCGTGGAGGCCGTAGGTACCCAGCCCTGGTCGTTTTGCATGCCAGAGTAGCGAGCCCGCGCTCTCCCGAACCCCGGCAGCCGCCGAGCTCATCATCGGTGACGCTCCGGTCCACCTCAGTCGTTGGGGTGTGTCCAGTTCGAAGCGCGCGTGCGTGATGGTTCGATAGGAGCCGTCCGTCGTCAAAATTGTTGTCGGAGGAGGTTTTCCGACCCCCTTCGCCATTCCTTACGTCGCCGACGGCTCAACACCATCGAGTCAACTCGTTTGACCACGGGGTATGACCCCTGGGTCAACTAACAAGTGGGGCCCGGCCCTGTTTAATTAAGATTAATTGAAGAAATTAATTAATTAAATTAATTAACCTAATGACCCACTAATAGTGGTCCCCTTCTAATTAATTAGTGATTAGTAAACTAATTAACCTCTGTTAGTGACTGAGTCACTGACCAGTGGACCCCACTGGTCAGGTTTGACTTGTCAACGGCAATTTGACCTGCTGACATCACGCTAACATCATGCTGATGCAATAATGGAATTTGTAATTTAATTTAATTCCAGAAATTGCTAAAAACTTCAAAAATTCATAGAAATTAATCTGTAACTCATATTAAAATAAATTATATATCAAAATTCATCAGAAAAATCCAATGAAACCAATGGTGCTATTATCATGAATGTTAGAGCAACCTATGTAGATGAACATTGACATTTAACAATAGGTCAATATTTAGAATATCAAATGGAGAACGATTTTGAACCTATATTCAAAACCACTCCATCTAACTTGATTAATAGTTGCATTAGCTCATCCATTCATGTTGCCATGTCATGATCATGCATCATATTGCTGCACTTGTCGTGTATTGATCATTACCTATCTGTATTGCGGTAGGCCCTGCTTCCGAGGATACCCCCGAGTATCCCAACGAAGGAGAGTACCTTCCCGCTTCCCAGCAAGGCAAGCAAATCCATTGATCATTTCGATATCATCCCATTCTCTCGCTCCTGCTCTTGTTTATTGCATTAGGACAAACGTTCAATTATCTGTCATACGCGGTAGTTGCACCCATTCCTCTGCATGACCTGTCATTGTCACAGTAAATAGCTAAACCTTGCAACCGAGCATATCTGGTAGATGCTTGAGACATGATGTGCTTTACCTACTTTGCTTGCTATGCTTAGAGTTGGGCCAAGTCCGATTCATCTGGGTGATGAACTGGAGTGAAACAGTACTGTTCTGATGTGATCAGCTAAATGATGAACCCAATTTGGTAAAGGTAGCGAAGGTAGCGATGAGAGGCTATGTAGGAGTACATAGCGGGTTGTCTCATTGGGACCGTTCTTAGGAACTGAGTTTCATGTTTGTGATCCAAGTCTAGTTACTACCACTGGGCCCTGAAATATGACCCCGCTCGACTTATCAACCGCCTAGTCCTTGGTCCAGGTGTTGCAAGTAGTTTCTGTTGTTTATAGTTTGCTAGAGGCCATGCATAGCGCTGACCCTAGGGGTGGGTTACGATGCGGTAGGAAGTGGCATGGTGTACCAAGGGTCACCCGAATGGTGGGCTTGGGAACCCTGCGCACATCGTTTGGGGCCGTAGCGGAAACTTCGGCCAGACTTCTGTGCGGTTCAGTCTCAAATAGGCGATAGCCTGGACTAGAGGTCTTGTGTGATTGACGGTCATGGCCAACTCCCTCGCTGAGCTTCCGCTTGAAGGTTGCCGAGGTGCATGGTTTTATGAGCACACATCGATAAGTGGCGAGAGCGTGTGTGAAGGAGTACACCCCTGCAAGGTATGAATCTGTTCGAATAGCCGTCCTCAGATATGGACTACTTGGAGAACTTATGTTGTTCATAGATAACTTGATGGACTCTCATAAAAATATCAAGACAAGTGTGAGTACCGTGCATGGCACTCTCGTAGACAATGTAAGTGAATCCATGGTGGTGTATTGATGTGGTGTTAGTGGACTCGTGTGCGATATCTAAAACTTGATCAAAGAATTAATATGTGTAGTATAGGTTAGCCAAGAGTCAAAGTTGGCATTGCTGCATAAACTCCACCACTCCCCTTGTCGATACATGAGCATGAATAGGCTAGGTCTGTCTTAAAGACTTGCTGAGTACGTTTGTACTCACGTTTGCATAATAGATGTTGCAGATGAAACTCAGGACCCATCAGGTGGGTTCTACCTAGATGTCAACGACGCCGAATAGCTGGTGTCCCAGCTATGACCTTACGCCCTGTGGCGGGCTTTAGATAGTCAGACCATGTGCCTTTTTACCCTTTCATCTATCTGTACCCAAACAGCTTTATGCTTCTGCTTGGTTTGTATGAACTTGCTTGTATGACTTGAGTGTCGGGTCATGTGACCCCTACCTGTAAGAACATATTATGCAAGGCTCCTCTGAGCCTATTAAATAAAAGTTGTGTTGTTGTATGGTTATGTTGTGATGACATAGTTGTATCTATGCATACCGGGCATGTCGTGCGTACATGTGACGTGCAATGGTTTGTATGGGATCCGACACCTAGCCATGTGCCTTTAGTAGTACTCTTTACGGGGAACTGCCTCTTTGTGCTTCCACCGAGCCTTGGTAGATTGCTACTGCTCCGGACACATTGATTGACTGGCATTTATCCTTGTTTGTTGCTATGTTTGCCCCTTCGGGGAAATGTCTCACAGTGTAATGGAGTCCCTGTAGCCTGCTATGACTCGTCGACGTGTAGTGACGACATTTATGTCCCAAGACGTAATGGACTCCTTGTAGCTTGCTATGACTCGTCTACACATGCTTGAGGCCGACACCTGCATTGTTGGGTTATGTATGCATGTTCCTATAGGGTTCTTTGACTAGTCATGTCGGCCTGGGTTCTTTGCCGCTTGAATGCTAGCGACATATTCACATGCGTGAGCCAAAAGACGCAAATGGTCCCAGTCAGGGTAAGGTTGCAGCCGTGGAGTTATTATGCATGAGGCCGCAAAGTGATGTGATGTGTTACAGGCTGGATTCCTATGACTTAGGATCGGGGTCCCGACAACGGGAATTTCATCTAGTCACTTTCATCCTGTTGATTTGATTCGTGATCGCTACTTTGATAATTTGATATGTGGGTGGAATCGTGCTAAGGTGTTGTTCTTACTTGAACTAACAACCTACTTATTATTAACCCCCTCGCAAGCATTCTCAACTATGAGAGAAGTATTAAGACAAAGTCTAACCATAGCATTAAACATGTGGACCCAAATCAGCCCCTTACGAAGTAGCGCATAAACTAGGGTTTAAGCTTCTATCACTCTAGCAACCCATCATCTAATAACTACTACACAATGCATTCCCTTAGGCCCAACGATGGTGAAGTGTCATGTAGTCGATGTTCACATGACACCACTAAGGGAATCACAACATACATATGATCAAAATATCGAACACATATCAAATTCACATGATTACTTGCAACATGACTTCTCTCGTGACCTCAAGAAGAAAGGTAACTACTCACAAATAATGTGCATGCTCAAGATCAGAGGTGTATTGAATAGCATAATGGATCTAAACACATAATCTTCCACCAAATAAACCATATAGCAATCAACTACACAAGGTAATCAACACTACTAGTCACCCACAGATACCAATCTGAGGTTTCGGTACAAAAGCTAGACACAAGAGATGAACTAGGGTTTGGGAGGATATGTTACTATTGAAGATGTTGATAAAGAATGGCCTCCGCAAGATGAGAGGATTGTTGATGATGACGATGTCTTCGATTCCTCCTTCGTGAGGGAAGTTCCCCGGCAGAATCGCTCCGTCGAAGGGCAAAAGTGCTCCTGCCCAAGTTTCTCCTTGAGGCGTCGGCACTTCGTCCCGAAAGTCCTCCTCCTAATTTTTTTAGGTTTTTTGGGAATTTATACCAATAGATGGGCTCCAGAGCTGGGCCAGGATGGGCATGCTCCACCAGGGCACGGGTAGGGGGCCTGGCATGCCCTGGTGGAAGGTGGCCACCTCGTGAGCCCCCTCCGGTAGTTTTTAGCTCCAGTATTTCTTATTTATTATATAAAAAATCTCTGTAAAATTTCAGCTTCATTGGGAATGTGCATAATAGGTATCTTTGACGTGCTTTTTTCAGGTTCTGAATTCCAGTTCCCGGCATTCTCCCTCTTGGTGTAAACCTTGCAAATTGTGAGAGAAAAGGCATTAGAATTAATACCCAAAGCTTTATCATGCATAAAAAAATTATAAATAATAATAGAAAAACATGATGCAAAATGGACGTATCAACTACACCAAGCTTAGACCTTGCTTGTCCTCAAGCGAAAGCCGATATCGAAAAACATGTCCACATGGTTTGAGAGAGAGGTGTCGATAAAAAAATACGGACATAGTAGCATCATACTTATTATTATAACATCAATAAAAATTAACATAAAACGTTCTCATAAAACTTTTATTTCATAACAACATCATATAACTTATTATGAGCAAGTAACAATTCATCATAACGTGGAAGTATAAAGCGTAAACCTTATTGGAAACCAACAAACTATGTTCTCATTCAAATTTGCAACTACAATTCATCATATTTTCAGGAAGGGTCTCATGTAGGAGACTTTTGGCAAGTCCACATAGTCGACCATCATTTAATCTTCTATGATTGCTAACACTCACAACATACCCATGGACAAAAAGTTTCAACCGGACACATAGAAAGATAGGGGCTTATAGTTTGCCTCCAAATGTATTCACCTCAAGGGTGATGTCAACAATAATAACTCATGCTCACTCATATCCAACTGGACATGTGTGCCTAGATCTTTCCTCACAACATGATGCTTTCCAAAGGAGAAAAATAAAAAAGGAATAGGGAAAACACTTTGATTCTTGCATAAAAGTAAATGCTTAAAGGTAAAAGATAGGCCCTTCAAAGAGGGAAGAAGAGGTTGTCATGCGCTTTTTAGTTTGTATGCCAAATCCCTTAGCGCAAAAGAACGCCACGTTGCATTGCCCCTTGTGATAGCAACCTTTATTATGAAGTCCGTCGCTTTTATTACTTTGCCATCACAAGTTCGTGAAACGCTCAATTTTTGCTTACACTAATTGATCCAACACTTTTAGAAGCAATTTTTGTTGCCTTGATGCACCGATGACAACTTACTTGAAGGATCTTATTCGATCCATAGGTAGGTATGGTGGACTCTCAAACATGAGTTTGGGTTTTGGGTTTTTGGATGCACAAGTAGTATCTCTACATAGTGTAGAATTTTTGGCTAGCAAAGATATTGGGCAAGCACCACATGTTGAAGGATCTATGACAATATAACTTCTATGTGAATATGAACAAGCATAAATCATTGCATTGTCTTCCTTGTCCAACATCAACAATTTTGGCATATAATATTTAATGGGGGATCACAATAATGAAAGATGTCCATGATAGTATTTTCATGTGAATCTTCTCTTCCCTAATTTATTCTTTCATGAATTGCATCATTGACTAATGATATGTTTGTCAATATCCAATAAATTTTACCACTTATACTTTTCTTTATTGTGATGTCATTACTCAACATAAACATTATCATATGATCATTTCATTTATTCTCTTTTATCAAGATTGCAACAAGAAAGTAAAGGGGGAAAAGCTCAAACTAAACTTTATTATATAACTCTCACTCGATTACATAGATAGATGATCACGAAACTAGCACTCAAAAATAGATCATACTAAACTTTTATTCACCTAAATCATGAAAAGGCTAAGGATCGAAATAAAAAGCAAAGGTAAAAAGTCATGGTGATACGATACCCCCAAAAGCTTGGCTCAAGCCAAGGGGAGTGCCCATACCCGTGTACTCAAGTTTCCTTTGGTGGTGAAGATGATGAAGGTGGTGGTGATGAGATGGTAGTAGGTTTATCATTAGGCTTCCAGGGCAAGGGTTTACCATCAAAAGTTGATGCACGAGTCCTTGGAGTCCTGCAATTGGTATCTAAACTCATACCTTTAAATCTCGCTTCATACTCAAAAACTTGATTTTGGAGATCATAAATTTGACTCTGCAGAAAGTTGATTTTCTTGTTGAAGTTGAAGACGGTGTCTTTCATGGACTGGCCATCCACCATGTGATCACAGGTAAATTCCATGATCATTGAGTGATTGGCACTAAGTCCACGCTCCACCATCCCTTTGCACTTGAAGATGTCCTGCTCCACCGCTTCCAGTGTGGCCTCCACGCTCCCAGTCTTCTTGGGCCCTTGAACATCCAGAATGTGGAGCACCCCCTCGTGCATCTCAAAGGTTTGAGGGTGCTTCATCACCTCCGGCAAGTACGGGTTGATAACCTTCTCGAAGAACTTGTCTTTGGGAGAACTTGGTGACGCCATGGAGATTTATATGTGATAATAAAACATCACGAAACAAGAACAGAGGGAAATCTCGTGATGTGGTGGTCAAAATAGTCGAGGGTATATATAGAGAATTTTTATTATTGGAAATCAAGCAAACGGAAGGAAAACAAAGTCGCGAAGGTTCTCGAGGTGGGCACGCTCCACCAGGGCGCGCTAGGGATGGCAACTGCGCCCTGGTATACCGTGCTCACCTCGGTTGCCTTCTGGCTTATTTTTTATTTCCTAAATTTTTTAAATATTTCAAAACTGATAAAAAATATTTTTGTGGATTTTTTGGAGTCCATTTACTTACCATATCACGTACCTCTTATTTTTCACGATCCAGGAGTGTTTCGGAAGGTTTCTCTTATGTGTTCCTCTGCTATCATGGTTTGGATAACATTTCTTTCAACATTAATAGGCCCTGAGATATAGTGTTTAATTCTTTGTCCATTGACCACCTTTGGTTTGGTACTTTTGGCATTATTAATCTTGATAGCTCTAGAGCGATAAACCTCTTCAATAACATAGGGTCCTTCCCATTTGGAGAGAAGTTTTCTTGCAAAAAAATCTGAACGAGAATTGTACAAAAGAACATATTCTCCAGCTTCAAATTCTCGCTTTTGGATTATTTTTGTCGTGCCATCATCTGACTTTTTCTTTGAATAACTTGGCATTTTCATAAGCTTGGGTTCTCCATTCATCTAATGAGCTAATATCAAATAATCTCTTTTCACCGGCAAGTTTGAAGTCATAATTTAGTTCTTTAATTGCCAAAAATGCTTTATATTCTACTTCTAGAGGCAAATGACAAGCTTTCCCATATACCATCTTGTATGGAGACATACCCATAGGATTTTTATAAGCTGTTCTATAAGCCCAAAGTGCATCATGTAATTTCTTGGACCAATTCTTTCGATACCTATTGATAGTATTTTGTAATATCAATTTTATTTATCTATTGCTAATTTCAACTTGGCCGCTAGATTGAGAATGATAGGGTGATGCAATTCTATGGTCAACATCATATTTAGCAAGCATTTTATGGAAATCGCCATGAATAAAGTGTGAACCACCATCAGCCATTAGATACCTAGGGACTCCAAACCTTGGGAAAATAACTTCTTTAAGCATTTTAATGGAAGTGTGATGATCAGCACTACTGGTTGGAATAGCTTCTACCCACTTAGTGAATAATCAACATCAACCAAAATATGAATGTACCCATTAGAGGAAGGAAAAGGTCCCATATAATCAAAACCCCAAACATCAAATGGTTCAACAACAAGTGAATAATTCATAGGCATTTCCTGGCGCTTATCGGTATTACCAATTCTTTGACATTCATCATAAGACAAGACAAGACAAACTTACAGGGATCCTTGAATATAGTAGGCCAATGAAAACCAGATTGTGATACCTTATGAGCAGTTCTATCTCCAGCAAGATGTCCTCCATAAGCTTCAGAATGACATTTTTGTAGGATTTGTTCCTGTTCATGCTCAGGTACACAACGTCTAATAATACAATCTACTACTTCTTTATAAAGATGTGGGTCATCCCAAAAGTAATGTCTTAAATCATAAAATATTTTTTTCTTTTGTTGGTATGTGAAACTAGGCGGAATATGTTTAGCAACAATGTAATTAGCATAATCAGCATACCATGGACTATTGAGAAACATTTATTGCAGCTTGTTGTTCATCACGGAAACTATCATCAATAGGTAGTGGGTCATCAAGAATATTTTCTAACCTAGACAAGTTATTAGCTACGTGGTTATTAGCTCCCTTCATATCAATGATATGTAAATCAAATTCCCGAAACAAGAGAACCCACCTAATTAGTCTAGGTTTAGCTTCTTTCTTTTCCATAAGATATTTTATAGCAGCATGATCAGTGCGAACAATAACTTTGGAATCAACATTGTAATATCTGAATTTCTCACAAGAAAACACGATTGCTAAGAATTCTTGTTTAGTAGTGGCATAATTTCTTTGGGCACTATCTAGAGTTATGCTAGCATAGTGGATAAAATTTATTTTCTTATCAACTTTTTGTCCTAGAATAGCACCAACAACATAATCACTAGCATCACACATAATTTCAAAAGGCAAGTTCCAATCAGGTGGTTGAACAATAGGTGCAGTGGTTAAGGCTTTCTTTAGTGTTTCGAAGGCTTCTATGCAATCATCATAAAAAACAAAGGGAATATCCTTTTGTAAAAGATTAGTAAGAGGCCTAGAAATTTTTGAGAAGTCTTTAATAAACCTCCTATAGAAACCAGTGTGGCCAAGGAAACTTCAAATACCTTTGATATCTTTAGGACATGGCATTTTCTCAATTGCATCAACTTTAGCTTGATCCACATCAATACCTCGTTCGGAGATTTTATGACCCAAGACAATACCTTCATTAACCATAATGTGGCACTTCTCCCAATTCAAGATGAGATTAGTTTGTTCACATCTCTACAAAACTCAATCAAGGTTTCTTAAGCAATCATCAAAAGAAGATCCGTAAGCGAAGAAATCATCCATGAAAACCTCCACAATATTTTCACAAATATCAGAGAATATAGTAGTCATACATCTTGGAATTGGAAAGGTAGCAGGTGCATTGCATAAACCAAAAGGCATACATCTATAAGGATAGGTTCCAAAAGTACAGGTAAAGGTGGTTTTCTCTTGATCAGATCGTGACACAGGTATTTGAGAGAAACCGGGATATCCATCGAAGAAACAAAAGTGTGTGTGCTTACATAATGTTTCAAGCATTTGAACAATAAAAGGCAAGGGCTAATGATCTTTTCTAGTAGCTTTATTTAATTTTATAAAATCAATTACCATCCTATAGATAGTAACAATTCTCTATGGAAGAAGCTTATTTTTATCATTAGGAACAGCGATAATACATCCTTTCTTAGGGACACAATGAACAGGGCTCACCCATCTACTATGAGCTATAGGGTAAATTATACATGCTTCCAGAAGCTTTAATATTTCAGCTCTTACCACTTCTTTCATCTTGGGATTCAATCGTCGTTGGTGATCAACAACAGGTTTAGCATCATGTTCCATATCGATGTTGTGCTGACATAGAGTGGGACTAATGCCCTTAAGATCATCAAGAGTATATCCAATAGCAGCACGGTGCTTCCTCGGAATTTTTAATAATATTTTTTCTTCATGTTCTAAAAGGTTAGAACTAATAATAACATGATATATCTTTTTCTCATCAAGATAAGCATACTTCAAAACGCCAGGCAATTGTTTTAGTTCAAACACAGGATCACCTTTAGGTGGAGGAGGACCTCCAAGAGTTTCAATAGGCAAATTATGTTTCGGTAGTGGTTGTTGTTCAAAGAAATTTTTATCTATTTCATTTCTTTCACACAAGTGCATATCATTTTCATGGTCTACAAAATATTGTTCTAGCGGATAAGTAGGAGGAACGAAAATAGAAGCAAGACCAATTATTTCATCCTTACTAGGTAATTCTCTGTCACGTGGTTGTCTACTAAACTTAGAAAAAATTAAAATCGTGAGACACATCACCAAACTAAACACTGACAGTTTCCTTTTGACAATCTATCTTAGCATTAACAGTGTCCAAGCAAGGTCTGCCAAAATAATGGGATAAAAGTCATCTTGTGGGGAACCAAGAACTAGAAAAATCAGTAGGATATTTTATTTTCCCACACAAGACTTCAACATCTCAAACAATCCCAAGTGGTGTGATGGTGTCTCTATTAGCAAGTTTAATAGTAACATCAATATCTTCTATTTCAGTAGGTGTTATGTCATTCATAATTTCTTGATATAAGGTAAAAGCAGTAGCACTCACACTAGAACCCAAATCACATAAGCCATGATAACAATGATCTCCTATTTTGACTGAGACAACAGTCAAACCAACTACGGGTCTATGTTTGTCTTTTTCATTGGGTTTAGCAATTCTAGCAGATTCATCACAAAAGTAAATGACATGCCCATCAATATTTTCTACCAAGAAATCTTTAACCATAGTAATACTAGGTTCTACTTTAATTTGTTCAGAGGGCTTAGGTGCTCTAATATTACTTGTGCGAACCACGGTATTGGAAATATGCCCTAGAGGCAATAATAATATTTAGTTATTATCATATTTCCTTGTTCACGATAATCGTCTATTATCCATGATATAATTGTATCAATTGGAAACTCAAATACATGTGTGGATACATAGACAACAAAGTGTCCCTGGTAAGCCTCTACTAGACTAGCTTGTTGATCAAAGATGGTCAAGGTTTCCTGACCAAAGACATGAGTTGTCATTTGATAATGGGATCACATCATCAGGAGAATGATGTGATGGACAAGATCCAGCCGTAAGCATAGCATATGATCGTGTAAGTTTATTGCTATTGCTTTATCCATGTCAAGTATCCGTTCCTACGACCATGAGATCACGCAACTCGCTGACACCAGAGGAATGCCTTGTGTGTATCAAACGTCACAACGTAACTGGGTGACTATAAAGGTGCTCTACAGGTAGACTATAAAGGTGCTCTACGGGTATCTCTGAGGGTGTCTGTTGGGTTGCCGTGGATCAAGACTGGGATTTATCACTCCGTTGGAGAGGTATATCTGGGCCCACTTGGTAATATAGCATCACAAGAAGCTTGCAAGCAATGTGACTAAGGAGTTAGTCATGGGATCTTGTATTATGGAACGAGTAAAGAGACTCGCCGGTAACGAGATTGAACTAGGTATGGACATACCAACGATCGAATCTCGGGCAAGTAACATACCGATGGACAAAGGGAACTGCATACGGAATTGATTGAATCCTTGACATCGTGGTTCGACCGATAAAGATCTTCGTAGAATATGTAGGAGACAATATGGGCATCTAGGTCCCGCTATAGGTTATTGACCGTAGAGGTGTCTCGGTCATGTCTGCATAGTTCTTGAACCCACAGGGTTTGCACACTTAACGTTCTATGATGATAGTGTTGATGACCGCAAGTTGTTCGGAGCCCCCGGTGAGATCCCGACGTCACGAGGAGCTCCGGAATGGTCCAGAGGTAAAAATTTATATAAGGGAAGTCATATTTTGGCCACCGGAAAAGTTTCGGGTTTTTCTGGTATTGTATTAGGAAGCTTCCAGAAGGTTTAGGAAACTTCCATAGGAGTCCAGAAGTCCACCAAGGGTTCCACCACGTCCCAAGGGTTTGCATGGGGTGAGGGGAGACACCATGGCCCTATTGGGCCAAGCGCACAAGTCCCTCACGGCCCGTGTAGTTGGGAAAGGTGGAAAGTCCACCTTTGTATGGAAGGGAAGGAGGGGTACTAGGATTCCACCTCCTCCCCCCTTGGCTGTGCCCTAGGGCTTGGAGGGGCTATTCCCCATGCCCCTCCACCTATATATAGAGGGGAGTGGGCGCCCCAAGAGGACACATGAAGCCCTTTCCGCCCCTCTCTCTCCCTAGATCGTTTCCCCCTCCATTCGCGGTTTCAGTGGTGCTAGGCGTAGCCCCACCGGGATAGCACCACCACCGCCGCCACCACGCCATCATGTTGCTGGAGAACTCATCTACTAATCCACCCTCACTCGTCGGATTGATAAGGTGGAGACGTCATCGAGTTGTACGTGTGCTGAACGCGAAGGTACCATCCGTTCGGCACTAGATCGGGACAGATCGTGATATGGATCGCGAAGACGTTCGACTACATCAACTGCGTTTATTAATGCTTCCGCTTAGCAATCTACAAGGGTATATAGACACACTCCCCTCTCTTAGCTATGCATCTCCATGGATAGATCTTGCATGTGTGTAGGATTTTTTTGGTTTCCCATTCAACATTCCCCAACATACAGTTGATACCTTGGCATGTTCCTTTATCCTAATAGGGAAAGGTGGTTTCTCAATATAAGCAGTAGGCACAACTGGATCAACATTTTAAATGATAGTTTCTTCTTTAGCTATGAATGGTTCTTTAACTTCCTTTTTAATAGGGGGATGATATTTAAACCACTTCTCTTTAGGGAGATCAACATGAGCAGCAAATAATTCATAGAAAGAGGCTACTATCTCAGACTCAAGTCCATATTTGGTGCTAAACTTGTGAAAAGCATTAGTATTCATAAATGTTTTAACACAATCAAATTCAAGCTTAATACCTAAATCATTACCTTCGTCGAGCTCCCAATCTTCAGA
This sequence comes from Hordeum marinum, assembly GCA_022496015.1. NCBI lineage: Eukaryota > Viridiplantae > Streptophyta > Magnoliopsida > Poales > Poaceae > Hordeum > Hordeum marinum. The sequence continues at coordinate 195,951,970 of CM039677.1, forward strand.
GCTATGTTTAATTCTTTCCAAGAGATCCCACTTGAATTCAGTAGTCTTCTTCACAAAAGAACCAGTACAAGAAGTATCAAGCATGGTTTGATCATTATGAGAAAGCCAAGCATAAAAATTCTGAATAATAACTTCTCTCGGGATATCATGATTGGGGCATGAATATAACATTGACTTAAGCCTCCCCAAGCTACAACGATACTTTCTCCTTCGCGAGGCCAAAAATTATATATATAATTCCGATCACAGTGAACTAGATGCATAGGATAAAACTTTTGGTGGAATTCCAATTTCAAACGATTCTAGTTCCATGATCCAATATCATCACATGGCCTATACCATGTCAATGATTTTACCTTCAAAGATAAAGGGAAAACCTTCTTCTTAACTTCATCTCCGGATAAACCTGTAAGCTTAAATAGTTCACAAATTTCTTCCACGTGTATTAGGTGCATATCAGGATGTTCAATTCCGTCTCCTGCATAAGGACTATGATGAGGAAATGACTACCTTGGATACGACCAAAAATATTGCATACATGCATATTTGTGAGGTTATTTCTTATAAGAATTATGTAATAATTTATTTATGTTGTCCGGAACAAAAATCATTTCACTTATTTCTATTTTATGCCTAAATGCAGAATGGCCGAACACTTATATGAACCATGTGTGATGAAAAATGAAAAGAAAATGGTTGGGTGCTATTCAATAAGTCCTCTCGTGTCAAAGGAAATAATTAGGTGTTGTTCAAGAAGTTCTCTCATGTCACTTTTAGCCCAAGAGAAGATAGAGTCCAAGTCTCTCACGTTCTGGACTCAGATTTGGAGTGCACAGACACACTTGTCTCATAACGTCAAGAACTTTTTAATCTTTACTCCGAATTGGGTGATTCTTTTTTTTGGAAACTAGATTTCATATGCGTTCTAGCCCAGTTTGAATCACCTTGAAATTCATCCGGAGAGTGGAGATATTGATGAAACAATCAAACATTGCAACAGAATCCAAGTCAAACTACAATTCCAAAAGTGTTGCATCACCTCCACTTGGGACCATGGGCCTTGTACGACCTAGGGTTGGTTTTAGGGTGTCTTGAGACGTCCTCCCACCTCCTTGGCCGCCACCCCTTGCTCCAGAATAAGTAGATCAATCTAGTATCTTTTTTGCTTGGGTTTTGTTTAGTTAAAAGTTAGCCATTGCAACTTCGTGTACTTCATTTGTGTCCAACGACCAGAACAAGACCACTTTCGGAACCCCACCCTTATCAATACTTCATCTATATTCGCAATATTCATATTGCATTATCATATTCTTGCTTGTTCTTTGATTGCTTGCAGGAATAGACCTTCGTGGTTAGGTTGATCGTGCTCCGATGTGGTCCATAACCTCTTGGAGATTGGGTTACGATTGCTAAGGCGCAACGTCATGCACGTTTGTAGTCGGATTGTCAAAGTCGTCTCCGCCAAATTGGTCGTTATCATCTCATGGAAAGATCGGGACCCTCGCCTCTATCAGACTAGCTAGCAGTTGTTCTAACATACCCAAAGGAATTTCATAACCAATATTTTCAGTAGGTGTTATAGGTTGAGGAGAAACTAATTGTGGTTCCGGTCGAGGTGAAGATACCCTGAACAAACCCCTCAAAGGATTTTTTTTCATAGTAACAAGTGACAGTAAATTTTAGCACGTAGTATAACTTTTTTCTTACCAAGAGCACTTCACTCCCTGGCAACAGCGCCAGAAAAGATTCTTGATGACCCACAAATATAGGGGATCAATCGTAGTCCTTTCGATAAGTAAGAGTGTCGAACCCAACGAGGAGCAAAAGGAAATGATAAGAGGTTTTCAGCAAGGTAATTTCTGCAGACACTAAAATTATAAGTAGCAAGTAGTTTGATAGCAAGGTAATTTGTAACGAGCAAGTAATGGTTACAATAGGTAAGGTGCAGCAAGGTAGCTCAATCCTTTTGTGGTAAAGGACAGACCAAAACTATCTCTTATGAAAAGCAAAGTGTTCTTGAGGGTACACGGAAATTTCATCTAGTCACTTTCATCATGTTGGTTTGATTCATGTTCGCTACTTTGATAATTTGATATGTGGGTGGACCGGTACTAATGTGTTGGTCTTACTTGAACTAACATCCCACTTATGATTAACCCCCTCACAAGCATCCGCAACTATGAGAAAAGTATTAAGACAAAGTCTAACCATAACATTAAATATTTTGACCCAAATCATCCCCTTACCAAGTAGCACATAAACTAGGGTTTAAGCTTTTGTCACTCTAGCAACCCATCATCTAATAACTACTCCACAATGCATTCCCTTAGGCCCAAGTATGGTGAAGTGTCATGTAGTCGGCGTTCACATGACACCACTAAGGGAATCACAACATATATATAATAAAAATATCAAACACATATCAAATTCACATGATTACTTGCAACATGACTTCTCTCGTGACCTCAAGAACAAAGGTAACTACTCACAAATAATATGCATGCTCAAGGTCAGAGGTGTATTGAATAACATAATGGATATAAACATATAATCCTCCACCAAATAAACCATATAGCAATCAACTACACAAGGTAAGCAACACTATTGGTCACCCACAGGTACCAATCTAAGGTTGTGGTACAAAGATTGAACACAAGACATGAACTAGGGTTTGAGAGGAGATGGTGATGTTAAAGATGTTGATGAAGAATGGCCTCCCCAAGATGAGAGGGTTGTTGGTGATGATGATGGCATTGATTTCCCCCTCCGGGAGGGAAGTTCTCCCGACGAAATCGCTCCACCGGAGGGGAAAAGTGCTCCTATCCAAGTTCCGCCTCGAGGCGTCGGCGCTTCGTCCCGAAAGTCCTCCTCCTATGTTTTTTTTGTTTTGGGGGGAATTTATACCAGAAGATGGGCTCCGGAGGTGGGCCAGGATGGGCACACTCCACCGGGGCATGAGTAGGGGGCCTAACGCGCCCTGGTGGAGGGTGGCCACCTGGTGACCCCCCTCCGATAGTTTTCAGCTTCATTATTTCCTATTTATTATATAAAAAATCTCCGTCAAATTCCAGCTTCATTGGGAATGTGCAGAATATGTATCTCTGACGTGCTTTTCTTAGGTACTGAATTCTAGTTGCCGCAATTCTCCCTCTTGGTGTAAATCTTGCAAATTGTGAGAGAAAAGGCATTAGAATTAGTCTCCAAAGCATTATTATGCATAAAAACATTATAAATAACAGTAGGAGAACATGATGCAAAATAGACGCATCAATGGTCCTAAGGCAGTGATTGATGACCACGTTGTGAAATCCTGTAGAAAAGCAATGTAGGAGGCCAGTAGGAGTAGTAGCAATTTCTTTGAAGCATGTATTCCATTTAAATTGTTTATCCGTAGAACCATAATTTTTGTCCATAGAATAATGGAGTCATGTTATTTTTGTCCATGGAAGCAACTTTAGCACATTTGTATTTCTTAGAAACACTTCCTTAATGTGTTTGAAGCATCCGTATTCATTATAATTGTTCTTCTCTACGAAAAGGTCTTATGTGATCAGAGCAATTATCCGGCCCATGGAGAGAATTTTTGATATTTTTGAAGCAAAAAATAAGTCTTGACACGTAAATACATATTGCTATTCAGTTGTAGCAAGTTTAGTTCACTATGGAAGCCAATTCACATATAGATGGAAGCAGTTTAATTCACCATGGAAGCAACATATTTAAATAACAATGGAAAGTCTCTTCTCCTAAAGAAGCAAATTTAAATAATAATGGAAACAATATTTGCTTCATAAGGAAGATGACCGTCTGCTAAATAAGAGGTCAAATTGGGAGCTAATCCCGTAAAATACGGTTAACAATTAGATGAAGTGATTTACAAGACCAGTTATGAAAATAAATCGCTATTAGTGTCTATCCAAACAAAGAGTCTGGTCGTTCTTAATTACCAGCAGGCAACATCACCACGCGCGTAGCACATTGGCCGTCCATTGTACTTTTAATCGGATGGTATAGTACTGGTCTGATGGATGAATATATTCAGTGGCTAGCGACGCCCTTTATAAAATAACTAACAACATATTTCTTTTTTATTTATGAACCATGTCAAAATTATTGGACGACGATAACTGCCACACATGTGTGGCATATTGGACATGCGCCCACACACAGTGTGTGGCATACATAGGAGGCAGCCCACACGGGTCGTGTGTGGGCAAACAAATAGAACTATCCACACGTGTGTGTGCGGCTACTTCGTGTCACACGCCCAACAGTTACTAGTCATCTCCACCCGCATGTGTGGCACGAAGCAAATCTGCCCACACGTCCTCGCGCAACTACGTTAGTTACCCGCGGATGGCAACTCTAGTTACCCCAGGGATGGCAACTCTAGTTATTTCGGATGGCAACTGTAGTTGTAAAAGTATGGCAACTCTCTCTGTTTTAGTTAACTATAATTACCCGCGGGATAACACTTTAATTACCTGAGAATAGTTGCCATGTGCGTTTACCTAGTTGTCGTGTGTGGTTCAACCATAGTTACCATGTATGTTTAATCGTAGTTGCCATGTGTGTTTATCTGGTTGCCACATACGCGCGACTACAGTTGCCATCTATTAGACTACGTATTCGTATATGTCTGTATATTGTATTTATGTATAATTGAAACCTATATATATTGTTGAGGTGGCTGACCCTAGAGGTATCGAGCCCACAATTCCTAAACCTATGTATGTTTACATGGTATCAGACAAACATCGATCCTAAACCCTAGATGGCTTCCGCTGCCGCCTTGGACGCCGCCCTGTTGCCGACCGCCATCGCTGATCCCGTCGCCTCCGTCACGTCGGGCTCCTCTGTGCCGCCTGCCGTCTCCTTCGAGCCGGTCTCTGCCACGCCTCCTGTTGCTCCGGCTGCCCATGGCCCGCCGATGTGCCGTTCCTGCATCATCTGCTGCACGACGGCCATGCGCCCTCCGTGGCCGCTCTCACACTGCTCATGACGCGCTCCGTCGGTGCCCTCTACTCCGGGGCGCTTCCATTGGTGACCGCCGGATCCCCGGGTGCCAGGTCGCCGCCGCAGTTTGGTGCTATGGCATCTCATATGCCGTTGCCGCCCATGGCCTATGACGCCGCGGCGTCTGCTCCTTTTCCTGGTGCCCACTACGAGATGCCCTATGGCGCTCCCTACGACGCCCCCTACGGTGTTGTTCCTGCTGGCGTCTACGGTTCTCCGTATGGCCCTGGCTATGCGGCCTACCCCGGTCACGCCTACTATGGAGCGCCACCACCACCTCCACCCCCGGCTCCCCTGGCTGCACCGCCGGTCTTGGCTGTGGTGGACGTGGCCCCTGGTGTTGATGCTGCGCTGCCCTTCGACGATGCCCTCGATGTCATCCCGTCCCCGTCGTTCCTTTTCAGCAACCTCCTGCCGGTGAAACTAAAGATGGACAACTATTTGTTTCGGCTCAGATTCTCCCCCTCCTCTGTAGCCACTATCTAGAGGGTTTTGTTGACGGTACTCTATCGTGTCCTTCACCGGCTCATCACATGTACCGGTCATGGATTGCTCAAGATCAAGCGATCCTCTCGGCGATTCAGTCCTCTCTCACCGAGGGCGTCGCCGGCATGGTGCTCTTCGCTGCCACGTCCCATGATGCATGGGACGTGCTGGAATCGAGCTTCTCCGTGCAGTCGTCGTCCCAGGTTATGGCCCTTCGTACTCAACTCAACGAGACTCGAAAGGACCACCAATCCGTCACAGTTTTCTTCAACAAGATAAAGCAAATTGCGGATACCCTCGCCTCCATTGGTGAACCCCTTCATGACACGGAGTTTAGTACGTATATCCTCCAAGGTCTTGATGCTGAGTATGACTCTCTTGTGGAGGTAATCAATGAACGCAAGATTCCAATCAAGCCGCAGGAGTTCTACCAGCGCCTTCTCTTGACGGAGCAGCGTCTCGCTGCACGATGCCCGGACGTTGGCCCCTCTGTCCATGCTGCTTTTCGTGGTGGGAAAGGGGGTGGTCGTCCCTCTGCACCTACATCGACGTCCACTGCAGGAGCCAAGGGCGCTGCATCACCCCCTGCCTCTGCTCAGCGCCCCAACATCGTCGTGGAGAATGGGCGTCCGCGCGCTTGCTACGTCACGTGTGGCGCTGCTGCCCCTTGTCAGCTATGTGGCATTGGTGGGCATCTTGTGTCTTGTTGTCATCGTTGTTTCAAGACTGATTTTCTTGGTCTTGGCAACAATGGCAAGGGCAATGAGCGTCAAGCCAAGTTGGTGCAGCAGCAAGGGTATACGCCTTCATATCCTGTCGATCCCACCTGGTACATGGACACTGGTGCTACTGATCACGTGACGAGTGAGCTGGACAAACTCGCTATGCGTGAGGTCTACCACGGGCTTGACAAGGTTCATACAGCAAATGGGGCAGGTATGCACATCTCACATATTGGTCAGGCATCTCTTCTTACAACTTCATCTCACAAGTTGCATCTTAGAAATGTCCTTCGTGTTCCCACTGTTGCACATAATTTGCTCTCTGTTCCTCGACTTACATCTGACAATAATGTTTTTTGTGAGTTTCACCCGTTTGATCTTTTTATTAAGGACCGGGCTACGAGGCACGTGCTCCTTAGAGGTCGACTCCATCATGGACTCTATGCGCTTGATGTGCCGCCACCTGCCTCCTCTGCTGTCCACCAAGTTTTCAGTGGTGTTCGAGTGTCTCCCTCACAGTGGCACTCCCGACTTGGTCATCCTGCCACACCAGTTGTTCGCCATGTTCTTCATCACTATGATTTGTCGTCTGTGTCTAGTAATAAAACTGCTACAGTTTGTGATGCTTGTCAGCAGGAAAAGAGTCACCGGCTACCTTTTGTTGTATCTAGTCATGTAGTCAAAACTCCTCTTGAACTTGTGTTCTCTGATGTTTGGGGTCCTGCTCAGATGTCGGTTAGTGGTCATGAGTACTATGTCAGCTTTATTGATGCTTAAAGTCGTTTTACCTGGATTTATCTTCTTAAGCACAAATCTGATGTGTTCGACGTCTTTCTTAAATTCCAAACACACGTTGAGCGTCTTCTTAAGCATAACATCATTCATGTTCAGTCGGATTGGGGGGGGGTGAGTACCGCAATCTAAATACTTTCTTTGAGAAACTTGGGATTTTGTACCGTGTGTCTTGTCCACATACACATCAGCAGAATGGTTCGGCTGAATGTAAGCATCGTCATATTGTTGAGACCGGTTTAACCTTGCTTGCTCATGCCTCTGTTCCGTTTCATTCTTGGAGTGATGCTTTTACTACAGCTTGTTTCCTCATCAATAGGCTTCCTTCACGACTCCTTGGCATGAAAACTCCATTTGAGCTATTACTTCATCAGACTCCTGATTATACCTTTCTTAAGGTTTTTGGTTGTGCGTGCTGGCCGCATCTCCGTCCTTATAACAGTTGTAAGCTTTAATATCGTTCTAAAAAATGTGTTTTCCTTGGGTACATCTCAATGCACAAAGGATACAAATGTCTTCATGTCCCAACCAATCGTGTGTACATCTCGCGTGACGTAGTCTTCGATGAGCATGTGTTTCCTTTTGCTAACCTTCCGTCTTCTGCCACCACACCTCCTCCAACGTTGCATACATCTCCTATGTTGCCTGATCAATTTGTAGATGCTGCACATTCGCCGTCTTTGTTGTCTAACCATGGTGTAGGAATTGGTAGAGGAGCATGGCTACACATTCTCGATGAGCCACCAATCGAGCCTGTTGCTGTTGATGATGCTCACGTCCCCGCTGCTCCTTGCATGGTCCATGCAGGGTTACCACCCCATGCGCTTACTGCTCCCTGCATGGCACATGCAGGGCTCCCACCCCTTGCGCCTGGTTTGACCGTGTCGGCGGACTTGCCTGGGCCGGTATGCTCCCAGCCGATGCCTGGGTCTCCTTCAGCAGCTCTGCCCTCGCCTGGCGGTTCGCCTTCGCCCCCCGGCGACTCGCCCCTGCCGTCGTCGCCCGTGCGGCAGTCCCCTGCACCGAGCAGCCCTTTACTGCTTACAGCGCCTGAGAGACTGCAGTCTCCTGTTGTGCCGCCAAGCATAGCCACCACTACTGTGTTGGTGTCTCCTGCTTCGTTGGTGTCTCCTGCTTCAACCTTGACACTGACACCTCCTGCTGAGTTACAACCTCGTACTCGCAGCCATAGTGGCATCTCTCGTCCTAAGCAACGCAATGATGGTATAGTTGCGTGGCTTGCCGCGTGTGTTGCACATGCCAAGTCCGATCCCACATCTGAACCTTGCCATTTTCAAGCTGCTTTGGGCATTCCTCACTGGCGTTCTGCGATGGAGCAAGAGTATCAAGCGCTGCTGAAAAATGATACTTGGCGTCTTGTTCCTCCGAAAACTGGTGTTAATGTCATTGATTCCAAGTGGGTGTTCAAGGTCAAGCGACATGTTGATGGTTCTATTGAAAGATATAAAGCTTGGCTGGTTGCTAGAGGGTTCAAACAACGACATGGTCTTGATTATGAGGATACTTTCAGTCCCGTGGTCAAGCCTACTACCATTCGTCTCCTGCTGTCACTGGTTGTTACTCGTGGTTGGTCTCTTCGCCAGCTTGATATTCAGAATGCTTTTCTTCATGGTGTGCTTGAAGAAGAGGTTTATATGCGCCAGCCTCCTGGTTTTGTTGATCCTGCTCGTCCGCAGCATTTGTGTCACCTGGTTAAAGCTCTTTACGGTCTTAAGCAGGCGCCCCGTGCTTGGCATGCACGCCTTGGTGCTACTCTCCATGGGGTTTGTTCCGTCAACTGTTGATTCCTCCTTGTACCTGCTTCAACGTCCTGCCGTCACTATGTACCTATTGGTGTACGTTGATGACATCATTCTGGTGAGTTCTTCCAGTTTTGCTGCGGATCGCCTTGTTTCCGCCTTGAGTGTTGATTTTGCTGTTAAAGGTCTTGGTCAGCTTCACTATTTCCTTGGTCTTGAGGTCTCTTGTTCTGGTGCCGGGCTGACTCTCACTCAACAGAAGTACTCTCAAGATTTGCTTCATCGTGCTGGTATGTTACAATGTAAGACTGCTACTACTCCTATGTCTACTACTGATCGACTCTCTGCACTTGACGGTATTCTTCTCCCTTCGGATGAGGCTACCGAGTACCGGAGTATTATCGGTGGCTTGCAGTATTTGACGATTACGCGTCCTGACATCTCCTATGCGGTTAACTCTGTTTGCCAGTTTCTTCATGATCCTCGAGATACTCACTGGACGGCTGTGAAACGCATATTGCGCTATGTTCGGTTAACTGCTGCTCTTCGCTTGCATCTTCGGCCTGCTCCATTTGGTGTTCTCTCAGCTTTCTCTGATGCAGATTGGGCAGGTAGTCCGGATGACAGGCGATCGACGGGGGGATATGCAGTGTTTTATGGTCCTAATTTGATCGCCTGGAGCACTCGCAAACAAGCTACCATCTCCCGTAGTAGTACTGAAGCTGAGTATAAAGCAGTTGCCAATGCCACCGCTGAGCTTATTTGGGTTCAGTCTTTGCTTAGAGAATTGAAAGTTTCTCAGGATCAGCCGCCTGTACTTTGGTGTGATAACATCGGTGCCACATACCTCTCTTCGAACCCGGTATTCCATGCCCGAACGAAACACATCGAAGTTGATTATCACTTTGTCAGGGAACGAGTTTCACAGAAGTTGCTTCAAATCAAGTTTATTCCTTCAAAAGATCAACTTGCTGACATCTTCACAAAACCGTTACCTCTACCTCAGTTTGAAGGTTGCATACGTAATCTTAATCTTCTGGCTGGTTAAGATTGAGGGAGGATGTTAGACTACGTATTCGTATATGTCTGTATATTGTATTTATGTACAATTGTAACCTGTATATATTGTTGAGGTGGCCGACCCTAGAGGTATCGAGCCCACAATTCCTAAACCTACGTACGTTTACACCACCTAGCAACGAATCGTAGTTGCCATGTGTGTTTACGTAGTTGCTATGTACGCGTACTGTAGTTGCCATCTAGCAACATACGAGCGATGTGTGGACGAAGAACAGTTCGTCCACACACGATGGACTAGGTGATGGATGTGTGGGCAGAAACCGGTTCGCCCACATAACGCAGCTGGCAACCGCACGCTGCGGGTCGTGTGGGCGAACTTTCTAACGCCCACACACACCATAATGCCTACGTGGCATAAAAAATCTGTCAAGATTTGCCAAGATTCGTGCAAACACGAATGGACGACCATCCATGCGCGTGGGCGAGTTGCAAACGCCCACACGTGTGGGCGTTAGTGTTTCCGAAATTATTTCATTGATCATGGCAAATTATAGTAATTCATAATGGCAAGTTTAGTTTTTTAATTTCCTTTTTATAACATGTCAAAGTTTATTTTGAACGTAGAAAAAAAGTAGTTGAAATATATCATGGCACCTTCAGTGTAATCATGATGGCAATTTATGTGTAACACACATGGCAATTTTTAATCCCCAAAAGTCGTCGAAACATATCATTATGAGATCTAGTTTCGAAGATCTCGTCGCAACGGATATAATGGTGAAAACGTTTTTTCAATCGGATTTTTTTTAAGAAATAAAATATTTTAAAAACTAAAAAGAGAATTTTTTTTGTTAACATCATCAGTTTCGTCACTTGTGCATGCATGCGGTGAGGTGACATAAACTATGATCATTGAACGTGTGAGCTGTTGTTGCTTTTACCACACGTGTGGACGTTATCGCGACCCTAAGTTTAACCATGTATTTAACTAAAAATATATAAAACATATGTTATCCAAAAGTATATTATTTGATTTGTATTTCAAGAGGTTTTCTATGGTATAGTTTCTATGACATTTAATTTATATTTTATTAGTTAAATTTATGATCAAATTTTGGTTCAAAATGAAAGGGGCCTAATAAAATGGGACGAAATACTATTTATGTAGCTTGATATAGTGTATAATTAATTTATAGTATGTTTATATTAATTTAATACTTATTAAATTTGCGACGCTTGGGAGAGTAGAGCGAAGGAAATGCCTCTCCTTTCTCCGTTCGTCCACCTCTTCCAAATCACCCTGCCCCACTCCCCCCCCCCCCCCCCCTCGCGGCCCCCCAGCGTCCGGATCTCATCTCATCGAGCGGCGCTCATGTGACCCTCCGGCTTGCTCTCACGCTCACCCTCTGCACACCACCCCAACCCCCCCGACGCGGCAATTCCAACTGGAGCTTGGGCGCATCTAATTAGTCCACCGGGTTGGAATCGGGGGCGATGGGGCAGGAGGGGATGGGCTACAGCAGCGGCAAGGCCGGCGGCGGCGGGGCAGGGGCCCTGCCGATGACAGCGGCGCGGGCGCGTGGGGCGTCGCCGCTCAGCACCCACCATCGGTCGCGCAAGATCAGCCGCACCTTCAACAACGTCAAGATCACCGTGCTCTGCGGCCTCGTCACCATCCTCGTCCTCCGGGGTACCATTGGGCTCAACCTCTCCCTCCCGTCCCAACCATCCGACGCCGATGCCCTCGCAGGCGCTAAGGCCGTTGAAGACATCGACCGCATCCTCCGCGAGATCCGCTCCGACTCCGACCCCTCCGACCCCACCGATAGCGACCTCGACTCCTCCAGCGTCCTTTCGAACGCCACCGCACTCAACACCTCGGAAGCCGCCGCCGCCTATGCCGCTGCCGTGGGCAACTACGCGCTCGGTCCCAACGTCTCTGGCTGGGACGAGCAGCGCCGACGGTGGCTCGCCCAGAACCAGGGCTTCCCAGCCACCGTCCCCGGCGGCAAGCCCAGGATCCTGCTTGTCACGGGGTCGCAACCAGGCCCCTGTGACAACCCGCTTGGCGACCACTACCTGCTCAAGAGCACCAAAAACAAGATCGACTACTGCCGCTTCCACGACATCGAGATCGTTCACAACCTTGCGCACCTCGACAAGGAGCTCGCTGGTTACTGGGCCAAGCTGCCGCTGCTTCGCCGTCTTATGCTCTCCCACCCGGAGGTCGAGTGGATCTGGTGGATGGACAGCGACGCCCTATTCACGGACATGGCCTTTGAGCTGCCCCTCTCGCGCTATAACAACCATAACCTCATCATCCACGGGTATCAGGATCTCCTCTTTGAGAAGCACTCTTGGATCGCTCTCAACACCGGCAGCTTCCTCTTCAGGAACTGCCAGTGGTCGCTCGATCTTCTCAATGCGTGGGCTCCTATGGGGCCCAAGGGCTTCATCCGTGAGGAAGCCGGGAAGATACTCACCGCATACCTCAAGGGCCGCCCAGCATTCGAGGCTGACGACCAGTCTGCGCTGATATACCTCTTGCTCTCCCAGAAGGAGAAGTGGATGGACAAGGTGTATATAGAGAATTCATACTACTTGCATGGTTTCTGGGCTGGACTGGTGGACAAGTACGAGGAGATGATGGAGAACCACCATCCAGGACTAGGGGATGAGCGGTGGCCATTTGTGACACACTTTGTCGGGTGCAAGCCATGTGGAAGCTATGGTGATTATCCAGTAGACCGGTGTCTCAAGAGTATGGAGAGAGCATTTAATTTTGCCGATAACCAGGTGCTGCGCCTGTATGGTTTTGCACACAAGGGGCTGGAGAGCCCCAAGATCAAGAGGATCAGGATTCCGACCACAAAGCTTATTAATGACAAGGAGAACCTTGATGTGAAGGCCAAGATGTCGACCACTTCTTGAAGCTACTGAAGATAAGGCAATAGCATAGGCTCTCTTCAAGGTCAGCATTTTGTCACTTGGTTGTTGTTTTAGTTTCTACTATGTTTTTGCCTTTTTTGCTTGTGGATTTTTTTTCTTGTTATGTGTAACAGTTAGAGATTGCACACGTTATGTTTATCATGAACTTAAACGTGGTAGGAGCTCAAATCAGATGGAAATATCTCAGTTTTGTACTCAATTTCATTTCAGTGCTACTTTCTTGGGGGACAAGTACCCCTAATGTGTACTCCCTCCGTTCGTAAATATTTGTCTTTTTAAAGATTCAACTACGGACTACATACGGAGCAAAATGAGTGAATCTTCATTCTAAATTATGTCTATATACATCCGTATGTAGTCCGTAGTGAAATCTCTAGAAAGACAAATATTTAGGAACGGAGGGAGTAGTTGGTATCTTGTAGTGATTTGTGTTCTATGTAGCGTTGAGTGCAGTTTTGAAGCAAAGCTGATTGCTTAGCTAATTCAAAACATTTGGCCGTATAGTATGATCCTGCGGGGCATATGTGCCAATGGACGTCCTCATGCTCCAAACTTTGTTAGTACCTCTGATCCATATTAATTGTCGTATGTCGCTGATTTAGTATGGGTAGGAGGGAGTAAGTTCATTTGGTATTTGTCTTCTTCAATGGTGGTATTTACCGGACTGCCGCTTTTAGTGCCTAGATGTGTTAGTCCAAAAATGTTTCATGGAACTATTGAAGAAATAAAAGATGCGAACTGAGCATATCACAAATGGCTAGATTCCTTGTGCAAGTATCTATCCACCCAGGTTATGGTCCTAAACTTGGTATTTGCGATCGCATTTTCTAGCGGTATGGGATATGATGTGTCCATGGTAATTTCACCAATCTCAAGATTTGCTGGCTCAGTCCCTTGGAGTTTATTTTTCATAGAAAAAACTACTCCCTCCGTCCCATAATGCAAGATGTTTTTGTAATCTAAAACAAATTTCATTTTTTAAATAATGGTAATAGAAGATAAGAAAAAGGATGGCTCGTATTTACAACAATGCAAGCTGCTTACAGAGGTGTTTTGTTAAATAATCCAATTTTTGTGGAAGCATCATGCTTATATCTATAGCACTGGGATAATCCAATTTTTGTGGAAACATCAGTGTTTATATCTATAGCTGGAGTGCATAGTTAAGCATCCGCTCTGTACAAATAAGTACTGGTGCTTAAGGTAAAGCCGGTTTATTTATCTAGACATCTTTGCTCCCCACAAATAAGCACTGGTGCTTAAGATGAGGCCGGTTTATTTTTCTAAACACCTTGCAGTGTACATGACCTTGGTTGTGGACTTGGCTTAGTTCAAAGTCCGTTAGTCTTGGCTATCGAGTCGGGTTGTAGTCCGGCTTTGGAATTGTATGCATTTGACATTTGAAATTACCCCGAGGGGGTGAACTGTGTATACACATGTTTTCAGATTGATTTTATCCAAATCTATATTGCAAATGAACTATGTATCACATGTTTTTAGATTGCTTTTATCGAAATCCATGATATAGTTGTGAAGCATATTTTTGCAGCTTTAGATATTATAACAGCAGAAGCAATACTATCCTGCATATATGCAGACGCAACTTGTCCATCAGAGAGCTGATGCCGTTTTAGGAAGCTGTCGAGAATAACTTGGATCCTCTGTTTTTTCCCCATAGATGCAACGAAAAAGTGTTAGAAATTTACGGGTGGTCTACCCCATATTCCTCTGCATTTTTTTTGGTCTTGTTCACTATTCGCAAATCTGCATATATGAGGCTGGATTGGGACCTTTCTATATTGTATTTTCAAATAGTCCAACTTTTATATACAAATAATATTTGTTATCTTGTTTGTCTCCATCCTCTTCACCTTTTTTACTTTCCAACCAATCTATTTAATCAGGTTTTAGTCAACTGATATATTTAAAATTGTTTTTTTATCTGCCAAATCAAATCAATCTTCTGTATATTTTGTAACGTCTTTATGCAAAGAAATTAATGATGACCAATCTCTAGAGACCAAATCTAATCAACATCTGAGGACCAAATCTACACAAATTTGGGCATATCACTACAATTATTTGTAAACAAGACAATATTTATGGAAAAGAATCTCTTATCTATTATCTTTCCTACTTCGTCTCGATGCATTGTGCATCTTACGAAATAAGATAATCCCAAAAAGCCAAGGCGTGAAATATTTTTTTTCTAGTTTCCCTCCCACCTTGTTCTTGCCCCCGCGAAGACCTTTGCCCTCCTATTGTTGATTTCTTTTTCAAAAGTATGACCAAATTTGTACCAAATTTGAAAACCTTATGCCCAAATTGATTTTTTTTTCAAAAATAGTACCTCGTCGGCCTCTGGTGGGCCGAAGAGAGGCCTGTCGACCATTGGCAGGCGTAAGAGAGGCCCGTCGGGCTCTGGCAGGCCGAAGAGTGGCCTGTTGGCCTCTGGCTGGTTGAAGAGGCCCGGTCGGCCTCAAGGCGACCGATGTCACCCTGGATAAGGCCGACCACTCCTTTCTTTCTCCTTTGATCATTTCTTTCATCCTCTTCCGTCCTCTAGACTCTCCAGCTCCACCTCCCACTCCCATTGCTCTCTGGTGCTTTCATTGCCACGCCGATCTCTTCGCTCGTTCACCCATTTTCGTATCCAACCCGCGTAAACAGTAGATCAGGGCTCTCTCCACAGGCTTACAATATTTTTTTCTTCCAATTCAATCAAATGTCAACTTTCAACTCGGTTGTGGATCCAGTTCTTATTGGTCATCGTTTGTTTGCAGGTAAATGGCTTGCCCATTTTGTCGAGCTTCAGGTGGCCCTTGTTCTTCTTTTGATTCCGATGCGTCTGTATTTACTGTGGTGCTGGATCGTCGATGTTCAAGGCGTGTTGTAAGATTTTATAGCTTGTTTATCTGACTGTGGCTTATGGTTGATGTTGTTTTGGTTGGAATGTATTCGAATGTCTTTGTTTATATGATTATGATGTTTGCTTTCATTCTTGTTGTAGTATGTTCTGTGTAGTGTTAGATCATATCTTACTCGGTACATTGATGAGTGCAGAGCTTTAGCTATTCGGAGGAGTAAGACAGATATTAATCTTGCTCTTCACAACAATGAGGGTAACTTATATCATGTTCTTTTTAGATATGGTCGGATGAGCAGTAAATTCCATGGTTCTTCGTGGAAGGAACTTGTAAATGATTATGGTCTCCGTCATCGTGACATGATGACTGTTAGACTTGAGCACTATAGAACTACGATTGGTGTAGATTTTCATCGAGATGGTGTTATGTTGTTTTCTTTACCGTGTGTTGGTAAGTTTACGTACAACAAAACATACACTTAAATGACCACTAAATAAACTATTTTTCCGTACAATAAAAAAACTAACCTAAACTAAGAAAAATCGGTATATCTTCGACGCGCGTGTCCCCTTCTTCCTCTCCACCTTCTTCCTCTTCACCACACCAACTCCTCACCATCCACACCTTCATCACCCCACCATGACTCCTCCAAACAAACAAAATTACCCCATGGCACAAAATGAGACCGTACGTTGGTGGAGATGTGTATGATCTATTGTTTCAGTGAATTGAATAGGAAAATGGGTGGAGGATGGAGGAGATCGGAGGGGGGGGGATTGGAGAAGAAGAACGAGAGAGAGAGAGGATGAGCGAGTGACTGAGGAGGAAGAAGGTCCCGGTCGGGCCTTATCCAGGGGCTCTTCGGCCTCCTGAAGGCCGACGGGCCATCTTCGGCCGCCCGCAAGTCGACAACAGGCTTTTCGGCCACCCGTGGGCCGATGGGCCCTCTTCGGCCGCCCGCCAGTCGCCGACAGGCCCCTCTTCGGCCCACCAGAGGCCGACGGGGTACTATTTTTGATTTTTTCAATTTCGACATACGGTTTTCGAATTTGATACAAAATATGTAGTACTTCTAAAAAAAATCCCTATTGTTTCGGTTCATAGTGTGAAACTTTTGCCCTCCTATTTTTCCGGTTCATAGTGTGAAACAGGATTTTCATGGTGTGCATGCGTGGGATTAAAACCAGTTTGCTTGTTTTGATTGGTACGTGGGCATACATGGGTTAGCTAAACAATCATCTATTAATTAGAGATTTATTGCTGATTTTTACCCAAGTTTAAGAGGGACAAACCGGCACGTGATTGGTTCATTCGTTGGTCCAATTTTTGCTCCACGTCCAATCACGAAATGCCTTGGTCTGTTGCTCCTTTTTTTTTTGAAATAAACCTCACGCTTTATTAATTAGAAATAATAGTTACATCGTCAATAAGAAAAGATACAATATCCACCATGAGCTCCTCAAACCAATCTCTAGTCACAGAAGATTTTGCTAGTCTATCAAGTTCATGAGCAACTTTATTAGCATCCCTATTACAATGTTCAAACCTTGTAACTGAAAAATCGCATGCCATAAAATAGCAATCGTCAAACACTGCCGCCGCTGCTCCCGCCGATTGTCCTCCAATCTTCATTGTGTCTACCACTTCCATGTTGTCAGAGTTGATAATAAGCCGATTGCATCTCGCCCTCTGTGCAAGTAGTAAATCAAAGCTAAGAGCCAGAGCTTCAGCTGTGAATACGTCAGCACACCAGTCCATCCTCCAGTTTCCTCCAGCAATGAACCTTCCTTTCTCATCTCTGAGAATAGCCCCCGCCGTGCCCCTAAGCAGATCATGATCAAAAGAAGCATCAACATTCAGTTTAACAAAACCCAAAGGGGGCGTGCTCTGTCCCCCTATTTTACTTGTTGCCTTGGGGGAGTGAGCTTTAACATAGTTAGCCGTTATAGCTCGAGCCCCCATCGAGGTTTGTTGTGCCTCTTGAATCTTTCCTTCGTGAACCAGTTTACGTCTATCCCACCATAAAAACCAGGCCGTTATAGCTATCAATTCACGAGAGTTCTGGAGACCCAATACAGATAATTCTTGATCTGGCATAAGTAGTAAAAATTCAAGAACTGTCTCTCCCGCTCGATTGACGACACATGCTCTCTTAATTATCTCATGCAGTCCTAACTTTTCCCAAACCTCCTTCGCCTTCTGACACAGGAAGAGGACATGTTTTGTGTCTTCTTGTCCATTTGAGCATGATGGGCATATGGGTGAAACTTTCATATGTCTATTAGCAAGTGTAACACAGCAAGGGAGTGTTCCATGCAATGTACGCCAAAGGAAAATCTTAACCTTTGCCTAATGTGCCTAATGCACCGAGACAGAGGGAGACTGATCTCGGATCAGATCTTTTCCCACATGCGGCAGCCTATAGCCGGGTGAGAGCCCGACCTTTGGCTCCTTAACCTTTAACTCCAACAAAACAAGCCTGGTCGACATCAACCCACCGGCTCGCCCACACGAACCATCTACATCGGCAATGTTGCCTTCGTTGCCAACGCTCGCGGCAACCTTCGTTTGTGCTTACCACCCATCCAAGGTAGGGCACATGGTAAGACTCAGGTCACAACGGTCTCTGCATCCGGCCTCATTGGCCCCTTCCCCTTCGTACTAGGGAACGTGGGGGCTACATATCAGCTGACGCTTCATCGACAACCCTAGAAAGACGTATGCTTGTCACCATGGTGTGCGACAACTGCCACATCGATCACATGCCACAAGATTGCTTCCTTGAAAAAACGACCTCAGACTGCAACATCGACACCGCGGATCTGCTATCGATGTCAGAAAACGAGGACGCTAACAACGAATCGGCCTCGCCGAAGGAGGACGAGATCAGCGACACCACGACCCCACCGATTGAGGACATATCTCCAAGGAACGGAAGCTGCGACCAACAGAAGGTCTCCTAGAAACTCGAAACCCCTTAGGGAGCAGGAAGCGGGGCCGAAGAATACGTCCCGCAATCGATCTTGTTGCACAAAATGACGTTCTCGGAAGTAGAGGCCGAGTCAGGCGATAGCACGCTACAATCAACCACCATGACAGCAACACCGGGAAAAGGCATGGAACCTCTCAACCAAATCTACCGAGTAGGCAGCTCGCCCACACCGCAATATTTGGAAGACAAGGACCACGAGATCCTTACCCTAGGGGTTGAGCGACATCAACCCGCAAAGCAAGGGCATCAGACAAGCCACCAAAGCAACCTGGTGGCCAATGGCTGGGGGAACGACAAAAGACCCCTAGGGAAACATAGACTAGCAAACCCCCGCACACTGACCCAGAGCATCCAGGAGGCAGTCACACTGGTCGACAGACTGAAGGCCGCACCAACAGACCAGGATATGTTGGGAGGGTCTCGTGTCTTCGGAAACGAAAAAGTGTAACAGCCCAGGACCGAACGCTCCAGAAGATTCCCCTTTATTTCCATTCTCGTATGTGGTTCATTTGGTTGTCGCATTCATCATTGCATCATTCGCATCATCTGCATAGCATCGTCACTCGTTTTCGAAAACTTGCATCCATTCGTAGTTGCCGGTTCTCTCCGTTCGTGTCGTCGACCGTTTCGAAACCAACCACACACGCATGCGCCCGCGACATCGATAAAATATTTTTTATTAAAGTGCGCATAAAATCTTCTCGGATTGGGTCGAAACTTGGCGTGCCGTCTTGTTATATTGTAGGTGGGTTACCTGCCAAATTTCGTCACAATCATAGGTCGTTTGATACCCCAACGGTCAGTCGTAGCAGTGCGGTCATCGGTTTATTCGTCAAACGTTTTCTTGGTGTTTCAAACTCGTGTCACGAGCTCACATATCCCTCTCTCCTTAGTCCACACCCCCTCTACACGTCCCACTACCACCTTGCTAGCCCCGTCCGCTTTCGGGCTATCCGATCGAGATGGAACGGTCCAAAAATGAATGAAAACCCCTAACCTAGCCCCATTTTGCTATAAATAGACCCCTAGGCGTCCAAATCAGGAAACCCTAGCCCTCCTCGGGATCCGCGCCGCTGCCAGCCTCCCACCTCCTCTCTCCTTCAGCCACCACAACCTCCTAGCCGCATAGGGCCCGCCGAGCCCATCTGGAGCCCACCCGAGCCCGGATCCCGCAGCCGTCGCCGCCGCTCGCCTTCCTCCCATAGCCAGGGAGCAGCCTCCCCCCCGCGCGCCGCCGCTTAAAGCCCCTTGGTCGGCCGGCCACCGGAGGTCCGCCGGAGCCTCGTCGAAGAAGGCCAGCCTCGTCGACCCACCGCCATGAGCCCCGCTGCCCTCGTCCCCGATCTGGATCCCAAGCCGCCGCAGCTTCTCCCGTGCTCGACCCTGCCGGAGCCAGCCATCGCCGGCGTGCACCTCATCCAGGCGAGCAGCGCTGCCGATTCCCTCCGTATCCTCTCGATATCTATCTCATCGCAGTGCTCTCTCTCCATGTGACCACCCCTGCAGGAGCTCCTCCATGGCCGCCTCGGATCTCCCTTCCGGAGTCATCCCAGGCCCTCTCGTCGTGGGGAACGGAGCCCCCTGGCCCGGATCTGCCAGTTCCCCTCGCCTCCTCGCCGTTCCGGTCGCCGGAGGCCCGTCATGCCGCCGCCCATGCTCCTTGTGCCGCCATGGTCTCCTGCCTCGTGCGGGCACAAGGGAGGAGACAACGGCGTCGGCCCCGTGGGCCACCGAAGCGCCAAGGCCCAGTGCCCCCGGCTGGCTCGAGCCAAGCCGTCACCGACATGGGCTTGGCCCAATGTGGTGAGCGCCCCTAAATCCCGCTCGAGCGTCGTTTCGCTATCCGTCACCGGTTGCTTCTATTGGGCTAGTTAGGTTCGGCCCGTGAACGTATTTTTTCAGTCTCTGCGAATTTATCTATTATCTAGTGTATAACAGAACTGGAGAAAACCCCCTAGACTTCATGCATTAATAACTTTTCAACCGTGCATCGGATGAGAATAAAATATATATGAAAAGTGCTTAGAATTTCGTGTAGATTCACAATATCCAATTTTCAACCATGTTTAAAAATGTTTAACTTGCTGTTTTCATGTAATTTGCGTAAATGCCATGTTAAAATGATTTATTTCATAACTAATAAACCGTAGCTCCGATGCAAATGTTTTATATATGAAACTTGACTAGAAAAACGTGTAGAATATCATGCCAAGTTTTATTTCCCTGTTTAATAAATATAAAATTGTGTTAGGACAGATCTGGACCAAATTCATAATATGCATGTGGGGGTCATTTCAGAAATACTATATGTTGCTTCTGGCCTCATTTAAAGTGCCTAGGTGATGTAGTTTACTTATGCTTCACCTCTTGCCATGCCTAACAGCATTTAACATTGATGTGTACCTAAATGGGAATGAACTAAGTAATTCAAGCGAGAAGTTTCATCAATATGCAACTCGTTGCATATTGAGCTTCACTTTAATGTGTAGTAGTTCTTTGATGTGATTTGCCATCCCCTGCATAATTAAACCCGACATGCATCATATTTGGTTGCACATCATGTCATGCTTATGTTATGGTGTACCGTGTGTTGATTGTTGTTTTCGGATTGCTTCTTCTCGATATAGTTCCGAAAGCGTTCAGAGAGTGAGGATTTGTTCGTCTACGTCCCGGATCGTCTTCTTCATGGACTCATTTTTCTTCCAAGCGGGATCTCAGGCAAGATGACACATTTCCCTGGATACCACTATTATCATTGCTATGCTAGTTGTCTCGCTTTTATCGTTATATCACGCTACCTACCACTTGTTTGACAAGCCTCCTAACATTGCCATGAAAGCCTCTAACCCCTCCATATCCTAGCAAACCTTTGTTTGGCTATGTTACCGCTTGCTCAGCCCTTCTTATAGCGTTTCTAGCTGCAGGTGCAATTGCTTCCATGTGACAACATGGACATTCTTTTGTTATCACAATATTATTGCTATTTAATTTAACACATATATACTTGGTAAAAGGTGGAAGGCTTGGCCTTTTGCTTGGTGTTCTGTTCCACTCTTGCCGCCCTAGTTACTTGTGAACCGATGTTATGTTCCATAATTGAGCGCTCCTAACATGCTCGGGGTTGTTATGGGGACCCCCTTGATTTTAGTTTCAGCATAAAGCTTGTCTGGCAAGGCCCAACATTGGTATTACATTTTCCTAATAAATAATCAATTCCATAGGGACCCGTCGGCTCCCGCAGATCTTTAATCAACCCCTCGGTCCAACCCGTCAACCGCCGATGGCTACCAGGGGCAACTCTGTGACCGGCCTACCAGAATTTGGACAATCTGTCATGTCTTAAGAACGAGATACGCGGCTCCTATTGGGATCGTCGACATGCCGGGCGGCCTTGCTGGATTTGTTTTACCTTTCTCGAACGTCTTGAGTGAGGAATTCTGATTTTTTCGGGCTATCTCGAGGTGTCGGATTTCCTTTGGAATTGCCTAGGATGATCACGAGATCCATGGTCGAGGTTATTCCCGCGGCGTGTGGTTAATTTGTGATGGATGAGTTGGAGCACCCCTATAGGGTTAAATCTTTCGGAAAGCCATGCCCGCGGTTATGTGGCAAACTTGGAAACTTTGTTTAACACCCGGTCATAGCAAACTTGAAGTAAACTCAAATAAAATACACCAACTGTGTGCGTAACCGTGACTGTCTCTTCTCGTGAGTCCTTATTCGAGAGAACACAATGGGGTTATGTTTGATGTAAGTAGGTGTTCAGGATAATTTAGTGATCATTTCTAGTTCACATCCATTATGCGTAGACCATCATACTTTACTTTCAGCATTCGTAAGTTAGCCACTCAAATATATGCTTAGTCGCTTGCTGCAGCCTCACCACTTAACCGTACCTCACCCATTAAGCTTTAATAGTCTTGATACCGTTGGAAATGAGATTGCTGAGTCCTTGTGGCTTACAAATTACTACAACAACAGTTGCAGGTATAGGTAATGCGATGATTTGACGTGAGCGCAATGCTTGATTTGATTTGGAGTTCTTCTTCTTCTTCTTCTTCTTCTTCTTCTTCTTCTTCATCGATCTTGGATGGGTTCCAAGCGGCAGCCTGGGATAACAAGGATGGATGTCATTTTATGTTTGATTTCATCCGTAGTCGAACCCTGCTCTTTTGTATGATGTTTGAGTATGTTGTTGTATTGATGTGATGTTGATATAGCTTGTGGCGAGTGTAAGCCAATTCCATATACTCATATCTTTTGTAAATGTACTTGTAATGATATCCATTCTTGCAACATGACGAGATGCGCTTCTATCCCTGTCAAGGCCCCCATGCCAAAATAAGGATAGGATCGCATCTTGGACGTGACAAGTTGGTATCAGAGCCTGTACCGACCTAGGAGCCCCCTTGATTGATCGAAGTTGGCCGAGTCGAGTCTAGTGAAAAACTATTTTGAGTCTAGTTATATCGGAGGGTAGGATTCTTTTTACTCCTCTTCTATACTTTGGTGAGGTATTCGACTTAGGAATTTTAATCTACTCCTCTTCTCACTCAATGGGAAACTATATGATGCCAATGTGACGGAGTTCTGTCATGGTGCCTCCTGTCTGACTTGATTTCTTTTGGGGAGTTGAGCTCTAGGGGATTCTTGGCACATCGTTTTCGTTCAGTTTCCTTAGTATCTCAGGACGGAGGATGTTCGAAATTGCTTCAATACTAGTAGTGGCGAGAGGAGTCCGACATCCCCAGTACTGGTGGAGAGAGTTCAGATGTACTACCATTCTTAGTATCGTTGTGTTTTTGAGGGTCCGAGGTAGATGAGTTTTCGAGACCTCTGGTTATGTGTTGATGGATGTGTTACATTGGAGCGTAGTATTATTGTTAGGAGTTGAGTGATGGATTTTGCTCCTTGTATCTGTGGACCCGATTGCATAACCGGAAGATTTTGGGAGTTCTTAGGTGGGAATTCAAGTAGTTACCTAGGCTATCTTCCAACAAATCATGATGTGAGGTTGGGGTTCGACATCTAGTGGATTCGTTTGTTCACGGTCTTCCTTACAGAGGACAGTCTCGATATATGTCATCAGATATGCTTCGTCAAGCCTTGTAGTTCGCTACGCCTAGGGAGCATATTCTAGCATCATTTCAATATGACAATCCAATATATAATCGAGCCCGTGCGAACCTTACCACGAAAATATCAAGCAGAATCTCTGTCATAAATTTGTTCTGGCTTGTTTCGTAAGCCTTATCCTTTGTTTGTTTTTGAATATGGTAATTCGAGTTGCTTCGATGTCTAGTGGTGATTTCATATCTTTTCTAAGTAGTGTTCTCATATTTTACGGGAATGCTATTCCTTTTGGTCAACTGGAGTTGTCATATTAATTCTTTTCATCCGGTGTGCTTGCCTTCAAGATAAATCTATCCTCTTCAATTTTTGCAAGATCAATCCTCATGTTTATTTTCGGAGTTCTTTTCATCCGTCCTAAGTTGTCTTTGTTTTTCCCCACCCTTCTGCCCTTTTTCGTCAATAATTAAATTATCTTCCAAGTGGCTTTCTCTTCATAAATGCTTCCGCTATCATTTCTTCATATCGTATCCAGTGAGTTCTTGTGGAGATTCTCAGGAGTTTCAGTTTCAAGATCTTTCCTCATATTCTTTGTTCTTGTTGTTATTCTTATCCGGTGGATTCAATTCAAGCTCTCGATGTTCATCATATCATTTCTCATTCGTTCAATGATTGCCCATGTTGGAAATTCTTATCCAAGCCTCTCTTGTTTATTGCTCTTTCTATTTTATCTAGAGTGTGAAGATATCTCAAAAGATTCGTGTTTGCATTCAATTCCATTAAAATTATTCGAAGTTCTCACCTCATCAAGTTTTCATTCATACCGGTGCAATCCCCCTTCTAAGCAATTGTTTCAATGGTGGTTTCCTTTTAGTGGGCCCATAACCCATAAGTGTTTCCCCAGGATCTTACCTGGCTCTTCTAAGCTTTCCGGAGAGGTCTTCAAGTTCTTCTAATATGACGTAAGAATGAATTTCATTAGCCATATGCCTTCTCATAGATCGCCTCTAAATCATTTTCATTGTTGGATCAACCTTCTTTATTCATTTATTCCGGAGTATCTTAGTAATTCATGGTGGCATTTCTCGTCATCATTCTCAGCGTCAAAACCCAAGAAGAGTTTCTCTTAAATCTTGGTCCATTCTTGGAGATTCATGGTTTTCAGCTTCATGCTATTTTGTGCAATTGTTTTCGATCATGAGTAATTCCTCCATATCTATCTGGTGCAATTCATAGTTGTTTTCATTTCTCGATCCTCCGAAGGCCATCATTTCAGAAGATTTATTCGTTCTTAGCTTTCAACTTTCATTCTCAAATTCTTCTCAATTGTTGTCTCGTCGTTCGTCTCTCAATTATTCCGGTGCTTCATTCAAGTTTTCTATTAGGTGGATCATGCTCCCTTCGTTCTCATGTTATTCCATTCATTAGTAGTATCCTCTTTAGTTTCCAATTCTTACCGGTGGTTCATTCAAGAGTTCTTCAACTTCATGCTATCTCTCTTCAATCTTTTCAAGAAGAATAAGTTGTGTGCTAAGTACGTTGCTTGTCATCAGTTTAACTTGATGAAGGATAGGCATAACGTAATTCTTATTCTTTTCATCAAGGTGATTTCAATCCTTCTTACAGAGTTGTTCATGATACCAAATTATCTATTCTAGTTGTTCAACTTTTCTTTTCACGACTTCCAATTTTTCTCATAGATTTCTCCGCGAAGCTTCATCTAAAGCATAGCAAGGCCTCAATCTTCTTTTCTACCATCGTCTCATTTCTGGAGGTTCTTCATGGTGGTTTGTTAAGGATGTAATTCTTCTCGAAGTGTTCTTCAAGATTCTTATTGGAGGTGCTCAAGTGTTCTTTATCTTGCATTTCTAAGTTCAATTCCTTCTCCATTGTCTTTTGAGATGGTATTATTAAGTTCTTGGTTATGAGGATTCTTGAAGAAAAATTGTCAAGGATAACATAAGTAAACCCATCATGTCTTCTCGGAGTTATCTTGGGTTGGATTTCACCTAAAGCATTTCCTAAGGATTGTTGCTATCATGTTGTTATAAATGATTCAAGTGTCTCCTCCACCTTTTGGTGAAAGAAGTTTTGCATACCTTGTTGCTCTCAAGCAATCAATTGTTTCTATTGTGGCAGGTTGTCACCTTATAATTTTGAGATGTTTCCCACAAGCCCATAACAAGCTATTCTTTTCGTTGTTGATTTTACATCAACCCCGTTCACCCTATGCTTCTCAAGTTCAATGGTGGTAGATGTTGTTATTTTTCTTCTTCGTTCTTTTCCTTCCAATGATCTAGTTTCTATTCTTTTCTTCCGGAGGCGTTGTCATGTTGCTCTCTTTCAACCATCATCTAGTTTGATTAAGATCATGTTCTTCCCTTGCTTGTCCATTAACCGGAGTGCTGTGAAATCTTTTCATGATCCTTCTGTCTTATGAAGTTTTGATTCTAATCCAACCGAAGTGTGGTGTCTCTCTTTCAATTTATTTCCATAATATCAATTTTTCCTCCCTATACTACTGAAGTGCTGCCGAAATTCCTTTTGAATTCTTGCTTGTTCCTCATGTCGTTCTTTATCTCTTTCCAACCTTCATGTTTCATTGTTTTCACCCATTTGTCGAAGATGCAACTAAGTTTTTCCTTTTGCTATTTATCTTCCCCTTCACATTCTTAGATCTCGGGACGAGATCCTCGTGTAGTGGCGGAGAGTTGTAACAGCCCGGGACCGACGCTCTAGAAGATTCCCCTTGTATTTCCATTCTTGTCCGTGGTTCGTTTGGTTTTCGCATTCATCATTGCATCATTCACATCATCTGCATAACATTATCACTCTTTTTCGAAAACTTGCATCCGTTCGTAGTTGCCAGTTCTCTCTGTTTGTGTCGTCGACCGTTTTGAGACCAACCACACACGCCCGCGCCCGCGGCATCGATAAAATATTTTTTTAAAGTGCGCATAAAATATTCTCGGATTGGGTCGAAACTTGGCATGCGGTCTTGTTATTTTATAGGTGGGCCGCTTGCCAAATGTCATCACAATCAGAGGTCGTTTGATACCCTAACGGTCAGTCATAGCAGTGCGGTCATCGGTTTATTCGTCGGACGTTTTCTCGGTGTTTCAAACTCATGTCACGGGCTCACATCTCCCTCTCTCCCTAGTCCACACCCCCTCTACACGGCCCACTACCACCTTGCTAGCCCCCTTCGCTTCCGGGCCGTCCGATCGAGATCGAACAGTCCAAAAACAGATGAAAACCCCCTAACCTAGCCCCATTTTTGCTATAAATAGACCCGTAGGTGTCCAAATCGGGCAACCCTAGCCATCCTTGGGATCCGCGCCACCGCCAACCTCCCACCTCCTCTCTCCTCCAGCCACCGAAGCCTCCCAGCCGCGCAGGGACCGCCGAGCCCATTTGGAGCCTACCCGGGCCCGGATCCCGCAGCCGTCGCCGCCGCTCGCCTTTCTCCCATAGCCAGGGAGCAGCATCCCCCCGGCGTGCTGCCGCCTCAAGCCCCTTGGTCGGTCGGCCACCGGAGGTCCGCCGGAGCCTCCCGGAGAAGGCCATCCTCTCCGACCCGCCGACCCACCACCACGAACCCCACTGCCCTTGTTCCCGATCTAGATCTCGAGCCGCCACAGCTTCTCCCATGCTGGACCCCGCCGGAGCCAGCCGCCGTCGGCGTGCACCTCATCCAGGCAAGCCCCGCTGCCGATTCCCTCCGTCTCCTCTCGATTTCTCTCTCATCGCAATGCTCTCTCTCCCTGTGACCACCCCTACAGGAGCTCCTCCATGGCCGCCCTGGATCTCCCTTCCGGAGTCGTCCCAGCCCTCTCGTCGTCGGGAACGGAGCCCCCTGGTCCGGATCCGCCAGTTCCCCTCGCCTCCTCACCGTTCCGGTCGTCGGAGGCCCGTCATGCCACCGCACATGCTCCTTGTGCCTCCATGGCCTCCTGCCTCGTGCGGGCACATGGGAGGAGACAACGGCGTCGGCCCTGTGGGCCACCGAAGCGCCATGGCCCAGTGCCCCCGGCTGGCCCGAGCCAAGCCGCCACCGACATGGGCTTGGCCCAATGTGGTCAGTGCCCCTAAATCCCGCTCGAGCGTCGTTTCGCTATCCATCACCGGTTGCTGCTGTTGGGCTAGTTAGGTTCGGCCCGTGAACGTATTTTTTTAAGTCTCTACGAATTTATCTATTATCTAGTGTATAAGAGAATTGTAGAAAACTCCCTAGACTTCATGCATTAATAACTTTTCAACCGTGCATCGGATGAGAATAAAATATATAAGTGCTTAGAATTTTGTGTAGATTCACAATATCCAATTTTCAACCGTGTTTAAAAATGTTTGACTTGCTATTTTCATGTAATTTGCATAAATGCCATGTTAAAATGATTTATTTCATAACTAATAAACCGTAGCTCCGATGCAAATGTTTTATATAAGTAACTTGACTAGAAAAATGTGTAGAATCTCATGCCACACTTTATTTCCATGTTTAGTAAATTTAAAATTGTTTTAGGACAGATCTGGACCAAATTCATAATATGCATGTGGGGTCATTTTGGAAATGCTATATGTTGCTTCCGGCCTCATTTAAAGCGCCTAGGTGGTGTAGTTTACTTATGATTCACCTCTTGCCATGTATAACAACATTTAACATTGATGTGTACCTAAACAAGAATGAACTAAGTAATTCAAGCGTGGAGTTTCGTCAATATGCAACTCATTGCATATTGAGCTTCACTTTAATGTGTAGTAGTTGTTTGATGTGATTTTCCATGCCTTGGATAATTAAACCGGACATGCATCATATTTGGTTGCGCATCATGTCATGCATATGTTATGGTGTACAGTGTGTTGATTGTTGTTTTCGGATTGCTTCTTCTCGATAGATTTCTAAAAGTGTTCGAAGAGTGAGGATTCGTTCGTCTACGTCCTGGATCGTCTTCTTCATGGACTCGTTCTTCTTCCAAGCAGGATCTCAGGCAAGATGACACATTTCCCTGGATACCACTACTATCATTGCTATGCTAGTTGTTCCGCTTTTATCATTATGTCACGCTACCTACCACTTGTTTGACAAGCCTCCCAACATTGCCATGAAAGCCTCTAACCCCTCCACATCCCAGCAAACCTTTGTTTGGCTATGTTACCGCTTGCTCAGCCCTTCTTATAGCGTTTCTAGCTACAGGTGCAATTGCTTCCATGTGACAACATGGACATTCTTTTGTTATCACAATATTATTGCTATTTAATTTAATGCACATATATACAGGGTAAAAGGTGGAAGGCTTGGCCTTTTGCTCGGTGTTTTGTTCCACTCTTGCCGCCCTAGTTACTTGTGAACCGGTGTTATGTTCCATAATTGAGTGCTCCTAACATGCTCGGGGTTGTTATGGGGACCCCCTTGATTTTCGTTTTAGGATAAAGCTTGTCTGGCAAGGCCCAACATTGGTACTACATTTGCCTAATAACTAATAAATTGCATAGGGACCCGCCGGCACCCGCGGATCTTTAATCAACCCCTCGAACCAGTGCTCCTCATGAGTGTTGGTCCAACCCGTCAACCACCCGTGGCTACCAGGGGCAACTCTGTGACTGGACTACCGAAAGTTTGGACAATCTGTCGTGTCCTAAGAACGAGATATGCGGCTCCTATCGGGATCGTCGACACGCTGGGCGGCCTTGCTGGATTTGTTTTACCTTCCTCGAACGTCTTGAGTGAGGAATTCCGATTTTCTTCGGGCTATCTCGAGGTGTCGGATTTCCTTTGGAATTGCCTAGCATGATCATGAGATCCGTGGTCGAGGTTATTCCCACGGTGTGTGGTTAATTTGTGATGGATGAATTGGAGCACCCCTGCAGGGTTAAATCTTTCAGAAAGCCGTGCCCGCGGTTATGTGGCAAACTTGGAAAATTTGTTTAACACCTGGTCATAGAAAAACTTGAAGTAAACTCAAATAAAATACACCAACTGTGTGCGTAATCGTGACCGTCTCTTCTCGTGAGTCCTTATCCGAGAGAGAACACAGTGGGGTTATGTTTGACGTAAGTAGGTGTTCAGGATCATTTAGTGATCATTTCTAGTTCATGTTCGTTATGCGTAGACCACCGTACTTTACTTTCAGTATTCATAAGTTAGCCACTCAAATATATGCTTAGTCGCGTACTACAGCCTCACCACTTAACCATACCTCACCCATTAAGCTTTAGTAGTCTTGATACACTTGGAAATGAGATTGCTGAGTCCTTGTGGCTTACAGATTACTACAACAACAGTTGCAGGTACAGGTAATGCGATGATTTGATGTGAGCGTGATGCTTGATTTGATTTGGAGTTATTCTTCTTCTTCTTCATCATCATCGATCGTGGATGGGTTCCAGGCGAGTGTAAGCCAATTCCATATACTCATCTCTTCTGTAAATGTACTTGTAATGATATCCATTCTTGCAACACAACGAGATTCGCTTCTATCCCTGTCGAGGCCCTCGTGCCAAAATAAGGATATGATCGCATCTTGGGCGTGACAAAAAGCCTGGACGAACTCATCAAAGTTGTGCACAAAACGGCTGCGCTCCAAGACAAGAAGCTAAAGAACACACATGGTACCCCGTTGCCACCCTGCGAGAGGACAACTTCGGAGGAGAAAAACTATGATGACCCACAAGTATAGGGGATCAATCATAGTCCTTTTGATAAGTATAAGAGTGCCGAACCCAACGAGAAGCAGAAGGAAATGATAAGTAGTTTTCAGCCAGGTATTCTTTGCAAGTGCTCTTAGTAGCAATGATAGATAGTTTTGTAGCAAGATACTTCGTAACAAGTGAAAAGTAACAATGGCAACAAGTGTGTAGCAAGATAGCCCAATCCTTTTTATAGCAAAGGACATGCCTGAAAGTACTCTTATATGTAGCAAGCACTCCCGAGGACACATGAGAATTTCTGTCTAGTCATGTTCGTCATGTTTAGTTGATTCCCGTTTGTTACTTTGATAATTTGATATGTGGGTGGACCAATGTTAAGGTGTTCTTATTTGAACAAACAACCCACTTATGATTACCACCTCTCACAAGTATCTGCAACTACGAAAGAAGAATTGAGATAATTCTAACCGTAGCATGAAACGTGTGGATCCAAATCAGCCCCTTACAAAGTAACACACAAACTAAGGTTTAAGCTTCCGTCACTCTAGAAACCCATCATCTACTTATTACTCCACAATGACTTCCCTTAGGACCATTAGATGGTGAAGTGTCATGTAGTCGACGTTCACACAACACCATTAAAGAAAGCAACAACATATATATCACCAAAATATCTATCGAAACTAACTTCACATGATTACTTATAACAAGACTTCTCCCATGTCTTCTGGAACAATAGTAACTACTCACACATCATAAACATGTTCAAGATCAGAGGTGTAATAATGATGATTAAGGATCTGAACATAATATAACCAACAAGCATC
Organism: Hordeum marinum; assembly: GCA_022496015.1. NCBI lineage: Eukaryota > Viridiplantae > Streptophyta > Magnoliopsida > Poales > Poaceae > Hordeum > Hordeum marinum. The sequence continues at coordinate 195,983,119 of CM039677.1, forward strand.
TACTACAAGATGTAATCAACACTACTACTAACCCACACGTACCAATCTGAGGTTTTGAGACAAAGATTGAATACAAGAGATGAAGTAGAGTTTGAGATGAGATGGTGCTGGTGAAGATGTTGATGAAGATTTGTCCTCCCATGAAGGAGGCAACATTGGTAATGACGATGTCGTCGATCTCCCCCTCCCTGAGAGAAGTTTCCCCGACAGAATCAACCGGCCGGAGTGCAAAATGGTATCTTCCCAGGTGTAAGGGCATATTTATACCCTAATAGTTTTGGTGATTGATGATAACACATCTTCTGGTGCTCTAGTTCATAGATGGGCGGTAGTACCGCCCCTACCAACGGTACTACCGCCTGCGTGTGGCTGGTACAGAGGGTAACGGGCAGATTCCCCTACCCACTATATAAGGGGTCTTATTCTCCAAGAAGCCCTACCTCTTATCCTTCCCAAAGCTCAATTGTTGCCCAAAGCTTATTTTAGCCCGATTTCTCTCACTATCCAACAAAACTAGTTGATACTATAGGGTTTGGTTGAGAGGTCCCCGATCTACACTTCCACCAAGAGAAATTTGATTCCCCCCATTAATCCCTTGCGGATCTTGTTACTCTTGGGTGTTTGAGCATGATAGATGGAAGAGGTCACCTCAAAGCCATAGTCCATTGTGGTGAAGCCTCGTGGTGTCACTGGGAGCCTCCAATTCAGTTGTAGAGATTGCCCCAACCTTGTTTGTAAAGGTCGGGCGGCCGCCTTCAAGTGCACCACTAGTGGAATCACGACACCTCGCATTGTGTGAGGGTGTGAGGAGAATACGGTGGCCCTAGTGGCTTCTTGGGGAGTATTGTGCCTCCACACTATTGGGTTCTACCATAGGTGCATCGCATGTGAATTAAAATATTCCTACGCGCAGAACATCGAAGAACATGCTGTGGAGATGGATCACAATTCGTTACCACTAGACGCGCAGTGTCGTGCAACGAAAGTAGAGTTGGGGCAGCGCGTTTGTGTGGTCCGTCTCCTCCTCATCCGATCTCCCTTGAATAGCCATTCTGATCTCCCTCGAACAGCCGGTCGCCGGATCCCACGTACAGGTTCGCCGGAGCGACGCAAGTGCACCGCCTCTAACGGTATCCACGTGTGCAGGAGGAACACCTGTGCGGCGGACTGCTAGATCCGATCACATGGTCGGTGGCGGCGAGTGGAGGTGGCTAGTTGCAACTCATGCAAAGCCCTAATGACGGTGCCGAAGCAATCAACCAGATGGGTGTGCCGTACCTCCACTATATATAAGCATCCGGCGTGGGCTCAACTCTTGGGCCTCGCACGGATCCTAAAGCCCACGTGTTCCTTCCCTTAAGCGCGCGACTCTTTAGGTTCTCGTTCACTTGGTTGCGAGTCAGATCACATCCAACTCAACCAGTCGGTAGTGGCCTCTAGCAAAACGTGTCAACTCCAAGTGTCCGATGAAGCTGGTTAGGTAAACCTGTACTTCACACTTTTGTTCCCTTTGTCACACGATATATGTTGTCGTGCACAAGGAGACATGACCATCCTTGTTGCAGCACGACCTCTTTATCATTCCGATGAATCCGACCAACACTTCGGATTATCTCATAATCCTTATCGCATGGCCATGCTTATTCAGGTTAGATCACTCGAGGGGCCCCGGAGTATATCTCTCCTGGTAGGAGGGGCAAATCCCATCTTGCTCGATCTTGTCTCGCAGCATGGGTTTGGACAAGTCCGAAACCTACCTTTGTAACTACCCAGTCACGGAGTAGCATTTGGTCGGCCCAAAGAAAGTCTGTCACCATCCCGAGTACATGCGCCAGCTCAAGTCTTAGGATATAGAACGTATGTTGTACTAGAGACTCACAAATGACCTATCGCTGCGTCTCATAGTTGGGTCTATCCAACTCATACCTTATCTCGACTCGGATACGACCAGACCTTTTTGAGTCCATATTATCCGGCTAGCATCCAATGCTACATGGTCAGTGTGACCGAACCATCCACCATGTCATATGCTAGTCTGATTAGTTGCGCGTCCACACAACCCTTTCGACTAGGGACCATTTAGGACAGTTATCATACAATGCATAGTCTCACAAACAAGTCATATACTTATTAATACACATTACTGATAATGTCCAAGGACTATCTTTATTCATAAACACATAGGAAATATCATCATACATGATTGCCTCTAGGGCATATCTCCAACAGTCTCCCACTTGCACTAGAGTCAATCAAATAGACATCGAATGCCCATAGCTCTAACATTTCCCTCATGCTTGAGTTGTGGAAGCGACTTAGTCAATGGATCTGAAATATTTGCATTCGTAATAATCTTGCACAAATTGGTATCACCTTTCTATGCGAGCTTTCATATCAAGTGATATTTTTAGTCTATGTGCCTGGTCTTGTGGTGTTGTCTCGGTTCCTTGGCCTGTGCGATGGCACCTGAATTATCGCAATAAAGGTCCAACATTTTTGACCAGCCCGGGAACACACCAACATCTTCCAGGAACTTCCGAATTCAAACACCTTCCTTTGCGGCTTTGCAAGCCACAATGTATTCAGCCTCTGTTGTGGAGTCGGTCATCGTATCTTGCTTGGAACTCGTCCAGCTCCCTGCTCCTTCATTCATGACATACATGAATCCAGTTTGCCATCGACAATCATCCCTATCAGTTCGGAAACCAGCATCAACGTAACCCTTTACGCAGAGCTCCTCCTCACCTCCATAAACTAGGAACATCTCTTTAGTCCTTTTTAGGTACTTCAGGATAGTTTTGACTGCTGCCCAGTGACTCTCACCTGGGTCGGCCTGGTATCTGCTTGTTAAGCTTATTACATAGGCAACATCAAGCCATGTACATAGCTTGGCCTACATGATGGACCCAGTTGCCGAGGCATATGGAATCCTACTCATCTTGTTTCGCTCATCAGAACTCGTAGGACTTTGAGTCTTGCTTAGCCTTATACCATGTGAGACGGGCAAGAACCTTTCTTGGCCTCACTCATGTTGAACCTCTTCAACACTTTGTCTATGTATGTGCTCTGGCTTAAGCCGAGTAGCCTCCTCGATCTATCTCTATAGATCTTGATGCCTAAAATGTACACTGCCTCTCTGTCACGCCCAAGATGCGCGCCTATCCATTTAAGGCACGAGGGCTTCGCAAGGGATAGATGCGCATCTTGCCGTTAGCAAGAATAGTATCATCACAACATACAATACTGAATAAGAAGAGTATAGAAGTTGGATTACACTCGACACATGCTAACTTACAAAGTCACTCAATTCATAACATCAAGTCGAACACAGGGTCTAACTAAGGACGAAATCAAACAATAAAAGAAGTTGCAAATGATACTATCAAGTTATCCCAAAGATCATGACCAGGTCCTCTACTCATCCGGATATATCACATACATCCTGCCTCTTTCCTCGTCATACTCCCACTGGAGCTGGGTAAGATCATCCTGCACGAACTCATCTGAACCTGTACCTAGATTGTTGTAGTAAACTGTGAGCCACAGAGGACTCAGCTATCATGTGCCCAGGTACCGAGACTATTCAAGCTTAAAGGTCGAGAAGGGGTAGTGTTTAGGTTGCAGCAGCACTAAGCATATATGGTGGCTAGCTTATGCAACATGAAATAAATATGAGTGGCCTACGAAGAACAATCGAATCTAGTATGATCTCTATGAGATCCTGAACACTTACGTCAATCATAACCCCACTGTGTTCTCTCTCGGTTCGTGTTCATGAGCAGAGATGATCACGGTTACTCACACTGTTGGTGTATTTTAATTAGAGTTTACTTTAAGTTTGCTATAACCGGGTGTTAAAAAAACATCTAAGTTGCCACATAACAGCGGGCACGGCTTTCCGAAAGATTTAACCCTGTAGGGGTGCTCCAACCAATCCATTACAAAATTAACCACACTCCGTGGGAATGCCTCGACCACGGATCTCGTGATCTTCATAGGTAATTCCAAAGGAATTCCAACACCTCGAGTAAACCCGAAGAAAGTCAGACTGCACACGCAAGACACTTGATAAAGGTAAAACAAAGCTAGCAAGACCTCCCGGTGTGTCGACGAACCCAATAAGAGCTGCGTATCTCATTCTCAGGACACGACGGATGAGCGATGGTTACCACGCCAATCACCGAGTTGCCCCGGGTGGCGTTAATAAGATGCTCTAGGTTGGACCAACACTCATGTAGAGCACTGGCCCAGGGGTTGATTAAATTATCCACGGGTTTGCAAGACCCTATGCAATTTTGTTAAGTAGTTAAGAAAATGTAGTACCAATGTTGGGTCTTGCCAGACAAGTTTTAATCTCAACCGAATGAACAAGGGAGTCCCCATAACGACCCCGAGCATGATAGGAGCACAAGTATGGAAAACATAACACCGGTAACAAGGAACTAATGGCGATAATAGCGGAACAAATCACTTAGCAAAAGGCCAAGCCTTCCACCAATACCAAGATATATATGCGCATTAAATTAAATAACAGAATATTGTGATATCCAATCCATCTTATCACATGGAACTACCTGCCCCTGCAACTAAAATGCTATAAGAGGGGCTGAGCAGCGGTAACTTAGCCAATCAAAGGTTTGCTAGGATGTGGAGGTTAGAGGCTGTATGGCATCATGGGGGCTGATATCAAGTGGTAGGTAGTGCAATTGTAACGATAAGAGCGAGAAACTAGCAAGCAAAAATAGTATCGGGATCTGGGTATGATCATCTTGCATGTTGGTTCTTCAGCGAAACAAGTAGCGGGATCCTCGTAGTGGTACTCTCCTGGGTCCTCGTACTCAGTATCAACACTCGCGTATACCAAAGAGAAACAGCAACAATAAACATCCAACCAAGGTGCAATGCACAATCAAAATGATGCATGACCATTTATGAAGAGTTCTAACATGGCAATCCAAAACTAGTCATGTTTCACGTGCAAAGTTGTTATTAATGAATCTGGACAGAACCTCATGTTAAGTTATTTAGACATGAATGAACATGAAAATATGGATGCATCATGAAAAATTGATAGAAATGCATATAAAGATTGCAAGAAACGGAGTTACGGTTCTCACGATATGCTCACGACAAGGTACGGAGGCAATATCACAAGATCACCAAGCCATGGGCTGATTCCTGGCATTACAAGGCATCCAATGGATAGGTTATGAAAAATCAATCACAATAGACTCAAGAATATATCAAAGTATAGCTCCCGCAATCTACAAAACAATAAAACACCAAATCTGCCACAAAACAGCAACATAGCAACTTCTACAGCTCACCTCTAGAGCTACAGGAATCCTAAAGCCACAAACAAGACATGGACAGAATCTACTCAACACACACAACAATTCATCCAATTACACCACCAGAAAATGAGCCACACATCAATAACCAAGAAGCAAACAAGTTGGCATGATGAATCAGTTTTCCAGGGACTTAGTGAAAATTGCAGTTTTCTGGAATCTGTGATTATAAAGTAGCAAGTTGACAGCAGTATCTACATATGCTAAAAAGCTCCTATTGACATGAAAATTAACAGGATGGTATAAGACAATAACTACTACAAATAAGTATCATTGAGCATGCCCAAATTCCAAACACATCACTATCTACAACCAACTCTACATGGCAAAACAATAACAACAGTTCTCCTAGACTTGTCATTCTTAAGCAGCTGGACACAAACATAAAGTTGCTCTCCAAAGAGCATGGTTCCAACTTATCTGGTGACTTATCACAAATAACAAAAATACTAGGGCATTCCCAACAACTTTAACTAGCAATGTCATGTTGGCAAGAACTTAAAACCATGCATAGATTAGTTCACAAGTAAAAGACAAAAGGGCATCACAGCATAAAAATGCATTTTTATCAAGTTGCCCAAAGTCAAATATGACTTCACAGGTGCATTCATGGGTAGATTCTACCCCAAAATCATTACTCATACCCATATGCTTGCATGGAACAAGAGGGGGAAAAGGGGGGTCGAAATAATTACCACCATGGCATGGATGACCTATGTCACTTGCCCACACTTATGTAAGAGGCCAAAAATGGCATGCCCTCTATTGGACACTTGATGGAAAAGGTAAAGAGGCATGAATAAGGTACTTAGGCATAGCATAGCATCAAGAACAAGAAAAGAAAACAAGCTAGGAGAGATATACATGCACATATACACATGAGAGCTCTCACATACACATAGATCTACACATGCACAAGGTCTAGCATCCACTCCTTACTCATCTACACTAAACATGGCAGCAACATGCAAGAAGAAGAACCCCACACACCTATACATGCATAACTACACATGGCCATCTACTCACAAGCACATGTGTGTGTAGGTATAACATACACACACCTCTCACTATACCTACACACACAAGCACACCACACTCAAGCATGTGTGTATATAGGCACACATGCACTTTCATACATGTATGCCCACATACACATATACACACCTACACACTACGCTCACTCAGACACACATATGTGTGTATGCAAGAAGCACACACACATAACCTACACTACACATATACCCACAAGAACACACACATGTATGGGTGTGCAAGGAGCACACACACACATGTGCCATGCATGGTGCACCACACACCCAAATGCACACACATACACTCACAAGGCAAAACCACACACACACACTCACACACATATATGCATACATGTGTGTATGTACCATTTGGTACAAACACACACCACCATACACAAATGCATATGCACTCACTCACATGACAAGAAAACAACACACACATGTTGGAAAAGCACACACACATACAAATGCCAACACATGCATATGTGCATACACACATATGGACTACTCCCCCTACACACATATGAGAATAAAAGATATACTACACACACACACTCATACATGTGCACACACATAAAAATAAGCAAGAGAGAAAGAAAAACAAAAGAAAGAAAAAGAAAACGCACAAAAAAAGAAAGAGGAGGGTTCGCGGGTCGAACCCCGGACCTCCTGGTCACCGGACGAGCCGGCCACCACTACGCTACGGTGCAGACACTTAACATAGGAAGGGGCCTACTTCAGTAATATACACACAGGAGCACGGATCTGACGAAACTGAAAAACTAAACAGAGCAATGGCGACCGCAGTTCTCCGGCGAGCACACGACGGCTATAGGGCGTCTCCGGCGGAGGGAAGATGCTACGGGGGCTGCACGATGCAAGGGGAACCCATTCCCTGGTTTGTCTCGCGACGAGGGGGACTGCGGCGAGCTCAAGCGAGAGCATTTCTGGCTAGCGTCGAGGAGCATCACGACACGACTTACACTATACAGCGAGGAGAGGGGGGACAACGGCGACGGGCGGCTCATCGAGGGCTTCTCGGAGATGTGGGGGCTCGAGCGATGGCGACGAAGGGGAAGGAGCGGCTCGGGAACGCGGCGGCGACGGAGGGGAAGAGGACCGACTACGCCCCGGCGGCGAGGAGGAAGAAGAAGGCCTCCTGGGTGCTCCCAGCACCAGGAACAGGACGTGGATGGCTCCGTCTCTCCGTGAACCATCTTGAAGGCGGCGAGGCTACACCAGAGGGACACTGGCGACGAGCCCATCGACCCCTGCCTCACTCTGAACCTACCTCTTTCTATGAACCAGAAAAGAAGAAGAAGAACACAGGAAGAAGGAGGAGTAGGGAGAAGGGGAAAGCGGCGGCGGCGAAGGGAGACGAGAGGAGGGATGGAACCCTAGGTATCCGCGCTCTATTTGAAGGGGCCCTCGACGTCTGAGATGCTAACGACGACGGCGACGGCGCTCGCGCTCACGCACTCTGCTCCCTCACCCTCTCTGCTAGCTGACGGAGGAAAGGGAACGGGGCAAGTGGCCATTGTGCCAGCTGGGTTGGGCCGCGGCCCACTGTCCTCTCTCACACACACTCTAAAAACCAGAGAAATAAAAGGGGGTTTTACATTTAATAAAAACCAGCCACAACAAAATAATACCCAGAGCAAATTAAAAGGGTTTTGAGCAAAACAAAATAACTTTGAGTAGGAAATAATGTGCACCTTTTATTAAAATTATTAAGTTGAATTATAAAACAAGTAATTTATTTAATATTTAAAATGACAACTCCTGTTAATTTAAAACACAATCCCAACAAACCCCAAACAGTAATTCCCACATACTCACATTTCATAAAACACTTGGGGCCACCTCATGAACATTTTCAAACAATTTTAACACAACTTAAAAAATCTGATGATAATAATAATAGAGAGAAAAAGGGTTTTGGAGGGGATGTTGCAAAGGGAGAAGAGAGGGAAAATAATAGGTTGCACCAATGGATCCAACCACTCACAAACATTTCACACCTCACAATACAATCATACACCACCACCACATCACAGCAAGGCAATGAGCACACATGCACATAAAAATGAAATGAGAATGATGCATGATGATGCATGAATGCAAACACGTGAATGGCAAGGAGCAAACATACATCTCATAGCTCATGACACATGGTTCATACATGGGGTTACATGCCAAATAAGATAGGGACATCACTTGGGATGTCACAACTCTCCCACACTACAAGAGGATCTCGACCCGAGATCTAGGAACGAAAGAAGTCCGGAAATTCGGAACGGAGAAGGTCCTCGCATTCCCAAGTAGCTTCTTTGTCGGAATGATGAGACCACTTCACCTTGAGGAACTTGATAGACTTGTTGCGAGTCTTACGCTCAGTTTCTTCAAGAATAGCAACTGGATGCTCACGATAAGAGAGATCTTCTTGAAGATCGATGTCTTGGAGGTCAATGGTCCGCTCAGGAGTCTTGAAACATTTCCGGAGCTGAGAAACATGGAAGACATCGTGCACATTTGCGAAATTTGGAGGAAGCTCTAGTTGATATGCAAGACCACCTCTCTTGCCAACAACTTTGAAAGGACCAACAAAACGAGGAGCTAGCTTCCCTTTTATTCAAAACCGCTGAGTGCCCTTCATGGGAGAGACTATGAGATAGACTAGATCACCCACTTGGAAAGAAATATCCCGATGTTTATTATCGTAATAACTCTTCTGTCGGGACTGAGCTGCTTTGAGGTTCTCACGAATGACATGGCACATTTCTTCTGCTTTCGTGATCATGTCATTGCCCAATATCTGACGCTCACAGGTTTCAGACCAGTTAAGCGGGGTATGACACTTTCTACCGTATAGAATCTCGAAAGGGGCCTTGCCTGAGCTTGCTTGAAAGCTATTGTTGTATGAGAATTCAGCATAAGGAAGGCAGTCTTCCCACTTCATGCCGAACGACATCACATAGGCTCTGAGCATATCTTCAAGGATTTGATTGACTCTCTCAACTTGACCACTTGTCTGCGGATGGAACGCAGTGCTGAAACGGATCTTTGTGCCCATAGCAGTCTGGAATGACTCCCCAAACTTGGAAGTAAAGAGACTTCCACGGTCAGAAGAGATGAGCTGAGGAATACCATGCAAAGACACTATCCTTGACGTATACAACTCTGCAAGCTGAGCTGCCGAGATAGATTCTTTGACTGGCAGGAAATTAGCAACTTTCGACAGCTTGTCGATAACCACAAATATGGCATCGTTGCCTCTCTTGGACTGGGAACCCAATTATGAAATCCATCTCCACATGATCGAATTTCCATTCTGGGATAGGCAAAGGCTGAAGAAGACCTGCTGGACGTTGATGTTCCGCCTTCACTCTGCGACAACCATCACACTCATTCACGAACTGAGCAATTTCACGTTTCATGCGAGTCCACCAGAAGGTTTGCTTGAGATCCTGATACATCTTTGAACTGCCTGTATGAATGGATAGTAGAGAATTATGTGCTTCGTCCATGATAACCTTTCTAAGATAACCTTTTGGAACCACAAGACGGTCCTCAAGAACAAGGTATCCTTGTCATCAACACAAAAGCACTTATACTTCGGAATGCTCTTGGCCACACCTTTCTTCACTTTCTTCACCATAGCGTCAAGAAGCTGCGCTTGGCGAACCTGATCTTCCAGAGTCGGAGAGACTTGGAGATTGGCAAGAAATCCTTGCGGAATCATCTGAAGGTTGAGCTTACGGAATGCTTCGCAAAGCTCGGGTTGAAGAGGCTTCAGAATGAGACTATTGCAGTACGCCTTATGGCTGAGCGTGTTTGCAATGGCATTTGCTTTCCCTGGAGTATACTCAATGCTTGGATTGAAGTCTTCAAGCATTTCCACCCAACGAGATTGCCGAAGATTGAGATTGGGTTGAGTGAAAATGTACTTCAAGCTCTTGTGTTCGGTGTACACCTCAACTGGTCTACCCAACAACAAATGCCTCCAAGTCATTAGAGCATGCACAACTGCCGCCAACTCAAGATCATGAGTGGGGTAGTTCTTCTCGGCAGGCTTCAACTGACGCGAGGTATAAGCAACAATCTTCTTGTCTTGCATGAGAACACCACCAAGACCTTGGAGAGAAGCATCACAGAAAACTTGGAAAGGCTTGGACTGCTCAAGAGGAACAAGAACTGGAGCTGAAGTCAGTCTCTACTTGAGTGTATTGAACGCCACATCACACTCAGGAACCAAACATACTTGACGCTCTTCTGGAGGAGATTGGACAGAGGCTTACCAATTTGAGAGAAGTTCTCCACGATTCTTCTGCAATAACTAGCAAGCCCGAGGAAGCTCCGAAGCTGCTTCACATTCTAAGGAGGCTCCCACTTCAAGATTGCCTCAACTTTCTCATGGTGCACTTTAATTCCCTCGACAGAGATGACATGCCCGAGGTACACCACTTCATTGAGCCAGAACTCACACTTGGAAAACATGGCATAGAACCGATGTTCCATTAACTTGTCAAGCACAAGGCGAAGATGCACTGCATGCTCTTCTTCTGTCTCCGAGAGCACAAGGATATCATCCAGATAGACCAAGACGAACTCATTCTTGAAAGGAGAGAAGATGAAATTCATCATTCTTGAGAAGGTTGGAGGAGCATTCGCAAGACCAAATGACATAACGGTGTACTCATAAGAGCCAAAACTCGTCCTGAAAGCGGTCTTGGGAGTGTCTTCTTCGCGAATGCGAATCTGATGATAACCCATGCAAAGATCAAGCTTCGAGAAAACCTTGGCACCTTTCAGTTGCTCAAACAACTCATTGATGTTGGGAAGTGGGTACTTGTTTCTGATTGTCTTCTTGTTCAATGGCCGGTAGTCCACACAAAGACGATCCGTGCCATCTTTCTTCTTGACAAACAAAACACCACAACCCCATGGAGATGAACTTGGCCTGATAAGCTCTAGATGTTCTTGCTCATCTAGCTGCTTCTTCAACTCTTTCAGCTCTTCGGGGCCAAGTTTATACGGGCGCTTGCAGACCGGTTCAGTTCCGGGCTCGAGATCAATCACGAACTCAACTCGCCGGTGCGGAGGCATTCCTGGCAATTCTTCTGGAAAGACATCTTCATACTCACAAACCACCGGAATTTGAGAAATCGCCGAGATTTCACCCGTCTCATTAAGAGCAAAGAGACGGATTGTTTCATCGCAAGCCGCGGAAATAATCACATCTTCTGAAGGATGAGTCAGCTTGACTTCTTTTGCTTTGCAATCAATATGAGCCTTATTCATAGCCAAGAAGTCCATGCCCAAAATGAGATCAATATCAGAATTCCCGAGAACAATTGGAGAAGCCAAAAAAATAATAATTCCCCATCTTGATAGAAGCATTTGGAACGATCATATGCGAACTCATGCGCATTCCCGGAGAAACTACACGAAACGGACTAGCTAAATGCTCCACAGAAAACTCATGCATAGCGACAAAAGGCTTGGTTATGAATGAATGCGATGCACCAGAATCAAACAAAACTTTTACAGGAAAATCATTAACTAAGAGATTACCCATGATCACATCATTGGCCTGCTCTGCTTCAGCTGCATTCACCATATTCACTCTTGCAGTCTTGGGGTTATGCTTCACCATCGCATTGCCTGGAGGCTTGATAGGAGGAGGAGGTGGAAGACGCCGCTTGTTGCACTTGTTTGCATAGTGGCCCTTCTGACCACACTTGTGACAAGTCACCTCAGAAAGCGGACGGACATTGCCTGGAGGAGGAACAAGAACAGCCTTGGACGCCTGGGTCTTCTATTGGAACCCTGGGTTGGGTGGGTGGGAAGAACCACGACCACCGAACTGCTTCTGCTGCTGAGGAGGACGAAACAGAAGAGGGTTTGGTGCCCAATACTTCTGCTACTTTGGAACCATCTGAGAGCCAGAAGAAGAAGAATATGAATCCCTTGAACGCTTCTTAGAGTTCTCCAACTTAAGCTGAGCTGCTTCAATCTTCAAAGCCATGTTATAGAACTGATCAAACTCACGAGGCTCTTGAAGAACTAGGCCTGGCAGAAGCTCATCCTTGAGACCACCTCTGAACTGATAGATCATAACTTTATCATCTGGAACATCTTGCTTGACATAACGAGCTAGATTCTGGAACTCGACGTTGTACTGGTAGACTGACTTACTTCCCTGCTTCAGGTGCCTGAACTTCTCACGCATCTCCTCGACAAAGCTTGTCGAAATGTAATGAGCCCTGAAGTCATGACAGAAATCGTCCCAAGTAACAACACGATCACCCCTGGAATCCTTGTACTGTTGCCACCAATCAGCTGCTTGACCCTTTAGCTAGAACGATGCAAATCTGACAAAGTCCTCTTGCCTGACATTGCTGCACTCAAAATGCTTACTCATATCACGAAGCCAATCATCAACATCTAGAGTCTGCTCACAACAGGTGAAAGTCTTGGGCTGGTTGGCAAGGAACTGATTGAGAGTCACAAACTGCAGTTGATTATGAAAATTGCCTTGAAAATCTTGCTGACCCTGCTCCCTTTCTTCCAACAGCCTGAGCAACATCTAGGTGTTTGCATTGGTCGTGGCCATCACAGCTTGCCAAGCTTCTGGAGGAGGAGGCGGAGGAGGCGGTGGCGGGGGTGGCGGTGGAACATCAGTCTGCTCCTCACCATGACCTGGATTGTTGCGAGTTGGTGGAGCCATCCTGAAGATGGACAAAACGCATCGGCACCTCATTGATAAGATGAATCATAAGCTGAATCAAATGCTTGAAGAATTGAACAATTAACAACATAGCCTTCCTACTAAAAAATTTAGTAAGAACGCTTCTTCGGACCATGATAACATCATGAGACATAATAGGCCACTTGCAATAACACAAAAGTATTGATATAAGCGCTCGGAACAGTTGTACAAGCCCAATACACCTGGAGAAGATGATCCTAGATGACTACAGATTTCCCACCTATGAACTTCCGAAAACTTTCTTGTTTATGTGATTCGGGTTAAGGAATCAGGAACCTGCCCTAGGCAATCAGCTGCAACTGCATCCGCAACCTTCCACACCATAATTCAAGAAATTCCGCAAACTGGTCTAATCTCGAATCCTCGAACTCACAACGATACTAAACCATGGTGGTACCCCGGACGCCTCCCCAGTACTGGGTGACTCCGACCTTATCTCACCATGATAAGTATTGAAGTAATTTCGAACATTCTCCGTCCTGAGATATCAAGGAAGCTGAATGATAACGATGTGCCAACATTCCCTGGAGCTCGACTCCCCGGAAGAAATCAAGTCAGACAGGAGGCACCAAGACAGAACCCTGTCACATCGGCATCATATAGACTCCAAAATACCCGCGTGATCCTAATTTTTTTTGAGCGAGAAGAGGAGTAGAAACAAAATTCCTAAGTCGAAAACCTCACCAGAGCATAGAAGAGGAGTAAAAAGAATCCTACTCTCCGATATAACTAGACTCAAAATAGTTTTCACTAGACACGACTCGGCCAAGTTCGAACAAGCAAAGGCTCCTATGGTCGTATGGCTCTGAATACCAACTTGTCATGCCCAAGATGCGCGCCTATCCGTTTAAGGCACGAAGGCCTCGCAAGGGATAGATGCGCATCTTGCCGTTAGCAAGAATAGTATAATCACAACATACAATACTGAATGAGAAGAGTATACAAGTTGCCTTACACTCGCAAAATGCTAACTTACAAAGTCACTCAATTCATAACATCAAGTTGAACACAACGTCCGACTACGGATGAAATCAAACGATAAAAGAAGTTGCAAATGATACTATCAAGCTATCCCAAAAATCACGACTAGGTCCTCTACTCATCCGGATATGTCACATACATCCTGCCTCTTTCCTCATCATCCTGCACGAACTCATCTGAACCTGTACCTGGATTGTTGTAGTAAACCGTGAGCCACAGAGGACTCAACTATCATGTGCTCGGGTACCGAGAATATTCAAGCTTAAAGGTTGGGAAGGGGTAGTGTTTAGGTTGCAGCAACACTAAGCATATATGGTGGCTAGCTTACGCAACATGAAATAAATATGAGTGGCCTACGAAGAACGATCGAATCTAGTATGATCTCTATGAGATCCTAAACACTTACTTACGTCAATCATAACCCCACCGTGTTCTCTCTCGGTTCGTGTTCACGAGCAGAGACGATCACGGTTACTCACACTGTTGGTGTATTTTAATTAGAGTTTACTTCAAGTTTGCTATAACCGGGTGTTAAACAAATATCCAAGTTGCCACATAACCGAGGGCACGGCTTTCCGAAAGATTTAACCCTGTAGGGGTGCTCCGACTAATCCATTACAAAATTAACCACACTCCATGGGAATGCCTCGACACGGATCTCATGGTCTTCATAGGTAATTCCAAAGGAATTCCAACACCTCGAGTAAACTCGAAGAAAGTCAGACTCCACATGCAAGACACTTGATAAAGGTAAAACAAAGCCAGCAAGACCTCCCGGCGTGTCGACGAACCCGATAAGAGCCGCGTATCTCATTCTCAAGACACAACGGATGAGCGATGGTTACCACTCCAATCACCGAGTTGCCCCGGGCGGCGTTAATAAGCTGCTCTGGGTTGGACCAACACTCATGCAGAGCACTGGCCCGGGGGTTGATTAAATTATCCACGGGTTTGCAAGACCCTATGCAATTTGGTTAAGTAGTTAAGCAAATTTAGTACCAATGTTGGGTCTTGCCAGACAAGTTTTAATCTCAACCGAATGAACAAGGGGGTCCCTATAACAACCCCGAGCATGTTAGGAGCGCAAGTATGGAAAACATAACACCGGTAACAAGGAACTAATGACGGTAATAGCGGAACAAATCACTTAGCAAAAGGCCAAGCCTTCCACCAATACCAAGATATATATGTGCATTAAATTAAATAACAGAATATTGTGATATCCAATCCATGTTATCACATGGAACAACCTGCACCTGCAACTAAAATGCTATAAGAGGGGCTGAGCAGCGGTAACTTAGCCAATCAAAGGTTTTCTAGGATGTGGAGGTTAGAGGCTGTCATGGCATCATGGGGGCTGATATCAAGTGGTAGGTAGCGCAATTTTAATGATAAGAGCGAGAAACTAGCAAGCAAAAATAGTATCGGGATCCGGGTACGATCATCTTGCCTGTTGGTTCTTTAGCGAAACAAGTAGCGGGATCCTCGTAGTGGTACTCTCCTGGGTCCTCATACTCAGTATCAACACTCGCGTCTACCCAAGAGAAACAACAACAATAAACATCCAACCAAGGTGCAATGCACAATCAAAATGATGCATGACCATTTATGAAGAGTTCTAACATGACAATCCAAAACTAGTCATGTTTCACGTGCAAAGTTGTTATTAATGAATATGGAAAGAACCTCATGTTAAGTTATTTAGACATGCATGAACATGTCAAATATGGATGCATCATGCAAAATTGATAGAAATGCATATAAAGATCGCAAGAAACGGAGTTACGGTTCTCACGATACGCTCACGACAAGGTACGGAGGCAATATCACAAGATCACCAAGCCATGGGCTGATTCTTGGCATTCCAGGGAAGCCAATGGATAGGTGATGAAAAATAAATCACAATAGACTCAAGAATCAATCAAATCCATTGAGTATAGCTCCTGCAATCTACAAAACAATAAAACACCAAATCTGCCACAAAACAGCAACATAGCAACTTCTACAGCTCACCTCTGGAACTACAGGAAGCCTACAACCACAAACAAGACATGGACAAAATCTACTCAACACACACAACAATTCATCCAATTACGCCACCAGCAAAGGAGCCACACATCACTAAGCAAGAAGCAAACAAGTTGGCATGCTAAATCAGTTTTCCAGGGACTGAAAATTACAGTTTTTTGGAATCTGTGATTATAAAGTAGCAAGTTGACAGCAGTAGCTACATATGCTAGAAAGATCCTATTGACATGGAAATTAACAGGATGGTAGAAGACAATAACTAATACAAATAACTAGCATTGAGCATGCCCAAATTCCAAACACATCACTATCTACAACCAACTCTACATGGCAAAACAATAACAGCAGTTCTCCCAGACTTGAGTCATTTTTAAGCAGCTGGATAGAAACATAAAGTTGCTCTCCAAACAGCATGGTTACCTCTTATCTGGTGACTTATTACAAATAACAAAAATACTAGGGCATTACCAACAACTTTAACTAGCAACCTCATGTTGGCAAGAACTTAAAACCATGCATAGATTAATTCACAAGTAAAAGACAAAAGGGCATCACAACATAAAAATGCAGTTTTATCATGTTGCCCCAAAGTCAAATCTGACTTCACAGGTGCATTCATGGATATATTCTACCCCAAAATCATTACTCATACCCATATGCTTGCATGGAACAAGAGGGGGAAAAGGGGGGTCGAAATAATCACCACCATGGCATGGATGACCTATGTCACTTGCCCACACTTATGTAAGAGGCCAAAAATGGCATGCCCTCTATTGTACACTTGATGGAAAAGGTAAATAGTCATGAATAAGGTACTTAGGCATAGCATAGCATCAAGAACAAGAAAAGAAAACAAGCTAGGAGAGATATACATGCACATATACACATGAGAGCTCTCACATACACATAGATCTACACATGCACAAGGTCTAGCATCCACTCCTTACTCATCTACACTAAACATGGCAGCAACATGCAAGAAGAAGAACCCCACGCACCTATACATGCATAACTACACATGGCCATCTACTCACAAGCACATGTGTGTGTATGTATAACATACACACACCTCTCACTATACCTACACACACAAGCACACCACACTCAAGCATGTGTGTATATAGGCACACATGCACTTTCATACATGTATGCCCACATACACATATACACACCTACACACTACACTCACTCACACACACATATGTGTGTATGCAAGAAGCACACACACATAACCTACACTACACATACACCCACAAGAACACACACATGTATGGGTGTGCAAGGAGCACACACACACATGTGCCATGCATGGTGCACCACACACCCACATGCACACACATACACTCACATGGAAAAACCACACACACACACACACTCACATACATATATGCATACATGTGTGTATGTACCATTTGGTACAAACACACACCACCATACACAAATGCATATGCACTCACTCACATGACAAGAAAACAACACACACACATGTTGGAAATGCACACACATATACAAATGCGAACACATGCATATGTGCATACACACATATGCACTACACCCCCTCCACACATATGAGAATAAAAGATATACCACACACACACTCATACATGTGCACACACATACAAATAAGCAAGAGAGAAAGAAAAACAAAAGAAAGAAAAAGAAGACACACAAAAAAAGAAAGAGGAGGGTTCGGGGGTCGAACCCCGGACCTCTTGGTCACCGCACGAGCCGGCCACCACTACGCTACAATGCTGGCACTTAACAGAGGAAGGGGCCTACTGCACTAATATACACACAGGAGCATGGATCTGACGAAACTGAAAAACTAAACAGAGCAACGGCGACCGTGGTTCTCCGGCGAGCACACGACGGCTACAGGGCGTCTCCGGCGGAGGGAAGATGCTGCGGGGGCTGCGCGATGCAAGGGGAACCCATTCCCCGGTTCGTCTCACGACGAGGGGGACTGCGACGAGCTCAAGCAAGAACTTTTTCGGACGGCGGCGAGGAGCATCACGACGCGACATACACTATACAATGAGGAGAGGGGGGACAACGGCGACGGGCGGCTCACCGAGGGCTTCTCGGAGATGCGGGGCTCGAGCGATGGCGACGAAGGGGAAGGAGCGGCTCGGGGATGCGGCGGCGATGGAGGGGAAGAAGACCGATTACGCCCTGGCGGCGAGGAGGAAGAAGAAGGCCTCCTGGGTGCTCCTAGCACCGGGAACGGGACACGGACAACTCCGGCTCTCCACGAACCATCTTGAAGGCGGCGGGGCTACACCGGAGGGACACCAGCGACGAGCCCATCGACCCCTGCCTCACTCTGAACCTACCTCTTTCTCTTAACCCGAAAAGACGAAGATGAACAGAGGAAGAAGAAGGAGAAGGGAGAAGGGGAAAGAGGCGGCGGCATAGGGATACGAGAGGAGGGATGGAACCCTAGGGATCCGCGCTCTATTTGAAGGGGGCCTCGACGTCTGAGCTGCTAACGGCGACGGCGACGGCGCTCACGCTCATGCACTCTGCTCCCTCACCCTCTCTGCTAACTGACGGAGGAAAGGGAACGAGGCAGGTGGCCATTGTGCCAGCTGGGCTGGGCCGCGGCCCACTGTCCTCTCACACACACACTCTAAAAACCAAAGAAATAAAAGGGGTTTTACATTTAATAAAAACCAGCCACAACAAAATAATACCCAGAGCAAATTAAAAGGGTTTTGAGCAAAACAAAATAACTTTGAGTAGGAAATAATGTGCACCTTTTATTAAAATTATTAAGTTGAATTATAAAACAAGTAATTTATTTAATATTTAAAATGACAGCTCCTGTTAATTTAAAACACAATTCCAACAAACCCCAAACAGTAATTCCCACATACTCACATTTCATAAAACACTTGGGGCCACCTCATGAACATTTTCAAACAATTTTAACACAACTTAAAAAATCTGATGATAATAATAATAGAGAGAAAAAGGGTTTTGGAGGGGATGTTGCAAAGGGAGAAGAGAGGGAAAAGAATCGGTTGCACCCATGGATCCAACCACTCACAAACATTTCACACCTCACAATACAATCATACACCACCACCACATCACAGCAAGGCAATGAAGCACACATGCACATAGAAATGAAATGAGAATGATGCATGATGATGCATGAATGCAAACACATGAATGTCAAGGAGAAAACATACATCTCATAGCTCATTTCACAAGGTTCATACATGGGGTTACATGCCAAATAAGGTAGGGACATCACTTGGGATGTCACACTCTCCAAGGTCTTTCATCGGAAACTTACCATTCAATGATTCCTTGACTGAGTTCAGCATTGAAACATCATTTCCGATCAGCAGTATGTCATCCACATACAAGATCAAAAATACTACCGAGCTCCCACTAGACTTCTTGTATAAACAATAGTCCTCTTCGTTCTTGATAAAACCAAGGTCAACGATGACTTTGTCAAAACGAATGTTCCAACTCTGAGCTGCTTGCCTCAATCCATAAATGGATCTCTTGAGCTTGCATATTTTACCAACGTTAGTTGGATCGACAAAATCTTCGGGTTGTATCATGTATACATCCTCTTTTAAATTTCCATGAAGGAAAGCCGTTTTGACATCCATCTGCCATATCTCATAATCGAAATATGCAACTATAGCTAGTATGATCCTCACCGACTTTAGCATCGCTACCAGCGAGTAGGTCTCGTCGTAGTCAATTCCTTGAACTTGTCCATAACCTTTAGCAACAAGCCGAGCTTTGTGGATCTGAACGTTTCCAATCACATCGGTTTTCTTCTTAAAGACCCATTTGCAACCAATGGCGATTACGCTAGGCGGCGGATTAACCAAGTCCCAGACTTGATTGTCATCCATGGACTTTAACTTAGATCTCATGGCCTCCAACCATGCCTCAGAATCTGGGCTTAACATGGCTTCCGCATACGTGGCCGGCTCGTCACTTTCTAGCAACAATACATTGCGCACTCTGCGCAATCTTTTCGACCTCCGTGGCTCCGGTGCCGATTCCACTACAGGTTCTCTGACCGACTCCGGTGTGATCTCATCACTAACCGAGTTGTCCTAGAGTGGCTCTCAAATTTCTTCGAATCGCACCGTTCTCCCATTGGCCTCCTGATTGAGAAACTCTTTCTCTAGGAAAACCCCGTTTTGAGCAACAAACACTTTGTTCTCTTCTCAGTTGTAGAAGTTATATCCCAAGGTTTCCCTCGGATATCCCGTGAATATGCATTTATCCGACTTGGGTGTAAGCTTGTCCGACATGAGTCACTTGACAAATGCTTCACAACCCCAAATCTTTAGAAAAGACAAACTAGGAGTCTTCCCATTCCACATCTCATGTGGTGTCTTGTCTATGGATTTAGATGGTACCCTATTAAGTGTGAAAGCTGCAGTTTCTAGAGCGTAGCCCGAGAATGACAAGGGTAAATCCGATTTGCTCATCATCGATAGGACCATGTCCAACAAGGTTCGATTTCTCCGTTCTGACACACCGTTTCTCTGCGGCGTACCCGGAGGTGTGAGCTGAGGTACTATACCTCGGCTTTTCAGACGATTATCAAACTTCTGGCTCATGTACTCACCTCCACGATCTGATCGTAGAAGTTTTATCGTCTTGCCGAGCTGATTTTCAACCTCGTTCTGAAACTCTTTGAACTTTTCAAAAGTTTCCTACTTGTGCCTCATCAAATAGATATATCCATATCTACTCAAGTCGTCGGTAAAAGTCATGAAGTACCGATAGCCACCTCTGGCCGTTGTGCTCATTGGACCACACACATCACTGTGTATAAGCTCCAACGGCTCGGACGCCCTCTCGCAACTCTTTGCAAAAGGAGACTTAGTCATCTTGCCTAGCAAACATGATTCCCATGTCTCGAACGACCTGAAGTCGGACGAAGTTAGGAGTCCATCATCATGGAGCTTCTTCATGCGTTTCAGACTAATCTGTCCAAGCCGGCAATGCCAAAAGTATGTCGGATTTATCTCATTAGGCTTATGCCTCTTGACATTCACATTATAGGCTGGCTCCGTTTCTAGATTCAAAATAAATAACCCATCTACAATGGGTGCATACCCATGGAACATTCCATTCAAACAAAATGAACAACCATTGTCCTTTATATTGAATTCATAACCTTGACTCATCAAGCATGAGGCATAAATAATGTTCCGACTAAGTGCGGGAATGTACTAACAATTATTTAATTCCAAAATAAATCCAGAAGGAAGCTTGAGCTGCATCGTGTCGACCTCCAACACATCAAGTCTTGCTTTGTTGCCGACCCTCATGTCAATCTCCCCTTGTGCCACATGCCTAGTTCTTACCAGCCCCTGCATCGAGTTGCAAATATGAACAACCGATCCAGTATCAAATACCCAAGAGCTACTAGGTATGTTAACAAAGTAAATGTCTATAACATATGTAACAAAAGTATCTTTGCCTGAAGAAGCATCTCTGGCCTTCTTGCCGTGCTCAGCAAGCCACTTGCTATAGTTTCTCTTCGAGTGACCAGCTTCCTTGCAGTGAAAGCAAATGGTCTTTGAGTTTGGTCCAGACTTTGGCTCAGCGGCGGAGACAGCCTTCTCCGTGCAATTTGCCTTACCCTTTTTCTTGGACCAACTCTTCTTGAACTTAGCCTAGTTCTGCACCATCAACACTTGATGCGTGCCTTTCTTAATATCTTTCTCTGCTACCTTGAGCATCCCATGCAATTCAGTGAGCTTCTTATCCATCCCATGCATATGATAGTTCGAGACGAACGTCCCATAGCTAGGTGGAAGATAACCCAAAATTGCATCTGTGGACAGCTCGTCCCCAACTGGGAAGCCTAATCGATCCAAAGTTTGCACCTACCCGATCATCTTGATCACATGCGAGCTCAGTGGATCACCCTCCTTCAGCTTATAATCTGTCAAGGACTGCCAGACGTTGAACCTTTGGGTCCTAACCTGAACCTGAAACATGCTCTTCAAACTCTTGATCATATCGAAAGCCTGAATGTTTTTGAAATGCTGTTGCAAATCAGGCTCCATACAAGCCAGCATGAGGCAGCTAATCTCATTTGATTCATCAAAGAGTTTCTGGTGGGCATTCTTGGTTGTGGCGTTAGCATTCTCGACAGGTTCCTCTGGAAGTGGATCCGCTAGAACATGTTTCTTTTTATCGTGCTTGAGAGCAATTCTCAGATTTCTATACCAGGTGGTAAAGTTTGTTCCATTCAGTTTATCCTTTTCCAGAATTGATTTCAATGCAAAGTTGGGTTGAGCAGGTGGTGCCATTGATCTACAACAGAAAATATGCAATTACTAAGAAAGGTGTTTATGTAGAGTAATTCAAGCCTTAAACAGAACTACTCCCACTGAAGTCGGCATCCCTCCACAAACTCTCAGTGATTCAGGACCCATCTAGCGCGAGCGACTAGTGAGTTTTAGCATCAATGCTAGCCAACTTGCCTATTCGGTAAGCAACTCCTTGCTAATCGTATCTCTATACGACTCCTGTCGGTTGGGTAGGTATCTCATATCGTGGCTCCCGACCTTCTCTGCCACAAGGCCCAAAACCGTTTTGATAGCCTTGTCAAGTTAACCCGATGTAGTGCATGTCTGTGTCCGACATGAACCCTCCAGTTCAAGGACACCTAGTAGCACCTCAATTTTATGAGCCCACCACTAGATGTACTTGACATGCGAAGGTGCAACATCCGGAATGGCAACGTGCTTGATATTAATGAGGGATCTTTCTACCATACTAACATGCATAGAAACAAGAAGCAATATCAATCACATATAAACATAAATATGTGAAATAGTATGGCTCCTTCATGGACATCCTTCCAGGTCGTCTCCAACTCCGATGACCAAGGCGGAACTCCATCTTGTCCGTCTCGCCAAGACGCCAAAGCCTCGAACTTGATCTCTGTCCTCCAACTACTACAACTAGTAATGAATTTACAGAGAATCACAAGTCGACACGCAGGTCATTATACAATATAATGACAACACTTTGGCTCTTGCCGTCTGACAATCATGACAGGCAGGTCATGTTAAATTACACACATGCATCACATACACATGAGCCATACTATTCACATCAAACCTGCAACACAAACTTCTGCATAGAATCACATTCTACCGGTTTGTGTGATCGTGTACGAAATACAAGGCGCTATGCACACGACATAAAACATAGCCTCAATGATCCCGATGTGCAGTTGATCTCATCAACCGTGCACATAGCCGATCTCATGAACGACGACAGATCACATCCGTTGCCGCCACATATCACATATGCTACCGATCTGAATCCAAAACCTATAGCAGAGGCTCTAATACCACTGTTGGGTTCTACCGTAGGTGCATCGCATGTGAATTAAAATTTTCCTACGTGCAGAACATCCAAGAACATGCTACGGAGATGGATCATAGTTCGTTACCACGAGACGCGTAGTGTCATTGTCACAACCCTAGCTAGATGTCCTAGGAATAGTATTGTGCTTGCATCATGTTTCATTTTCCATCAACATGAAATGGGGAAAAAAAGAAACCCCAAGCTAACTTTGAATCAAAACAACTCAAATTTGGTGAAAATTCAACAAATCCAAAATGCCCACTAAAAATGTTCCCTATGTCTGGTAAATTTGGGCATGATTATAACATGGACCATTCTAATTATTTGAACAATCAAAGTAATTCAAAAATAATTGATAAGGCTCCTGAAATCATTAAATAAAGCACTATCATTATTTTTGTTTTCAAAATATCCTGAAACTTTTTAGACAAGTTTGAAATATTCAAACTTCATTATAGAAAATATATGGGATATTTTATAAAGTCATTTGTACCTGAAAAGAAAATAAACAAATGTCAGTAAAAGAAAACAGAGAAGAAATAAAAAGAGAAAAAAGGGAGAAAGGCCCAGGCCAGGCCAGCCCACCTGGCCCAGGGAGGTCATCGTCCTCCTGGCGGCCAGGAGGACGAGCGCGTGGCCAGAGTGCGCGCGCTGCCATGCCTCCACGCCGGTAGCTGCCTGCCTGTGTCCTCCTCGCCAGCGCGATGGGGATAAGCTCCCCAGAGCCGTCCCCATCGCTCCCTCTCTCTCTCGCCCGCCTCTCTTCCTCTTCCTTCTCTGCTTTGCCATGGCCGAGCCCTGCTCGAGCTCGCCGCCGTCGTGTTAGCCACTCCCCCTCACCCCTGAGCCCCCCAATCGATCTGCCTAGCTTTCCTCTTCCTCCTCGCCGAGCCGTGCACCGCCAGGAGCTCCCCATCACCATCTTCGCGTCGTCTTTAACCTCCGGCAGCCGGAAATCAAGTGGAGCTCGCCGCTGCTCCAGGCCCTCCCCGAGCCCGCTCTCGACGTCTCTGCGACCGCCGTGAGCCCCTGCGTCCTTTCCCCCTCTTTCCCCCTTCGATTGCATGCTGTAGCATCGGATTCCATCGAGGTCCGAATGCCCCCGCCGCTTGAGCTCGACGCTGGCCATGTTCCGATGACCAGCTGGTTCATCTGAGGCCTCCGTCGTGTTCGTGATGCTGTGTAGAGTCCATAGGTGCTAAGTAGAGCTCATGTTGTGCCCTGGTTCGATGAGCCCATGCTTGCCCGAGCTCCGGCCTCCGCCCATCTCATCGCCGGCGTCGATTCCGACCATCTCAGCTCCTGGGAGGGGTCGGAATGGACGCGCGCGTGTGTGCTGAGTCGTTTGGTGCCCTCCGCCGTCCTTTTGGTCGCCGGAGGAGGGATCCCGAAGCCCTCCGCCATCTTTGGAGCCCCCGGTGGCTCAACGCCGGCGGGTCTTGCCGAAGTTGACCACGGGGTTTGACCCCCTAAGTCACTGGCAGGTGGGGCCCAGCCCTGACAAGTCAAAGTTAATTAAGAATTTAATTAATTATATTAATTAACCTAATTAGTCACTGACAATGGGCCCAGTTTCTGTTAATTAATTAGGATTTAGTTTTACTTAGTTAGTTAAGTGTCTAAGTCACTGCCATGTGGCCCCCACATGTCAGGTTTGACCTTGGCCCGGTCAACTGACGAGCTGACGTCATAATGATGTCATGCTGATGCAATATTGGTAATTTCTAGTTTAAAATAATTCCAGAAATTATTCAAAACTTCAAAAATTCATATAAATTAATCTGTAAGTCAGATGAAAATAATTTATATATGAAAATTTATCAGAATAATCCAATGAATCCAATGGTGCTACTGTCATGCGTGTTAGAGAAATCTAAATAACATTGACATTTATTAATAGGTTATTAAATGGAATTTGAAATAAAGAACAATTTTGAACCTATATTCAAATTCATTTCAAATCAACATGAACACTAGTTGCATTAGCTCATCTATACATGCTACCAGGCCATGATCATGCATCATATTGTTGCACTTGCGTGTGTTGATTGTTTCTTATCTGCATTGCGGTAGGTCCTGCTCCTGAGGTTACCCCTGAGTATCCCGACGAAGGAGAGAACCTTTCAGTTTCCCAGAAAGGCAAGCAACCCCTTTGATCATTCCGATAACATCCTACTCTCTCGCTCCTGCTCTTGTTTATTGCATTAGGACAATCGATCACCTGTCAGTCATACACGGTAGATGATCCTATTCTGCTGCATATCCTGACATTGTCACAGTAAATAGCTAAACCTTGCAACCTAGCATACCTGGTAGATGCTTGTGCCATGATGTGCTTAGCTTACTTTGCCTGCTATGCTTGCTATGCTTAGAGTTGTGTCAGGTCGGATTCATCTGGGTGATGAACTGAGTGAAATGATGTTGTTCTGATGTGATGATATAATGATGAACTCGATTTGGTAAAGGTAGCGATGAGAGGCTATGTAGGAGTGCATAGCGGGTTGTCTCATTGGGACCGTTCTTAGGAACTGAGTTCCGTGTTTGTGATCCAAGACTAGTTACTACCACACGTTGGGATACTTAATTGACCCTCTTGACTTATTAGTCGCTTAGTACTTAGTCCAGGAGTTGCAAGTAGTTTCTGGTGTTTATAGTATGCTAGAGGCCATGCGTAGCACTTACCCTAGGTGTGGGTTACGATGCGGTAGGCAGTGGCACGGTGTACCAAGGGTCACCTGAATGGTGGGCTTGGCAACCCTGCGCACATCGTTTGGGGCCGTAGCGGAAACTTCGGCCGGACTTCCGTGCGGGTTCAGTCTCAAATAGGCGATAGCCTGGACTAGAGGTCTTATGTGATTGACGGTCATGGACGACTCCCTCGCTGGGCTTCCGCTTGAAGGTGGCCGAGGTGCCTGGTTTTATGAGCACACAACGATAAGTGACGAGAGTGTGTGTGAAGAAGTACACCCCTGCAGGGTATGAAACTATTCGAATAGCCACGTCCTCGGATATGGACCACTTGGAGAACTTATGCTGTTCATAGATAATCAAATGGATACTCATGAAAATATCAAGACAAGTGTGAGTACCATAGATGACACTCTCCCAAGAGAGGGAAGTGAATCTATGGTGGTGTATTGTTATGGAGTTAGTGGAATCGTGTGCGATTTATAAAATGTAACCAAAGAGTTAAAATTGAGTAGTGTAGGTTAGCCATGAGTCAAAGCTGGCATTGCTGCATAAACTCCACCTCCCCCTTTGTTGATACACGAGCATAGTTAGCCTAGGTCTGCTTTAAAGACTTGCTGAGTACATTTGTACTCATGTTTGCTTAATAAATGTTGCAGATGAGACCCAGGACCCTTCGGGTGGGTTCTTTCTAGATATCGACGATGCCGAATAGCTGGTGTCCCAGCTACGACCTTTGCCCTGTGGCGGGCTATAGATAGTCAGGCCATGTGCCTTTTTACCCTTTCATCTGTCTGTACTCAGACAGCTTATGCTTCCGCTTGGTTTGTATGAACATGTTTGTATGACTTGAGTGTCGGGTCATGTGACCCCTATCTTTAAGAACATATCATGCAAGGCTCATCTGAGCCTCTTAAATAAAAGTCATGTTGTTCTACAGTTATGTTGTGATGCCATGGTTGTATCTACGCATATCGGGCATGTCGTGCACACGTGTGAAGATGTATGGGATCCGACACCTAGTTGTGTGCCTTTAGTAGTACTCTTTACGGGAAACTACCTCTTTGTGCTTCCATCGGGCATGGTAGCTTGCTACCGCTCCGGACACATTGATTGACCGGCATGTATCCTTCTTTGCTGCTGTGTCTGTCCCTTCGGGGAAATGTCTCGCGGTGTAATGGAGTCCCTGTAGCCTGCTATGACTCGTCTACATGCAGTGATGGCATTCGTGTCTCACGACAGAATGGAGTCCCTATAGCTTGCTATGACTCGTCTACACATGCTTGAGGCCGACACCTGCATTGCTGGGTTATGTATGCCTGTTTCCGTACGGATGTGCCGCTTGGGTTCTATGACTAGTTATGTCGGCCCAGGTTCTCTGTCATTTGATTGCCAGCGACCTGTTCACATACGTGAGCCAAAAGACGCAAATGGTCCCGGCTAAGGTAAGGCTGCAGCCGTGGAACTTACCATGCGCGAGGCCGCAAAGTGATGTGATATGTTACAGTCTGGATTCTTATGACTTAGGATCGGGGTCCCGACAGTCGTGCAATGGAAGTAGAGTTGGGGCAGTGCATTCATGTGGTCCGTCTCCTCCGAGATCCGATCACACGGTCGGAGGTGGCGAGTGGAGGTGGCTCGTTGCAATTCATGCAAAGCCCTAATGACGGCGCCGAACCGATTAACCTGATGGGTGTGCCACACCTCCACTATATATAAGCATCCGATGCGGGCTCAACTCTTGGGTCTCACACGGATCCTAATGCCCACGGGTTCCTTCCCTTAAGCGCGCGACCCTTTAGGTTCTCGTTCACTTGGTCTTGAGTCAGATCACATCCGACTCAACCAGTCGGTAGTGGCCTCTAGCAAAACGTGCCGACTCCAAGTGTCCGATGAAGCTGGTTAGGCAAACTTGTACTTCACACTTCTGTTCCCTTTGCCACACGATATATGTTGTCATGCACAAGGCGACATGGTCATCCTTGTTGCAGCATGACCCCTTTCTCGTTCCGGTAAATCCGACAACCACTTCGGATTATCTCATAATCCTCATCGCACGACCATGCTGTTGGAAATATGCCCTAGAGGATATAATAAATTAGTTATTATCATATTTCCTTGTTCATGATAATTGTTTATTATCCATTCTAGAATTGTATTCATGGAAACTCAGATAAATGTGTGGATACATAGAAAACACCATGTGCCTAGTATGCCTCTGATGGACTAGCTTGTTGATCAAAGATAGTTAAGGTTTCCTATCCATGGACATGAGACGTCATTTGATAACAGGGTCACATCATTAGGAGAATGATGTGATGGACAAGACCCAAACTATAAACGTAGCATATGATCGTGTCAGTTTATTGCTACAGTTTTCTGCATGTCAAGTATCTGTTCCTATGACCATAAGATCATGCAACTCACTGACACCGGAGGAGTACCTTGTGTATATCAAACGTCGCAACGTAACTGGGTGACTATAAAGGTGCTCTACAGATATCTCCGAGGGTGTTTGTTGGGTTGGCATGGATCAAGACTGGGATTTGTTACTCCATATCTCCGAAGGTAAAGATTGATATATGGGATAATAGTGTTTGGTCTCTGGAAGGGTTCCGGAATTCATCGGAAGATTTTCGGATGTTTCCCGAAATGTTCGGGGTACAAGAACAATTTATTTGGGCCAAGGGGTAAATCCCGTGAGGCTTTAGGAAGGTGCAAAAGCTTTTTTGCGGGGGCCAGGGGCCAAACCCGAGGAACCCTGGCGTCTAGGGCCAGGCGCCGAGGACCTTGGCATCTGGTCCTGGAGTCCAAGTAGGATTCTTGCCTTGCGGGCAAACTGACCTTGAGGAGGACTTTTCTCCAAGTTTCGACCCCAAGGCTCAACATATAAATAAAGGGGCGGGGCTGGCATTTGGGACAAATCAAGAAACTCTAAGCCACATGCTGCCTCTCCTCTAGTTCATAGTTTCTCCTCTAGATCGGTTTCAGCGGTGCTTAGGCAAAGCCCTGCTGGAATTACTCCACCACCATCGCCGCAATGCCGTCGCACTGCCGAAGAACTCGTCTACCTCTCCGCTCCCTCTTGCTGGATCAAGAAGGCGAAGATCATCATCGAGCTGTACGTGTGCTGAATGCGGAGGTGCCGTCTATTCGGCGCTAGATCAGAAGGACCGTGATCAAGATCGCGAGACGGATCGTGATGAGATCGCTGGACGGATCGTGATGAGATCACAGGACGGATCGTGATTGGATCGCGGGACGGATCGTGATGGGTGTTCTAGAACGTTGCATGGGAAACGAAATTTTTCCTACGCACATGCAAGATCTATCCACGATGATGAGCATCTATGAGAGGGAGAGTGGATCTATGTACCCTTGCAGATCGCTAAGCGGGAAGCGTTAAGAAACGCGGTTGATGTAGTCGAACGTCTTCATGACCCAAATCTCCAAGCGTCCCGCGATCCAATCACGATCCATCCCGATCTAGCACAGAACGGACGACACCTCCGCGTTCAGCACACGTATGGCTTGATGACGATCTCCGCCTTCATGATCTAGCAAGAGGGAGTGGAGAGGTAGACGAGTTCTCTGGCAGCACGATGGTGTTGCGGCGATGGTGGTGGAGTAATTCCAGCAGAGCTTCGCCTAAGCACTGCTGAAACCGATCTAGAGGAGAAACTACAGACTAGAGGGTAGTGTTGGGAACATTGCATGGGAAACAAATTTTTTCCTACGCACACGCAGATCTATCCATGGTGATGACCATCTACGAGAGGGAGAGTGGATCTACGTACCCTTGTAGATCGCTAAGCGGGAAGCGTTAAGAAATGCGGTTGGTGTAGTCAAACGTCTTCGCTATCCAAATCGCCGAGCATCCCGTGATCCAATCACGATCCAGCCTGCGAACTTGATCACGATCCGTCCTGCGAACTTGATCACGGTCCTTCCGATCTAGTGCAGAACGGACGGCACCTCCGCGTTCAGCACACGTACGGTTTGATGACGATCTCCTCCGTATCGATCCAGCAAGAAGGAGCAGAGAGGAAGAAGAGTTCTCCGGCAGCGTGACGGCGCTCCGGCGATGGTGGTGGAACTATTCCGGCAGGGCTTCGCCTAAGCCCTGCAGAAAACCAATCTAGAGGAGAAACTATGCACTGGAGGAACGGGTAGCACATGGCTAAAAATTCTGTGCAAAAACCCAAAAGCCTCCATTATATATAAGAGGAAGAGATGAGGAGGCTAGGAGTCGGCCGAACCAGGTGGGAGAGGTGGAATCCACCTCCAGCCCTGGTAGGACTAGGATTCACCCTATTTTTAGCTTTTTCCAGTTTTTCTCTTTGGGTTTTTTCTCCCTAGCAGCATGGGCTTTGTGTGGGACTTACACCATCCCACTAAGGGCTGGTAATTAATCTTCCACAGCCCATGAAGCCTCTTGGGTCGAAATACCCCTCCCGGTGGTCTCCCGGTACATTACCGATTAGCCCAAAACTTTTTCGGCGACCAAAACAGGACTTCCTATATATCAATATTTACCTCTGGACCATTCCGGAGCTCCTCGTGACATCCAGTATCTCATACGGGACTCCGAACAACCTTCGGTCACCACCATACATAACTCTATACTACCGAAACGTCACCGAACCTTAAGTGTGCAGACCCTTCGGGTTCGAGAACTATGTAGACATGACGAAGATACCTCTATGGCCAATAACCAATAGCGGGACCTGGATGCCCATATTGGTTCCTACATATTCTACAAAGATCTTTATCGGTCGAACCTCTATGTCAAGGATTCAGTTAATCCCGTATGATGTTCCCTTTGTTCTTTGGTATGTTACTTGCCCGAGATTCGATCGTCGGTATCTCCATACCTAGTTCAACCTCATTACCGGCAAGTCTCTTTACTCGTTCCATAATACAACATCTCGTGACTAAAACTTAGTCACATTGCTTGCAAGGCTTATTTTGATGTTGTATTACCGAGTGGGCCCTGAGATACCTCTCCGTCACACGGAGTAACAAATCCCAGTCTTGATCCATGCCAACTCAACAGACACCCTCGGAGATACCTGTAGAGCACCTTTATAGTCACCTAGTTACGTTGTGACGTTTGATACACACAAGGCACTCCTCCAATGTCCGTGATTTGCATGATCTCATGGTCATAGGAACATATACTTGACATGTAGAAAACAGTAGCAATAAACTGACACGATCATATGCTACGTTTGTAGTTTGGGTCTTGTCCATCACATCATTCTCCTAATGATGTGATCCCGTTATCAAATGCCATCACATGTCAATGGCTAGGAAATGTTGACCATCTTTGATCAACGAGCTAGTTCACTAGAGGCATACTAGGGACAAAGTGCTGTCTATTTACCCACACATGTAATGTGTTTCCAATTAATACAATTATAGCATGGATAATAAACGATTATCATGAACAAGGAAATATAATAACAAACACTTTATTTATTTCCTCTAGGGCATATTTCCAATAGTTTCCCACTTGCACTAGAGTCAATAATCTAGGTCACATCACTTTGTGATTTACATTGTAATGAATCGAACACCCATGCAGTTCTGGTGTTAATCATGTTTAGCCCTTGGAAGAGGTTTAGTCAACGAGTCTGCAACATTCAGATCCGTGTGCACTTTGCAAATGTTTATGCACTTTTCCTCAATGTAATCACGGATGGAGTTGAAGCGTCACTTTATGTGTCTGGTCCTCTTGTGAAACCTTGGTTCCTTGGCCAGAGCAATGGCACCAGTGTTGTCACAGAACAGGTTCATTGGATTTAGTGCACTGGGCACTACTCCAAGATCTGTCATGAACTGCTTCATCCAGACACCTTCCTTTGCTGCCTCCGAGGCTCCGATGTATTCCGCTTCGCACGTAGAATTGGCTACCACGCTTTGCTTGGAACTGCACCAGCTTACCGCTCCCCCGTTGAGAATAAATACGTATCCGATTTGTGACTTAGAGTCATCCGGATCAGTGTCAAATCTTGCATCAACGTAACCCCTTACGACGAGCTCTTCATCACCTCCATAAACGAGAAACATTTCCTTAGTCCTTTTCAAGTACTTAAGGATATTCTTGACCGCTGCTCAGTGTTCCATTCCAGGATCACTTTGAAACCTTCTGGCCATACTTATGGTAAGGCTGAAACGTGTCTTGTGCACAACATTGCATACATGATAGAGCCTATGGCTGAAGCATAGGGGATGACACTCATCTTTTCTCTATCCTCTGCAGTCACTGGGCATTGAGTCTTACTCAACTTCACAACTTGTAACACAGGCAAGAACCCCTTCTTGGACTGATCCATTTTGAACTTCTTTAAAACTTTATCAAGGTATGTGCTCTGTGAAAGTGCTATCAAGCGTTTCGATCTATCTCTACAGATCTTAATGCCTAATTTGAAAGCAGCTTCTCCTAGGTCCTTCATTGAAAAAATCTTGTTCAAATATTCCTTCACGCTTTCCAGCATTTCTATATTATTTCCAATCAGCAATATATCATCCACATATAATACTAGAAGCTCTATAGAGCTCCCACTCACTTTCTTGTAAATACAAGCTTCTCCATAAACTTGTATAAACCCAAACGCTTTGACCACCTCATCAAAGCGCTTATTCCAACTCCGAGATGCTTGCACCAGTCCATAAATGGATCGCTGGAGTTTGCAAACTTTGTCAGCATTCTCTAGATCGACAAAACCTTCTAGTTGCATCATATACAACTCTTCCTCAAGGAAACCGTTGAGGAACGCTGTTTTGACATCCATCTGCCAAATTTCATAGTCGAAATAAGCAGCTATTGCTAACATGATTCTAACGGACTTAAGCATCGCTACGGATTAGAAGGTCTCATCGAAGTCAACTCCTTGAACTTGTGAAAAACCCTTTGCCACAAGTCGAGCTTTATAGACGGTGACATTACCGTCCGCGTCCGTCTTCTTCTTAAAGATCCATTTATTCTGAATGGCCTTTCGCCCTTCAGGTAATACTTCCAATGTCCATACTTTGTTTTCATACATGGATCCCATCTCGAATTTCATGGCCTCTAACCATTTCTCAGAATCCAGGCCCATCATCGCTCCTCCATAGCTCGTAGGTTCATTGTTGTCCAACAACATTACCTCCAAGACAGGGTTGCCGTACTACTCAAGAGCAGTATGTGCCCTTGTCGACCTACGAGGTTCAATAGTAACTTGATCCGTAGCTTCATGATCATCATCATTAACTTCCTCATCAACTGTCATAGGCTCCACAGAAACATCTTTCTGTGCTGCGCTACTCTCTGGTTGAAGTAAAAGTTCAATAACCTCATCAAGCTCTATTTTCCTCCCACTCAATTCTTTCGAGAGAAACTCTTTCTCATGAAATGTTCCGTTCTTAGCAACAAACACTTTGCCTTTGGATCTGAGATAGAAGGTATACCCAACTGTCTCTTTCGGGTATCCTATGAAGACACATTTCTCCGCTTTGGGTTCCAACTTTTAAGGCTGAAGCTTTTTGACATAAGCATCACATCCCCAAACGTTAAGAAACGAGAACTTTGGCCTCTTGCCAAACCATAGTTCATATGGCGTCATCTCAACGTATTTCGATGGTGCCCTATTTAAAGTGAATGCAGCTGTCTCTAATGCATAACCCCAAAATGATAGTGGCAAATCGACAAGAGACATCATAGAACGCACCATATCTAATAAGGTTCGATTACGACGTTCGGACACACCATTACGCTATGGTGTTCCCGGCGGTGTCAACTGTGAAACAATTCCACACTATCTGAAGTGACTGCCAAACTCATAACTCAGATATTCACCTCCTCGATCAGATCGTAGGAATTTGATCTTTTTGTTACGATGATTCGCAAGTTCACTCAGAAATTGCTTGAACTTTTCAAACGTTCTAGACTTATGTTTCATCAAGTAAATATACCCATATCTACCTAAGTCATCAGTGAAGGTGAGAAAATAACGATATCCACCGCGCGCTGCAACATTCATTGGACCTCACACATCAGTATGTATGATTTCCAACGAGTCACTTACCCGTTCCATTGTTCTAGAGAACGGCGTTTTAGTCATCTTGCCCATGAGGCATGGTTCACATGTGTCAAGTGATTCAAAATCAAGTGACTCCGAAAGTCCATCAGCATGGAGCTTCCTCATGCGTTTTGCACCAATATGACCCAAACGGCAGTGCCACAAGAAAGTGGTACTATCATTATCAACTCTACATCTTTTGGCATCAATGCTATGAACATGTTTATCATCACTATCAAGATTAAATATGAATAAACCCCTCACATTGGGTGCATGACCATAAAAGATATCAATCATATAAATAGAAAAACCATTATTCTCTGATTTAAATGAGTAACCGTCTCGCAATAAACAAGATCCAGATATAGTGTTCATGCTTAGCGCAGACACTAAATAACAATTATTCATGTTCATCACTAATCCCGATGGTAATCAAAGAGAGAGCATGCCGACGGTGATCACAACAACCTTGGAATCATTTCCCATGCGCATCGTCTTCATCCTTAGCCACCCTCCATCTATTCTGTAGGTCCTGCGTTGAGTTGCAAATATGAGCAACCGAACCGGTATCAAATACCCAGGCACTACAACGAGAGCTAGTAAGGTACACATCAATAACATGTATATCATATATACCTTGTTTATTGTTGTCCGCCTTCTTGTCAGCCAGGTACTTGGGGCAGTTCCGCTTCCAGTGACCAGTTCCCTTCCAATGAAAGCACTCAGTTTCTGGCTTGGGTCCAGCCTTGAGTTTCTTTACAGGAGGAGCAACTGCTTTGCCATCCTTCTTGGATTTACCCTTCTTGCCCTTGCCCTTGCCATTATTCTTGAAACTAGTGGTTTTATTGACCATCAAGACTTGATGTTCTTTCTGGATTTTAGACTCAGTGACTTTCAACATCACAAACAGCTGGGCGACTGACTTGTTCCTCCCGTGCATGTTATAGTTCATCGCAAAGCTCTTGTAGCTAGGTGGCAGTGATTGAAGAACTCTGTTAGTGATGGCCTCTAGCGGAAGGGCAATTCCCAACTCCGCCAGATGAGTCGAATACCCAGACATTCTGAGTATATGTTCACTGATAGACCCGTTCTCCTCCATTTTGCAAAGCATAGAACTTATCGGAGGTCTCATACCTCTCGATTCGGGCATTCTTCTGAAAGATAAACTTCAACTCCTGGAACATCTCATATGCTCCATGATGTTCAAAACGTCTTTGAAGTCCCGGTTCTAAGCCATACAATATTGCACACTGAACTATTGAGTAATCTCCAGAAAGTGCCTCCCAAGCGTTCTTAACGTCTTCGGATGACATGTCTTCGGGTTGGTCACCAAGCGGTGCATCAAGGACATATGATTTCTGGAAAGCCGTGAGGATAATCCTCAGATTACGGTCCCAATCCACAAAGTTACTTCCATCATCTTTCAACTTAGCTTTCTCTAGGAACGCATTAAAATTCAGGGGTGCTACTGCGCGAGCCATTGATCTACAACATAAATATGCAAAGGTTACTTAGACTATTGTTCAAGATAATGAGTTTAGTTAATCAAATTACTAAAGCTCCCATGCAAATTGACATCCCTCAGGTCATTTGAGTATCACATGATCCAAATTCACCAACTCAAGTCCGATCATCATGTGAGTTGAGGTGGTTTCAATGGTGAACATCATCATGTTCATCATATCTACTATATGACTCATGTTCGACCTTTCGGTCTCTTGTGTTCCGAGGCCATGTCTGTACATGCTAGGCTCGTCAAGTTTAACCCGAATGTTCTGCATGTGCAACACTGGCTTGCACCCGTTGTATGCGAACGTAGAGTCTATCACACCCGATCATCACGTGGTGTCTCGACACGATGAACTTTCGCAACGGTGCACACTCGGAGAGAACGCAATTCATATTGAAATTTAAGTGAGGGATCAGCTTATAATGCTACCGTCGTCCTAAGCAAAACAAGGTGCATAGAAGGATTAACATCACATGCAAATCAAAAGTGACATGATATGGCCATGAACTTGTGCCTCTGATCTCCATCTTCAAAGCACCGACATGATCTCCATAATCACCGGCACGACACCATGATCTCTATCATCTTGATCTCCATCAATGTGTCGCCATCGGGGTTGTCGCGCCCACCATGGTTCAACTACTATTGCTACCATTTAGTGATAAAATAAAGCATTACATAGCGCTTAATGATTGACACACATGTCCTACAATAATTAAAGACAACCCTATGGCTCCTGCCGGTTGCCGTACTCATCGACATGCAAGTCATGATAATCTATACATCACATGATCATCTCATACATCACATATATCTCATCATGTAATTGGCCATATCACATCAAAACATACCCTACAAAAACAAGTTAGACGTCCTCTAATTGTTGTTGCATGTTTTACGTGGCTGCTACGGTATCTAGCAAGAACAATTCTCACCTACGCATAAACCATAACGGTGATACATAAGTTGCTTTTCAACCTTCTCAAGGACCGCCTTAGTCGAATCCGATCCAACTAAAGTAGGAGAAATAGACACTCGCCAACCATCTTTGTGCAACAAAGTTAAACGTTAGTCGATGGAACCGGTCTCTCGTAAGTGTACGAGTAAGGTTGGTCCGGGCTGCTTCATCCCAGAATACCGCTAAACCAAAACACGACCAAGGGAGGAAGCAATCTAAGCATAAAAGCCCACAAACTCTTTGTGTTCTACTCGAGATCTCATCTACACATAGACCTAGCTCGTGATGCCACTGTTGGGGAACGTTGCATGGGAAACAAAAAATTTCCGACGCACACACAAGATCTATCCATGGTGATGAGCATCTACGAGAGGGAGAGTGGACCTACGTACCCTTGTAGATCGCTAAGCGGGAAGTGTTAAGAAACGCGGTTGATGTAGTCGAACGTCTTCGGGATCCAAATCGCCGAGCGTCCCGCGATCCAATCACGATCCATCCCGATCTAGCACCGAACGGACGACACCTCCACGTTCAGCACACGTACGGCTTGATGACGATCTCCGCCTTCTTGATCCAGCAAGTGGGAGTAGAGAGGTATACGAGTTCTCCGACAGCGCGATGGCATTGTGGCGATGGTGGTGGAGTAATTCCAGCAGGGCTTCTCCTAAGCACTGTTGAAACCGATCTAGAGGAGAAACCACAGACTAGAGGGTAGGGTTGCACGTGGCTGAAA
Organism: Hordeum marinum; assembly: GCA_022496015.1. NCBI lineage: Eukaryota > Viridiplantae > Streptophyta > Magnoliopsida > Poales > Poaceae > Hordeum > Hordeum marinum. The sequence goes on from CM039677.1 coordinate 196,020,611, forward strand.
ATCTTAGTGCAAAAACCCTAAAATCTCTAGTATATATAGGAGGAGGAGTGGAGGAGGCTTGGCGCAAGGGCCAGCCCTAGGAGGCTTCGGCCGAAGTGGAGAGGAGGAGTCCTCCTCCTCCACTCCTAGTAGGATTAGGACTCCTTCCTTATTTCCACCTTTTTGCCTTTTCCACCTTTTTCTCTTTGGAATTTCTTCCCAGCCACATGGGCCTTCTGTGGGACTTCGACCAGCCCACTAAGGGCTGGTATTCATCCTCCCACAGCCCATGTAGCCTCTTGGGTCGAAATACACCTCCCGATGGTCCCCCGGTACCCTCCCGGCACTCCCGGTACACTACCGATGAGCCCGGAACTTTTCCGGTGACCAAAACAGGACTTCCTATATATCAATCTTTACCTCCGGACCATTCTGGAGCTCCTCGTGACATTCGGGGATCTCATCTAGGACTGTGAACAACCTTCGGTAACCACCATGCATAACTCTATACTACTGAAACTTCACCGAACCTTAAGTGTGCGGACCCTACAGGTTCGAGAACTATGTAGACATGACCAAGACACCTCTACGGTCAATAACCAATACTGGGACCTGGATGCCCATATTGGTTCCTACATATTCTACGAAGATCTTTGTCGGTCGAACCTCCATGTCAAGGATTCAGTTAATCCCGTATGATGTTCCCTTTGTTCCTCGGTATGTTACTTGTCCGAGATTCGATCGTCGGTATCTCCATACCTAGTTCAACCTCGTTACTGGCAAGTCTCTTTAATCGTTTTCGTAATACAAGATCCCGTGACTAAAACTTAGTCACATTGCTTTCAAGGCTTGTTGTGATGTTGTATTACCGAGTGGGCCTTGAGATACCTCTCCGGCACACGAAGTAACAAATCCCAGTCTTCATCCATGCCAACCCAACAGACACCCTCGGAGATACTTGTAGGGCACCTTTATAGTCACCCAGTTACGTTGTGACGTTTGACACACACAAGGCACTCCTCCGATGTCCATGAGTTGCATGATCTCATGGTCGTAGGAACATATACTTGACATTCAGAAAACTTTAGCAATAAACTGACACGATCATATGCTACGTTTATAGTTTGGGTCTCGTCCATCCCATCATTCTCCTAATGATGTGATCCTGTTATCAAATGCCATCACATGTCAATGGCTAGGAAACCTTGACCATCTTTGTTCAATGAGCTAGTTCACTAGAGGCATACTAGGGACAAAGTGTTGTCCATTTATCCACACATGCAATGTGTTTCCAATCAATACAATTATAGAATGGATAATAAACAATTATCATGAACAAGGAAATATAATAATAAAAAATTTATTTATTGCCTCCAGGGCATATTTCCAACAATGGGATCGCGGGACGCTTGGCGATTTGGATCGCGAAGACATTCGACTACATCAACCACGTTTCTCAACGCTTCCCGCTTAGCGATCTAGAAGGGTATGTAGATCCACTCTCCCTCTCGTAGATGCTCATCACCATGGATAGATCTTGCGTGTCTGTACGATTTTTTTGTTTCCCATGCAACGTTCCCCAACAGTGGCATCATGAGCTAGGTCTATGTCTAGATGAGATCACGAGTAGAACACAAAGGAGTTTGTGGGCGTTGATGCTTAGATTGCTTCCTCCCTTGGTCGTGTTTTGCTTCAGCGCTATTGTGGGATGAAGCGGACTGGACCATCCTTAGTCGTACGCTTACAAATGACCGGTTCCTTTGACTGACGTGTAACTTTGTTGCACAAAGATGGCTGGCGAGTGTCTGTTTCTCCTACTTTAGTTGGATCGGATTCGACAAAGGCGGTCCTTGAGAAGGTAGAAAAGAAATTTATGTATCACCGTTGTGGTTTTCCGTAGGTGAGAATTGTTCTTGCTAGATACCCATAGGAGCCACGTAAAACTTGCAACAACAATTAGAGGTCGTCTAACTTGTTTTTGTAGGCTATGTTGTGATGTGATATGGCCAATTACATGATGAGATATATGTGATGTATGAGATGATCATCTGTTGTATAGAATATCACGACTTGCATGTCGATGAGTACGGCAATCGGCAGGAGCCATAGGGTTATCTTTAATTATTGTATGACCCGTGTGTCAATCATTAAGCGCTATGTAATGCTTTACTTTATCGCTAAACGACATGATGATGGAGATCATGGTGTTATGCCGGTGACGATGGAGATCATGCCGGTACTTTCAAGATGGAGATCAAAAGCACAAGTTCATGACCATATCATGTCACTTATGATTTGCATGTGATGTTAATCATTTTATGCACCTTGTTTTGCTTAGGACGACGGTAGCATTATAAGCTGATCCCTCACTTAAATTTAAAGGTAAAATTGTGTTCTCCTCGAGTGTGCACCATTGCGAAAGTTTGTCGTGTCAAGACACCACGTGATGATCGGGTGTGATAGAATCTACGTTCACATACAACGGGTGCAAGCCAGTGTTGCACGTGCAGAACACTCGAGTTAAACTTGACGAGCCTAGCATGTACATACATGGCCTCGGAACACAGGAGACCAAAAGGTCGAACATGAGTCATATAGTAGATATGATCAACATGATGATGTTCACCATTGAAACCACCTCAACTCATGTGATGATCGGACTTGAGTTGGTGAATTTGGATCATGTATCACTCGAATGACCGGAGGGATGTCAATTTGAGTGGGAGTTCTTAGGTAATATGATTAATTGAACTCATTATCATGAACATAGGCAAAGTGTCTTTGCAAATTATGTTGTAGATAGCTCACGCTGTACCTCCCTTGTTTTATTGATACGTTCCTAGAGAAAAGTAAGTTGAAAGATAATGGTAGCAATTTTGTGGACTAGGTCCGTGGTCAGAGGATTGTCCTCAGTTGATGCACAAAAGGCTTATGTCCTAGATGCACCGCTCGGTGCGCAACCCCCTCTAGCGTCGTATGTGGATGTTGTGAACATCTGTTAGGCACGTTTTTGATGACTACTTGATAGTTTAGTGCGTCATGCATTACGGCTTAGAGTTGAGGCTCCAAAAACGTTTTGAATGTCACGGAACATATGAGATGTTCTAAGAGCTGAAATTGGGATCTCAGTCTCGTGCCTGTGTTGTGAGATATGAGATCTCCAACAAGATTCTTTGCCTGCAAGATGAAGGAGAATAGCTCAATCATTGAGCATGTGCTCAGATTGTCTGGGTGCCACAATCGCTTGAATCGAGTGGGAGTTGATCTTCCAGATAAGATAGTGATTGATATATTTCTCCAAGTCACTGTCACTAAGCTACTAGAGCTTCGTGATGAACTATAAAATGCCAGGGATGCAAATAATGATCCCCAAGCTGTTCGCGAGGTTTGACACTGCGAAGGTATAAATCAAGAAGGAGCATCAAGTGTTGATGGTTAGTAAAACCACTAGTTTCGAGAAGGGCAAGGGCAAGGAGGGAAACTTCATGGATGGCAAGTCAGTTGCTGCTCCAGTGAAGCAACCCAAAGTTGAACCCAAACCCGAGACTAAGTGCTTCTATTTTGAGGAGAGCGATCGCTAAAGCGGAACAACCCTAGATACTTGGTAGATAAGAAGGCTGGCAACATTGACATAAGTATCTTTGATATACGTGTTATTGATGTGTACCTTCCTAGTACTCCTAGTAGCACCTGTGTATTGGATACCTGTTCGGTTGCTAAATGTTAGCTAAGTGTGAGGTGACGATGTGTGTTGGAAATGTTTCCAAGGTTGATGTGATCAACATCGCACGCTCTCTCTACCTTCGGAATTAGTGACAAACCTAAATAAATGTTATTTGGTGTTTGCGTTAAGCATGAACATGATTAGATCATGTTCATTGCAACACGGTTATTCATTTAAGTTAGAGAATAATGGTTATTTTGTTTACATGAATAATACCTTCAATGGTCATGCACCCAGTGAGAATGGTTTGTTGAATCTTGATCATAGTAATACACATGTTCATAACATTGATGCCAAAAGATACAAAGTTAATAACGATAGTACCACATACTTGTGGCATTGCCCCTAAATGTCATATTGGTATAAATCGCATGAAGAAACTCCATGCTGATGGATCTTTGGACTCATTCGATTTCGAATCGGTTGAGACATGCGAACCATGCCTCTTGGGCAAGATGACTAAGGACCCCGTTTTCCGGATTGATGAAGCGTGCAAGTGATTTATTGGAAATGATACATGTTAATGTATGCAATCCAATGAGTCTTGTAGCGTGCGGTGGATATCGTTATTTTCTTACCTTCATTGATGATTTGAGTAGATAATAGTGTATATTTACTTAATGAAACACAAGTCTGAATCGTCTCAAAAGTTCAATCAAATTCAGAGTGAAGTTTGAGATCATCATGAAAAAAAGATAAAATGTCTACGATATGATCGTGGAGGTGAATATCCGAGTTACGAGTTTATTATACAACTTAACACAATGTGAAAGTTATTTCACAACTCACGCCACCTGGAACATCATAGTGTGATGGTGTGTCCGAACGTTGTAGTTGTGCTCTATTGGATATGGTGCGAATTATGATGTCTCTTATCATTTTACCACTATCGTTTTGGGTTATGCATTAGAGACAACTACATTCACTTTAAATAGGGCACGATCTAAATCTGTTGAGATGACACCATATGGTTTGGCAGAAACCTAAGCTATCATTTCTTAATGTTTGGGGTTGTGACCCTTATGTGAAAAGGGTTTTCACCTAATGAGCTCGAACCCAAAGCGGACAAATGCATCTTCATACAATACCGTAAGAACAGTTTGGTATACCTTGTATCTCAACTCCAAGTGCAAAGTGTTTTTTGCTAAAAACGGGTCCTTTCTCGAGAAAGAGTTTCTCTCAAAAGAATTGAGTGGGAGGAAGATAGAACTTGATGAGGTTGTTGAACCTTTGTTCAACCAGAGAGTAGCGCAACTCAGAAAGATGTTTCTATGGAGCCTACGTCAGTTGAAGAGGAAGTTAATTATGATGATCATGAAGCTTCAGATCAAGTTACTATCGAACCTCATAGGTCGATAAGGACGCATACTGCTCCTGAGTGGTTCAACAACCCTATCTTGCAGGTCATGTTGTTGGACAACGATGAACCTACGAGCTATGGAGAAGCGCTGATGGGCCCGGATTTCGACAAATGGTTAGTGGCCATGAAATCCGAGAAAGGATCCATGTATGAAAACAAGTATAGACATTCGTATACTTGCTCATTGGACGATAGGTCGTCAAGTATGAATGGACCTTTAAGATGAAGACAGACGTTGATGGTAAATGTCACCATTTATAAAGCTCGACTTGTCAGAAAGAAGTTTCCGCCAAGTTCAAGGAGTTGACTTCGATGAGACTTTCTCACCCGTAGCGATGCTAAAGTCTATTGGAATTATGTTAGCAGTTGCTGCATTTTTCAATTATGAAATCTGGCAGATGGATGCCAAAACACCGTTTCCTTAACGGTTTACTTGAGGAAAGGTTGTATGTGATACAACCCGAAGGTTTTGTCAGTCCTAAGGATGCTAAAAGGTGTGCAAGCTCTAGAAATCCTTCTATGGGCTGGAGCAAGCATCTCGGAGTTGGAATATACGCTTTGATGAGGTGATCAAAGTTTTTGAGTGTATACAAGTTTATTAGAAACTTGTATTTACAATAAAGTGAGTGGGAGCACTATAGAGTTTCTGATAAGCATATGTGGATGACATATTGTTGATCGGAAATGATGTAGAATTTCGGGAAAGCATAAATGGTTGTTTGACAAGAGTTTTTCAAAGGAAGACCTGGATAAAGCTACCTAATTGTTGAGCATCAAGATCTATAGAGATAGATCAAGATGCTTGATGAGACTTTCAATGAGTACATACCTTGACAAGATTTTGATAGAGTTCAAAATGGATCAGTCAGAGAAAGAGTTCTTGCCTGATTTGTAAGGTGTGAAGTTGAGTAAGACTCAAAGCTCGACCACGGCAGAAGAAAGAGAAAGGACGAAGGTCGTCCCCTATGCTTTAGCCATAGGCTCTATATAGTATGCCATGCTGTGTACCGCACCTGTGTGTGCCTTGCCATGTGTCCGTCAAGGGGTAAAAGAGTGATCCAGGAGTGGATCATTGGACACCGGTCAAGATTATCCTTAGTAACTAAAAGACTAAGGAAATGTTTGTCGATTATGGAGGTGATAAAGAGTTCGTCGTAAAGAGTTACGTCGATGCAAGCTTTAACACCAATCCGGATGCCTCTTAGCATCAATCCAGATATGTATAATGGAGCAGCCATTTGAAATAGCTCCAAATGGAGTGTGGTAGCAGTGTCTACAGTATGACATAGAGATTTGCAAAGTACACATGGATCTGAATGTCGCAGACCCATTGAATAAAAGACCTCTCTCACATGCAAAGCATGATCGAGCTCCAGAACTCATTGGGTGTTAGATTCATAACAATGTGAATCATATGGTGATGTGAACTAGATTACTGACTCTAGTGCAAGTGGGAGACTTTTGTACATATGCCCTAGAGGAAATAATAAATTAGTTATTATCATATTTCCTTATTCATGATAATTGTTTATTATCCATGCTAGAATTGTATTGATCGGAAACTCAGATACATGTGTGGATACATAGACAACACCATGTCCCTAGTATGCCTTTGATGGACTAGCTCGTTGATCAAAGATGGTTAAGGTTTCCTAGCCATGGACATGAGATGTCATTTGATAACGGGGTCACATCATTAGGAGAATGATGTGATGGAAAAGATCCAAACTATAAACGTAGCATATGATCGTGTCAGTTTATTGCTACAGTTTTCTGCATGTCAAGTATCTGCTCCTATGACCATGAGATCATGCAACTCACTGACACTGGAGGAGTAACTTGTGTGTATCAAACATCGCAACATAACTGGGTGACTATAAAGGTGCTCTACATGTATATCTGAGGGTGTCTGTTGGGTTGGCATGGATCAAGACTGGGATTTGTTACTCCATGTGACGGAGAGGTATCTCAGGGCCCACTCGTTAATACAACATCACTACAAGCCTTGCAAGCAATGTGACTAAAGAGTTAGCCAAGGGATCTTGTATTACGGAACGAGTAAAGAGACTTGCTGGTAACGATATTGAACTAGGTATGGAGATACCGACGATCGAATCTCGGGCAAGTAGCATACCGAAGAACAAAGGGAATGTCATACGAGATTAACTGAATTCGTGACACAGAGGTTCGACTGATAAAGATCTTCGTAGAATATGTAGGAAGCAATATGAACATCCAGGTCCCGCTATTGGTTATTGACCGTAGAGGTGTCTCGGCATGTCTACATTGTTCTCGAACCCGCAGGGTCTGCACACTTAAGGTTCGGTGATGTTTCGGTTGTATAGAGTTATGTATGGTGGTGACTGAAGGTTGTTCGGAGTCCCGGATGAGATCCCCGACGCCGCGAGGAGCTCCGAAATGGTCCGAAGGTAAATATTCGTATATGGGATAATAGTGTTTGGTCCCCGGAAGGGTTCCGGAATTCACCGGAAGAGTTTTGGATGTTTCCCTAAATGTTTGGGGTACAAGAACACTTTATTTGGTCCAAGAGTTAAAGCCCATGAGGATTTAGGAAGGTGCAAAACTGTTTTGTGGAGGCCAGAGCCAGACGCTAGGGACCCTGGCATCTGTGGCCAGACGCCGAGGACCTTAGCGTCTGGTCCTAGAGTACGAGGAGGACTCTTGCCTTGCAGGCAAACCGACCTTGAGGAGGATTTTTCTCCAAGTTTCGACCCCAAGGTTCAGCATATAAATAAAGGGGCAGGGCTGGCACTTGGGACACATCAAGAAACTCTAAGCCACGTGCTGCCTCTCCTCTAGTTCATAGTTTCTCCTCTAGATCGGTTTCAGCGGTGCTTAGGTGAAGCCCTGCTGGAATTACTCCACCACCATCACCGCAAAGCCGTTGCGCTGTCGGAGAACTAGTCTACCTCTCCACTCCCTCTTGCTGGATCAAAAAGGCAGAGATGATCATCGAGCTATATGTGTGATGAATGCGGAGGTGCCGTCCGTTTGGCGCTAGATCAGAAGGACTATGATCAAGATCGCGAGACGGATCGTGATGAGATCGCGTGATGGATCGTGATGAGATCGCAGGACGGATCATGATTGGATCACGGGATGGATCGTGATAGGATCGCGGGATTCTCGGTGATTTGGATCATGAAGATGTTCGACTACATCAACCGTGTTTCTTAACGCTTCCCGCTTAGCGATCTACAAGGGTATGTAGATCCACTCTCCCTCTCGTAGATGCTCATCACCATGGATAGATCTTGCGTGTGCATAGGAAATTTTGTGTTTCCCATGCAACGTTCCCCAACACATGCTTATTTAGGTCGGATCACCCAAGGGGGCCCGGAGTATATCTGTCCTGGTAGGAGGGGTAAATCCCATCTTGCTTGACCATGTCTTGCAGCATGGGTCTGGACAAGGCCGAAACCTACCTTTGTAACTACCCAGTCACGGAGTAGCGTTTGGTCGGCCCAAAGCAAGTTTGTCACCATCCTGAGTTCATGTGCCAGCTCAGGTCTTAGGACATAGAACATATGTTGTACTAGAGCCTCACAGATGACCTATCACTGTGTATCATAGTTGGGTCTGTCCAACTCAGACCTTATCTCGACGAATCTGACTATGTTGAATCCGACCAGAACTTTCTGAGTCCATATTATCTGGCTAGCATCCAATGCTACATGGTCGGTGAGACCGAACCATCCACCGTGTCATATGCTAGTCTGATTAGTTGCGCGTCCACACAACCCTTTCGACTAGGGACCATTTAGGACAGTTATTATACAATGCATAGTCTCACAAACAAGTCATGTACTTATTAATACACATCACTGATAATGTCCAAGGACTATCTTTATTCATAAACACATAGGAAATATCATCGTACATGATTGCCTCTAGGGCATATCTCCAACACACACCGCTCCAACGGAGACATACTTCCCTTTACCTGGAAGGAACTTCGGTAACACCTCCTCGTCTCCATCGGTTCCTCTTGTGGTTACTTCCTACCTTGTCACATCCCTAGCTAGTTGTCATAGGACAGCATGTGTGCGTGCATCATATTTCATCTTTTGCATCAACTTGAAATGGGGATTAAAGGAAACCCCAAACCCTCATTTGAATCAAACCAAATCAAAGTTTGTGAAAATAAACAAATCCAAAATGCCCATCTAAAATGTTCCCTATGTCTGATAAATGTGGACATGATTATACAAGGGGTCATCTAAATTATTTGAACAGTTATATCATTTCAAAAATAAATAATAAAGTCTCTAAAAATGCTAAATGTAGCATTATCATTAATATATATTTCAAAATATCCTGAAACTTTTTATTGGAGTTTGAAATATTCAAACTTAATATTATAAAATATTTGGGATATTCTATTATAGCATTTGTACCTGAAAAACAAATGAAACAAATGTCAGAAAAGGAAAACAGAAAGTGAAACAAATAAAAAAAGGAAAAGCCCAGGGGAGCCGGCCCAACTGGCCCGTGCCAGTCATCCCTGTCCTCTCGCCAGGAGGACAGGGGCACGCGCTCGCCGTGCGTGGGCATGCGCCCGACCAGCTCCTCTCTGCCTGGCTGCTGGAGGGCTCTGTGAGCGCCAGCGCGATGCCCCTCGCCGTGGCCCTCTTCTCCTCCCTTCTCTCCCCTACACAATCTCTCTCGTGCTCTCTCTTCCCCCTCCTCTCCTCTGTCCCACCCTGCCGGACTGAAGGTACCGGTGATTCGCCATCTCCCGTGCGTCCCTGACCACACTAAGGTGCTAGAAGCCCCTTCGGTGAGGCCCCGGATCTTTTCCCTTGGTTCCGTCGTTGTTCCCCTCCTCTAGCCCCGTCAGTCGCTAGAGCCGAGAGGAGCTCGCCACCGGCCATGACGTAGCCGTGGCCACAGTGGCCATAGCTCGCACCTGACCATGGGCTCATGCTCGTAGTGCTCCTAGGAGCCCGTAACTGCCCCTAGCTCCTCCTCCCATGCACTCTAGCGCCGAACCCGGTCCTGCCCGAGCCGCCGCCGTCGCTAAGCTCGTCGCCGGTGTCGATCCCGACCACCCCAGCCTCTGGTTTGGGGCTAGATCGACGCACGATCGAGCATAGGCCCTCCCAGTGACCTCCGCCAATCGTTTTGGTCATCGAAGGAGGGGTTCCAACCCCCCTCCGCCGTCTCTGACGTCGCCGGCGCCTCAATACCGGCGAGTCAACTGGCGCTGACCACGGGGTTTGACCCCAGGTCAACTGGCAAGTGGGCCCGACCCCTTTAATTAGAATTAGTTTAAAAAAATTAGTTAACTAATCTAATTATGCTAATGGCCCACTCACTAGTGGGCCCTAACCTAATCTAATTAGTAATTAGTTAATTATTTAACTTTATTAGCGACCGGGTCACTGACCAGTGGGCCCCACTGGTCAGGTTTGACCTGTCAACGTCCTGTTGACTAGCTGATGTCATAGTGATGTCATGCTCATGCAGTAATGCTTTTTCTGAATTAAAATAATTCCAAAAAATGTTTAAAACTTCAAAAATTCATATAAATTAATCTGCAAATCAGATGAAAATAATTTATATATGAAAATTTATTAGAAAAATCCAATGAATCCAATGGTGCTAATATCATGCATGTTAGAGCAAGCTATGTAGATGAACATTGACATTTACTAATAGGCTAATAAACGGAATATGAAACGAAGAACGACTTTGAACCTATATTCAAACTCATTTCAAATCAACTTGAACAACAGTTGCATTAGCTCATCCATACATGCTGCCATGTCATGATCATGCATCATATTGTTGCACTTGCGTGTATTGATTGCTATTTATCTACATTGTAGTAGGCCCTGCTTCTGAGGATAGGTCCGAGTATTCTAACGAAGGAGAAAACCTTTTCGCTACCCAACAAGGCAAGCAACCCTTTTGATCATTCCGATAACATCCCACTCTCTCGCTCCTGCTCTTGTTTATTGCATTAGGACAAACGTTCACTTGTCTGTCATACACGGTAGATGAACCTATTCTTTTGCATGACCTGTCATTGTCACAGTAAATAGCTAAACCTTGCAACCTAGCATAACTGGTAGATGCTTGTGCCATAATGTGGTTAGCCTACTTTGCCTACTATGCTTGCTATGCTTAGAGTTGTGTCAGGTCTGATTCATCTGGGTGATGAACTGGAGTGAAACAATGTTGTTCTGATGTGATAAGCTTATGATGCACCCGTTTTGGTAAAGGTAGCAATGAGAGGCTATGTAGGAGTACATAGCGGGTTGTCTCATTGGGACCGTTCTTAGGAACTGAGTTCCGTGTTTGTGATCCAAGACTAGTTACTACCACATGCTGGGCCCTGAAATATGACCCTGCTCGACTTATCATTCGCTTAGTCCTTGGTCCAAGAATTGCAAGTAGTTTCTGGTGTTTATAGCATGCTGGAGGCCGTGCGTAGCGCTAACCCTAGGGGTGGGTTATGACGCGGTAGGCAGTAGCACGGTGTACCAAGGGTCACCCGAATGGTGGGCTTGGGAACCCCGCGCACATCATTTGGGGCCGTAGCGGAAACTTCGACCGGACTTCCGTGCGGGTTTAGTCCAAAATAGGCGATAGCCTGGACTAGAGGTCTTTGTTGATTGACGGTCGTGGCCGACTCCCTCACTGGGCTTCCGCTTGAAGGTTGCCGAGGTGCATGGTTTTATGAGCACAAATTGATAAGTGGCAAGAGCGTGTGTGAAGAAGTACACCCCTGCAGGGTATGAAACTATTCAAATAGCCGCGTCCTCGGATATGGACTACTTGGAAAACTTATGTTGTTCATAGATAATCAAATGGATGCTCATAAAAATATCAAGACAAGTGTGAGTACCATGGATGGCACTCTCCCAGGAGAGGGAAGTGAATCCATAGTGGTGTATTGTCATGGAGTTAGTGGACTCGTGTGCGATATCTAAAATTTAAACAAAGAGATAAAATTGTGTAGTGTAGGTTAGCCATGAGTCAAAGCTGGCATTGCTGCATAAACTCCACCCCCCTTGTTGATACATGAGCATGAATAGACTAGGTCTGTTTTACAGACTTGTTGAGTATGTTTGTACTCACGTTTGCTTAATAAATGTTGCAGATGAGACCCAAGACTCATCAGGTGTTTTCTTTCTAGATGTCCATGATGCCGAATAGCTGGTGTCCCAGCTACGACCTTATGCCCTGTGGCGGGCTATAGATAGTCAGGCCATGTGCCTTTTTACCCCTTTCGTGTGTCTGTACTCAGATAGCTTTATGCTTCCGCTTGGTTTGTATGAACTTGCTTGTATGACTTGAGTGTAGGGTCATGGGACCCCTATTTGTAAGAACATATGGTGTAAGGCTCATCCAAGCCTCCTAAATAAAAGTTGTGTTGATGTATGGTTATGTTGTGATGCCATAGTGGTATGTATGCATATCGGGCATGTCGTGAGTACGTGTAACGTGCAACAGTATGTATGGGATCTGACACCTAGTCGTGTGCCTTTAGTAGTACTCTTTATGGGAAACTGCCTCTTTATGCTTCTACCGAGCCCTGGTAGCTTGCTACTGCTCCGGACACATTGATTGACTGGCATGTATCCTTCTTTGCTACTATGTCTGTCCCTTTGGGGAAATGTCTCGTAGTGTAATGGAGTCCCTATAGCCTGCTATGACTCGTCTACGTGCATTGATGACATTTATGTCCCACGGCGTAATGGAGTCCTTGTAGCTTGCTATGACTCGTCTACACACGCTTGAGGCCGACACGTGCATTGCTGAGTTACGTATGCCTGTTTCCATACGGATGTGCCACTTGGGTTCTATGACTAGTCATGTTGGCCCGGGTTCTCTGTTGTTTGATTGCTAGCGACATGTTCACATACGTGAGCCAAAAGACGCAAACGGTCCCGGCTAAGGTAAGGCTGCCGCCGTGGAGCTTACTGTGCGTGAGGCTGCAAAGTGATGTGATAAGTTACAGTCTGGAATCATATGACTTAGGATTGGGGTCCCGACATACCTTTACTTTGTGCAAGCTACGCATATTTGTTTATCTTGTTTGCTTGTGTTGTTGTTGTGTTTAGCATCATATAGGTTGCTCACCTAGTTGCATCTAGCTAACCTATTTGTTGCTAAGCCTAAATTGTTAAAGAAACTTTAAAAACTGGTAGTTTCTTATTCACCCCCTCTAACCATACCGACCCTTCCAATTGGTATCAGAGCCTCGTCTCTTTATTAAGGGTTTCACCACCCGAATAGTATGGTTGACGATGAGGTGCGGCCAGTTGAACTCCCCGAGGCCGTGGGTGTGAACATAGTGTCACTTGAGGATTTGAATGAGGCCATGTCCTCACTCAAATCCTCGATGACCACGAAGGTAAAATCCATGTTTAAAGAATTTCTTGAGGGTCTCAAACTTTCTACCGATTCATTGTTAGTGGTTAATCCCACTAACTCATCATCGGATGTCCACTCCGAAAAGGAGGGGGCTAGCACTAAGAAGAACAAGCTACCTCAAGGAACTAGTGGAGTGGGTACCTTTGCCTCAGTACCCCCTCTCGCGGTATATGGAGGACCGGTGCACTCACCACATATAATTAATATCGGTCCTCCTCCTAAGCTTGTTAAGCATGACTTTGCTAATTGGGTTTTTCATATCAAGTCTCATTTGAATCACATATCAACACAACTTTGGAGAATCATTGAGCAAGGGTACTACCCTCATGATGCAAACAACCTCACTCCAAGAGAAGAGGCCGACAATCAACTCAATCACTCCACCTTGTTCATCCTTCAAGCAGCTGTTCCCGTTGAAGATCTAGCTCACTTATGTCCTTTCACTCGTGCTAAGGATTGTTGGGAACACATTGTCTCCATGTACAAGGGTACTTTGAGAATTTAAGGGGCCAACTTTGAAGTGGTTCTAGATGAGTGTGATGAATTTGTGATGCTCGAAGATGAAGAACCTCGTGAGCTCTATCGGAGAGTGACAACTCTTGCTGTTGCTCTTAAAGATCATGGAAGCAAAGATGTGGATGACAATTAGATCAAGTGGAAGTTCCTCAAGGCCATGATGCCATTCAACAAATCCATGTCCTCGGTCATCCGTCAAAGGCCAGATTTTCACTCCTTGTCTTCAGGTGATGTGTTGGATGAATTCGTTGCCATGAACATCTTGAACAAGACTATGGACAATGCTCTAGCTCGTGTTCAACAATCAAAGAAGGATACACTGAACCTTGCATTGAAGTCCAAGGCCACACAAGAATAATAAGAAGAGGAAGAAGAACAGAGTTGCCTGAAGATACTAAATATGCTTACCCCGAGAACATGGCTCTTGCGTCAAGGCAATTTTGGGGAAACAAGAGGAACTCAAAGCACAAATTCTCCAAGAACAACTCAAGGGATCAAAAGGCAAGCAACGTGTGAGGACATGCTACAGTTGTGGTAATGTGAGTCACTTCATGGTGGATTGACCTTATGAGAAGAGGAAAGATAATGGTGGCAAACTCATCCATATAGATAAGGCCAAGTCCATGCCCAACAAGAACAATTTCACCAAGAAGCTGCCTCACAAGGTGTTGGTGGTCCAAGAAGAGTATGCATCCGATGATGATGTTGATGATGAAGAAACTAGTGGCTAAGGATTTTCTATGGCTTCGGTGGATATTGTATCTTCTACCCCAATCAAGACATTTCTCTTCGATGCCCCCAACAACAACCACATTGCTAGGTGCCTCATGGCCAAAGGTATCACCAAGGTAACCTCCAACGTCAAAACCTCTAACATTAAAACTTCTATTTCGTGTGGATGAAAATGAGCTGGTGAAGGAGGATGAAAATACGTTTGACAAATGCTTGTGTAAACTCAAAGGCCAAGAAGCACTTTGTTGCTCTCTTGGAACAACTTGGTGAGGCCAATGACATCATTGAGTCTCAAGAGGAATCTCCACAGCAGTTGAGAGGGCATAGCCGTAACTATGCCGATGAAATAGCGGATCTTTCCATTGCCCTTGAAGAATAGAGAAGTCTTCGTATGACTCTTGAGGAGTCACAAAACGTTGACCTAGATAAATTACGTAAAGATCATGATCATGCTACTGTTCTTAATCATGTGCTTAAATCTGAGAAGGATGTGCTTGGGGTTGATCATGGTAGACTCAAGGAGGAGTTTGATACTCTAGACAATGCTCACAAGGCATTTAAGAGTGCTCTTTCCTCTCTCAAAGAGTCTCATGATAAACTCCAAGTTAAACTTACTAAGGAAATAGCTACATGTCCTCCTTTTGTGTTAATTGATAGTGCCAATGCTACTAAATATTGTTGTGATCATGCACATCTTGTGGAGGATAATGCTAAGTTGAAACAACAACTTGAGAAAGGCCTTGTGACATGTATCCAAGGTGAGAAGAACCTCAATGACCTTTTGAGCAATCAAAAGGAAGTTGTTCCCAAGGAAGGTGTTGGGTTTGCTCCCAAAAACCACCACAACAAGAACAAAATGAAGACCAAGCAAGTTCCCCCACTAAAGGAAACCTTTGTCAAAGCAGGGGATGGTCCTCATGAGAAGACGAAAGACATGGTTGTGGTTGGTAATGCCAAGAAGGGCAAGACCACCCACTCTAACAAAGTTGGCGACTTTAACCCCTCTTATGTTTTATGCCGTGCTAGTGATGGGCATGTTTATGCCAAATATGTTGGTTCTTCTTATGAGTACATTGAATGGTCTATTTGGGTTCCTAAGATACTTGTCACTAACATGAAAGGACACATTAAAGAATGGGTATCTAAATCCAAGCATTGATCTATTGTAGGAGTTTTCTTCTGGAGGAGTGTCACGGCTGCTTGATAGCGGAGCAACAAATCATATAACCGGAAGCAAGGACTTTGTGGTGGACGTTCATCTTGATCCATCTATGGCCACTCAAGTTTCATTTGGTGATGATGCTATTTCAAAGGTATTGGGTCACGTCAAGGTGATAACCTCTCCGGATCTCTCCATAGAGAACATAATGCTTGTTGAGACCCTTGCATAAAATTTACTTTCTGTTCATGAACTTGTACTCATGGGTTTTTGTACCTTATTTGGTGTGGACACCGTGGCCCTTTTGTGGAGCAAGACTCTTAAAGTAGCTTTTGTTGGGCATGTCGAGAATGGTATCTATGTGGTTAACTTCTCGAAGCGACCTACTAAGACCGTGACTTGTCTAATGGCTAAAGTTTACGTGGGATGGTTGTGGCATCGCCAGCTAGCCCATCTCAATATAAGATCTTTACAAAGTCTTCTCAAAGGGGATCACGTTCTTGGACTAACAAATGTATGTTTTGCTAAAGATCGTGCTTGCAGTGCGTGTATTAAAGGAAAGCTACATGAGACGACTCACTGTCCCATGACTACCATCTATTTGAAGAGGCCCTTGGAGCTCCTTCACATGGATATCTTCGGTCCTCCATCTTTCGATAGTCTTGGGGGAAGAAAATATTGCTTGGTTATCATGGATGAGTACTCAAGATACACTTGGGTATACTTCTTCAAGAGGAAGAGTGAGACTCAACAAACCGTCATCGATTTTGCCAATGAAGCTCAACATCAACATGAGACAAAGATTCTGATGATAAGAAGTGACAATGGCACCGATTTCAAGAACTACACCTTGAATGAGTTTCTTAGTGATGAGGGGACTAAGCACCAATACTCCGCACCTTATACGCCTCAACAGAATAGTGTTGCCGAAAGAAAGAACCTTTTTTCCTCCTTTCGTAGATCCGTAGAGGTAGCTGTAACTTGTAAAACTTCTTTGCCCATACTTTACAATATTTTCAGTTGTTTCCGCTTTATTGACCCGCCATCATGCTGCCGGCTCATCTTTGCATATTATAACTTGCCATATCTCGTGTCCCGATACACCTCACGCTCGTAGTTTCCGTTTTAACCTGCCATAACCTTATTCTCTGTCCACATCTTTTAACCTGCCATCCTGAACAAAACTCCCTCTTCTTGCGATTGGGTAGCCTTCGGAGTTTCTGAGCTCATGCTTAATGAATATGTAACCATGGGTTTTTTACCAGATAAAGAAGTTATCCACTGGCAGGGTTCTAGGTCCAAAAACTACTCCCAAACCCAAAGAAGGGGAAGTTGTTATTTTTACGGACCATCTTCTCCGTGGTTTCTCACCACCCGGGTCACGATTTTTTTGGGATGCCCTGCATTTTTACAAGCTTCAACCACATTGGTCCCAACTCCGTCACCAATTTATGCCAATTCCAAGTATTCTATGAGGCATATCTGCAAGAAGAGCCGACCATTGATCTTTTTAGAGATTTATTCTATATCAATCGCCAGACTAAGATAACACATGGACCCAGTCTCGAACTTGGAGGTGTTTCCATCCAGAGAAAGAGATATACAACTTTTCCCTCCACCCTGCTGCCCAGCCATCCCAAAAATTGGAACCACACTTGGTTCTACTGCAGAAACACCACTCCGGTTGAAGAAAACCCCTTGTCGGGAAACCGTCCCTTCCGGCTCAGCACCACCAGTGAAATTCCTGATCGGTTATCCACCATAGAGCGCGCTCAGTATGTTCACACATTACCAAGGATCAGGGCTTTAATAGCCAATGGTTTAACGGGAGTTGATTTGATCCACTGCTGGGTTTCTTGGAGGATTTTACCATTGAGCCCATGCGGCGGTTTAATGTGCCAATATACTGTCAATGTGAATGATCCTGAGCACTACAACCATACACACTTGACTGATAACAAAGTCAATTTAATTGTCAAATCACTGCTGGGAGAACCCAAAGAGGCTTGTAATAAGGTGGGACTGAACCCTTTCTGTGCTCTTAACCGGACTCCGAAGGTAAGAATCTTTGAGTAAATGTTCCTCTCATCCAAATTTTGTACTTCACATTTTTTAACCCTGTCAATGCCTGTATGTATGCATGTCAGTTCTTCTTTCTGGAAGACGGAAATAACTGCAACCTTGACACTGAAGAAGAAAACTAAGACTATTAAAACTCATGGTCCGAGTCGTCCTAAGAAGCAAACCGTAGAAGAACTACTCGAACTGGATGATTCTGAGGTAGACCTTGACTCCCTCGACCTTCTTTTCATGCAATTTATTGCTGCTGACTCCTCTCAGGACAAAGTGGAGACAAGCCAAGCTGGTGTAGCAGAGGCAACTTCCATCTCATCTGACTCAAAACCCTTGCCAAGGGAAAAAACGCGGCAGTCATCTGGAAAGTAAGATTTTTCACATCCTCTTGCTCACTTGGACCCCAAATTTCTTTTGAAGAAGCAAAAACATGAGTCTAGGCGTCAGACCCGGAGCGGCAGCTTTGAGGGTCTTATGGCTTGTTTATCCAACACTCCAACTCCTTAGAAACGTTGCAATGAGGTGGCTCCTAGCCCAACTTTATTTCTTCCCTGTGCCGATCTCATGCGAACACTTCTCAATCCTCCCAACTCTAACTATCAGGAAACACCTCCGTCATCTGGCGAATCCACTAGCACACAATTACACGCCTTTGTTGTTAAACCTGGGTAAGGGATCCACCTTTGTTGATATCTAAGACTTGTTATCATGTGCTTACAAGCTTGTTTATTCCTATCATAGCGCCAAGGCAAAAACTAGCAAGAAACAGAAAGTGGGCGGCTCGTCCAAGATCTCTGAGGTCTCTGAGCTTGAGAAAGAGGCGCCAAAGCCCCTGAGGCCCCTATTCAAAGTTTTGAAGACCCTTCCTGTCACACCCTATGTTTGTATCACCTTTTTATGCTTGGAGTTACAAAATTTGGAACAATTTAAAACTTTTTCAGTGCTTGTGCTTGTTTGGTTGTTGTGTATGGCACTCTTAGATTCTATCCCTCTCCATATTCATCTTCCTTGACCAAAAATTCTTGCCCAATGATCATCCATGTGAATAGTGCCCAAAACTATTTTTATCAAATATTATTTTGACCTAAAAGGATTAATTCAAATTAGGTTTTGAA
Source organism: Hordeum marinum (assembly GCA_022496015.1). Taxonomy (NCBI): domain Eukaryota; kingdom Viridiplantae; phylum Streptophyta; class Magnoliopsida; order Poales; family Poaceae; genus Hordeum; species Hordeum marinum. The sequence continues at coordinate 196,039,675 of CM039677.1, forward strand.
ACCCCCCCCGAGTTGAGGTTTGCACTGCAAGTCCTCAAATTGGGTGGACCCTTATTCCCAAAGGATTTATTTGAAGCCTACTATATTTATGACTTCCCAAAACCACCAAATATTAATTTTAAATATTATTTTAATATTTTATTTAAAAGCTTTTTCTTAAGGCTAGAAATTGTTTGTCATAGGGATTTTTTTTAATGTTTTCAAAATATTTGAGAAAATTTAGGGAAACTTAGTGGACATATATTTTCCAAATATATGAGTTTCAACACATGGTCATGTTCAAAATAATGGGCAAAACCCCTCAAAACCCTTCCTGTCCAAATCAAGCTTTTGGAATAGTTCTATAATAAATATTCTCAATAAATTCCAATAAATTCTAGAAAGTCAACATTGTCATAGTTGATGATCTTGCAAAGTTTCATCTCAATCCAAGTTGATTTGATTCATCAAACTATTCCAAACCCATCCCTGCCCACATTCAAATTTGAGCAACTCTACATTGTGAAGTTTCTTCCCTTGACCCCAAATTTGTGGACATGTTCTAATCACCAAATAATGATGCTACACTAAGTGGCGCATCAAGGGGATTACCTTAGAATGACTTGATCTACAGAAACCAGATTCTGTTGATTTCTAGGGTTTCACAAAGTTACATTGTGAACTTTATTCAATCAAGCTCAAACTTGGTGATAAGGCATAATTCTAATCACCATTTGACCCTGTGAATTCCTATGGCAAGCAAAGTCCATTTTATTGCCCTAATCTCCATCAAACACCTTCTGGCCATTTCTAAAAACTAATGTTTTCACCACTTCTACTCTTCCCCTTGCTCTCAAAATTTTTACCACAACCTCTCAGGTTTGCTTGCCACTTCTAGTAAAACTTGTGTGGCCTCAGCACAATAATGGGTGTGTTAAAACCCCCATTTTACCCTCTGTTTCAGCATGACTGGAGCTTCTTCCCGACCATTTCTTTTCTCCCTAGCCTTCCTAGCTCCTAGAGCATCTTCGAACCATCCAGGTGCTACTGGACAAGGTGGGGCACCCCAGAGAGCGTGGGCAACGGCAATGCTAGCCATATGCACTCTTTAGGACGTGCTACGACGCGCTCCCGCATTGTAGCCACCGCCCAATGGCCGCCCTCGACCACCTAGGTCCTCCCCCTCATGTACCTCGAGACGCCCTCGGCGTCCATGGCACGCAACGCGGTCGACCCCCTCCTCTCTCCTCCTGCTTCTCCCTCCTCCGTGCATGACCGACACCGCCCGAGTCGTCCAACGCGGGAGCTCGCACACGTGCGCCTCCCCTTCTCTTTCTCCCACTCCCCCTGGCAAAGACTAACCCCACGACAGCCCCAGAGACTTCTCTCTCCCTCCCACGGCCCCTGGCCTTGGCCTCGAGCTCACGAGCGCATGGTACCTCGGTGGACTCGCGCCCCCCTATTTAAGGCACCTGAGCTCGTCTCTACCCTTCTCTAGATCCCTCACCCTCCCAGCTGACCACCCGATCGACCCAAGCAAGCTCCCAGGGTCCCAATCATCTGAATCGAGCCGAAGACCGCTATGGCCGCCCCGCCGTCGATCTAACGGTGAGGCGCCCCTCCGGTCCCCTTCCCCTCTAGTTGCTCCTCCCTCACTCTTTGACCCATTTCCACATCCTCTCCGCTCGATTTGCAGCACAAAAAGGGCCTGGTGACATCGTTCCAATTTCCCTCTGTCGCGGATACCTCGTTGCCGGCGACCCTTGCTCCCCGGCGCTCCCATCCACCTCCACGTGACAGGCATGACACCCAGAGCCCATCCACGTGCTCACCACTCCTCGTCGTCATCGTTAGCCTCGCTGGTGAGCCCTGCCCCCTCAGTCCAGAGGAGGGAGACGAACCCGACAGGTGGCCCCCACCTACCGGCCTCTGCCTCGCCCTCCTCCCTCCTGCTCTCGCTGGCACCCGTGCCCCACCGTTAGGTTTGAAATTGGCGAGCGCGGGCACACCGGTTCGCTTGGGGAGCTGATTGCTCTGGGCCGGCCCAGTTGCGGCCAGATTTGGCCCAGGGCACAACACCCATTTTCTTTTTCCATTTTCTGTAAATTTCCAGAAATTCCACAGACCTAAATAAAAATCCAATGCCCGATATTTTTCCACCATAATTCCTAGAATATTCCATAGAATTTAATAGTGCCATTTGTGAAAAATGTTGAAAACTTTTTATACACGTTTTTATTTTAAAATATATTTTGGCATCTTTTTGCCTCTGTTTATTAGTTTTCAAAAATGTTTTCATAGCAAAACCCCAGAAGATATTTTTATTATAGTTTTTAGTATTTATCAGAATAGGGTAGCATTTTAATAGTAGCTTTGTGTGCTCTGTTTTTGTGTGATGCTTATTATTATCGCTATTTATCGCGACGATTGATTACGCTATTGATGAGGGAGTTGGACCCGAATACTTTGAAGATCCCAAAGACTTTGTTGAGCCAGGCAAGCACCATTTTATTTGCATGTCATATAGCATTTTACTTTCATTATATTTGATCATGTGATGTGGTTTCCACCTTGGTGGGATGCCCCGATACTTCTTGTTGATAATTGCATCGTGCATGACCCTACCTCCTTATGAGGGTTGTGCCGGTGGGTGTAGATAGGAGGCTAGTAGATGATACGCAAGTGGGACCGGGATTTTGCATGGTGATGGAAATGAAGAGATGATTTCATAGACTTTTTGAAAACCCCGTCGGGTGCCACTAATGCCCGAGGGAGATGATGTTGAGTTGGGTGACCACTTCAGAAACAAGTGGTGTACCGGAGCAAGTGGGTGTGTGTGGTTTGCGAAAACGGATTGGTGTAAGTTGCAACTGTTACTCCAACCTTACATGCGCAACCATAATACCCCTTATGGGACGGGGCTCTGTTGATTACTTTGGTGGGTACTGGCAAGGAGCCCACATTACTAGTGGTGAGAGTGGCATGGTCACTCTCGATACGGGGTCGTACAGGTATGGACGATCATGCACTGTCTTCACAGGCACCAAGGACACCGTTGGTCCCTGCATGTATGCTACGAGTGATGTACATCATGTGGGCTGGGTACCAATCGAGTGGACTCTTTGTTTAGTATCTCTGGGGGAAAGGCATTGTTCGGGTGCTTACCTCGGGTATGCAATATACCGCGAGTCGTGGATGACATGGAAGTTCCTGAAGTCTTGTGGGTAAAGTGGGCAACCTCTGCAGAGTGTAAAACTGTTCGAATAGCCGTTTCCACGGTCAAGGACAGTTGGATGACCGCTATTGTGCTACGTCCAGATGTTTCCTAAACTTGGTGTGTATGGGTGTGTGTGGATGACATAGAGATGACACTTGAGATAAGTCAGATGACTTGACATGATGATTGAGCATGAGGTGTTCAACCCCTTGTTTATGATGACATGTATAACTTGTTCATATGGATATCTACCAACTGTTGGTGCATGCTTACCTAGTTACTTGATCATGTCATTGCATTCAAAATTGGCTTTTTGCAAAACATACCTACTTAGTGCTATTTCATGAATTGTTATTGCCTTGTTCCAAACATGGGTTTCTTGCGAGTACATTCAAAGTACTCATTGGCTTGCCATTGGTTATTTAATTGGCCAAACATGGAAGAACAGGAGTACGGTGAAGAGTTTGTTGGTGACGAACATGCGAACTAGGACGCTTCCCAGTTAGAATGCATGTAGGTTTAAGGAAGATGTCATGGGTTCACGCTTTCGATCTTGATTTCCGCTGCTTGTTAAGTTTAAGTGTTTGGCCAATGTGGCCCTATCTATGTAAGACTTAACATCCATGGTCTTAATTCATGTAAGACGGTATGTAAGGATGTAAGACTCTTGTTATTCAGCTTTTGTATGTTCAGTGAGCATTGATATTTGGGACCACTGTACATGTGCATTCGGTGATCACGACTTATGAGTCGGGGTCCCCATAGAGCTAGTATCAGAGCCATCCTGACTGTAGGAAGCCCTTAGTTAGCATGGACGTTAGTTAGGATAAAACCATTTCAAATTTACACCTAGCACCTATACTTAGGAATTATGCACTTTTACCTCTTCTATTCTTCACACAACACTCTGCTGCCTCTCCTCCCTGCAAATCTTTGTAGATGGCCGTTGTACCTGAAGCCTTCCTGACATCCAACTTTCCCTTAATCCTTGGGGATAGCTTGGAAAAGTGCCAGTTTTGCCAACAACCAATTTTCCTCTACCACAAGCACTGGGTCGATGCCGTCACGAAGGAGTACCATGTGGATGTGGTTGTGAAGGAAAACGACTCCCCGACTAGTTGGTTCTTTGAAGGACCATAGATGGAGACCATGGCACTCACAGTCGGGATAGCTGCATGCAAGGCACTTCTGCACCTGCGAGACATCTGAGGGATCACTAGAAGAGTGTCTAGAGGGGGGGGGGTTGAATAGACTACTAGTAGAAATTTAAAACCTAACCTTTTCCCAAGTTAATTGATTGGCAGATTTTAACAGTTTTAGCAAAGCTAGCAAGTCTAACAGCCCTACACATGCATGTCAACAAATATGGCAGTGGAAAGTAAAGACATTGCATATGAAGTAAAGTGTGGAGATAGGTAGATCAAACGTAGTTGGAGACGCATGAATTTTTCCCGCGGTTCCGATAGGTGGCGCTATCGTACATCCATGTTTATGGAGTCTTCAACCCACCGAGGGTAACAGTCACGAGAGTGCACGGAGGGCTCCACCCAAAAGGGTCCACGAAGTAGCAACCTTGACTATTCCATAACGGCTTCCGTCCACGAAGGACTAGCCTCACTATGGGTAGATCTTCATGAGGTAGGCGATCTCCTTGCCCTTACAAACTTCTTGGTTCACTCCACAACACGAAGTAGGAGGCTCCCAAGCGACACCTAACAAATCTAGGAGGCACCACCCTCCAAAAGGTAATAGGCTCGGTAATGACGATGAACTCCTTGCTCTTGTGCTTCAAGATGATAGACTCCTCAGCACACTATCACTCTCTCACAGATTTGGCATGGTGGAAGAGATGGGATTGTTGGAAAGCTACTTGGGGAGGCTAGAAATTAAGATCCATATGATTGGAGTGGAAGATCTTGATCTCAGCACAAGGGTAGGTGGTTCTCTCTCAAAAAATCTGATAGGATAGGTATGGAATAGTTCTGAGTGCTTCGCTTTCGAGTAAGTGGTGGTGAAGGGGTATATATAGGCATCCCCAAAAATCCAACCGTTACACACAAAATGACCAACTCAGTGACACCGATGTGTTAATCTCGGTGGTACCGAAGTGACCAAAAGGTGGCAACTTTTGAATCTCGGGGAGACCGATATAGGAAACTCGGTTGCACCGATAAGATGACCAACGGTCATATTTCCAATCTTGGTGACGCCGATCCAACATTCTCGGTGGGACCGAAAATGTGAATTTGCGTAATAGGAAGTTGGAAATGTAAACTCGGTGGCACCGGTATGGAATCGGTTGCACCGAAGTGGCTAGGGTTTGGCTTGAGTCTGTCTAGGTTCTGGAATCGGCAGCACCGGTATGGGAAAGTTGGTTGCACTGGTTTTGAGTGTTAGGTATAGAACAGACTTTGGTGGGAGAGTTTGTGGATGTTTTTGGTGACTATCACTTGTGCACGTTTGAGCATATTGTTCACAAACAAAACCTTACCGCCTTTTAATAGTATTGGCTTTCCTATGGAATCAAAGTGATTTCTCAAAAATATAAATGTAGAGTCGTCTTGCTTGAAGCTTGGCCAACCTATTTCCTTGCATCTTGGGGTATGTCCACAATGTCCTTTTGCCAAACCTTCTCTATAGACTGTATCTAAAATACACTAGGTAAAAATATCAGTCCAAGAGACAATGTATGTTGTCATGAATTATCAAAACCACCAAGGGAGCATGTTGTGGTTTCAGTCTCCTTCTTTTTGGTAACTGATGACAACATACAATCAAAGCTTCAAATGAAGATATGCATGGTTATATTGAATACTTTGAGAGACACATGACTTAGACTTGCTCCCCCTAAATGTGTGCAGTCCTTTAAAGGATAGTTGCTTCTGAATGCATGAACACACATAAGGTAGAAGGGATATAAAAGGTCATGTGTATCTTGGCTATATGCATCAAATATATATGAATGAGATGTATCATTGTTCAAGACATCACTCTTGCAAACAATATGTGCAAGAAGCAAGAGATCATCTTGACCAAGGATATGATGCATATACTTACCTTGAGTTCTTGAGCATCTTGGTAATAGAAACACACTTGATAAATCAATGTTAGGAAACACAAGAGTATTCTACCAAACAACAAGGTAATAGAACTCAAAATTGCCAAGATATGGAGGACATATAGAAGATAGTATTCCTTAGAATTGATATGTCTCCAAGATCATTGAGAATTTTCTCGCCGTAGATATGAAAATAGATTATCCTCTCCCCCTGAATCTTAGCATGTTGATATTAGGATTGGATAAGGTGAGAAAGGTCAAAAAATTCTTCTCCTATTTATAAAGGTATGAGTATTGATATTGGCTCTTCCCCTTGATCATATCTCCACCTTTGCATAAGCATGTATCTCCCCTTTAGCATGAAGTTTTGGTCTTCTCCCCCTTTGGCATAAATTTCCAAAAAGGTCAAAGACAGGGATAGACACAGGGATCATTGACTGAGAAGGGATCCTTGAGAACAAAGGTCATCGAAAAGTAGGATTTATAGAAATGAAAACTGAGAGAGTCATGGAAAATGATTTGTTCTTATCCTCCTCTCTTCATTTAAGATAGGAACCCTTGAATAAAGAAATTCTCTCCTCAAGATTAACTTTAGTTCTTCTCCCCCTAAGTAATACAACGTTTTTTTTAAAAGGGATCATCGACATAACAGAAGTATTACAAGAAAGATCACTAAGAAAACACAGAATTGCAAAAAAATGAATTCAAATGAAACAAAACGAAAATCAGTGACTCCGAGATAGATAGATCGGTGGTGCCGAGATTTTGTGGTGCAGCTTCTCTGGAATTTCGGTAGAACCGAGATATCCGAGTTGGCGGCTCCGAAAGAGAAACCAAGTTTCTATTTTCACAGAGTCAAGAGAAAGATTTTCAATGAAATATGAAGTTTTTACAAGGGACATCAACTAGAGAAGATTGAAGTGGTTATGAGAAATCATGCAATAGAGAACAAACCACACCAGATTCTTAACTAGATGATGGGCGGTGACTAGGTCACCTATATTAGAGTATATCGAATTAGGAGCCAAGCAAGAATACTTGATCATAGGTCATGCTCTACGTCAAGCTCAGAATGGGGTTACCATTTTTCGATTAAGAATTTTAATGTCTTCATATCGATTGAGTTGCTTTAGATCATTTCTTGGAGTAAAGCCTTTTCAAGGACATGAGTACATACCTTTGAGTGATGTTGATGACGTAGCTTGTAGATGAACTTGTTGAGGATGCTCGAGGTTGATGAAGATCATATTGAGCTTTGAGCAATCCTTCTTGTTCTAGTACTCTAGTTACCTAGAAGATTAGTCATGCAAGGAAGAACAATAGATATATCCCATTGACATGATACCAATTGAAAGTGTGCAATTTTGATAAAGTATATGTCAAGGATATGGTTGAGTGGCCTTCTTCCTTCCATCATCAAGAGGGGTTGTATATACTTGGTAATGACAAGATTGCTTATGATTGGAGTTGATGCCAATCTTGTGGAATGAAGTTTTTCCAAGTACCTACAAAATATTAGATGCAATACAAGGGAGCATAGAATGCCATGCCATAAGATGAAATGCGAAGTCACATGGCAATATCAAGAAGGCTCGTGCCCTTGCATGCAACCGAGTGAGTCTAGCTCAAGGATGAAGCATCGATGATGTTCAGCTCACTCCTCAAGTGACAAAATGTCTTCTCATCAAGTGGCTTAGTAAAGAGATCTGCCAATTGCTTGTTAGTGCGAACATGCTTAAGATTAATATCTCCTTTGGCAACATGGTCACGAATGAAATGATGTGGAACTTGAATATGATTAGTTCAAGAATGTTGCACAGGATTATGACCAATTTTAATAGAACTTTCATTATCACAAAGTAATGGAACATTTTTAACATGAATTCCATAATCCTTAAGTGTTTGTGTCATCCAAAGTAGTTGCACACAACAAGATCTAGCAGCAATATACTCAGCTTCGACAGTCGATAGAGATACCGAGTTTTGTTTCTTAGAGGACCAAGATACAAGAGATCTGCCTAAAAATTGACAAGTACCCGAGGTGGATTTCTATCAACCTTGTCACCGGCATAGTCCGAATCAGAATAGCCAACAAGGTCAAAACAAGATCCCTTGGGATACCAAATGCCAAAATTTGACGTTTGTATCAAGTATCTCACAATGCGTTTTACAGCCAAAAGATGACATTGTTTCGGTGCAACTTGATATCTAGCACACATGCAAACACTAAGCATAATATCAGGATGACATGCACATAGATATAACAATGAACCAATCATAGATCAATAAACTTTCTGATCAACTGGCTCATCCTCTCTGGTAAGATCAACATGTCCGCTAGTAGGCATAGGAGTTTTCATACCTTTGCACTCTTGCTTGTTGAACTTTTTGATCAAGTCCTTGGTATACTTAGTTTGAGAGATGAAAGTTCCTTCTTTTGATTGCTTGATTTGCAAGCCAAGAAAGAATTTCAGCTCACACATCATGGACATCTCATACTTCTCGGACATCAACCTTTCAAATCATTCACTAAATTGAGGGTTAGTAGAACCAAAGATAATATCATCCACATATATTTGGCACACAAATAATTCACCATTAACTCTCTTAGTGAATAAGGTTGCATCAATTTTACCAATTTCAAAACCTTTTTGATAAGAAACTTCGTTAAGCATTTGTACCAAGCATGAGGGGCTTGCTTAAGACCATCAAGAGCTTTACGAAGCTTGTAAACATGATTGGGTTTCTTAGGATTCACAAATCCAGGTGGTTGCTTAACATAAAAATCTTCTTCAATCTCACCATTTAAAAATGCACTTTTAATATCCATTTGATAAAGCGTGATATCATGGTGATTGGCATAAGCAAGAAGAATGCAAATAGCTTCAAGTCTAGCGACGGGGGCGTAGGTCTCACCGTAGTCCATACCTTCGACTTGCGTATATCCTTGAGCTACGAGGTGAGCCTTGTTGTGCACAACTTGACCATCTTTGTCTTGCTTGTTCCGAAATACCCATTTGGTTCCGATGATGTCGTGTTCATCCTCGGGCTTCTCCACGAGTGTCCACACTTTGTTCCTTTCGAAGTTGTGAAGCTCTTCATGCATAGCATTCACCCAATCCGCGTCTTCAAGAGCTTGTTCTACCTTCAAGGGCTCAATGTTAGAGATGAAAGAATAATGCTCACAGAAGTTTGCTAGACGAGTTTTAGAGTGAGTGATTCTCCCTGTTTGTATATCACCAAATATTTGGTTTAGGGGATGGTTCTTGGTCACTTGTGCTTGAACTCGGGCCAGCTTCCGATTGTTGGTTGGTGGAGCTTCTTCTTCATCATCATCTCCTTCATCTTCGTTGTTGTTGAAGGTGTCGTTCCCTTGAGGTGGTGGTGAAGGAGGTTGTGGTGGATCTTCAAGATGCACTTCCTCCTCTTCATCATCTTGCCGAGTATCGCTTGTGGATGCCTCCATGTCATGTTGTGGTTCACCTTGTCGTGAAGTAGGGGCTTCCACTTGAGTTGATGAAGTACTTTCCTTCACCTTGATGGGATGAATCTTGCCGATGGGTAAATCTAGGATAGCTTCCGAAGGGTTCTTATCACCTACATCATTTGGCAATTGTTCGAGTTGCGAACAATTAGATTCATCAAACTTCACATCTACCGTCTCTTCAACTTTTCGAGTGAAGTTGTTGTAGACACGGTAAGTGTGAGAGTTCAATCCATAACCAAGTAGGAATCCTTCATGAGATTTAGGAGAAAATTTAGTACGACGATGCTTATCAAGAATATAGCACTTGGAGCCGAATACCCAAAAGTATCCAACTTGGGGCTTGTTACCGGTGAGTAGCTCGTACGCCGTTTTACCAAGAAGCTTGTGCAAGTACAGTCGGTTTACCGGTAACGGTCGTGAGAGTCCACGGAGGGCTCCATCCAAAAGGGTCCACGAAGTAGCAACCTTGACTATTCCATAACGGCTTCTGTCGATGAAGGACTAGCCTCACTATGGGTAGATCTTCACGAAGTAGGCGATCTCCTTGACCTTACAAACTTCTTGGTTCACTCCACAACACGAAGTAGGAGGCTCCCAAGCGACACCTAACCAATCTAGGAGGCACCACCCTCCAAAAGGTAATAGGCTCGGTAATGACGATGAACTCCTTGCTCTTGTGCTTCAAGATGATAGAATCCTTAGCACCCAATCACTCTCTCATAGATTTGGCATGGCGGAAGAGATGGGATTGGTGGAAAGGTACTTGGGGAGGCTAGAAATCAAGATCCATATGATTGGAGTGGAAGATCTTGATCTCAGCACAAGGGTAGGTGGTTCTCTCTCAGAAAATCTGATAGGACAGGTATGGAATAGTTCTGAGTGCTTCTCTTTCGAGTAAGTGGTGGTGAAGGGGTATATATAGGCATCCCCAAAAATCCAACCATTACACACAAAATGACCAACTCAGTGACACCGATGTGTTAATCTCGGTGGTACCGAAGTGACCAAAAGGTGGCAACTTTTGAATCTCGGGGAGACCGATATAGGTAACTCGGTTGCACCGATAAGATGACCAACGGTCATATTTCCAATCTTGGTGACGCCGATCCAACATTCTCGGTGGGACCGAAAATGTGAATTTGCGTAATAGGAAGTTGGAAATGTAAACTCGGTGGCACCGGTATGGAATCGGTTGCACCGAAGTGGCTAGGGTTTGGCTTGAGTCTGTCTAGGTTCTAGAATCGGTGGCACCGGTATGGGAAAGTTGGTTGCACCGATTTTGAGTGTTAGGTATAGAACATACTTTGGTGGGAGAGTTTGTGGATGTTTTTGGCGACTATCACTTGTGCACGTTTGAGCATATTGTTCACCAACAAAACCTTACCGCCTTTTAATAGTATTGGCTTTCCTATGGACTCAAAGTAATTTCTCACAAATATAAAATGTAGAGTCCTCTTGATTGAAGCTTGGCCAACCTATTTCCTTCCATCTTGGGGTATGTCCACAATATCCTTTTGCCAAACCTTCTCTATAGACTGTATTTGAAATACAGTAGGTAAAAATATCAGTCCAAGAGACAATGTATGTTGTCATGAATTATCAAAACCACCAAGGGAGCATGTTGTGCTTTCAACATCATTCTAGAGATGGCTGACAAGCCGGCTACTCGCTACCTTCCTTTCAGGAAGGATGATCTAGGCGAGAGTTGGACGTTGGTTCTGTCCTAGGAGGATGGCACACCACTCATGTTCCAGACCTACTTCAGCCTCTCTGCCGATAGTCTGGTTCACCACTTGATTAAGGAGTCCGTGAAGCTCCGTGAGGAACTTCGCCACACCCGGGAGCTACTTTGACAAGCCAAGATGAAGCCAGACAAGATCAAGAAGGATGGAGCCCCCGAGGGACGACCAACCGTCGCTATCAAGGAGGAGCACCCTCAGCTAGAGATGCACCTACACGTCGTCATCACATGAGTGCGAAGGAGGACCGTGATCTCTTCACCGACCCGACGACAAAGCATCGTCGGGATGGACCTCCTCGTTCCCCGACCCCTTCGACGGAGAATGATGCCTGTTCAGATGATGAACAGGAGGAAGACCCAAAGGAGCGTGACTACGAGACTGAGCACTCCACCACCTAAGTCCGAGAACCCCTAGGGTAGGATCAGTCATGTACCCCTCATTCGAAGTCGAGTCCATGTAATGGTTCATATGAAACCATGTGTGCTTGTTGATTGTTTTGCTATTTGTGTTCCGATGCAAGTCGCGCTTTTTTCCTTAGGCAACATGTACGCGACTCCATCGTCTATCTTATCTTAATATATGTGTTGGTCCTTCAACCCTTGTTTCAACACACTTGTACTCGACCAAACCCCTTAGGCATGCTTTTCCATTGTTGCTTTTCCTCTCGTCTATCCCAGTTGTTTGACTTGGCTGCTCCAAATAGGATGGTGACTGCTACCTGCAACAGCTCCTTCGTCAACCCTGAAGCCGGCAACTCAAGCCAGCAACAGGGAGCTGATGGGGCTGCTCACGCTGGAGATCACCTAGAGCAGCCACAAGGCAACATTCCCCCGCTACCACCTCCATCGGAGAACATGACCATAGCTCAGTGTCTCCAAGTTCTCCGGGAGGAGCGGCAAGCTTCAAAAGATGGCTCAGGCCCTTGTAAACAACCAGCAACAAGACAGGAACGACAATGGCTGCTCCACTCTGTCCGAGTTGATGAGGAATTCGCCCCCAACCTTCACCGAGACTATTGAACCCTTTGATGCTGACGAGTGGATCCGCACCATCGAGGACCTCCTTTCACTGGTCAATTGCAATGAGGACCATGAGAAGGTGCTTTATGCCTCTCACTGCCTTGGAGGTAACGCCCGAGCTTGGTGGGATGGATTCAAGGTCATGCAAGGTGAATGTGTGATCACTTGGAATGACTTCAAAGAAGGATTCCGCACCGCCCACACTCCTTCTGGGATCATGGCTATCAAGAAGAGAGAATTCCGAGCGTTGAAGCAAGGAAGTGGCTCTGTCAAGGAATACCTGCAGAAGTTCAACCAGCTATCAAGGTATGCACCTAAAGATGTCAACACGAAGGCTGCCAAGAAGGAACGCTTCATGGAAGGACTTCAACAGACCCTGTAGTAACAGCTCATCGTCTGCGACTGTCATACCTGCTTCGACTTGGTGAAAAAGGCCCTCATGCTGGAAGACAAGCGTCGTGCAATAGAAGACACTCGCAAGCACAAGATGATCAGCAAGGGTAGCTCCAGCAACAAGAAGCATCGCCCCTGGCAGCCAGCCCTAGGCAAGCTGACCTATCAGCCACATCTGGCTAGACCTCCTGCACCTCGTTCAAGCTACCAGCCTTAGCATTACGCCAATCCTAGGCCAGCCTACAACAACCCCAATAACAACAATGGTGGCATGAACTACAACAACAACCCTGGGCAAGTCGCTTGTTTTGGATGTGGTCAGCCAGGACACATCTCTAGGCCGTGCCCCAACAAGAAGCTAGATGCATCGCGCCCCAATGCGCCAAACCAAGGTCAACGTCGTGGAACACCCCCAAGGAACCCCGCTCTCCACAACCAGCCCAATAATGGCAAGGGACGTGTGAATCACGTCACCGCAGAGGAATCCCATGAAGACCCAGACGTCATACTGGGTACGTTCCTCATCAACTCAACCCCTGTGATAGTACTGTTTGATTATGGAGCTTCACATTCTTTTGTCACCTAAAATTTTGCATTAGAGAGTGGCATGAAACCTACACCCCTGGGTAGTCGTATGTTCATACGAACCCCGAGATCAGTTATGAAGTCTGGGATAGGTTGTAAAGGGGTGGAGATTAACATCACCGGGGTAGATTTTCTAGCAGACCTCATCATACTGAAATTAGAGGGCTTGGATGTGATCCTAGGCATGGACTGGTTAACCAAGCACCAGGGCTTTCTAGACTGTGCCAAGAGGATTGTCACCATGACCAATAGCCAAGGAGTGGAAGTCAAGTATGTTCCCAACCCTACCTCCACTCAAGCCCCTCAGGCTAACTGTCTATCGGGAATTGAGTTGGATCAAGTGCCAGTGGTATGTGAATACCCGGATGTATTTCCTGATGAGCTGCCCGGAATGTTTCCTGACCGTGACATTGAGTTCATCATTGAGGTAATGCCCGGATGAAGGCCCATCTACAAGAAGCCCTATAGGATGGGATCCGAAGAGTTGGCTAAATTGAAGAAGCAACTGGCAGAGTAGCTCAGAAAAGGATTCATTCGCCCTAGCGCCTCTCCTTGGGGATCACCTATTCTATTTGTGTCAAAGAGGGCCGGGACTATCAGACACTATGTCGATTACTGTTCTCTCAATGAAGTCACAATAAAGAACAAGTACCCACTCCCCAAGTTTGAAGACCTGTTCGATCAGTTGAATGGAGCCAAAGTGTTTTCCAAGATTGACCTCAGGTCAGGGTACTACCAGCTGAAGATCAGACCCCAAGACATTCCGAAGACGGCGTTTGTAACTCAGTATGGCCTGTATGAATACACGGTCATGTCATTTGTGTTAACCAATGCCCCTGCCTACTTCATGTACCTCATGGAGTACTTAGACAAGTTCGTTGTCGTCTTCATTGATGACATACTCATCTTCTCCAAGTCTGAAGAAGAGCATGAGGAACACTTGAGATTGGTCCTAGACAAGTTTCAAGAGCACCAGCTTTATGCCAAATTCAGCAAATGTGAATTCTGGATGCATGAAGTTGTATTCCTGGGTCATGTGTTGACTGCAGAAGGATTATCAGTGGATCCTGCCAAGATTGAAGTCATGACTGAATGGCACTCCCCAACCACCGTGAAGGAGGTCAAGAGCTTCCTCGGACTCGCGGGATATTACCGCAAGTTTGTGGAAGGGTTCTCAAGCATTGCCTGACCATGAATCATCTTTTGAAGAAGGACAAGAAGTTCAAATGGATAGCTAAGTGCGAGGAAAGCTTCCAGGAGCTCAAGAAGAGATTGACCACATCCCCTGTTTGGACACCCCCAATATTCACAAGGAGTTTGTGATATATTATGATGCATCGAGAATCGGGCTTGGAGGTGTTCTGATGCAAGAAGGCATAGTTGTAGCATATCTATCCATACAACTACATTCTCATGAAGAGAACTATGACACTCATGATCTTGAGTTGGCAGCCATGGTTCACACCTTGAAGACATGGCGGCACTACCTTCTGGGGAAGCGATGTGAGATATACAAAGACCACGAGAGTTTCAAGTATATATTCACCTAGAGGGAATTGAACATGAGGCAATGAAGATGGTTGGAGTTGATCAAGGATTATGACCTCAGTGTTCAATACCACCCCGGAAAGGCCAACGTGGTAGCAGATGCCTTAAGCAGAAAGGCTTGTTCCTTGAATGCAATGATTAAGGAAAGGCTACCCGCCCTATATGAAGAGCTTGAAAGCTTCGGTTTGGAATTAGTTGCACCCGGATTCATTGCCAACCTCGAAGCAAAGCCTATCTTGATGGATGATATTAAGGAAGATCAGAGGGGACACGAGAGGAAGATCAAGGCAGGAAAGGCCCCAGGATTCTCAGTAGATGAACAAGGAGTTGTATGGTTTGGGAATTGCATCTGCGTACCCAACAAACAGGAGCTCAAGAACCTGATCTTGCAAGAAGCTCATGACACACCATACTCCATCCATCCTGGAGGAACCAAGATGTATCAAAACCTCAAGGCAAAATTCTGGTGGCATGGCATGAAATGGGACATAGGCACGTTCGTTGCTAAGTGTGAGATATGCCAGAGAGTCAAAGAAGAGTATTAGCGACCCGCTGGGCTGTTGCAGCCTCTCAAAGTGCCTGAATGGAAGTGGGACAAAGTCGGAATGGACTTCATCACCGGTTAACCAAGGTCAAGTAAAGGACATGATTCCATTGGGTCATTATCGATCACCTGACCAAAGTAGCCCACTTCATTCCTGTTAAGACAACCTACAATGGGAACCAATTGGCCAACCTCTACATCAACCGGATTGTAAGCCTCGACGGAGTTCCTAAGGAGATTTTATTGGACCGAGGCACCCAGTTCACCTCAAGGTTCTGGAATAGATTCCAAGAAGCCTTGGGAATCAAGATCTCTTTTAGCACTGCTTCTCACCCTCAGACTGGTGGACAAACGGAACAAGTAAATCAGATACTCGAAGACATGCTCCGTGCCTGTGTTTTGGCATATGGAGCCAAGTGGGAAGATTGCCTACCGTTCGCCGAGTTCTCCTACAACAACAACTATTAGTCGGGCCTTCATATGGCACCATTTGAGGTGTTGTATGGACGCAAGTGTCGTACTCCCCTCAACTGGTCGGAAACTGGAGAAGGGCTAGTCTTTGGCCCAGATATCCTCCGTGAAGTAGAAGAGCAAGTTAAACTCTTCTAAGAGCGACTCGAGACCGCCAAGACTAGGCCGAAGAGCTACACCGACTCTCACTGTCGGGATATGAGTTTCCGTGTTGGAGACCATGTTTACCTTTGTGTCACGCCTCTCAAAGGAACCAAGCAATTCCACGTCAAGGGAAAACTTGCACCAAGGTTTATCGACCCCTTAAAGATCACCGACAGGCGAGGAGATGTTGCCTATAAACTAGAGCTACCTTCCGAGCTATTAGATGTGCACAACATCTTTCACGTGTCACAACTCCGGAACTGTCTCGAAATTCCCAACCGCCCCGACCTCTACAAGGACATCGACCATCAAGCCATCGATCTTCAGCCAGACCTCACTTATCGTGAGAGGCCATTTCGCATTTTGGATGAAGCAAAGTGTTGCACCCGAAGCCACACCATAAGGTACTTCAAGGTCCAATGGAGCAATCACACTGAAGCTGAAGCAACCTGGGAGCATGAAGACTATCTTAGATTTGAGTTCCCTTATCTTTTTAACGCATAGTCCAGGAATCTCGGGGACGAGATTCTTGTAAGGGGGTAGGTCTGTCACACCCTGTGTTTGTATCACCTTATTATGCTTGGATTTACAAAATTTTGAGCCAATTAAAACTTTTTCAGTGCTGGTGCTTGTTTGAATTGTTGCTTGTTTGCTTGTTTGGTTGTTGTGTATGGCACTCTTAGATTCTATCCCTCTCCATATTCATCTTCCATGACCCAAACTTCTCGCCCAATGATCATGCCATGTGAATAGTGCCCAAAACTATTTTTATCAAATATTATTTTGACCAAAAGGATTTATTCAAATTAGGTTTTCAAAAACCCCTGAGTTGAGGTTTGCACTTCAAGTCCTCAAATTGGGTGGACCCTTTTTCCCAAAGGCTTTATTTGAAGCCTACTATATTTACGACTTCCCAAAAACACCAAGTATTAATTTAAAGATTATTTTAATATTTTATTTAAAAGATTTTTCTTAAGGCTAGAAATGGTTTTTCATAGGGAAAATTATTTAAATGCTTTCAAAATATTTGACAAAATTTAGGGAAACTGAGTGGACATATATTTTCCATATATATGAGTTTCAACACATGGTCATGTTCAAAATAATGGGCAAAATCCCACAAAAGCCTTTCTGTCCAAATCAAGCTTTTGGAATATTTCTGTATGAAATATTCTCAATAAATTCCAAGAAAATTCCAGCGAGTCTACATTGTCATAGGTGATGCTCTTGCAAAATTTCATCTCAATCCAAGTTGATTTGATTCATTAAACTATTCCAAACCCCTCCCTGTCCAGATTCAAATTTGAGCAACTCTACATTGTTAAGTTTCTTCCCTTGACCCCAAACTTTGTGGACATGTTGTATTCACAAAATAATGATGCTACACTGAGTGGTGCATCAAGGGGATTAATTTAGCATGACTAGATCTACTAAAACCAGATTCTGTTAATTTCTAGAGTTTCACAAAGTTACATTGTGAACTTTATTCAATCAAGCTCAAACTTGGTGATAAGGCCTAATTCTGATCACCATTTGACCCTGTCAATTCCTATGGCAAGCAAAGTCCATTTTCTTGCCCTAATATCCATCAAACACCTGCTGGCCATTTCTAGAAACTACTATTTTCACCACTTCTACTCCTCCCCTTGCTCTCAAATTTTACCACAACCTCTCAGGGTTGCCTGCTACTTCTAGTAAAACTTGTCTGGCCTTAGAAAAATAATGGGTGGGTTAAAACCCCCATTTTACCCTCTATTTCACCATGACAGGAGCTTATTCCCTCTAATTTCTTTTCTCCCTAGCCTTTCATAGCTCCTCGAGAATCTTTAGACCATCCAGGTGCTACTGGACAAGGTGGGGCACCCTAGAGCGCGCGGGCAACGACTATGCTAGCCATATGCACGCTCTGGGGCGTGCTACAATGCGCTTCCGCACTGTAGCCACCACCCAATGGCCGCCCCCGACCACCTAGGGCCTCCCCCTCGTGTCCCCTGAGACACCCTTGGCATCCATGACACTCAACGCGGTCAGCCCCTTCATCTCTCATCCTCCTTCTCCCTCCTCCGCGCGTGCCCGCTGCCGCCCGAGCTAGCCAACGCGGGAGCTCACACGCGCGCGCCTCCCCTTCTCTCTCTCTCTATCTCTCACTCCCCCTGGCCTAGACTAACCCCACGAGCGCCCGAGAGACGTTCTCTCCCTCCCATGGCCTATGGCATTGGCCCCAAGCTTGTCGTCGCATGGTAGCTCGGTGGACTCGTCTTTATCGTTCTCTAGCTCCCTCACCCTCCCAACTAACCACCAGATCGACCCAAGCAAGCTCCCGGGGTCCCAATCACCGGGATCGAGCCGAAGACCGCCGCGGAGGCCCCGCCGTCGATCTCACAGTGAGGTACCCCTCCGGTCCCCCTTCTCCTCCATTTGCTCCTCCCTCACCACTCTGACCCATTTCCCCGTCCTCTGCGCTTGATTTGCAGCACAAGGAGGGCCCATTGATGTCCTCCTGATTTCCCTCCTCTGTGGATACCTCGTTGCCGGCAACCCCTTGCTCTCCGACGCTCCCATCCACCTCCACCCGACAAGCGGTGATGCCCTGAACCCATCCCCATGCTCACCACTCCTCGCCGTCGCTGTTAGCCTCACCGGTGAGCCTCGCCTCCCTCTGTCCAGAGGAGGGAGATGAACCCGATAGGTGGCCCCCACCTGTCAGCCTCTGTCTTGCCCACCTCTCTCCCTCTCTCGTTGGCACCCGGGCCCCGCCCATCAGGTTTGAACCTAGCAAGAGCGGGCACATCGGTTCGCTTGGTGGGCCGATTGCTTTGGGCTGACCCAGTTGCGGCCAGATCTGGCCCAGGGCACATCGCCCATTTTCTTTTTCCATTTTCTGTAAATTTTCCAGAAATTCCACAGACCTAAATAAAAATCAATTTCCCGATATTTTTCCACCATAAATCCTAGAATATTCCATTGAATTTAATAGTGCCATTTGTGGAAAATGTTGAAAACTTTTTATACACTGTTTTATTTTAAAATATAGTTTTGGCATCTTTTTGCCTCTGTTTATTAGTTTTCAAAAATATGTTTCACAACAAAACCCTAGAAGATATTTTTATTATAGTTTTTAGTATTTATCAGATTATGGTAGTATTTTAATAGTCGCTTTGTGTGCTCTATTTTTGTGTGATGCTTATTATTATCGCTATTTATCGCGACGATAGATTGCGCTATTGACGAGGGAGTTGGACCCGAAGACTTTGAAGACCCCGAAGACTTTGTTGAGCCAGGCAAGCAGCCCTTTGACCATGTTAAGAAACCATTTTATTTGCATGTCATATAGCATTTTACTTTCGTTATATTTGATCATGTGACGTGGTGTCGACCTTGGTGGGATGCCCTGATACTTCTTGTTGATATTTGCATCGTGCATGACCCTACCTCCTTATGAGGGTTGTGCGGGTGGGTGCAGATAGGAGGCTAGTAGATGCTACACAAGTGGGACCAGGGTTTTGCATGGTGATGGAAATGAAGAGATGATTTCATAGACTTTTTGAAAACCCCGTCAGGTGCCACTAATGCCCGAGGGAGATGATGTTGAGCTGGGTGACCACTTGAGAAAGAAGTGGTGTACCGGAGCAAGTGGGTGTGTGTGGTTTTCGAAAATAGATTGGTGTAAGTTGTGACCGTTACTCCAACCTTACATGCGCAACCACGATACCCCTTATGGGAAGGGGCTCTGTTGATTACTTTGGTGGGTACTGGCAAGGAGCCCGCATTACTAGAGGCGAGAGTGGCGTGGTCACTCTCGATATGGGGTCGTACTGGTATGGACGATCATGCACTTTCTTCACAGGCACCGGGCACACCATTGGTCCCTGCATGGATGCTATGAGTGATGTACATCATGTGGGCTGGGTACCAATCGAGTGGACTCTTTGTTTAGTATCGCTGGGGGAAAGGCATTGTTCGGGTGCTTACCTCGGGTATGCAATATACCGCGAGTCGTGGATGACATGGAAGTTCCTGAAGTCTTGTGGGTAAAGTGGGCAACCTCTGCAGAGTGTAAAACTATTCGAATAGCCGTGTCCACATTCAAGGATAGTTGGATGACCGCTCTTGTGCTACGTCTAGATGTTTCCTAAAAACTTGGTGTGTATGTGTGTGTGTGGATGACACAGAGATGACACTTGAGATAAGTCAGATGACTTGACGTGAGGATTGAGCATGAGATGTTCAACCCCCTATTTATGATTATATCTATAACTTGTTCATATGGATATCTATCAACTGTTGATGCATGCTTACCTAGTTACTTGAACATGTCATTGCATTCAAAATTGGCTTTCTACAAAACATACCTACTTAGTGCTATTTCATGCATTGTTATTGCCTTGTTCTAAACATGGGTTGCTTGCGAGTACATTCAAAGTACTCATTGGCTTGCCACTGGTTATTTCATTGGCCAGACATGGAAGAACAGGAGTGCGGTGAAGAGTTCATTGCTGACGAACATGCGAACTAGGACGGTTCCCAGTCAGAATGCCTGTAGGTTTAAGGTAGATTTCATGGGTTCACGCTTTCGATCAAGATTTCCGCTGCTTGTTAAGTTTAAGTGTTTGGCCAATGTGGCCCTATCTATGCAAGACTTGACCTCCATGGTCTTAATTCGTGTAAGACAGTATGTAAGGATGTAAGACTCTTATTATTCAGCTTCTCTGTGTTCAGTGAGCATTGATCTCTGGGATCACTGTACATGTGCATTCGGTGATCACGACTTATGAGTCGGAGTCCCCACACTGCCACCCAGCAAGACGATCCGCCTCTACCAACTGAGGAAGTTCTTTCTGAAGCCATGGGCATGGATACTGACTTAGTCAACAAGTGTGATCCGCCAAGTCCAATTCCTCTCCAACCAGTTGACGAAATCCTTTTTGAAAAGAGCACCGATGATGTTGTTATCACTAAGACGGGTTAAGGCACCAGGAGCCTCCATTGAACTAGCGAAGCAAAAAGAAGAGCCGCCCTTATTGGAAAAAGGCAAGTCAATGCTGGATCTGTAGGACTATGCATATTTTAGCGCAAGCGAGCTGCACGCAGGCTATCTAAACTGCCTTCATACAAGCCGTGATATGGAAGGGCTTAGTAAATATGATGAAGCAAAAATATGAGGTATGAACTTAACCCCCTCCCATCTTAAAAATATATATTGACGTAGCCCCCAAGGGCCGACGTATCTTGAAATGATAAGCTGGGTCTTC
The DNA here is from genome assembly GCA_022496015.1 of Hordeum marinum. Classification (NCBI taxonomy): domain Eukaryota; kingdom Viridiplantae; phylum Streptophyta; class Magnoliopsida; order Poales; family Poaceae; genus Hordeum; species Hordeum marinum. The sequence continues at coordinate 196,061,114 of CM039677.1, forward strand.
CAAATAAGCACTCTGTAAAAGAAAAAAATACGCTCATAGCCCCCAAGGTCTGGCTTATCTTGAAATGATGAGTCGGGTCTTCCAATTTAGCACTTCGTAAAAAATGTGCTCATAGCCCCCGAGGGTCGGCTTATCTTGACAAGATAAACTGGGTCATAATATAAATTGAAATGACCTACATTAGCCCCCAAGTGCCGAGTACATTGCTTGCAATGTGCTTAGGCCTTAAGTAATTGAAGCGGAACAACCTTGTTTTAAAACTAATTTCCAACCGTAATCTCAAATCCCTTTGCAGGAAGCATTAAACTTGAAAGAGTCGCATCTTGGCGATTTAAACAAAACTATAAAAGCGCTGGAAGCTAGGAGCAGCAAGGATGAGTCAAAGCTAAAGTCTGCCTTGGAAGAACTAGAGAAGCTGAAAAGCAATTCTACTGCTGAGAGATCTACTCTTTAGTCGGAAAAGATTGCCTTACTGAAGCATGCAGAAGATGCTGAGAAATAGCTTGAGCCGGTCACTGAAGAGCCTACCGGCTTAAAACAACAGATATCTCAGATGACAGCCGCCATCTCCAGTAAGTGCAAAACCTTGATCTCAATTGAAATAACTCGTAAATGAAGGAAAGGTGGCTTATCTAGCCTGTCGACTTAAAAATCCTAAGCTAACTTATGCTTTTGATTGCATGACAGGTGCCAGGAGTGCCAACCTTGTCCAGGATATGCTGTTGATCCTTAAAGCTGTTTACGCACTGACAGAAAAAACTATATGTTGGGGGTTTGCAAACGCTTATAGATGTATCCTTCGGCAAAAAATCACCGCCACTCATCAAGACTGTGTTGGAGCAGTTATCAACTATACAATCACAAAATGAAGAAGTAAAATTAACGGCCGCCCGCTCAAGATCCCTCACTACTTTAAGCCGGGCAAAAGCATGGCAATCAGGGCTAGACCCGGCAGAGTTGGCTGGCGGGTACCCACAATATAATGACGATGGAACTGTCTTCAGCAAAACCGACTTGAAGAGACGCGTCAAAGAGATGAGGCCTCTAGCATGCCAGCTTGTGCAAGAACTGAATTTGAGCAAGTATCTACAGACTCATGATAGTAACAGTGTTTGCATCAAGGCGCCTTCCCATGCGGTTGTAGACTTATCTCCTCAAAGGCATAAGCATATCTTTTCCTCTGACATTGATCCTTCTCTTATTCTTAACGATGAAGCCACCTTTGAGGCGTTAACTGGCATCGATTGGACTCCGGATAGTCTCCAGATGGCAGACAACGAAGAACTGGCACTGGATGACCCGACGCCCTCTCCCTCCAAACACCAGGATGATATTAGCCCTACTGGTCATAACCCAAATGGTGTTGAAGCCGGCTCAACAGAGTGATGTGACCTCCGAAAACACTTGGTCAAAAAAACTTTTGGGCCCAACCATGGTCTTGTAATAGCGTATTTTTTAAAACAACTATCTATCTTGTCATGCCTTCGTGCATGTTTTCATCTACCTATAGCCCGGTGGCTTAAACTCTGCAATCTTTATCAAATACGTGCCTAGTTGATCTTACCATATATTTGGATTTTCCTGAGATCTTGATTTGTGATCCGTGAAAACATCGTCAGCTCCTTTACTAGCGACTTAAAGTTGAGTTCCAGGGCGAGTGAATAACTCAATGCCCAGAGCTCTGTTTGTAATCAACCTCTCTAGCGGGTCATGCGTTTTTGTGAGCTTAATCAATCAGTAATGTTGATCCAGACTTTGTCATACAAAGACTTGCAACCTTCTCATGACGAAATTCCTATAAAGAACAGCAAGCAGATAATATATACATGTATATCACCAATATTTGTAAGTCGATGTTTAAAGGCACAACCAGAAAAGATCAACTCTTGTTCTTATTTTGAAAAACTCAAGGTTTTTGCTTCCAAGAAACTTGGCATGAATGCCTTTAATCCTGTAAGCAGCCCTCACGTGACATAAATCCGTCGTTTTAACCTTAACTAGTTCAGTGTCTTAAAAAAGATTGATTGTTAAGACTACGAATGGTCCACATAGCGGAGGGACTACATCGGACATGTGAGTTTATCCTAGCTCTCTGTAATCCGGCTCTCTCGTGACATAAGCCGCCATTTTAACTATGACAAGTTCAGGGTCTTATTGAAAGATTGACTTTTAAGAGTACGGGGGGTCACCTAACGGAGTACCAAGTTGCAAACAGGCAGGTTTAACTCATATATGGCATGAAAGCTGGTCACGAGGGTATGAAAGCTAAACTCATTGAGTTGGAAGCCCCCAAGTGACCTTATGATCAATCAACTCTTGTACCGAATACTTTGGATGAAAACGATAGAGGCCCCGAATTATGGGGATGCCGGATTTATTATATTGATCATAAAAAAGGTATATAGATTAACAAAGGTATGTACATTGATGTGATCCAATGAATCAAGTGTGATATGGCCAAAGATGAGCAATGTTCCACGGTCTGCTGGACTCCACCCTAGAAGTATGCAATTTGTCACGCTCCCGTATATCAATGAGATAGTATGACCCATTATAGAGATTTGTGCTAACCAAAAAAGTTCCTTCCCAAGGCGGTGACGACTTGTGCGTATCTGTTTGATCTTGAATCAACCGGAGCACCAAGTCACCCTCTTGGAACGTACAGGTTTTAACCATGCAGCTATGATAGCGGCACCGGTCCTGCCGGTAAATCGCCGAGCGGGCTGCCACAAGATCACACTCCTCATCCAAGGCATCAAGTGTGTCCTGACGCACCTTCTCATTATCAGTTTCAATGTAAGCTGCCACCCTAGGCGAGTCATGACGAATATCACTAGGGAGAACTGGTTCTGCACCGTAAACCATGAAGAAATGCGTGTAGCCTATTGATCTATTGGGGGTGGTTCTGATACTCCAAAGAACCGAAGGAAGCTCCTCAACCCAACATCCCGACGTTCTTTCCAAAGGAACCATGAGCCGGGGTTTGATTCCTCTCAAAATTTCCTGGTTAGCAAGTTTTGCCTGACCATTAGATTGTGGATGGGCCATCGATGAAACATCAAGGTGGATGTGCTCTCTTTGACAAAACACTTTCATGGCACCCTTAGACAGATTTGTACCATTATTAGTGATGATACTATGAGGGTAACCAAATCGGAAGATCAGCTTTTTGACGAACTGAACTGCAGTCGCTGCATCACATTTGCTAACTGGCTCTGCCTCAATCCACTTGGTAAACTTATCAACTGCTACCAAGAGGTGGGTCTTCTTGTCTCGGGACCTCTTAAACGGTTCGACCATATCAAGCCCCCAGACCGCAAACAACCAAGTCATTGGAATCATCCGCAACTCTTGAGACGGCACATGATCTTGTCATGCAAACTTCTGACACCCATCACATTTACTGACTATATCCTCGGCGTGTGCATGAGCTGTTAACAAGTAAAACCCATGACAAAAAGCCTTGGCTACCAACGATTTTCACCCTATGTGATGACCACAATCGCCTGCATGTATCTCTTGTGAGATTTCTCTGCCCTCCTCAGGAGAGACAAAGTGTTGAAAAACACCAGTCACGCTGCATTTATGTAATTCACCATGGAGAGTAATCATGGATTTAGACCGCCTTGTGATTTGCCGCGCCAAAGTCTCATCTTCCAGTAACTCGCCATGAGTCATACAAGCCAGATAAGGAAGAGTCCAGTTATGAATAGCATGAAGGGCCGCCACTTGTCCCTCCGGGTCAGGTATAGCAATATCTTCCTCAGAAGGTAACTTGACCGATGGATTGTGCAACACATCAAGGAACACATTAGGTGGCACCGGCTTACGCTGAGACCCAATCTTGGGTACTGCATCGGTCGCCTCGTTCTTCCGTCTATCAATGTGATCCATCGAATAATCCTTAAAGTGACCAGCAATGTTGTCAACCGCCTGGCGATAAGCCGCTATACGAGGGTCTTTAGAATCCCACATATCTGAAACTTGTTGAGCCACAAGGTTTGAGTCGCCCAGACATCTGACCCGGCTCAAATTCATCTCATTAGCCATATGGAGCCAATGGAGCAAAGCTTCATACTCAGCTGCATTGTTGGTGCAAGGAAACATTAACCTTAAGACATAGCAAAATTTATCACCCCATGGGGAGGTTAAAACAACTCTAGCATCTGAACCTTCCAACTGTCTGGATCCATCAAAGTGGATTGTCCAATATGTGTTGTCAGGCTTCTCCTCAGGTGCTTGTCACTCCGTCCAATCATTGATGAAATCCATCAGGGCTTGAGACTTGATACCATTCGAGGTACATACCTCAAATTATGAGGGCCAAGCTCAATTGCCCATTTAGCAACACTGCCAGTGGACTCTCTGTTTTGAATGATATCACCCAACGGAGCAAAGCTGACCATCGTGATTGGATGCCCAAGAAAGTAATGTTTCAGCTTGCGACTCGCGATGAACACCTCTAACACCAGCTTCTGCCAATGCGGATATCTTTCCTTGGACTCCGTCAGAACCTCACTAACATAATAAGCCAGATGTTGGACTGGGTATTCTTTGCCTTCCTCCTTACGCTCCATGACAACTGCGATGCTGATGGCTTTGTTATTAGCCCTCACATACAGGAGCAAAGCCTCCTTGTCTATGGGAGCAGCCAAGATGGGTGGCTCAGCCAACTGTTTTTTAAGCACCTCAAACACATCATTGGCAGCATCACTCCAGACAAAGTGATGCATCTTCTTCATCATTTGATACAGAGGGCCTTCTCTCCCAGGTGACTTAGGAATCGGCTTAATGCGAAAATGCGTCTCGCCAAGCGCTGGACATCATTGACACACATCGGTTTAGGAAGTGATGTGATGGCCTTTATTTTCTCCGGGTTAGATTCCATGCCCCGCTCTGAGACCAAAAGACCTAGAAGTTTACCTATAGGCACACCGAAAACACACTTGGCCGAGTTAAGCATCATCTTATAGACTCGGAGGTCATCAAAGGTCTGCTTCAAATCAGCGAGCAGAGTATCTTTCTTCCTGGACCTGAACACAATATCATACACATAAGCATGAACATTGCGCCCGATCTGATCACGAAGACAATTCTGAACACAACGCTGATAAGTCGCCTAAGCACTTTTGAGTCCGAAAGGCATAGACACGTAACAGAAAGCCCCAAAGGGTGTTATAAACGATGTCTTCTCCTGGTCCTGAAATGCCATCTTGATCTGATGATAACCTGAGTAAGCATCCAAGTCGCATAAACTCTCACAACCCACTGTTGCATCAATGATCTGGTTAATACGGGGGAGAGCAAATGGATCAACCGAACAAGCCTTGTTAAGGTCTATGTAGTCCACACACACATACACCACACGGAGTTTTTCTTATGGTCAAGCACAGAGTTAGCTAACCACTCAGAGTCAAAAACTTCCACGATAAACCCAGCTGCTAAGAGCCGGGCTATTTCTTATCCAATGGCCTTACGCCGCTCCTCATTGAAGAGACGGGGGACCTATTTAACCGACCTAAATTTAGGATCCACATTAAGATGGTGCTCAACGAATCCTCTCGATACACCTGGCATGTCACAGGGTTTCCATGCGAAGATGTCCCAATTCTCATGGATGAATTCGATGAGCGCGCTTTCCTATTTGGGGTCCATATTAGCCCTCATAGTGAACTATTGCGATGAATCGCCAGGAACAAAATCCACCAACTTGGTATCCTCTGCCACAAACTTCAGGGGCAAGTTAGACTCTGTGCTTGGCTTCTTCAACAGGGTCATATCGGTCGGGTCAACATTATCTTTATAGAACTTGATCTCCGCATCAGCACAACTTGTCTCCGCATACGCATCATCACCTTCCTCACACTCCAGAGAAATTTTTCGATCTCCGTGCATCGTAATCGTCCCCTTAGGCCCTGACATCTTAAGCTGTAGGTAAACATAACAAGGCCGAGCTATGAACTTAGCATAAGCCAGGTGTCCAAACAAAGCATGATATGGGCTCTTGATTTTGACCACTCCAAACCACAACGTTTCTGCTCTGTAGTTGAACTCATCGCCAAAAGCCACCCTGAGGGCAATTTTCCCTAGTAGGTATGCCGACTTGCAATGTACTACGCCGTGAAACCTATGGATGCCGTCTTAAGATTCTTGTCTGTCAGATTCATCCGGAGGAAAGTGTCATAGTACATGATGTTGATGCTGCTACCACCGTCCAGCATCACGTTGGTGAATTTGTAGCCTCCTACCCGAGGGGCAACCACAAGGGCCAAATGACCCGGATCGTCGACCCACAGTGGGTGATCCGCCCTACTCCGAGATATCCTTTGCTTGGACAATTTTAAATGTTGGGGGATAGCCAGTGCTGTTGCATGAACTGCCCTCCTACGGATCTTCTGGTCACATTTGCAAATACTTATAGTAAATACATGATATTGGCCTCCATTAAGTTGCTTTGGGTTACTCTAATATAACGACTGATTGTTTTGCTGCAGGCTACCATTACCAGACTATTGATTATGGCCACCCTGATTACCTTGACCCCGATAACTAGAGTTTGAGCCACCTCCGCCAAAGCCGGACCCCTGAGACCCAGATCCTGAGTTACCATGATGCTGGTTAAGGTTGTAATTCCTGATCGCTCGCATGATATAACAATTTCCAAGCATGATTGGACGTCTTGTTTGGAAGACTATGCTTTGAGCAGGGATCGTTAAGCAATGCCTCAATGTTGAAAGGTTTGGATTTTCGAAAAGGCGGCTTACCATTACCCTTGGCGCGGTTGTTTCTAGCGTTGGTGTTGGCCACTAGATCTGACCCACCGTCTCGGTGTTTCCGTTACCACCATTGCCCAGGTTATTATTTCCTACCGCATTCTGCTGCTGACCCTTACCATTGCCCTTCTTTCTGCCCTTAGTAGACTTCTCATCATCAGAACCAGGGTCTTTTGTATTGTCAGAATCGACATATTTGGTGAGAGCCTCCATGAGCTCACCCATGTCCTAGCAAGAGAGCTTGAGCTGCCCGAGCTTCTGTTTAAGGGGCATGAAGTGATAATTTTTCTCTAGAATCAAAACCGCCTGTGCCGCCATGATATTATCAGCTGAGTGAATAATGATAGAGACCCGTCGGACCCAATGGTGGGCCGACTCATCCTTGTGCTGCACACAATGATCGAAATCAACGATCTTCATAGGATGCTTGCATGTCCCTTGAAAATTCTTGATAAATCGTGCTTTCAACTTGCCCCAGGAATTGATGGAATTAGGAGGGAGGCTCTTTAACCAGGTATGAGCCGGCCCTTCCAATATCATGATAAAGTACTTTGCACAGACCGCATCACTGACATCCAACATCTCCATGGCTAACTCATAACTTCCAATCCAGGCTTTTGGAGTAAGATCAGTTGTGTAATTAGGCACCTTGCGTGGACCCTTAAAATCCTTTAGCAGGCGCTCGTTTCACCGAGCCAGTGCAAAACAAGGCACTCCAGCAGTCCTCGAAGTGGTTCCGGCTCCCACTGGTGTGGAAGGGTCACTTGAACATGAATACCGGGAAAGTCGTCACATGGCGGGCTGCGTCGTCGCTCATTGCTAGAGACTGCCGATGATTCCATGCGCCGGCTGTAACTACGGTTCGAAAGAGGTGTCGAGTGCACACGAGCTCGACTGTATGAATATTTTTCTTGTTGTGCCACATCTGTTTGCAAGAGCTCGATAGCATTTCGTGCCTCTGCACTAAGGGCGTCCCCTTGGCAAGAGGGAGCGCACTGTGCCTAGTAGCCGCTGCTACCATGTTCTTCACCGGGTTAGAGTAATGACCAGCCAGCGTTAAAAAATGTCGCGGCAGGGTCTGACTCCTATGGGGCTGAGTCGCATCCCTATTCCCTGGCGCATATGAGGCTCGGGTTATGGCTAACGGAATATTTGGACCCGCCCGAAGTGCGGAAATGGTTCCTGGGGTCATACTGGACATACAAGCGGGATTGATACCTCATCCAAAGAACTGCCTCAGAGGCGTTTTGATCCAAACTTAAACGAAAAGCCTAGGCCTTCATATGTTCTAACTCAATATCCATCTGAACCTGTAGTGTATTGATATCCTCCTAGGCCTTAGCCATCTGCTCCTTCAGCCTTGCAATCTCCGCATTGTGCTCCGCCTGATTTTCAACTGTAACCTCGATTCCGATCAGAGTTGTCAGCTCGTCCATCAATCCAACAAAACCTGAGTCGGCAGCCTGGCGGACCCGTACCCTGACGGGCCAGTGGCCGCCGCTGCTCCAGCCACCATGCTATTGGGGGCCGATGTCATGCCTACCATGAAAATGGCGGCATGGCTTGGCGGCTTGTAGGGGTCCGGAATAGTGTCACCATCAGAATAGCCCTGAAGCCCGCCGTCAGAAAGATGGTAAATTGACCGCATCTCTTCGTATGGGGATTCGTCCTCCGAGTACATGGAGGTTTCTCCTCCATATGCGGAATCCTCCGCAAGTTCTATGCCTTGCGTGAAGCCCACGGACATGCACTTCCGACCGGCTTGAATCCGGGCGGGTTGCATGCGCCGAGCCGACTCGACGAAGTCGGTGCAGATGTCCGGCTCAGGTTTAGATCCACCGATCTTTCCGATGAAGACATGAATTCCTCAGAAGGGGACCGATACCCGTACTCGATGGAGTCGGCCTTAGGGCTCCAGCCAGCATCGTTGATGTAGAGCTTGCCGTGATGACTCTTTGTCATCCTGCCAACGGCGTATCCCTCGATCCCTGGGAAAGAGGCCATCAAGAACCCAAAGCCGCTGAGTCTTTGCCCCATAGTTGGAACCAACTATCGTCATTTTGTGACGGAAGATGCCCTTGTGAAAGGACTTAGGCATGAGGCCATCTCTAAGGTGACTAGCTTGAAGGGGTTGATTGGGACGAAAGACAAGAGTTTACCCAGGTTCAGCCCCTCACGATCGAGCTAAAGGCCTAAGTCCTGCTTTTGTATTGATTGGGTATCGATTAGAAGGGAGCAGATTCGCTTGACCTATCTTTTGATTGATTGTAACCTGTCCTAAGCCGCCACAAAGACTCACCTTTATATACACAGGTTGAGGTCCTAGGCTTACAAGAGTCCGGACCGGGTCATGTTCGTAATCGATCTTGTATCTAAGTCGCCTTGCTTTCTCTGACAAGACACCCCTGGATGGCCTATGCCTCCAGATCACGAACCGTCTTCCGGATCTAGGCCTCTTTCAGCCCGCTTGGTGAATCACCTCCTTGCTTGTCTTGGTCTTTAGGCATGTTTAAGGTTTTACTGTTAAGTCACCAACAACTTAACCCGGCCCCACCTGGCAGGTTATATCGCGGGGTTATATCCCCAACACAAATGTTCCAAATGTTCCTCCAAAGATCTACTATAAGTCAGTATATCATCAAAGCAGACTACCACAAATCGACCAATGAAAGCACGTAAAACCTAGTTCATTAATCTCATGAAAGTGCTAGGTGCATTAGCTAACCCAAACGGCATGACTAACCACTCATATAATCCAAACTTATTTTTAAAAGCGGTTTTCCATACATCTCCCAATTTCATACAAATTTGATGGTATCCACTACGCAAATCAACTTTGGAGAAAGTTGTAGAGCCACTTAATTCATCAAGCATATCGTATAGCCTAGGAATAGGATGACGATAACGAATAGTAATATTATTAAGGCCTATACAATCAACACATATACGTGATGTACCATCCTTTTTTGGCACCAGAATGATAGGAACAACACAAGGACTAAGAGATTCGCATATATAACCTTTGTCGAGTAGCTCCCGTACTTGACGCATAATCTCCTTCATCTTCTCTGGATTGTAACGGTATGGTGCACAGTTGGGTAGCGATGCATCGGGAATTAACTCAATCTGATGCTCAATCCCTCTAATAGGGGGTAATCCTGGTGGCACGTCATGTGGAAAGATGGCAGCAAACTCCTGCAAAATGTTAATGACAGTAGGAGGAAAAGAGGGTGGCATGTCCTCGAATGAAAATAATACCTCTTTGCATATGAAAGCATAGCAAACAGATGTAGTAACATCCAAATCAGTAATATAAGATTTAGTGGCAAGTAAACAACCACTCTTTAGTTTTATTTTACATGCAACACTAGATGATTGTTTCTTAGGCTTGTTATGTTGCTAAAATTCGTTTGCCACAATATGATTTTCACTCTCACTTTGGTCCTGTTCTGCTTTACTAGCTCTAGCAATGTCATCTTTCATAATATGTTCAAGAGACATAGGAAGCAAAGTTATATTTTTATCCTTATGAATAAGAGTATACTGCTTTGTCCTACCATGGTGTACATAATTTTTATAAAATTTCCATGGTCTACCAAGTAAACAAAGCATGCTTGCATGGGTACCACATCACTATCAACATAATAATAATATGTAGCAATGCTAAAGTGCACACGAACATTACGTGTTACCTTAACCATGCCACTGTTGTTGAACCATTGGATATAATGAGGATTTGGATGTGGACTAGTGGTTAGGGACAGCTTCTCCACCATCTTCATGCTAGCCATGTTGTTGCAACTCCTTCCATCAATGATAACGCGAACAGAACGCTCTTTCACAACTCCCTTTGTACGGAACAAGTTGTGCCTCTGATTTTGCTCAGCCTATGTAACCTGCACACTCAGAACATATTGAGCAACTAAACTTCCATACCTGTCAGCGTAGTCAGCAGCCATGTAGTGTGTCTCTTGTTCAGTATCATGGACACCCTATTCTTCACTTGCAATAAGAGCCAAAGTCTCCTCATCATAATCACTAGCGGAGTTGTATCCACCATTCTCTATCACGATCATCAGACACTTGGATGGGCATTCCCTCACATAGTGACCTCCATCCTTGCAACGAAGACATATAACCTCATGTGTTTGGCCTATGGATGTAATGGATGAAGAAGAGCTTGTGCAGGCCCGGAAGGTGTGCTCTTCGTGGAGGATGGGGAAGGGGTCTGTTTCCTGGTATCTCGGTTGGAGTTGGATTCTAAAGTAGGCGATGTTGTAGCAGGGCATGTGGAAGTAGAGGAGGTATGTGGCATGCATGATGAAGTGTGACCTATAGAAAAATTATTTCTCGCCATTTCCTGTCAATCCTCCACTTCACGTTTAGCTTTTCAAGCAAGATGGAATAAATGAGTGATAGTGTTATACTCCTTGTACTCTAGAATTGTCTGACTCTCTCTATTTAATCTACCCATAAAACGTGCAAGCATAGCTTCAATATCCTCAACAATACCACATCTAATCATCCCAGTTTGTAATTCCTGATAATATTCTTCTACAAAAAAATTCCCATGTCTTGAACACTACAAATTTTGAAGCAATTCACGTTGATAATATGGCAGAACCCAATGATTATGCATAACCATTTTTAAAGCAGTCCAAGTAGTAGGGATATTATCATGATTATTCTACAATGTTCAGACCACCAAACACCAGCAAAACTAGTGAATGCACAAACAACAGCAACAACACGTCTATCCTCAGGAAATTCTAAGCATGTAAAACGTTGCTCTGTTTCTGAATCCCAAGTAAGATATATATCAGGAACATATCTACCCTCAAATGTCTAAATATTCAATTTAATTTTAGGGAGATGGTCATGATCACGTACTCGAGGGGGTGGTGCAACCCTACCATTGCGATTGTAGCCATGTGGACGACCTGGTGCATGTGGTGGTGGTTGCCCCTGGGGCTGATTTGGAGAAACATCTCCCTCATCATCGTAATCACCATCATAATCCTCAATATTCTCAACGGCAGTAGCAACAATAGCCATAGAAGTAGCAGTAGTATCAATGCACCAGAATGTTCTATTTGGTCGAGAGGCACACATCGCGTTCGTCATTGAAGAGGGATAGTAGCTGCAGCTGGTGGTGGTAGACGGGTAAACACCTCATTAAACTTGGCGTCCATCTTGGTGTCGAATATCTTCTCTAAACCATCTAGCTTCTCCATGTCCTTGCCAAGTCTTTTCACAAAGTCTTGTACCTGGTCAGCCCTCATTTGCTGAAATTTATCATGGATCTCTTTGTTGGTCATGCTCTTCCAGTTGATCTCGTCCTCTTGTGATCCTGGCATGGTTAGCAGCAATAGGAAACACACAAGAATATAAAACCTACAGACTACTAGGAAGTTATGGTAGCGGTGATGGTGGTGGTGGTGTGTCACAAACCCTTCAAGAAAATCTCCAATTCTTACCATTTTTATCCAGCAAGAGGTGGTGATAGGCAACCGTTGTAGTCAAAACTCTCAATGCTTGGATAGAGAGATTGCCAGGTGGTGTCAAACACACGACATAGATGTATGTGGAGCTAGGATGGCTTATAATATGGTAGAAAAAGGGATCATGAATAATCAATTTAGAGGTCCAAATTTGAATAAATGCTCAACGACGATACTATGCTGGTCTTAGGCTAGAACGTGGTAAAGATGCGAGCCTAAAACACCTACAAAATCATGATGTTACACGTAATCAAGGGAAGAGCACAGTGTTTTTTTGCGGTTTGTTGGCGCCTCTTTTTTGCGCTCTTTTTTTGCTCAGAAAATCATTATAATGGTGAGTGTCTCAAAACTCTTCCGAAGTCGAATAAACATGGTATGCACAAATCTTTTTGACTAATTTTTTCAGGAGCGATTCGGGGCTGCGATGAAAAAAATCACTATGATGGAAAGTGTCTCAAAACGCTCTAGAAAGCCTAAAAATAGGATATAAAAAACACCATATGAAATTTTGGCCTAAAACTGTTCTAAAAAGCGTGCCAGACTCGTTTTTTCCCGAAACCTTCTCAGGCAAGGAAACACAAATCTGAAAACTAAGGGATCTCGAAACCAAACCTAATATGAGATGGACTTGGATTGGTGGTGGATATGTGGTGGTATATATGGATATAGATTGATGGCAGATATATGGTGGTGGTATATGGACTCGGCTTGGTGGTGGATATGTGGTGGTATATGGATGCGTATTGGTGGCAGATATGTGTTGGTATATGGATGCGTATTGGTGGCAGATATGTGTTGGTATATAGGGCAGCAACAATGATGGTAGCGTGGTGGTGGTATATGGCGGCGGCAATGAAGATGTCGTGATGGTGGTATATGGTAGCGATGATGAAGATGGTGTGGAGGCGGTATGACAACTTTTGAATAGAACTCGAAACTCTAAAAGACTAGACTCTAAGACCATCAACTTGACATGACTGATGCAACCGCAAATTCAACGAAGCAAACATCAAACAGAAAATTGCAAAGGCTTAGATTGGTTCGGATATGATGATCTAACCCTAATTATCTTGTTGGCTTTTTCGTAAACAATATGTATGAATAACAAATACGATCTAACTACAAAAAGCTGGTTAAATCTCACCGAGTAACCTTGAAATCTGATACCACGTGATAGAGGCAAAGGTGTCCCGCTTTCGATGAGATGATGGCTATCTGTTTTGGTGGAGTAGACTTTGATGATCCGACTATGGACGTGTGAGGACATCGCTCCTCAGCAATCACTAAACCAACTCCGAGTGGTTATTGACCACGCCGGAGCATGATCAACCTGACCACGAGTGCCTATTTCCTACATGCAAACGAAGAACAAGCATGAAACTGAGATTGCAATATGGATATTGCAAATATAAGAGGAAAGCTTTATTGATGAAGTGGGGTTTTGTGACGTCTTAGTTTGGTCATGGAACAGAAACAAAGGATGCGAAGTTGCAGCTATGGCAAACTTGTAATCTAAACAAAACCCAAGTCTAAAACAGCACCCTAAGGGCTGTACATATGGGGGAATATAAAGGAATTCCGTGGCCCCTTGGAGGAGGGATCCGAAACCGACCCTAACTCAGTTTCACCATACATATGGACTCTAAAAACAACCTATAATATGGTAATTCAAAATTACATGGGCTTGGCCCAAAAATAAGGTGGCGCAACACCTATAATAGCCTATGGACTTTTTTTATAAAATGACATCAGATATATTTTGTCCAAGCCTTCTTGCTCTCATTATGGTGGCTTCAAAGTGCGAAAATCATCACTGGAAGCTCCATTGGTCTTTCTCTCGCGCGCACCTTCTTCTTCATGCTGGATCCCGCTCCAATGGCATCCTTCTTGTCCATACTAGGTCCTTCATTCATAAGTAAAACAAACGTATCTAATTTAGGAAGCATCATATTTTCGTGAACATTAGAAGGATTTCCAAGAAACTAAAGTACCTGGTACTTCAATTGGCATGCGTGAGCTCTAGTATCTGGTCCAGTATGTATAGCAACAAGGGTTATGGGTGTAACATTAGTAGGGATGTCCTCATCACAAAATGTGTAGGATCGCATGGTCCACTTTATTTTCGTACTTAATAATATTAAATATGCTCAGGACAAGTTTGGACCAAATTCTTAACATGCATATGAGGTCATTTGGGAAATACTATATGTTGCTTCCGGCCTCATTTAAAATGCATAGGTGACGTAGTTGTTTACGCTTCACCTGTTTACATGATGAACACAATTTCAAATGATTGTTTAGTTAAACATCATTAACCACATTTCTCGTAATATGGACAGTTATTATTTTGTTATATGTGTGTTCTCCTTCTCCATTTGAAATTGCTTTAATTCCTTATTCATCTTATGCCATGACCACCCATGTTAAACAACATTTAATACGATGAGTACCTAAGTGAGACTGAGCCAAATGAATGAATGTGGAGTTTCGTCAATATGCAACCCATTACCTATTTAAATTGGACATGCCTCATGCTTCATTGTGCACCATACCATGTTTATTTTGTGGTGTTTACCGTGTCATTTGTTTGTTGCCGTATTTACTTCTTCTCGATAGAGTTTCGTTAGCGTTTCGGAGTGCGAGGATTCGTTCGTCTATGCATGTTCGTCTACTCGACGGATTCGTTCTTGTTCCAAGCGGGATCTCGTGCAAGATGAACATTTCCTTGGATACCACTACTATCATTACCATGCTAGTTGTCCCGCTTCTATAGTTATGTCTTGTTACCTACCAGTAGAATGTAAAGCCCCACAACATTGCCATCATAAGCCTCTGACCCTCCACATCCCAACAAACCATTGTTGGCTATGTTACCACTTGGTTAGCCCTTCTTATAGCATTGCTAGTTGCAGGTCCAGGTTGCTCCATGTGACAACATAGATGTCTTGGGATATCACAATATTATTGCTATTTAATTTAATGCACATATATACCTGGCAAAAGGTGGACGGTTGGCCTTTTGCTTGCTCTTTTGTTCCACCTTTGCCGCCCTAGTTACCTGTGTACCAGTGTTACGTTCCATATTGAGCACTCCTAACATGCTTGGGGTTGTTATGGGACCCCCTTGATTTTTGTTTTGGGACAAAACTCTTCTGGCAAAGCCCATATTGGTACTACATTTTCCTAACTAATAAAACATTCATAGGGACTTTCCGGACCCCGTGGATAATTAATCATCCCCCGGGACAGTGCTCCTCATGAGTGTTGGTCCAAACTAGAGTCGTGTGCGGGGCCAACCCGGGGCAACTTGGGAGATCTCTATTAGGCCAACATACGCTGCGCTCATGAGGTCTTGTCCTGAGAACGAGATACTCGGCTCCTATCAGGTTCGTCGACATGTCGAGCGGCCTTGCTGGATTTTTTTTACCATTCTCGAATATCTTGTGCATTGGATTGCAAGGATACTTTGGGATATCTCGAGGTTGAGGTTTTCCATCGGAATTCTGAGGACACTACAGGCTATCCCGTGGTTGAGGTTTTACATGAAGCTTGTGGCTAGTTTGTGATGGATGAGTTGGAGCACCCCTACATGGTTATATCTTTCCGAAAGTCGTGCTTGTTGTTATGTGGCAACCTAGAAATTTTAAAATATCCGGTAATAGAAAACATGAAGAAAACTCAATTAAAACACACCAACCGTGTGCGTAACCATGACTATCTCTTCTTGTGAGGTTTGAACCAAGAAGGGAACACAGTGGGGTTATGGATGCCTTGTAAGTAGGTCTCCAGGATCACTCTTAATCATTTATAGTTCACGTCTGTTTACGCGTAAATCACTCTTCTTATTCTTGTGCTCGTAAGTTAGCCACTCAAATAAATGCTTAGTGCTTGTTGCAGCCTCACCACTTACCCATACCTCACCCATTAAGCTTTGCTAGTCTTGATACCCTTGGAAATGAGATTGCTGAGTCCCTATCGCTCACAGTTTACTATAACAACAATTGCAGTTACATGTAACATGATGATTTGACGTGAGAGGGATGCTTGTTCTATTTGGAGTTTCTTCTTCTTCTTCATCGGTCGTAGGATGGGTTCCAAGCCGGCAGCCTAGGATAGCAAGGATGAATGTCATTTTTTATAGTTTGATTTTTTCCGTAGTCAGACCCTGCTTTTATGTATGATGATTGATATGTATGATGGAATTTGAGACGATCATGAATTATCTTGTGGAGAGTGTAAGACAATTCCATATACTCATCTCCTCTTTACATGTACTTGTAACGGTATCCATTCTTGCGAAACGACGAGATAAGATTCTATCCCTATCAAGGCCCTTGAGTCCGAATGAGGATAGTACTGCATCTTGGGCGTTAAAAGTTGGTATCAGAGCAGTATCGACCTAGGAGCCCCTTGATTGTTCAAATATGACCGAGAGGAGTCTAGTGAAAAAACTATTTTGAGTCTAGTTATATATCGGAGAGTAGGATTCTTTTTACTCCTCTTCTATGCGCCGATGAGGAATCCTGGTGTAGGAATATTAATTCTACCATTCTTCTCACTTAGTTTTTTAGGATCATAAGGGTATTTCGGAATCTCTACGATGCCGTTGTGACCAGGATTTTGTTCCTGGTGCCTCGTGTCAATTTCGGCTAGAAGTGTCCATGGGAGTTGAGCTCCAAGGGATTCTTGTCACACTTGCTATCGTTCAGTTTCCTTAGTATCTCAGGATGAGGATGTTCAGAATTGCTTCAATACTCTTTGTGATGAGAGGAGTTTGGCCTCACCCAATATCCGGAAGAGGGTCCAAATGTACTAGCATAACTAGTATTATTGTGATTACGAGGGTATGAGGTAGACGAGTTTTCTAGGTTTCTCTGGTTATGTGCTGACGAAAGTGATACAATGGAGGTGTAGTATTATTGCTTAGAGTTGAGTGGTTTATTCAGTAATTGCTCTGTCTATCCGTTGGACCAGATTGCATAACCAGAAAGATTTCGGGAGTTCTTAAGTGGGAATTCAAGTAGTTACCTAGGTTGATCTTTCAACAAATGCATGATGTAAGGTTGGGGTTTGACAACTAGTGGTTCATTTTTTCACGGTCTTTCTTACAGAGGACATTCTCAGTATGCTTCATCAAGCCTTGTAGATCACTATGCCTAGGGAGCATATTCGAGCGTCATTTGAATATGACAATCCAATGTACAATCGAGCTCGTGCGAGCCTTACCACTAAAGTGTCGAAGAAAATCTTTGTCATGAATTTGTTTCTAGTTTATCCGCAAGCCTCATCCTTTGTTTTGTTGGAGTATGGTAATTCAAGTTGCTTCAATGTCAAGTGTTGACTTCATATCTTTCCTAAGTGGTGTTCTCATATTTCTATGGGAGTGCTAATCTTTTGCTCAATCAAATTGTCATGTAAAATTATTTTCCATCTGGAGTGCTTCTGTTCAAGTTAATTCAATCATGTCTAATAATTGCAAGATCTATCCTCAGTTTTCCTTTTCCGGAGTTCGTTTCATCTGTCCTAAGTTGTCTTTGTTTTTCCCAACCCTCCACCCTTTTTCTTCGATGATGAAATTATCATCCAAGTGCCTTTCTTTTCAATGATACTTTCGCTATATTTTCTTCCGTATTCTATCCTGTGATTCATTGTGAAGATTCTCAGGAGTTTCAAGTTAGTAGTTCTTCATGCTCGTATTCTTCTCCATTGGATTCGAGTCAACCCCTCCATGTTCATCATATCCTTTTCATGTGTTAAATGTTTTCCCATGTTGGAAATTATTATCCAAGCGTCTCTTATTTAGTCATCTATGTTATTTCAAGGCTCTCATCTCATCAAGTTTTTAATTTGTACTGGTGCAATCTCTCTTTATAGGCAATCATTTCAACGATGTTTCTCTTTGAATGGCCCATAACTCACAGGTTTTTCCTAGGATCTTACCTGGCTCTTCTAATCTTTTCTGGAGATCTCAAGTTCTTTTCAAATGTGAGGTAATAGTGAATTCCATGAGTCATATTCCTTATCCAAGATTAATTTAAATATTTTCACCATTGCCTCAACCATTCTTTATTAATTATTCTGGAGATGTCTGCAATTTTGGTGTCATTTCTTGTCAGCATTCTCGCCGTTGAAGACCGAAGGAGAGTTTCTCTTAAATATTTGTCCGCTCTTATGAAGATTCTTCATCTTAGCTTGTTGCTAACATCTTAAATTGTTTTTGATCGTCATTTTTTTCTTGTCTATCCATAGCATTTCAGAGTTGTTTTCCTTTCTTGATCCTCCAAAGTCCATCATAGCAGAAGATTTCTTCGTTCTCAGCTTTCAACTTTCATTCTAAAATTCTTCAGAATTGTCTCTTCATTCGTATGTCAATTATTTCGGTGCCTTGTTTCATTTTTGTACTATATGAATCATGATCTCTTCATTCTCATGAATTCCCATTCATTAATTTTATCCCCATCTGTTTGCAAATTCTTACCCGGGCTTCATTGAAGACTTCTTCAAGTTCTTGTATTCTTTCTTCAATCCGTTGAAGGAGAATAAGTAGTATGCAAATCTGTTGCTTGTCATCAATTTAACTTTATGAAGGATAAGCATAACATAATTCTTATTCTTGTTAATTAAAGTGATATCAATCCTTCTTCTAGAGTGGCTCATGATATCAAATTCACGTACTAAGTTGTTTATCCTTTCTTTTCCAGTGTTCCAAGATTTTCTCAAGTATCTCGTCGCAAGGCTTCATCTAAATCATAAGCATAACCTTCATTTATTTTTTATCATGGTTTTGTGTACAGAGGTCGGTGGTTCATCATGGAATGTGTTCATTCTCGAAGTGTTCTTCAAGATTCTTGTTGGAGTACCTCAAGTATACTTTATCTTGCATTTCAAAGTGCAATTCTTTCTCCATTATCCGTTGAGATGGTGTTATAGCATTCTTGAATCATGAAGAATCTCAAACAATATTTGTTAAGAAGGAGACGTGTAAAACCATCATTTAATTCCTTGGACTTATCTTGGATTGGTTTTCACCTAACGCTTTTCCTATGGATCATGGCAATTATGGTGCTTATCAATGATACAAGTATGCTCTTATCCTTTCGGCAAAAGGAGTTTTCAACTCTCCGTTGATTTCAACCAATTAGTTGTTTTCCATTTGTGGCTAGTTGTCACCTCATAATTTTGGGAGGATTTTCCATAAGCCCACAACAAGCTTTTCTTTTCTTTGTTGATTTTCCAATAATTCTATTCAATCCTCCTTTGTAAGGATGCTTTTCAAATTCAATTAAGATAGAATGTCATTTTCTTCTCTTCTCTCTTCCCTCACATGGTCTAGCTTCTATTCTTTTGGTTTGAAGGCATTATGATGTTGCTCTCTTCAACCATTCATCTCGTTTTGTCAAGATCATGTTGTTTCCTTGCTTATCCATTTAACCAGAGTTTTTTGACTCTCATTTCAAGTTCTTTCCATCTTATCATGTTTTGCCTCTCTTTTCTACCAAGTGCTTCCCAAATTTGTTTTGAATGCTTGCTTGTTCCTTGTGTCATTCTTCATATCTTGGCAACATCTAGGTTTTGTTGGTTTCAGTAATTTGTCGAAGAAGCAACTAATTTTCACCTCTTCCTTTTCTCTTCCTCTTTTGATTGTAAGATCGCGAGGCGAGATTTCTTGTTAGTGGAGAGTTGGAACAGCCCGAGACCGACGCTCCAGATGCCTTCCAATTATGTCGAATATCGCCTCGTGTTTATTTTGTTTGTCACATTCATCATCGCATCATTCGCATCATTTGCATTGCATCAGCACTCCATTGTCGTCATTTGTTTTGAAACTTGCATCTCTTGGTAGTTGCCGTTTCTCCCCGTTCTTGTCGATGACCGTTTTGAGACCAATCAGACATGCACACGCCCACGACATCGATAAATTGTGGTTTTTGAAAGTGTGTATAAAATGTTCTTATAATGGGTAGAAATTTGACATGCAGTCTAAATATAGTGTAGGTAGTCCGCCTACCAAAATTTGTCGCATTCAGAGGTCGTTTGATACCCGAACCGTTAAATCTATAGCAGAATTATAACTGGTTTATTCGTTAGACGTTTCGGTTTATAAAACTCCATGCCGGGCTACAAACCTCCCTCGCATCCCCACCTAGCCTCTCTAATACAGCCCACCATCCCACCATCACCTAACCCTAACCCCCCCTGTCGGCGTTCTGGGAACGGGGGTACCTAGACCTGCCTGCCAGCGGCCCAAGGCGTGGCCCACCTCGTTAGTCAAGCGCGGCTTGGTGAGGCCACACTCAAGACAAGGCTCTTGTGAGGACCTGAACTCGCAAGGAATAACAACACCAAGTCTAGCGAAGGTGGGCCTCCTCAGGCCCCCTCCGGAGGAACAGAGATCTCTATGCAGCACCCGACCGCGGGAGGCCAAGGATGACGCAAGGCAGGACAGGCGGGCACCAGCACGCCAGGCAGACAGTTTCCCCTTTGGTGCAAAGGGGGGCAAGGACAGACATGGGTTCCCAAAGCGTCTCCCAAAGGTTTCCATTCCAGTGCAACGAGACCACGACCACGAGGCCAACAGGAAGGATGTTATCACCGAGCCCACCTCTGCATCATTGACAACCCCTTTGCAGGAGAATACCACCTTTCGTCAGGGTAAAGATGTACTCGTGTCCCCCTCCGAATTAGGTTGTTGTGGGTTCCCTTCCCGCCAAAGAATAAGGAAAGAGGACCCAAGGTGCTATAAATAGAGGGTAGGCTGCATCGTAGAGAGGGAGAGAGAACAAACGAGAGACAATGCCACCAGAGCCCTCACACGAGGCAGAGCATCACTGTACTAGTTCATCCACCAACCTCCTCATGAGGCAATCCACCAAAGCAGGAGTAGGGCATTACGGTTCGCAGCGGCCCCAACCTGGGTAAATCGTCGTGTGCATCCGTTTCCTCGCCTTTGTGCGAGTTCATCATGGTAACCATCGAGTAGTGAGATAGGTAGGTCTAGGGTGTAGGGGATTCTCGCACATGCCCCTGTGTTCGAACTTCTTGGGGTTTTGTGGAGCCCGAAATCAGACACCTCTGCATCTGAACCATCCAATCACGATCCTACGATCTGAATCCAGGGTAAAACTGCTAACCCTAGAACCCTTTACTATACAAGCAAGGTCCTCCCTTCCCAATTGAGCACTCAACATCTCCTCCCCTTGAATTCAGCGCCAGCCCACCCTACCACCACCACTTGTCGCCGCCACCACGGCCGCACCGCAACCTGCGTTGCCGCGCGCGGCCACTCCCTGCATGCCACCTCACCAGCATCCTCCTACGACCACCACAGGCCCTCCAAAAACCCAGAGTTAGCCCGCCAGGCCTGAACAAGCCCTACTGTTGCCCACGCGAGCAGTGCTCGACCCCTCATCTCCCCGCGCCCGTTGCAGGGGCCTCGATCCTTAGCTCCTTTGCCCTCCCTCGCCGCCCCACACCGCTATGGCCACCGGAGTGCGCCTCCGCCGCACTGGAGCTCCTCGTACCCCATCATTGTTGGAAATGAATGGATCCTCTACGAATCTGTCCATCCCATGCCGCACCTAGCTTCCCCCGGCCCAGACCGGCCTTCTCGGCCTCCAGCCAACAGCGCCATGGTCTCGTGCTATGGGAGCACGAGCATGACAATGCCTCATGTCCCCATGGGCCTTAGCCACTTCGCGCATGGGCTGCCTCATGGTGCCTCGCCCAGGCCAAGCCATTGTTGCCTCCCCAAGTCCAGCTCAGTGCCAGAGCCGCTGGGCCCAGCAACGGCTTCCCTAACCTCTACGCTAACATGCCCGTTTGGCCCGAGGTGAGCACCTCCAGCCAATCCCTCGCCCCTATGCATTGTATAATTATTGTGCGCTCGTGTATGTTAGGCCCATTAGTGCAGGATTCGGCCCGAATCATATTTTTTCCATGGAACAATTTGTCTAATTATCCAATGAATAATAGTTTTGAGAAAACCCCTTAAACATCGTGCATGTCATAACTCTTTAATCGTGCATCACATGTAAAAACATTATGTATGAAAAAAACTCAGAATTTTGTGTAGATTAATAATACACCAATTTAAACCATGATAAAAATGCTTAAGCTTGTTTTTAGGTTAAATTTACATAATTGCCATGCTAAAACGGTATTGGTTATAATTAATTAACCGTAGCACCGATCTAGATCACTCACATATGTAACTTGACTAGAAAAATGTGTAGAATCACATGGTGCACTTTATTTTCCTGTTTAATAAATATTAAATTTTCTTAGGACAGATATGGACCAAATTCATAACATGCATATAAGGTCATTTTGGAAATACTACATGTTGCTTCCAGCTTCATTTAAAATGCCTAGGTGACTTAGTTTTTTACACTTCACCTCTTCCCATGATGAACAACATTTCAAATGATTGTTTAGTGTCGGTGCACTAAGACAAGGGTACCCAGTGCCCCTGACTTGTGAACATGCGACAACAACAAAAGTCCTTCATACACCGAGCCAACCCGACAATGATCAAGAAGAACTAGAGCAAGCCCTATGTGGCAGCCCAAACCTGGGACTGCTGCGTGCCAAGCGCTCCCCCGGCGCTTGTTGGGTACCAAGGCGTGCACCTCCTCTTGAAGACCCAGCAAGCCATCCACTGACAAGCGTGAGTCAATCCGTCACCGCTCCACCTCATCGCAAGGCCAGTCACTTGTCAATGCGGTGTCGAGCCCCCAGGTGGCTGAGAGGCTCTCGCTAAGCACATGGTTACACGCTAGAACACAAATTACACCTTGTTGACACTCGTCCTTAGACGTGTCAATGTGAGGTGCAATGGTTAGCTAGAGCGAGGGTATAAGCTTGTCTGGGATGCGCCCCTGCACGCCACCTAGACTAGCAATGATGGCGTTTTGTCTCTAATGCCAGAGTTAGGAATGATAAGCTCTGCTAGCTATCTACTCATTAGACAATTTCTGTTTGCCACTTTGGTTGCCCCTTGTGCTATAAAAGGAGGCCCAAGGCAACCTAGCTGAGGATTCAGACTTTTGAGCACTTGTACGAGCGTAGTAACTCCCATGAAGGCAACCCTTGCTGGGCAGGAGTGCTATATGCTCTTCGTGTTCCTCTGATTAATCCACCCACAAAGTAGGAGTAGGGTTTTATGCTTCACAGTGGTCTGAACCTAGGTAAACCGCCGTGTCGTCTCACTGTCTCTTCTCTTTGTGCCTGCATCCACGCCCCCCGCCGAACTACAAAGGGGTCGATGGCCCCGCAGGTGATCGTGTGTATCTAGCCCCGACATCTTTGGCACACTAGGTAGGGGGCGTTGCGCTGGTGCGATCCCAAGATTGTGATCAGTGTGTCGATCTTCTTCATCATCTTCTCCAACAATGGCTCCCAAGAAGAAATCCGATGCAGCCATGCATACCTCCAATTCGAAGGCTCCCTCACACGTGGCCGTGGGCGCTGTCGATATGGCAGCAGTCGCATGTGAGGCGGACATCGTGGGCGACATGGCCGACGCAGGTGGCGCCCCCGTCCAGCCCCCAACGGTCAGATATGGAGCAGGAGGCGCCGGAGAGGAGCAACTGCAACAACGACTTGGCGAGTCGGGCCGTGACACTGCGGGTGAGAGAAACAACCGTTCTTCACATACGCACCGCTCAGATGGCCGCAGCCGCCTTGAAGGCGCCCGGTCTGGTGCAAGCCGTGACTCTATAGCTGCACCCGCCACCAGTGGGATTGTTGGGCATGCGCCCCGCATAGAACAAGATGGAGTGCCAAGCGAGGCCATAAATCCACGGGCTCGGCCTCCTGCACATCAGACGTCCCCGGCGAGCGGCGCACGACACCGGGTATGCGACAACGCTTCTATTGGTCCCACCAGGACCCGAGCGACGTCACGGTCCGCCTCTTTCGCTATGCCAGACACATCCAAGGAGGCCATGGCACGAGTCCATATGCTGCTCAACTTTATGCCGACGGCCGATAAGATGGATGAATGGAGAGCTACTATCCAGAGCTTGATTTCCTTCGTCGAAGCTAACAAGACCCGGCATGCAGAGCCAATGTGGCGTACGCGAATGGTAACATCAGCCCGGGCCGACGATCACGTCGAAGGGGCCACACCATTGGTGCAATACCCTCTGCGACGGAGCCAGAGGCAGCCGCACCAACCTTGACATGCCAATGAGAATGACTAGGCACCCATGGTCTCCTCCGACCCGCGCGACCACCGGTACCAACAACGCATCCTTGAAGGCCGGCAGAAAGAAGACACACATATCACCATCGAGCGATGCCGGGAAGCTCACCATCAACCCGACATGCGCAACGGTCCAGACATCGACAACCCCGCGCCCAGTGCTAGAGGGTACCTTCCTTACGAGATCGGCTGCCCTGCCTTCACTAGCGAGCTACGACGGGTCCACTGGCCGTCTACCCGAGCTTTCAAACCCGAGCTACTGGATAAATACGAGGGAAGCTGAACCCGGCAGAGTTCCTGGGCATATACACAATAGTTGTCCAAGCCGCAGGAGGAAGTGATTAAAAGGTGCTCGCCAACTATTTACCTTTGACGCTTAAGCCAAATGTGAGATCGTGGCTGATGCACCTGGCGGAGAATTCCATTTCCGAGGGATCACTAGAAGTGTATGTCTAGAGGGGGGGGGGTGAATAGACTACAAGGAGGAATTTGAAACTACCTCAAGCATAAGTTCAAGAGATGATAGTTTTAGCATACATAACTAGTCTATGCACCCAACACATGCAAGTCATCAAGTATAGCAGTGAAAAGTAAAGACATTGCACATGAAAGTAGGGAGTAGATATAGAGAGATCAAATGCATGAAGGACACGGAGATTTATCCCGTGGTTCCGATAGGTGGTGCTATCGTACGTCCATGTTCATGGAGTCTTCAACCCATGGAGGGTAACGGTCGCGAGAGTCTACGAAGGAATCTACCCACGGAGGGTTCCACGAAGAAGCAACCTTGACTATACCATGACTGCCTATGTCCACGGAGAACTAGCCTAACTCGCGGTAGATCTTCACGAAGTAGGCGATCTCCTTGCCTTTACAAACTTCTTGGTTCACTCCACAACACGAAGTAGGAGGCTCCCAAGCGACACCTAACCAATCTAGGAGACACCACCCTCCAAAAGGTAATAGGCTCGATAGTGTAGATGAACTCCCTACTCTTGTGCTTCAAGATGGTAGACTCCTCAACACACAATAACTCTCTCACAGATATGGCTTGTTAGAAGAGATTGAGTAGGTGGAAAGCAACTTGGGGAGGCTAGAGATCAAGATTCATAGGGTTGGAATGGAATGGCATGATCTCAACACATGAGTAGGTGGCTCTCTCTCAGAAAATCATTAGGTATGAGTGGGGAACTATTCTGAGTGCTTCCCTTGCGAGTGAGTGCTGGTGGAGGGGTATATATAGGCATCTCCAAAAATCCAACCGTTACACCTAATAAGTCAGACTTGGTGATACCGATGTGTTAATCTTGGTGGCACCAAGTTGCCTCAAAGGTAGCAACTTTTGAATCTCGGTGAGACCGATACATAAAACTCGGTTGCACTGATAAGGTGCCCAACGGTCAGATTGCCAATCTAGGTGATGCCAATTCACAAAATTCGGAGGGACCGTTTTTGTAAAGTTGTGTTACAGGAAGTTGGCATCCTATCTCGATGGCACTGAAGTAGAATCGGTTGCACTAAAAAGCTAGGGTTCTCGCTGAGTCTGTCTGAGGTTTGGAATCAGTGGCACCGAGTGGAATGTGTTGGTTGCACCAATTTTGAATATTTCGCTTTGGACAGACTTTTGTGGAAGAGCTAGTGGGTGTATGTGGTGACTATGAATTGTGCACGTATGAGCATATTGTTCACCAACAAAACCTTACCCCCTTTTAATAGTATTGGCTTTCCTATGGAGTCAAAGTGATTTCTCACAAAAAGTAAAAATGTAGAGTCCTTTGCTTGAAGCTTGGCCAATGCTATTCCTTCTCCTTGTTCTTCAAGGGGATACTCTCCACACTCCTTTTTGCCAATCCATCACTCTCTATGGACTTTATCTGAAATACACTAGATGAAAGTATTAGTCCAAGAGACAATGTATGTTGTCATGAATTATCAGAACCACCAAGGGAGCACATTGTGCTTTCAATCTTCCCCTTTTTGGTAATTGATGACAACATACAATCAAAGCTTCAAATAAAGATATGCATGTATAGAATGAAGGATTTTATAGACACATGACTTAGACTTGCTCCCCCTAAATGTGTGTAATCCCTTTAAAGGATAGTTGCTTTGGAATGCATGGACACAAATGTAGTAGAAGGGATATGATAAGTCCTGTGTATCTTGGCTATATGCATCAAATGCATATGAATGAGGTGTATCCTTGTTCAAGACTTCACTCTTGCAAACAATATGTGCAATAAGCAAGAGATAATCTTGATCAAAGATATGATGCACATACTTACCTTGAGTTCTTGAGCATTCTAGTAGTAGAGATACACTTGAGAAAACAATGTTAAGGAACACAAGAGTATTCTACCAATCAAAAGCAATAGAACTCAAAAGTACCAAGATATGGAGAACATATAGAGGATAGTATTCTTTAGGATTATTATGTCTCCAAGATCATTTAGAAATTTCTCCCTTAGATATGAAGATGTAGGATATCCTCTCCCCCTGAATCTTAGCATGTAGATATTGGCATTAGATAAGGTGAGAAAATTCTAACATGAGAGGATCAACTGTAATCCACCAAACTTGTTTATTTCAATCAAATTGTCTCCCCTTACATTGGTATTCTCCCCTTGTTTATATAAGTATAAACTTTGATATTCTTATCTCCCCCTAAATTATATGTCCCCCTTTGCATAAGCATATATCTCCCTTTTCAGCTTTGAAGCTTTGTATATTTCTCCCCCTTTGGCATTAATTTCCAAAAAGTTCAGATATAGGGCCAGATACAAGGATCAGTGATTAAGAAGGGATCGTTGAGAACAAGGGTCACCGAAAGTAGGACTCGTAAAACATGAAAATCATGAGAAAAATGAGGTAATCATTGAAAATAACTTCTCTCCCTTTGGCTAAATTGAGAATTTGCAGAACTTCTCGTCCTTTGAGTTAGGGATCCTTGAATATATTTCTCCCCCTTACTATATTTTTTATCTTAAGCGATCATCAAAGAATTTAGAAATCACAAAAGGAACACAAATATTTAAAGAAACTAGAGAGTCTGAAATGAAATAGAAGATCAGTGGCTCCGAGTCAATCTTGTTGATGATACCGATATGATGTTGTCCAACTTATCTACGGAATCGATAGAACCGAGTCCTTTGAATCGGAGGCCCCAAGGATTAAAACAGAAACTTGGCAAATGTGAAAACTTCTTCCAAAGACTAAGTTGTAATTGAAAATCAAACAGAGAAGAGAAACAAACATTTTTTCCCAATTGCGAATAATTTACAGAGAGGTATCAACTAGAAAAGATTTGAGTGGTTCCAAGATATTTTGCAATACGGAATGAACCAATTAAGATTCTTAACTAGATGATGGGCGGTGACTAGATCACCTATATTAGAGTATATTGACATAGGAGCCAAGCAAGAATACTTATCATAGGTCATACTCATCGTTAAGCTCAAAATGGGGTTACCATTTTTCAATTAATCATTTAAATGTCTTCATATCTCTTGACTTGCTTTATCTGACGACTTGCAGTAAAGCTATATCAAGAATATGAGTACATACCTTTGAGTGATGTTGATGACGAAGCTGGTAGGTGAACTTGATGAGGATGCTCGAAGTGGATGAAGATCATCTTGAGTTGCGAGCTATCCTTGTTGTTATATTATCTTTTCACCTACAAAGGTTAGTCACGCAAGCAAAAACATGATATATCCAAATGTATTGATACCAATTGAGATTTAGTAATTGAGGGATATAAGTCAAGGATACGTTTTGTTATCTTCTTCCTTCCATCATCAAAGCGAGGTTGTGGATACTTGGTCATGACAAGATTGCATAGGATATGAGTTGATGGCAATCTTGTGGACTGTTGTTCTTCCAAGTGCCTACAAAAGGGTTAGATGCAAGACAAGGGTGCATAGAATTACAATATAGATGATATTCAAGGTCAAAGCATGCAATAGTCAATAAAGGTCATGCCCTTGCATGCATCCGAGTGAGCTTAGCTCAAGTTTGAAGCATCAACGATGTTCAACTCACTCTCAAATGACAAAACACTTTTTCATCAAGTGGCTTAGTAAAGATGTCGGCCAATTGCTTGTTAGTATGAACATGCTTCAGATTAATATCTCCTTTGGCAACATGATCACGAATGAAATGATGTCAAACTTGAATATGCTTGGTTCGAGAATGTTGCATAGGATTATGACCAATCTTAATAGCACTTACATTATCACAAACTAATGGCACATTTTTAACATTCATTTCATAATCTTTAAGCGTTTGTGTCATCCATAATAATTCTGCACAACATGATCCAACAACAATATATTCAGCTTCGGTAGTAGATAGATATACCGAGTTTTGTTTCTTGGAGGACCAAGACACAAGGGATCTCACAATAAATTGACATGTACCCGAGGTGGATTTTCTATCAATCTTCTCACCGGCATAGTCCGAGTCGGAGTAGCCAACAAGATTAAAAGAAGATCCCTTAGGATACCATATGCCAAAGTTTTGCGTATGTATCAAGTATCTCACCATGCGTTTAACAGCCTAAAGATGACATTCTTTAGGAGTAGCTTGATATCTAGCACACATGCAAACACTAATCATAATATCAGGATGGGATGCACATAGATAAAGCAATGAACCAATCATTGATCGATAAACCTTTTGATCAACCGGTTCACCCTCCTTAGTGAGACCATCGTGTCCGCTTGTGGGCATGGGAGTTTTCATACCTTTTCACTCTTGCATGTTGAAATTATTTATCAAGTCCTTAGTGTACTTAGTTTGAGATATGAAACTACCTTCTCTCCTTTGCATAATTTGTAGACCAAGAAAGAATTTCATTTCACACATCATAGACATCTCATACTTCTCTAACATCAACCTTCCAAACTTCTCACTAAATTGTGGGTTAATAGATCCAAAGATAATATCATCCACATAAATTTGGGACACAAATAATTCACCATTAACTCTGTTTGTGAATAAGGTTGCATCAATTTTACCAATTTCAAATCCTTTTTCAATGAGAAACTTTGTTAGGCATTTATACCAAGCACGAGGAGCTTTTGTCACGCTCATATGCGTGCCTATCCATATTTAGACATGAGGAACTCGACAGGGATAGAGGCGCATCTTGCCGTTTGCAAGTACAGTATCATTACATACATTTATGAAGAGATGAGTATATGAGTTGGCTTACACTCGCCACATGCTATATTACAATTCCATATAGTTTATTCAAACATCAATCCAAAAACAGGGTCCGACTATGGACAAAAACAAATGATAAAAGGAATCAATGACACTGGCTTGCTAGCCCCTAAGATCACGACCACGGCCACTCTACTCGTCAGGATATGTGACGTACATCCTGCCACACTCCTCGTCATACTCCCACTGGATCTGCGTCACATCATCTGACACGATCTCGTTTGCACCTGCACCTTTATTTGTTGTAGTAATCTGTGAGCCACGGGGATTTAGCAATCTCGCGCCTAGGTACCGAGACTATTGTAGCTCATAGGTTGGATGGGGGATAAGTGTTTAGTTTGCAGCGGCACTAAGCATTTATGGTGCTAATCTTACGAAAACATGAATGTAAATATTGTTGGAAATATGCCCTAGAGGCAATAATAAATTAGTTATTATCATATTTCCTTGTTCATGATAATCGTTTATTATCCATGCTATAATTGTATTGATCGGAGACTTAAATGCATGTGTGGATACATAGACAAAACCATGTCCCTAGTATGCCTCTAATGGACTAGCTCGTTGATCAAAGGATGGTTAAGGTTTCCTAGCCATAGACATGAGATGTCATTTGATAACGGGATCACATCATTAGGAGAATGATGTGATGGATAATACCCAAACTACAAACATAGCATATGATCGTGTCAGTTTATTGCTACTGTTTTCTGCATGTCAAGTATATGTTCCTATGACCATGAGATCATGCAACTCACAGATATTGGAGGAGTGCCTTGTGTGTATCAAACGTCTCAACGTAACTGGGTGACTATAAAGGTGCTCTCAGGTATCTCCGATGGCGTCTGTTGAGTTGGCATGGATCAAGACTGGGATTTGTTACTCCGTGTAACGAAGAGGTATCTTGGGGCCCACTCGGTAATGCAACATCACAATAAGCCTTGCAAGCAATGTGACTAATTGTTAGTTGCGGGATCTTGTATTACGAAATGAGTAAAGAGACTTGCCAGTAACGAGGTTGAACTAGGTATGGAGATACCAACGATCGAATCTCGGGCAAGTAACATACCGAAGAACAAAGGGAACGATATACGGGATTAACTGAATCCTTGACATAGAGGTTCGACCGATAAAGATCTTCGTAGAATATGTAGGAACCAATGTGGACGTCCAGGTGCCGCCATTGGTTATTGACCATAGAGGTGTCTCGGTCATGTCTACATAGTTCTCGAACCCGCAGGATCTGCACACTTAAGGTTCGGTGACGTTTCGGTAGTGTAGAGTTATGTATGGTGGTGACCGAAGGTTGTTCGGAGTCCCGGATGAGATCCCG
This sequence comes from Hordeum marinum, assembly GCA_022496015.1. Taxonomy (NCBI): domain Eukaryota; kingdom Viridiplantae; phylum Streptophyta; class Magnoliopsida; order Poales; family Poaceae; genus Hordeum; species Hordeum marinum. Next base: position 196,092,152 of record CM039677.1, read on the forward strand.
GATGTCACGAGGAGCTCCGGAATGGTCCGGAGGTAAAGATTCATATATAGGAAGTCCCAGTTTGGTTTCCGGAAAAGTTTCGGGCTCATCGATAGTGTACCGGAGGACCTCCGGGAGGGGTATTTCGACCCCAAGAGGTCCATGGGCTGTGGGAGAATAATAACCAGCCCTTAGTGGGCTGGGAAAACAGCCACAAAGGCCCATGGCGCAGGAGAGAAAGTCCTAAAGCAAAAAGTGGAAAATCAGCCAATAGGAGGCAATCCTACTCCAACTAGGATTGGAGGTGAAGTAGGATTGCTCCCACCTCCTATTTCGCCCGACCCAAAGGCCTTGGCTTCCTCTCCTCTCCTCTCCTCCTATATATACTAGTGGATTGGGTGGTTTTTGGACAGAATTTCCGGCCACGTGCTACCCGTTACACCGGTGCATAGTTTCTCCTCTAGATCGGTTTTCTGCAGCGCTTAGGCGAAGCCCTGCCGGAATTGCTCCACCACCATCACCGGAGCGCCGTCACGCTGCCGGTGAACTCTCTCTCCTCTCCACCTCCTCTCGCTGGATCGAGACGGTGGAGATCGTCATCAAGCTGCACGTGTGCTGAACGCGGAGGTGCCGCCCGTTCGGTGCTAGATCAGAAGGACCGTGATCGAGATCGCGAGACAGTTCGTGATGAGATCGCGGAACGGATCGTGATGAGTTCGCGGGACAGATCGTGATCAAGATCGTGAGACGGATCGTGATGAGATCGCGGGACGGATCATGATGAGTTTACGGGACGGATCATGATTGGATCGCGGGACGGATCGTGATGAGATCGCGGGACGCTCGGCGATTTGGATCCCGAAGATGTTCGACTACACCAACCGCGTTTCTTAACGCTTCCCGCTTAGCGATCTACAAGGGTATGTAGATCCACTCTCCCTCTCGTAGATGCTCATCACCATGGATAGGTTTGCGTGTGCGTAGGAAATTTTTTGTTTCCCATGCGACGTTCCCCAACAGTGGCATCATGAGCTAGGTTGACGGTTCGATGAGATCTCGAGTAGAACACAAAAGGTTTGTGGGCGTTGATGCTTAGATTGCTTCCTCCCTTGGTCGTATTTTGGTTCAGCGGGATTGTGAGATGAAGCGGCCCGGACCAACATTACTCGTACGCTTACGAGAGACCGGTTCCCTCGACGCAACTTGTTGCCTAGATGGCTTGCGGGTGACAGTTTCTCTCACTTTAGTTGGATCGAATTCGACAAAGGCGGTCCTTGAGAAGGTTGAAAAGCAAACTAGTGTATCACCATTGTGGTTTATGCGTAGGTGAGAATCGTTCTTGCTAGATACCCATAGCAGCCACGTAAAATATTTAACAACAATTAGAGGATGTCTAACTTGTTTTTGCAGGGTATGTTGTGATGTGATATGGCCAATTACATGATGAGATATATGTGATGTATGAGATGATCATGTGATGTATAGATTGTCACGACTTGCATGTCGATGAGTACGGCAACCGGCAGGAGCCATAGGGTTGTCTTTAATTATTGTATGACCTGCGTGTCAATCATTAAGCGCTATGTAATGCTTTACTTTATCGCTACGGTAGAAATAGTAGTAGAAGCATGCAGGGCGTGACAACCCCAATGGCAACACATTGATGGAGATCAAGATGATGGAGATCATGGTGTTGTGCCGGTAACGATGGAGATCATGCCGGTGTTTCGAAGATGGAGATCTCAAACACAAGTTCATGGCCATATCATGTCACTTATGAATTGCATGAGATGTTAATCCTTTTATGCACCTTGTTTTGCTTAGTACGGCGGTAGCATTATAAGGTGATCCCTCACTTGAATTTCAAGATGAACTGTGTTCTCCCCGAGTGTGCACCGTTGCGAAAGTTCGTCGTGTTGAGACACCACGTGATGATCGGGTGTGATAGACTCTACGTTCACATACAACGGGTGCAAGCCAGATTTGCACGCGCAGAACACTTGGGTTAAACTTGACGAGCCTAGCATGTACAGACATGGCCTCGGAACACGAGAGACCGAAAGGTCGAACATGAGTCATATAGTAGATATGATCAACATAATGATGTTCACCATTGCAGCCACCTCAACTCACGTGATGATCGGACTTGAGTTGGTGAATTTGGATCATGTATCACTCGAATGATCGGAGGGATGTCAATTTGAGTGGGAGTTCTTAAGTAATATGATAAATTGAACTCATTATCATGAACATAGTCAAAGTGTCTTTGCAAATTATGTTGTAGATTACTAGCTCGCGCTGTAGCTCCCTTGTATTTTTATATGTTCCTAGAGAAATAGAATTGAAAGATGTTGGTAGCAAAATTGCGGACTGGGTCCGTGATCTGAGGATTGTCCTCATTGCTGCACAGAAGGCTTATGTCCTTAATACACCGCTCGGTGCGCCACCCCATCTAGCGTCGTCTATAGATGTTGTGAACATCTAACAGGCACGTTTCGATGACTACTTGATAGTTTAGTGCATCATGCATTACGGCTTAGAATTGAGGCTCCAAAACGTTTTGAACGTCACGGAACATATGAGATGTTCTAGGAGCAGAGAGTGTGATCTCAGGCTCGTGCCTTTGTTGCGAGATATGAGATCTCCAACAAGATTCTTTGCTTGTAAGATGAAGGAGAATAGCTCAATCGTTGAGCATGTACTCAGATTGTCTGGGTACTACAATCGCTTGAATCAAGTGGGAGTTGATCTTCCAGATAAGATAGTGATTGATATTGTTCTCTAAGTCACTGTCACTAAAGCTACTAGAACTTAGTGATGAACTATAATACACCAGGGATAGAAGTATTGATCCCTTAGCTGTTCGCGATGTTTGACACCGCGAAGGTAGAAATCAAGAAGGAGCGTCAAGTGTTGATGGTTAATCAAACCACTAGTTTCGAAAAGGGCAAGAGCAAGGAGGGAAACTTCATGGATAGCAAGTCAGTTGCTGCTCCAGTGAAGCAACCCAAAGTTGAACTCAAACCCGAGACTAAGTGCTTCTATTATGAGGTGAGAGGTCGCTGAAGCAGAACAACCCTAGATACTTGGTAGATAAGAAGGCTGGCAACATCGACAGAAGTATATTTGATATACGAGTTATTGATGTGTACCTTGCTAGTACTCCTAGTAGCACCTGGGTATTGGATACCGGTTCGGTTGCTAAATGTTAGTAACTCGAAATAAAAGCTACGGAATAAACGGAGAACTAGCTAAGGGTGAGGTGACGATGTGTGTTGGAAATGTTTCCAAGGTTGATGTGATCAACATCGCACGCTCTCTCTACCTTCAGGATTAGTGACGAACCTAAATAAATGTTATTTGGTGTTTTGCGTTGAGCATGAACATGATTAGATCATGTTTGTTGCAATTCGGTTATTCATTTAAGTCAGAGAATAATAGTTATTCTGGTTACATGAATAATACCTTCAATGGTCATGCACCCAGTGAGAATGGTTTGTTGAAATCTTGATAGTAGTAGTACACATGTTCATAACATTGATGTCAAAAGATACAAAGTTAATAATGATAGTACCACATACTTGTGGCACTGCCGCTAAATGTCATATTGTTATAAAGCGCATGTAGAAACTCCATGCTGATGGATATTTGGACTCATCGATTTCGAATCGGTTGAGACATGCGAACCATGCCTCTTGGGCAAGATGACTAAAGGACCCCGTTGGATGGAGCGGGCAAGTGATTCATTGGAAATGATACATGTTGATGTATGCAATCTAGTGAGTCTTGTAGCGTGCAGTGGATATCGTTATTTTCTTACCTTCACTGATGATTTGAGTAGATATAGTGTATATTTACTTAATGAAACACAAGTCTGAATCGTTTGAAAGGTTCAAGCAAATTCAGAGTGAAGTTTAAAGATCATCGTGACAAGAAGATAAAAATGACTGCGATATGATCGTGGAGGTGAATATCTGAGTCACGAGTTTGGCATACAACTTAAGACAATGTGAAAGTTGTTTCATAACTAAACGCCACCTGGAACACCATAGTGTGATGGTGTGTCTGAACATCATAGTTATGCTCTATTGGACATGGTGCATGCTATGATGTCTCTTGTCGTTTTACTACTATAATTTTGGGGTTATGCATTAGAGACAACTACATTCACTTTAAAAAGGGCACCATCTAAATCCGTTGAGATGACACCGCGTGAATTATGGTTTGATAGAAACCTAACCTGTCATTTCTTAATGTTTGGGGCTGCGACGCTTGTGTGGAAAATGTTTTCACCTAATGAGGTCGAACCCAAGGCGGACAAATGCATCTTCATAGAATACCCTAAGATCAGCTGGGTGAACCTTCTATCTCAGATCCAAGTGCAAAGTGTTTGTTGCTTAAACGGATCCTTTCTCGAGGAAATGTTTCTCTCGAAAGAATTGAGTGGGAGGAAGATAGAACTTGATGAGGTTGTTAAACCTTTGTTCAACCAGAGAGTAGCGCAACGCAGAAAGATGTTTCTGTGAAGCCTACGTTAGTTGAAGAGGAAGTTAATGATGATGATCATGAAGCTTCAGGATCAAGTTACTATCGAACTTCGTAGGTCGACAAGGATGTGTACTGCTCCTGAGCGGTACGACAACTCTGTCTTGGAGGTCATGTTGTTGGACAACGATGAACCTACGAGCTATGGAGAAGCGATGATGGGCCCGGATTCCGACAAATGGTTGGAGGCCATGAAATCCGAGATAGGATCCATGTATTAAAACCAAGTGTAGACTTTGGTAGACTTGCTCGTTGGACGGCAGGTCGTTGAGTACAAATGGATCTTTAAAATAAAGACAGACACTGATGGTGAATGTCACTATTTGTAAAGGACGACTTGTTGCAAAGTTGTTTGTGACAAGTTCAATGAGTTGACTGCGATGAGGCTTTCTCACTCGTAGCGATGCTAAAAGTCTGTTGGAATTATGTTAGCAGTTGCTGCATTTTCAATTATGAAATCTGGCAGATGGATGTCAAAACATCGTTTCCTTAACGGTTTACTTAAGGAAAGGTTGTATGTGATACAACTAGAAGGTTTTGTCAGTCCTAAGGATGCTAAAAGATGAGCAAGCTTTAGTGATCCTTCTATGGAGTGAAGCAAGCATCTCGGAGTTGGAATATACACTTTGATGAGGTGATCAAAGTTTCTGTAGTTTATACAAAGTTTACGAGAAACTTGTATTTTCAATAAAGTGAGTGGGAGCACTGTAGAGTTTCTGATAAGTATATGTGGTTGACATATTGTTGATCGGAAATAATGTAGAATTTTTGGAAGGCATAAAAGGTTGTTTGAAAAGTGTTTTTCAAAGGCAGACCTGGATAAAGCTACCTATTTGTTGAGCATCAAAATCTATAGAGATAGATCAAGATGCTTGCTGAGACTTTCAATGAGTGCATAGCTTGACAAGATTTTGAAAGAGTTCAAAATGGATCAGCCAGAGAAATAGTTCTTGTGTGATTTGTAAGGTGTGAAGTTGAGTGAGACTCAAAGCTCGACAACAGCAGAAGAAAGAGAAAGGACGAACATCGTCCCCTATGCCTTAGCCATAGGCTCTATATTATGCCATGCTGTGTACCGCACCTATGTGTGCCTTTCCATGAGTCTGTCAAGGGGTACAAGAGTGGTCCAGGAGTGGATCACTGGACAGCGGTCGGAATTATCCTTAGTAACCAGAGGACTAAGGAAATGTTTCTTGATTATGGAGGTGATAAAGAGTTCGTTGTAAAGAGTTACGTTGATGCAAGCTTTAACACCTATCCGGATGACTAGTAGTAGCAATCTGGATACGTATAGTGGAGCAGCCATTTGGAAATAGTACCAAGTGGAGTGTGGTAGCAGTGTTTACGGTTTGACATAGAGATTTGCAAAGTACACACGGATCTGAATATCGCAGACCCGTTGACTATAAGACCTCTCTCACATGCAAAGCATGATCGAGCCCCAGAACTCATTGGGTGTTAGATTCATAACAATGCGAATCACATGGTGATGTGAACTAGATTATTGACTCTAGTGCAAGTGGGTGACTGTTGGAAATATGCCCTAGAGGCAATAATAAATTAGTTATTATCATATTTCCTTGTTCATGATAATCGTTTATTATCCATGCTATAATTGTATTGATCGGAGACTTAAATGCATGTGTGGATACATAGACAAAACCATGTCCCTAGTATGCCTCTAATGGACTAGCTCGTTGATCAAAGGATGGCTAAGGTTTCCTAGCCATGGACATGAGATGTCATTTGATAACGGGATCACATCATTAGGAGAATGATGTGATGGATAAGACCCAAACTACAAACATAGCATATGATCGTGTCAGTTTATTGCTACTGTTTTCTGCATGTCAAGTATATGTTCCTATGACCATGAGATCATGCAACTCACGGATACCGGAGGAGTGCCTTGTGTGTATCAAACGTCGCAACGTAACTGGGTGACTATAAAGGTGCTCTACAGGTATCTCCGATGGTGTCTGTTGAGTTGGCATGGATCAAGACTGGGATTTGTTACTCCGTGTAACGGAGAGGTATCTTGGGGCCCACTCGGTAATGCAACATCACAATAAGCCTTGCAAGCAATGTGACTAATTGTTAGTTGCGGGATCTTGTATTACGAAACGAGTAAAGAGACTTGCCAGTAACGAGGTTGAACTAGGTATGGAGATACCGACGATCGAATCTCGGGCAAGTAACATACCGAAGAACAAAGGGAACGATATACGGGATTAACTGAATCCTTGACATAGAGGTTCGACCGATAAAGATCTTAGTAGAATATGTAGGAACCAATGTGGACGTCCAGGTCCCGCCATTGGTTATTGACCGTAGAGGTGTGTCGGTCATGTCTACATAGTTCTCGAACCCGCAGGGTCTGCACACTTAAGGTTCGGTGACGTTTCGGTAGTGTAGAGTTATGTATGGTGGTGACCGAAGGTTGTTTGGAGTCCCGGATGAGATCCCGGACGTCACGAGGAGCTCCGGAATGGTCCGGAGGTAAAGATTCATATATAGGAAGTCCCAGTTTGGTTTCCGGAAAAGTTTCGGGCTCATCGGTAGTGTACCGGGAGTATCGGTATTGTACCGGGAGTGCCAGTAGTGTACCGGAGGACCTCCGGGAGGGGTATTTCGACCCCAAGAGGTCCATGTGCTGTGGGATAATAATAACCAGCCCTTAGTGGGCTGGGAAAACAGCCACAAAGGCCCATGGCGCAGGAGAGAAAGTCCTAAAGCAAAAAGTGGAAAATCAGCCAATAGGAGGCCATCCTACTCCAACTAGGATTGGAGGTGAAGTAGGATTGCTCCCACCTCCTATTTCGGCCGACCCAAAGGCCTTGGCTGCCTCTCCTCTCCTCTCCTCCTATATATACTAGTGGATTGGGTGGTTTTTAGACAGAATTTCTGGCCACGTGCTACCCGTTACACCGGTGCATAGTTTCTCCTCTAGATCGGTTTTCTGCAGCGCTTAGGCGAAGCCCTGCCGGAATTGCTCCACCACCATCACCGGAGCGCCGTCATGCTACCGGTGAACTCTCTCTCCTCTCCACCTCCTCTCGCTGGATCGAGACGGTGGAGATCGTCATCAAGCTGCACGTGTGCTGAATGCGGAGGTGCCGTCCGTTCGGTGCTAGATCGGAAGGACCGTGATCGAGATCGCGAGACAGTTCGTGATGAGATCGCGGAACGGATCGTGATGAGTTCGCGGGACAGATCGTGATCAAGATCGTGAGACGGATCGTGATGAGCTCGCGGGACGGATCATGATGAGTTCACGGGACGGATCGTGATTGGATCGCGGGACGGATCGTGATGAGATCGCGGGACGCTCGGCGATTTGGATCGCGAAGATGTTCGACTACACCAACCGCGTTTCTTAATGCTTCCCGCTTAGCGATCTACAAGGGTATGTAGATCCACTCTCCCTCTCGTAGATGCTCATCACCATGGATAGGTTTGCGTGTGCGTAGGAAATTTTTTGTTTCCCATGCGACGTTCCCCAACAAATATGTGGTCTACGATAAACGTTCGAGAACTAACATGATCGCTAAGCGATCCTGAACACCTACTTACGGCAATCATGTTCACGAGCAGATACGATCACGGTTACTCACACAGTTGGTGCATTTTATTAGAGTTTACTTCAAGTTAGCTATAACCGGGTGTTAAACAAATATCCAAGTTGCCACATAACCGCAAGCATGGCTTTCCGAAAGTTTTAACCCTGCAGGGGTGCTCCAACTAGTCCATCATAAATTAACCACACTCCACGGGAATAACCTCGACCACGGATCCCGTGCTCATCCTAGGCAACTCCAAAGGAATTCCTACACCTCGAGATAGCCCAAAGAAAATCAGAGTCCCTCACGCAAGCCACTCAAGAAAGGTAAAACAAGTCCAACAAGACCTCCCGGCATGTCGACGAACCCGATAAGAGCCGCGTATCTCGTTCTCAGGACACGACGGATGAGCTATGGTTACCATGCCAATCACTGAGTTGCCCCGAGCGGCGTAAATAAGCTGCTCTGGGTTGGACCAACATTCATGAGGAACACTAGCCCGGGTTGTTGATTAATCCATGGGGTTGCAAAGCCCTATGCAGTTTTATTAAGTTGTTAAGCAAATAGTACCAATGTTGGGTCTTGTGAGACAATTTTTAATCTCAACCGAATAATCAAGGGGGTCCCCATAACAACCCCGAGCATGTTAGGAGCGCAAAGTATGGAAACATAACATCGGTAACAAGAAACTATGGTGGTAAAAGTGGAATAAAATACCAAGCAAAAGGCCAAGCCTTCCACCATACCAAGATATATATGTGCATTAAATTAAATGTCAGTAAATATGGAGGGTTAGAGGATATCATGTCCACCATACCAAGGTTTGCTAGGATGTGGAGGGTTAGAGGATATCATGGCAATGTAGGAGGCTTGACATTCAAGTGGTAGGTAATGCATATGTAATGAGAAGAACGAGACATCTAGCAAGCAAGAATAGTGTCGGGATCCAGGTACGATCATCTTGCTTGTTGGTTCTTCAGAGGGACAAAGAGCGGGGGTCCTTGTAGTTGTACTCTCCTGGATCCTCATACTCAGGTTCAATACTCGCGTCTACCCAATAGAAACAACAACAATAAACAACCAACCAAGGTGCAATGCACAAACAAGATGATGCATGATTCATTTGAAGAATTTAGCATGGCAATCCTAAACTAGTCACATTTGAAGAATTTAGCATGGCAATCCTAAACTAGTCATGTTTCCCATGCAATAGTTAAGTTATTTACAATTCTGGACAGAACCTCATGTTAAGTTGTTTGAACATGCATGATCATGGCATGTATGGATGATTCATGCAAAATCTATACAAATGCATATGTAGAACGTAGGAAACGGAGTTACGTATCTCACGCTACGCTCATAGCAAGTTACGAAGGATAAAACAAGATAATGAAGGCCATGGGCTATTCCTTGGTATTCCAAGGTAGCCACTGGTTAGACAATGAAAAACCAACCACAATAGAGCCAAAGATCAAGCAAAACAATGGAGCATAGCTCCCACAAGTCACAAAACACTAAAACAAACCATCTGCCTCAAAACAGCAACATGGCAACTTCCACATCAATTATATAGAGCTACATGTTGTCTCTAACCTCAAACAAGGCATTCACAGAAACTACAAAACATGCTTATCAAATCGTTCAACCACACAAACTGGAAAGGAAGCACATATCAATAAGCATGAAACTCACAAGTTGGCATGATGAAATAAATTCTAGGGACTTAGTGAAAATCACAGTTTTCTAGAATCTAAGTTAAGCTGATAGCAAGTTGACAGCAGAAACTAATGTTCATAGAGACCACCTCATGGCATTATAATTAATAGGATGGTAGAGGGAAACATCTACTTCAAAACACTAGCACTGAGCTTGAGCTAAAACTCAACACATCACTTGGTAGCATCCACTCTTCATGGCATAAAAATAATAACAGATTCTCACACTTAGAAATATTTAGCATGTTGAAAACCACAATATTTTAATAGCCACTTTGAAGAATGGTTCCCACTTATATGCAAGTTTATCATGTCAAAACAAAATACCATGTCATTCTACTCATCAAAGGCTACCATTTTCATGTTGGCACAATTATCATAGCATGCATGGATTAATTATAACTAAAATGACAAAATGGCACTTTGATACAAATGCCATTTTGTCAAACTTGCTCAAATGACAAAACAAGTTGCACCAATGGATTCCTTGGGTGATTCTACCCCAAAATCACGTATCATACTCATATGTTTGCATGGAGCAACATGGCACAACACTAACTAAAAAAATACCATTAATTCCTATCAGTGAAAACTTACCTAAAATACTCATGTTCTTATATGCACATATCCAGTTTTAGTAATATTACCAGAAAAGGAAAAATCCATTTAATTCACCTTAAAACATTAAAACACAAAACAAGAAAACAACATGTAGGAGGGCCCACCTGGTATAGTCACTAGGGCCCCCTAGTGGATGAGATGTGGGGCCAGGGCCCACTTGTCATACACTCACAACCACACATACACAACACAGACACACTAGTACACATGACACATACATAGCCACACACTCGATCTGCTACCACGGCAGATCCAACACACACAACACACACGCAGGCACACACACACTATGTGCACGCCCACGCCAGATCCGGGCTGTGGCCGCACCAGATCCGAACACCACACACAAAACATAGCGAATCGGAAAAAAGGAAAACAAAAGGGGCGAGCCGGGGATTCGATCCCACGACCATGAGGTCGTCGGCCCAAGTCGATTTCCACTGTGATAGGCGGGAACTACTGACCGAAGGGGGATCTCACACCTCTTCTTCTAACATGCACAGGCGCACACTAATGAAACCAAACCTGTTGCACACCGCACTGATAGAGAATGGCGGTGGCGATTCCAGCGATGGAGGGGGCTCTCCGGCGGTGCGAACTGGCAGATGAGAAAGCGGGGAGATTGGGGAACCCGTTCCCTTGATTGTCTCGCGACGAGGGAGATGGAGGCGACGGCCTGAAGGCCATGCCTTGAACTACCAACGGCGACGCGAGGAGCTACGACGATGAAGCAATGCAGGCTATGGCGACGTGGAGCTCACCTAGGGGCTGCTCAGAGATGCGGGGAAGCAGGGGCGACAGCGAGGAAGAAGACGCGAAGAAGGCCAGCGACGAAGCTCCTCTGCTTGAAGCTGACGGCGACAACGGGGCGGCACTGCAGGGGTCCTCTCCACGCCCTAGCGCCGGGAATGGGGCGCAGAAGTGTCCCTGGACCGGCACACCATCTGCCTGATGATGACGTCATGGTGGCAGGACGGAACGACGGCGAGGAGGACTGGCGACCACGATCTATGAACTTCTCTCACTCTGAATCCTTACCTCACAGAAGAAGAAGGAGGAGGGAAGATGGAGAGGAGGAGGAGAAATGCGATGGTGGCTGCGTGAGGAGTAGCGAGGAACACCAGAGAAGGGGCACGCACGCCAAGGGGGGTTTAAAAGGCCTTGGGGAGGCGGCGCTTGACGGCTGAAGTTCATGGCGGCGCTCACTTCTCTCTGGTTTTCCACTGAACCTGACGCATAGGAGGGCGACGGGGCAGTTCGCCGCTAGATGTTGGGCTGGGCCGTGCGAAGGAGGACAACCCACTGCCCAGTCTCTCTCCCTCTCAGAAATAAACAACATGGTTTTTCTTTTAATAAAACTATTAAACTCAAAAAACCCCACAGAACAAAATAAAAGGAATTTTGGAAAACCAAAAAAACTTTAACACTAGCATAAATGCAACCTATTTAGATAAATTACAAAGATGGTTTTTAGGACAAGTAAATAAAATACTTTTCTCAATAAACAACCCTTGTTTATCGTAAATCCCCAAGAGCCCAAAGCTCAAACACCAAAGAGAGCAACACACATAATCTCAAAATAATATTCTCTAAACCATGAACATTTTTAACAAATTATTTATCAAGTTTTTAACACGGTGGGAATGAAAATGATTCAAAGGGGGTTTGAAGATATTTGAAAAATAAGGAGAGGGGGGTGGTAAACCACACTTGCACACACCCACCCATCACACAAGTCTACTAACAACATCACAACAATTGTCACATGGAAGCACACCACAAAAATATATTATGCATGACATGATGATGAGATGGCATGGTGCATGATGCATGAGATGGAATGGTAATGAGCAACACATATTATTCAAACACATGACAACATAGGTTACATGACCAAAAATTGCAAGGGTAGCACTTGGGGTGTTACAGCTTGCTTAAGACCATATAAAGCTTTGAGAAGTTTGTAAACGTGGTCAGGTTTCTTACGATTTACAAAACCAGGTGGTTTCTTAACAAAAACCTCTTCTTCTATCTCACCATTTAAAAATGCACTTTTAATATCCATTTGGTAAAGTGTGATATCATGGTGATTAGCATAAGTGAGAATAATTCAAATAGCTTCTAATCTAGCAACGGGGGCATAGGTCTCACCGTAGTCCATACCTTCGACTTGCGTATATCCTTGAGCTACGAGGCAAGCCTTGTTGCATACACTTGACCGTCTTCATCTTGCTTGTTCCGAAATACCCATTTCATGCTGATAATGTTTTGTTCATCCTTGGGCTTTTCCATGAGTGTCCACACGGTGTTCCTTTCGAAGTTGTGAAGATCTTCATGCATAGCTTTCAACCGATCCGCATATTCAAGAGCTTGTTCCACCTTCAAAGGTTTAATGCTACAGATGAAATAATAATCCTCAGAAAAGTTAGCCAAATGAGTTTTAGAGCGAGTGATCCTCCCTGTTTGTATGTCACCAAAGATTTGGTTTAGGAGATGGTTCTTGGTCAGTTGGCCTCGAACTTAGGGTAGCTTAGGCTTGTTAGTTGGTGGATCTTCTTCTTCTTCATCATCTCCTCCATCTCCATCATTGTCGACGTGGTCATCTCCTTTGAGGTGGTGGCAAAGGAGGTTGTGGTGGATCTTCAAGATGTACTTCCTCCTCCTCTTCATCTTGTTGTGTACCACTTGTGGATGATTCCATGTTGACTTGTCGGTAGCCTTGATCCGAAGTAGGAGCTTCCACTTGGGTTGATGAAGTACTTTCCTTCACCTTCATGGGACGAATCTTGCCGATGGGAAAGTCTTGGATACCTTCCGAAGGATCTTTATCACCTACATCATTTCGCAATTGTTCGACTTGCGAACCATTAGACTCATCAAACTTCACATCTACCGTCTCTTCAACTTTTTGAGTGAAGTTGTTGTAGACACGGTAGGTGTGAGAGTTTGATCCATAACCAAGTAGGACACCTTCATGAGATTTGGGAGAAAATTTAGGACGACGATGCTTATCAAGAATGTAACACTTGGAGCCGAATACTCAAAATTATCCAACTTTGGGGTTGTTACCGGTGAGGAGCTCGTATGCCGTTTGAAGGATTGATATGGTTGACTAGAGGGGGGGTGAATAGGCAACTAACAAATTTTAACTTTTCTTTAACAATTTAGGCTTAGCAACAAATAGGTTGGCTACATATGCAACTAGGTGACTAACCTATATGATGCTAATCACAACAACAAGCTAAGAAAGACAGATAAAGCAATAAACGTAGCTTGCACAAAGTAAAGGTAAGGAGTAACCACAAGATGAACCAATGGAGACGACGATGTGTTACCGAAGTTCCTTCCCGGTAAGGAGAAGTACGTCTCCACTGGAGCGGTGTGGAGGCACAATGCTCCCTAAGAAGCCACTAGGGCCATCGTATTCTCCTCACGCCCTACACAATGTGAGATGCTGTGATTCCACTAGTGGTTCCATTGAAGGCGGAAACCAGACCTTTACAAACAAGGTTGGGGCTCTCTCCACAACTTAATTGGAGGCTCCCAACGAAACCACGAAGCTTCACCACAATGGAATATGGCTTCGAGGTGACCTCTTCCGTCTAGGGTGCTCAAACACCCAAGAGTAACAAAATCCACACAAGAAACTATGGGGGAATCAATTTTCCTTTGGTGGAAGTGTAGATCTAGATCTCCTCCTTCAATCCCTAGCAAACATGAAGTTTGGGTGGCTAGAGAGAGAGATCGGGCAAGAAAGCACAAGGGGCATCAATGGTAGAGAGAGAGAGAGAGGTAAGAGATAAGATAGAGGTGGAAGAAGCACCTCCTTATATAGGCCCCCCTTTTCCAACTGTTACAGCCAGTTCTGCATGGGAGCGGTACAATCGGAGTTGTGAGCGGTACAACCAGTACAACCGGCCAACCACCACCCAACCACTGGACCACACTAGAAGGTTGGCCCGGACACAGCAGCCAGGCCTGAGCCCCGGACCAGGCAAAGTCCTAAGCGGTACAACTACTCGGGACCCGGTTGTACCGGGCTATATGAATATAGCGGCACAACCGGTTCGGGTCTGCCCAACAACTGGGGCACACTAGAACCATGTCTAGTTGTAGCCCGGTGCTGGGCTGGTTGTACCGCCCAGAGCTGCCACATTGGGTCACCTAGCCTTTGGCGGTACTACCGCCCGGTGGCAGCAGTACAACCGCTGGGGACCACTTGTGGCAGCACCCCAAGGTATCACCCGTAGAGTGGCAGTAGAACCGAAAGCTAAGAGCAAGTTGAGCATTTAGGTCGAGACTGCGGAATACCTGGCAGGTAACAAGGAAAAAAGGGGCCTCTATCTATCATGCGGAGAAGTGAGTTGGGTGAAGATGGATATGTGAAAGAACTGATTCACCCAAGACTTTCCAATGTGGATTCCCTCTTAATAGTACGGGATCCCTATGACCAAAGAGAATAAACAACTAGAGAATCCCATCTTGAATCTTTTCCGTTTGGAGGGTCCACTAACCGTCTTGCGTTCCACATACAATCCTTGTACAACTTGACACACGGTTAGATCCTAGTGAGTTGTCATCATCGCCAAAACACCAAGGTAAGAGAATGTCCTTACAATCTCCCCCTTTTTGGTGGATGATGACAACAACATGATTTGCATTGATGATCTGTAAAATAAAAGTGGAGCTCCCCCTCAATGTGTGCAACAGATGAGACCTGTGCAAGAATTGGAGCTCCCCCTTGATTTTATAGACCACCCACTAGGGATAAATAAAATATAAAACATTAAGGAGCGAAATAAACGAGATAATAAGTAGAGCTTTAATAGTAAGGGTACGATAAGTCTCAGACTCTACTTAAACACACATAGTCTCCACACAAACTAATAAAAAGCAAATAAGAGTTCAACTGGAAGACGCAACAAAGAGACAAATAAACAACCATGCAACGCCCATGCAAATCCCATTATAATGTACTTCCCCCCTTTGGCATCAAGACACCCAAAATGAAAAGAGTGATGCTAGCGCCCCAGAACTCAGTAGATATCCTCGTTGGTTGCATATGCATCGAAATCATCATCTCTAGAGCCATCCCCATCGTTATCATCATCAATATCATCATCAGCAGTAGAGGAGGAGGCAATCGGCTGGTTCGGGATCTCGTCATCAGTCCAAGTGCTATGCTCATAGATCCACTGTCCTTCAGGAGTGATGTTCTTCTCAGAACCACTAGCGACATCAAGATGAAGAGCCTGCATAATCTGTATCTGTCTGCGTTGGGCAAGCTTCTCATTGACATGAGCTTCATAGAGCTTCTTCTAAACATGAGTCTGGAGGCATAAGGTATTCCTGATCTTGTCAGAAAGCTTGGAGGCCCAAGATGGCTTGGCACCTATAGGAAGCTCAAAATCATTATCACTTCAAGTAGAAAAGACATCCCCAGGGTTGGCATTAGGGTAGCGAGGTTCAGCATGTTTCTTCTTCCGGAGCCGCTTGACCTCATGCACGATGAGGTTGTCAGGAGAAGTGAGAAGCTCGCCCGATCGACGGATGGCCCGCATAGAGTTGAGCAAACTCATGATACGGGGAGCATAGGTGGGAACCTTCCGGTAGACTACCATGGAGTACAACTCCTCCCACATCCCTTTGGAAACATCAAAGGTAGCTCCAAAGCCAGCTTTAGTCTTCATGCCAACGAGCAGATCAACAAAGTACCGATGAATCTCATCCTGATTTCAAACCTTGGTTAGAAGAACATTCCGAAACACACGGTGTAAAATGTCTTACACCTGTTGCAGGTCCTTAGAAGCTCCCATAACCCCCCTCCCGAGAACGTATAGGGGGCTAACCTGTTCTTATCCATAGATTGAGCCCGATCATGAGGACAAATGCCACCATTCCTAGCGAGGCCAGTATCATCATAGCCAAGGACATTACAGAAAGCGTTTCATGGAACATGGAAGAATTCATCATGACATATGAAGGAAAGATGACGCTCGGTATTAGTGCCAAAATGGACCGTGGCATAGAACTGGTGAATGAGCTGCACATCAAAGGCACAGTTGAAGGTCACGAGCTTGATTAGGTCAAATTCTTCTCATAGTTACAAAGCCTCGCCAAAGTAATCCATGTTTTGCCTCTAGTGCTTGATGTCAATTCTCCATTGCTTTGCGTACTTGTTCTTGTGATGGTCATAGAGCTCATGTATGATCCGAAATTGCAACTCATTCTGGAACTGAGGTGTGGTGCACCTAGGAGCAACAGGAACCTCATACGGATTTGGAAGACGGACCCTCTCCCAATTAGCTTGCTTCTAGGAATGCACAAGCTTGGCATTTTTCTGCTAGGCAGCCAAGGACTTCTCACGGCGAGTGGGATTGGTGGGGATCACAACTTCCTCATTCTCACAATCCTCAACAATCCTGCACCCGTGAGCACGTTTCTTGATCTTCTTCCAAGGAGCAACACTAGAACCACCTGTAGACATGCACACGAAAAATACAGAGTGGAAACCCAAAAAATGAGAGGATTGTATGCAAGAGAGGGAATAAATTAGGTGCGGGGATAAGAAACAAAGAACAGGGTGTAGGAGTCAAAGATGCCGGTTGAACCAGTTGCCCTTGTGGTTGTACCACACTAGCGGTTGTACTGCTAACTAGAGCGGTTGTACCGCTTCTGGGAAACCAGTGGATCTAGATTCACAAACATGCCTCCTCTTTGAGGTTTCTAATCAACGCAGCTAATTGCAACGATAATATATGATATTATCCCATCAATAGTTTGCCAAAAAAACGTGGGAACCAAGCAATGCCCCAATAATGAAGGATTCAAAGAGGATCCAAGAACGAGGAGGAAATAGGCATTATCGGCATCCATGGGAGAAGATCGAGGAAGGAAGGGCTCGCACGGAGCATATCCGGGAGGAGGCAACGAATTCGGGGCGTCAGAGGCACTCCGGGGCAGCGGTGGCGGCGGCCGGCGACAAGGGGGCACCAGGAGGAGTTGGGCACAAAGGGGATAACTGAATACCCCTTTGCCCCCCCGTTCTAAGTACCGGGTCGTGACCGGTGGTACCATTCCAGAAGTGCGGTTGTACCGGTCCCAGTACAAGTCCAGGGAATTAGTGGTAGAACCACAATCATCCCCGGTTGTACTGCTAGGTCGGGACAACGGGTGGATTAGCGGTTGAAACGCTTTCCCCACCGGTTGTATCGCCTGGCCATAGACACCACCACCAGATGATCAAATCGTATAATCCTTTTTAAGAGATGGGGCATGGTGAGGAAACCTCCATGGTTGGAAGAAAACAAAAACGACAATAAAAAGCCATGGAGAATGCCCACACCTAGGACTCAAAGCATCATGAACACAAATGTCAAACTCAAATAAGAGAAAATGGGGGGGGGAGGGCGGGGGCCGAGGCCACCTATGTATGAGTCAATTGGTATGGCACCGTGAAGATATGAACCTTGGGCCCATGACCAAAACTCGACTTTGAAGCACAAGAGTCATCCGAAATGACAAATGTGAAAGTCTTGATTTATTTATGCATAATAGGAGGAGGGATAGTTCATTGAGAGAACTAGACTCCCCCTAAATCCATGCCTACACCTAGACAAGACATAATGATCAGTGTGGTGGGGTGTGCACTAAGTCAAACCACATTGCTCGAATCAATGATATTTAGCTCATGCCTTAACTCGCAAAATCTTGCTTCATCGAATGTCTTCGTAGAAATGTCTGCAAGTTGCTCATTAGTGTTGAGATGGATAAGATTGATATCTCCACGCTTGACGTGTTCCCGGAGGAAGTGATGACGAATATCAATGTGCTTCGTCTTCCAATGTTGAACTGGGTTGCTGGAGATCATAATGGCACTTTCATTATCATAGTAAAGAGGCACTTTGTCACAATTGACACCATAATCCTTTAAAGTTTGCCTCATCCAAAGAATCTGTGCCCAGCAATTGGTAGCAGCTACATACTCGGCCCCAATGGACGAAAGAGAAACACAATTTTGTTTCTTTGAAGACCAACTTACCAAACACCGACCAAGAAATTGGAAGCCTCCGGAAGTGGACTTCCTATCCACATGGTCTCCCACCCAGTCCGAGTCAGTATATCCATTGAGATCAAATGAAGCACCCATGGGATACCATAAGCCAAAGTTTGGGGTATGAGCCAAATATAGAAAGATTCGCTTGACAACCACATGGTGACTCTCCTTAGGTGCAGATTGAAATCATGCACAAATTCCCAAACTCAACATGATATCCGGTCTAGATGCACAAAGGTAAAGAATGGATCCAATCATGGAGCGATATACCTTTTGATCCACAACTTTACCATTGGGATCACTATCAAGATGGCATTTGAGTGGCATAGGAGTGTTGGCCTTGGGATGATTGAGCTCATCCATCTTGAACCTCTTGAGCATGTATTGAGTGTATTTAGCTTGATTGATGAAGTTACCTTGACTTTGTTGCTTGACTTCGAAACAAGGAAGAACTTCAAGTCTCCCATCATAGACATCTCAAACTTATTTGTCATCTAAGTGGAAAATTCTTCATTGACGGCATTGTTAGGAGAACCAAATATAATATCATCAACATATAGTTGGCATATGAACAAATTCCCTTGACTGTCTTTGTGAAAAGAGTGGGATCGATTTTCCCAATTTCAAACCCATGGTCTTGCAACATCTCGATAAGGTGATCATACCACGGAAGTGGGGCTTGTTTAAGGCCATAGAGAGCCTTATCGAGAACGTATACATGATTGGGGAACTTGGGATCCTCGAACCCGGGGGGTTGCTTAACATATACCAAGTCCTTAAGAGGACCATTAAGAAATGCACTTTTAACATCCATTTGATACAATTTAAAGTTAGGATGAGAGGCATATGCAAGCAACATGCGAATAGATTCAAGGCGAGCAACAAGAGCAAATGTTTCACCATCATCGATACCCTCGACTTGGGAGTAGCCTTGTGCCACCAATATTGCCTTGTTGCGAATGACGACACCGTTCACATCTTGCTTGTTTCTAAAGATCCATTTAGTTCCAATAGCATTGTGGTTCTCCTTAGGTCTTGTCACCAATCGCCACACTTGGTTACGCTCGAAGTTGTTGAGTTCATCATGCATAGCTTCAACCCACTCCATGTCCTCAAGTGCATATTTTACCTTGAGGGGCTCAATGCAAGAAACAAACGCGTGATGTTCACAAAAGTTTGTTAATTGTCTATGACTGGTTACCCCTCTTTTCAAGCTGCCGTAGATGTTCTCCATCAAATGTTGATTATGTACAATCTTGGTAGCATTCTTGGCGGATCGTCTCTCTAAGATTTCCTCCTTGGTAAGTTGAGGAACAACCTTCTGAGGAGCATCTTCTTGATGATCTTGAGCACCATTGTGAACTTGCTCTTGTTCTTGAAGAAGATCTCGATCTTGAGCTTGCTCGGGGACGTGGACTTGATCTTGGGCATCACCTGGTGAGACACCATCATCAGTAGATTGATCTTGCCCTTGATCTTGTCCATGTGGTAAAGGAACTTCATTTTGTTCTTCAGAAGCGTGTGGGTCTTATGTCGGTGATGGTTCCACTTGAGTGGAACATTGTCCTTTTCCTTCAGCCACAAGGGGTTGATCAACGGGTAGGAAGTGTCCCACACCCATTCTTCTTATGGATTGGGGAGGAATTTCATCACCTACATCACAAAGACCACTTTGCTCCACTTGGGAGCCATTATTTTCATCAAACTCTACGTTACACGTCTCCTCAATGAGTCCGGTGGACCTATTGAGGACACGATAAGTGCGAGAGTTTGTAGCAGAACAAACAAATATGCCTTCTTGAGCTCTAAGTTCAAATTTAGACAAATGAACACCTTTCTTGAGAATGAAACACTTACACCCGAACACCTTGAAGTACTTGAGATTGGGCTTGTTACCGGTAAGAATTTTATAAGGAGTCTTTTTCAAGCCTTTTAAAAGATAGAGCCGATTGGATGCATGGCAAGCTGTGTTGATGGCTTCGGCCGAGAAATTGTACGGAGATTTGAATTCCGTCATCATGGTCCTTGCCGTGTCCATCAACGTCCGGTTCTTTCTCTCGGCAACACCATTTTGTTGAGGGGTATAAGGTGCGGAGTATTGATGCGCGATCCCCTCATCTCTAAGGAACTCATTAAAGGTGTAGTTCTTCAACTCGGTGCCATTGTTGCTTCTTATCATCAGAATTTTAGCCTCATGTTGTCGTTGAGCTTTATTTGCAAAGTCAATGACTGTTTGATGAGCTTCACTCTTCCTCTTGAAGAAATATACCCAAGTGTATCTTGAGTAGTCATCCACGACCATCAAACAATACTTTCTTCCCCCAAGGCTATAAAAAGATGGAGGACCAAAGAGATCCATGTGTAGGATCTCCAAGGGCCTCTTCAAGTAAATGGTAGTTGTGGGGTGGTGAGTAGTCCCATGTAGCTTTCCTTCAATACAAGCACTACAAGCACGATCTTTGGCAAAACTCACATTTCTTAGTCCAAGGACGTGATCCCCTTTGAGGAGACTTTGCAAAGTTCTCATATTGACATGGGCTAGCCGGCGATGCCAGAGCCATCCCACATCAACTTTAGCCATTAGGCAAGTCACGGTCTTAGTGGGTCGCTCCGAGAAGTTCACCACATAGAGACTGTTCTCGACATGCCCAACAAAAGCTACTTTAAGAATCTTTCTCAACAAAAGGGCCACAAAGTCAATACCAAAGAAGGTTCTAAAACCCATGAGTGCGAGTTGATGAACAAAACGTAAATTGTATGTCAGGGTCTCAACAAGCATAACATTCTCTATGGAGAGTTCCGGAGAGATTATCACCTTGCCAAGACCCAATACCTTTGAAACTGCATCATCACCCAATGAGACTTGGGTGGCCACGGATGGGTCAGGATGAACGTCCACCACCAAGTCCTTGCTTCCGGTCATATGATTTGTCGCTCCACTATCGAGCAACCATGACACTCCTCCGGAAGCAAACCCCTACAAGAGATCAATGTTTACTTTAGGTACCCATTCTTTAATGGGTCCTGTCATGTTAGCAACAAGTGTCTTAGTAACCCAAATACACCATTCAATGTACTCACAAGAAGAACCAACATATTTGGCATAAACATGCCCATCACTAGCATGGCATAAAACATAAGAGGGATTAAAGTCGCCGATCTTGTTGGGGTGGGTGGTCTTGCCCTTCTTGGCATTACCAACCACAGCTTTGTCTTTCTTCTTCTCACGAGGACCATCTCCTGCTCTTACGAAAGTTTCCTTGAGCGGTGGAACTTCCTTCGTTTTCACCTTCTTCTTCTTCTTGTTTTTGGGTGCAAACCCAACTCCTTCTTTGGCAACAACTTCCTTTTGATTACTCAAAAGGTCATCAAGCGTCTTCTCACCTTGGATCATGTCACCAAACCCTTTTCAGGCTGCTCTTTTAGCTTAGCGTTTTCCTCCACAAGACGTGCATGCTCACAACACAGGTTAGTAGCAGATGCATTATCAATTAGAACAAAAGGAGGACACGTGGCAATTTCCTTAGTGAGTTTTACTTGGAGTTGATCAGGTGACTCCTTAAGAGAGGCATGAGCACACTTCAATGCCTTGTGAGCATTGTCAAGTGTGTCAAGCTCAACATTGAGTCGATCATGGCCAACCCCAAATGCAACCTTTTCAGACTTGAGCACACGGTTAAGAACAATAGAATGATCATAATCTTTACGTAATTTAGCAAGGTCATCATTTTGTGACTCCTCAAGAGTCATACGAAGACCTCGCTCTGCCTCAAGAGTAATATATAGATCCGCTATCTCGTCGGCATAATCATGACTATGGCCTCTCAACTTCTGAAGATATTCTTCTTGAGAATCAATAGTTTCATTGGCCTCACCAAGTTGTTTCAAGAGAGCAACGAAGTGCTTCTTGGATTCTCCCTTGAGTTAACACAAGAATTTTTCAAACTCATTTTTACCCTCTTTCACCTCCTCATGTTCATCCACACAATCTAACAAAGATGGAGTGGGAGAAATGGAAGTCTTAATGTTTGAGGTTTTGGCGTTGGAGGTTACCTTGGAGATACCATTAGCCATGAGGCTCCTAGCGATGTGGTTCTCATTGGGGGCGTCGAAGAGTGACACCTTTGTTGGGGTAAAGGAAGCAATTGCCACAGATTCCATTACCATTCCTTCACCACTTGTGTGTTCGTCATCAACATCATCATCCGAGGCATACTTTTCTTGAGCCACAAATACTTTGTGAGGATCCTTCTTGGTGAAGTTGGTCTTGTTGGGGAAGGACTTGACCTTATCTTTGCGAATGAGCTTGCCACCATTGTCTTCCCTCTTCTCATATGGGCAATCCATCACAAAGTGACTCACATTACCACAGTTGTAGTATGTTCACACACGTTGCTTGCTCATTGACCCGTTTGAGTTGTTCTTGGAGAAGTTGGTCCTTGTGTTTCTCTTGTTACCCCAAAATTGCCTAGACGCAAGAGCCATATGCTCATGATAAGCATATTTGGTTTCCTCGGGGCAACCCTCTTCTTCTTCTTCTTCCTTCTCCTCCTCTTGACTGGCCTTGGCCTTCAAAGCAAGGTTGGGGGATGATTTCTTTTACCGTTGCACGTGGGCGAGAGCATTGTTAGCTGTCGTATTCAATATGTTCATTGCAATAAATTCATCCAACACATCACCAAACGACAAGGTGTGAAAGTACGGTCTTTGACGGACGACAACGTACATGGACTTGTTGTAGGGCATGATGGCCTTCAGAAACTTACACTTGATCCAAGTATCATCCACATCATTGCTTCCATGATCTTTGAGGGCAACGACGAGAGCAGTCATGCTTCTATAGATCTCACGCGGTTCCTCATCCTCTATCATTACAAACTCATCTGACCGATCAAGAACAACTTCATAGTTTGACCGTTGAATGCTTGAGCTGCCCTTGTAAATGGAGACATGTGTTCCCGACACTCTTTCGCAATAGTGAAAGGACGCAGGTGAGGTAGGTCTTCAGCGGGAACCGCAGCTTGGAGTATGAACAAGGCGGAAGAATTTAGTTGTTTATCTGCTTGTTCTCTTGGAGTGAGGTTGCATGGATCATGAGCGTAGTATCCTTCTTCAATAAATCTCATGAGATGAATTGAGCTATGATCTAAATGATACTTGATACTGAAAACCCAATTAGCAAAATCATTCTTAACAAGTTTAGGAGGAGGACCGTGATTAACTATATGAGGTGGGTGAACCAGTAATCCATAGACCACGGGCTGGGGAACTAAGGCAAAGCTCCCTGACCAATTAATTCGTTGAGAACGATTATCCTTATCAGCACTAGCCCCCTCCTTACCGGAGTTGACATCAGTGTCGAGTTAGTGGGATTAACCACTTGTACCGCATCGGTGGAAAGTTTAAGAGAATCGAGAAATTCTTTGAACATGGATTTGAGATAGGACATGGCCTCATTCAAATCCTCACGAGAGACCATGTTTACTCCCACGGCCTCGGGAAGTCCTCCGACACGCTCCTCTTTGCCAGCCATACTCTTTGGTTAGTGAAATCCTTAAGAAAGAGATGCAGCTCTAATACCAATTGAAAGGATCGATATGGTTGACTAGGGTGGGGGGTGAATAGGAAACTAACAATTTTTAACTTTTCTTTAACAATTTAGTCTTAGCAACAAATAGGTTGGCTAGATATGCAACTAGGTGAGCAACCTATATGATGCTAATCACAAATAAAAGCTAAGCAAGCAAGATAAAGCAATAAACGTAGCTTGCACAAAGTAAAGGTAAGGAGTACCCACAAGAGGAACCGATGGAGAGGAGGATGTGTTACCGAAGTTCCTTCCTGGTAAGGAGAAGTACGTCTCCATTGGAGTGGTGTGGAGGCACAATGCTTCCCAAGAAGCCACTAGGGCCACCGTATTCTCCTCACGCCCTCACGCAATGCGAGATGTCATGATTCCACTAGTGGTGCCCTTGAAGGCGGCAACCGGACCTTTACAAACAAGGTGGGGGCTTTCTCCACAACTTAATTGGAGGCTCCCACCGAAACCACGAAGCTTCACCACAATGGGATATGGCTTCGAGGTGATCTCTTCCGTCTAGGGTGCTCAAACACCCAAGAGTAAAAATATCCACACAAGAAACTATGGGGGAATCAATTTTCCTTTGGTGGAAGTGTAGATCTAGATCTCCTCCTTCAATCCCTAGCAAGACAACAAGTTTGGGTGGCTACAGAGAGATCGGGCAAGAAAGCACAAGGGACATCAATGGTGGAGAGAGAGAGGTAAGAGATAAGGCAAAGGTGGAAGAAGAACCTCCTTATATAGGACCCCCTTTTCCAACCGTTATAGCCAATTCTGCATGGGATTGGTACATCCGGAGTTGTGAGCGGTACAACTGGTATAACCAGTACAAACGGCCAACCACCGCCCTACCACCGGACTACACCAGATTGTTGGCCTGGATGCAGCAGCCAGGCCTGAGACCCGGACCAAGCAAAGTCCTAAGCGGTACGACCTCTATGGACCCCGGTTGTACCATGCTATATTAATATAGCGGTACAACCGGTCCGGGTTCGCCCAATAACCGGGGCACACTAGAACCATGTCCGGTTGTAGCCCAGTGCTAGGCCGATTGTATCGCCTAGAGATCCCACACTAGGCCACCCAGCCTTTGGCGGTACTACCGCCCGAGGGCAGCAGTACAACCGCTGGGGACCACTCATGGTATCACTCCTAGGGTATCACCCCTAGAGTGGCAGTAGAACCGGTAGCTAAGAGAAAGGTGAGCATTTAGGTCGAGACCACGGAATACCTCACAGGTAACAAGGAAAAAAGGGGCCTCTCTCTATGATGCGGAGAAATGAGTTGTGTGAAGATAGATATGTGAAAGAACTGATTCACCCAAGACTTTCCAATGTGGATTCCCTCTTAATAGTACAGGATCCCTACGACCAAATAGAATAAACACGTAGAGAATCCCATCTTCAATCTTTTCCGTTTGGAGGGTCCACCTAACCGTCTTGTGTTCCACATACAATCCTTGTATAACTTGACACACGGTTAGATCCTAGTGAGTTGTCATCATCGCCAAAAAACCAAGGTAAGAGAATACCTTACACCGTTTTACTGAGAAGCCAACCTTTAGATGATTTCGCAATGAGACAAGTACGAGGTTGGACCTTTTTAGTGAAATCAACAATGTATAGATCACGTTTACGAATACCAGTAAAGACAGTTTTATGATTATCAAATCGAAACACTCGACAATCTACTTTGGTAAATAGCACATTGAAACCGAAGTCTGCTAGTCTAGATACGGAAAGATGATTGTAGCCAAGGGATTCAACAAGCATCACATTTTGAATGGATCTATCGTGAGATATGGCAACCTCATCGAGTCCAAGTACCTTACCCTTATAGTTGTCTCCAAAGGTCACATACCTTTGAGGACCTTGATTAGACGTGATCTCTTGGAACATGTCTTTATCGCCAATCATGTGATCTAGGCATCCACAGTCGAGGATCCACTCTTTTCCATCGGACATGTAATCCTTGAAGTTTGCCATAAAAACTTAGATTCATCATGATCTTTTCATGCTCAATGTCGAACAACTCATCTTCATCTTAGTATGCATGTTCTACATTGTCATCATTTGGTGGAATCTCCTCGTCATAAAAACCAGGAGACTCGTGAGAATCATAACCATGACAATGTTCAAGTTTATGAATGTGAATGGCTTCAATAATAATATAGTTGATAGTTGTGACATCTCCTTTAGCAAGCATAAGATCACGGAGCTCAAATAGGCATTTATCAAAGTTTGGATCACTAGGCTTCATTTTATGAAAAGAAATAGTTTTATGAAGAATTTAATCAAGATTACCTAATGAAAGATTTGGATATCGTTTCTCCAAATCAATCCAAAAAGTATAAGCACGTGCAAAGTTCTTCAATTGAGAAAGCATGAAACTTGGTAAGCCTCTAACGATAAGATTGACAGTTCTAAGGTTACCAAGCATGTTGATTTCCTCTTCGTGTGTGGGATGCAATTCATTAATGGGGAGCACATAGGGGTATTCAATATGTTTTCTCGAATGGAATTTATCAAATAGATCAATCATGGAATTCTTCCATCGACTATAGTACTCTCCATCAAGAATGGGCACTCTACAATACAAACTCTCCACACTAGACACATCCAACTTCCTCCACGGTGTTGAAACCGAAGCAATGGAGACCAATTCTCTATTACAAATTGAGGGATCACTAGAAGTGTATGTATAGAGGGGGATGAATAGACTACAAGCAGGAATAGAACTACCTCAAGTATAAGTTCAAGAGATGGTAGTTTTAGCATACATAACTAGTCTATGACAACCAACACATGCAAGTCATCAGTTATAGCGGCGAAAAGTAAAGACATTGCACGGAGTAGAGATAGAGAGATCAAACGCATGAAGGACACGAAGATTTATCCCGTGGTTCCGATAGGTGGTGCTATCGTACGCCCACGTTTATGGATTCTTCAACCCATGGAGGGTAACGGTCACGAGAGTCCATAGAGGACTCTACCCACGGAGGGTTCCATGAAGAAGCAACCTTGACTATACCATGATGGCCTACGTCCATGGAGGACTAGCCTAACTCAGAGTAGATCTTCACGAAGTAGGCAATCTCCTTGCCTTTACAAACTTCTTGGTTCACTCCACAACACGAAGTCGGAGGCTCTCAAGCAGCACCTAACCAATCTAGAAGGCACCACCCTGCAAAAGGTAATAGGCTCGATAGTGTCGATGAACTCCTTGCTCTTCTGCTTCAAGATGATTGACTCCTCGACACACAATCACTCTCTCATAGATATGGCTTGGTAGAAGAGATTGATTGGCTGGAAAGCAACTTGGGGAGGTTAGATATCAAGATTCATATGGTTGGAATGGAATGGCATGATCTCAACACATGAGTAGGTGACTCTCTCTCAGAAAATTAGTAGGTATGAGTGGGGAACTGTTCTGAGTGCTTCCCTTGCGAGTGAGTGGTGGTGGAGGGGTATATATAGGCATCTCCAAAAATCCAGCTGTTACACCTAATAAGTCAGACTCGGTGATACTGATGTGTTAATCTCCGTGGCATCGAGTTGCCTCAAAGGTATAGAATTTTGAATCTCAGTGATACTAATACATGAAACTCGGTTGCACCGATAAGGTGACCAACAGTCAGATTGAAAATCTCGGTGACGCCGATTCATAAAACTTGGAGGGACCGATTTTGTAAACTTGCGTAATAGGAAGTTGGCAGCCTAACTCGGTGGCACCAAAGTAGAATCGGTTGCTCCAAAAAGCTAGGGTTTTGGCCGAGTCTTTCTGTGGTTTGGAATCGGTGGCACCGAGTGGAATGTGTTGGTTGCACCGATTTTGAATATTTCACTTTGGACACACTTTTGTGGAAGAGCTTGTGGGTGTATGTGGTGACTATCGCTTGTGCACGTATGAGCATATTCTTCTCCAACAAAACCTTACCCCCTTTTAATAGTATTGGCTTTCCTATGGACTCAAAGTGATTTCTCACAAAAAGGTAAAATGTAGAGTCCTTTGTTTGAAGCTTGGCCAATGTTATTCCTTCTCCTTCTTCAAGGGGATACTCTCCACACTCCGTTTTGCCAATCCATCACTCTCTATGGACTTTATCTAAAATACACTATATGAAAGTATTAGTCGAAGAGACAATGTATGTTGTCATGAATTATCAAAACCAACAAGGGAGCACATTGTGCTTTCCATTTAATCATGGGATGATCTACGCAACGACTTCGTCGATGCCTTCACAGGTGGTCACCCGAAGCCAGGCCAGCCCAGTGATCTCCAAGTCCTCCCACAGAAGGAGGTAGAAACTTTGACGAAGTATATCCAGAGATTCAGTTGAGTACATGGCAATATCCTAGAAATTAACCCCGTAGCTGTCTTTGCCGCATTCCATTTTAACGTGCACAATGGGAGGATGCGAGCCAAGATGAATGTTAACCTCCCCAAGACTGTCAATGAGCTCTACACCTTGGTGAACAAATCTGCTCAAGCTAAAGAAGGAAGGCGACTCCCTGGAGAGGAGGCAAGCGTCAAAGTCGACTCTGATGATGACGACGATGCCCCTGATCCGACGAAAGAAACAGAAAGCACAACAAGAAGCGCAAAGGAACGACGGTGGCCATTGATAGCTCTGGAGACCTCAGTGCCAGCAAGAAGGCAAAAGCCGAAACCCCCAGCAAGGGAGCTGCTGCGTGCGCTGATTGCCGGGAGGCTGCTGCCGCTGAGAAGACCGGGAAGTCCGATGGACCATACTACAAAATTCATCACACCAAGTGCCACAGTCTCCAAGAATGTCGACAAATTGAGCAACTTGTCGAGAAGCAGAGGACCAAATATAAGAACGGGGCAAAAAGAGAAAGGACAAGACAGTGCCGCCAGGAAGGGCCGTGGCGGCAGAGGAGGTTGTTACAGCAAAACTCCACACCAAAAGGAAAAACCTGCCAAAGTCCATGAGAAGAAAGAAACAGATGACATGAATGAGGATGAGGATGATGATGAGGATTCTAGTGACAGGGAGTTCCAGAAAGCAACCGAAGTCATGTGCATTGACGGGGGTGCTTCTTCGCACTCCTCTCACCACCAACTCAAACAGTGGGCACATGAGGTCAATGTCGTAGAGCCGACTGCAGAATCCAGGAAGCCGCTTAAATGGTCCCACACGCCTATCATCTTTGACAAAGGGGATCATCCTGATCGTACCACTACGGTTGGATGCTTGCCATTGTTGGTTTCCCCAACAATTGCTTGCCATTGTTGATTTCCCCAACAATCCGCAATCTCAAGGTGTCTAAGATGTTAGTCGACGGCAGGGCTGGATTGAACCTGATCTCCCCTAAGGTGGCCAAGAAACTGCTGATCCATGATGAAGAGCTCGAAGCTACGGGCACCTTTCAGAGAATCAACCCTTGGTAGGAGCTAGCCCAAGGGAAAGATCACCCTGTCGGTAACATTCAGCGAGGACTTGAATCTCCACACAAAAGAGGATAGTGTTTTACGTGGCCGAGATCCCCCTGCCTTACAATGGAATCCTCAGTTGCCCAGCCTTGGCAAAATTCATGGAAGCATCCCATTATGCTTACAATACTTAGAAGATGCCAGGGCCCATTGGGATCATCTCGATTACCTCCTACAAGAAGAATAAAATTATCCATGTGGACAAGATGTACCGCGACGTGGTATCAGCTGAGACCACAGACGTCCCAGCTCCCGCCAAGGAGTCAAAGAGATCGAAGAAGGCTAGCAGGAACATTGGCAAGGACTCCGGGAAGCACGCCTCTCTGGAGGGCGTTGCACTCGACGATGACCTACCGAGGAATTCCACTAGCAAGAAGACCAAGGTCAACTACCCTAAGACGAAGAAAGTCCCGACAAGGGAGGACGACACAGGTGGTACCTTCACGATTAGTCAAACTTTACTGACAAATAGGAAAGTGTGCTCATTGCCTTCCTGCGGGCGAATGTCGATGTGTGTGCCTAGCAATCATCTGACATCCCGGGTGTTCCCAAGGAGGTGATTGAGCACCACCTTGCTATCTGCCCTCATGCCCAATCCGTAAAAAAAAGATTAGGAAGCAAGCCTTGGAGTGGCAACAATTCATTGTCGAGGAAATCAAGAAACTTGATGAAGCCGTCTTGGTTAGAGGAGTATTGCATCGGACTTGGCTAGCAAACCCGATGGTGGTACCCAAGGCAATGGGAAATGGAGGCTTTGCATAGACTTCACTGACTTGAACAAGGCTTGCCAGAAGGACCCTTTTCCCTTGCCACACATAGATCAGATTGTCGATTCCACCTCCGAATGTGATTTCCTATCCTTTTTGGATGCCTACTCCGGATACCACCAGATATTGATGGCCAAAGAAGATGAGGAGAAGACTGCATTCATAACTCCTTGAGACATGTACTGTTTGATACGTATGCCCTTTGGGTTAAAGAGTGCTAATTCAACCTTTGGAAGGGCGGTTCAGATTGGTTTTGAACCTCAATTGCACAGAAACATGGAAGATTACATGGTTGACATTGTAGTCAATACCAAAGATGAATCAACTCTCATACAGGATTTGGACGAAACTTTCACAAACTTTCGCAAGATCAACTTGAATCTCAACCCTGAAAAGTGTGTATTTGGTGTCCCATCTAGCAAGATACATGGGTTCTTTGTGTCTCAGTGAGGAATAGAATCTAATCCTGACAAGATGAAGGCGATTGAACAGATACAAGCACCGAAAACCATCAAGGATATCACACGTTTGACCGGATGTGTTGCCGCCTTGAGTAGGTTCATCTCCAAGTTCGCTGAGCGTGCTTTGCCGTTCTTTGGGATCTTGAAGAAGGTTGGCCTGATGAAGTGGACCCCGGAAGCAGAAGCAGCATTGCAAGACCTGAATAATTACTTTTCCTATGCTCCCACCTTGGTCGCTCCTAAACCACAAGAGTTGTTGCTGCTGTATTTAGCAGCCACAAATCAAGTGGTTAGTGCAACGCTGGTGGCACAGAAGGGAGCGGATGAAGATTTAGCATCTACTGCTAGTGCTAACCAGGGCGATGCAGAAATACCCGTGGCAAAACTGGATACAGATCAAGGGGGACCTCAGGAAACAGACGACAGCAGATCTAAAGAGGTGGCGAAGAAGAAGATGGTGCAGTGACCCGTGTACTTTGTCAGTTCCTTATTACAGGGAGCTAGATCAAGGTACTCGAGAGTACAAAATCTGGTCTTCGGCCTCATCATGTCCTCGAGGAAGCCACGCCACTACTTCGAAGCCCATGAGATCACGGTTGTTACCTGTTTCCATTGCAACACATAATGAGGAACACCGAGGCCACTTCTAGAATAGTTGAGTGGGCGTTGGAGTTATGAAGTTTTGGATTAATGTATGAGAGCACTTACACCATTCAGAGCATAGCCTTGGCGGAGTTTATCACAGAAAGGACACCCACGCTAGATGAAGAAATTCCAGAGATTGTCCTCCCTAACAAAGAAGCACCTAAAGATTGTGTTATGTACTTTGATGGTGCTTTGTCACTCCACGGTGCCGGGGACGGTGTACTCCTCATTGCCCCTACAGGGGAGAACCTCAAGTATGTTGTTCAAATGCACTTTCCCCGAGAGCAAGCCACCAACAATACCACTAAGTACGAGGGGCTCCTTGTCGGACTTAGGATCGTGGTAGAGTTGGAGATCAAGAGACTCATGGTCCGTGGAAACTATCAGCTTATGGTGAAGCAAGTCAACAAGGATTACCAGAGCCCATTGATGGAAGCGTGCAGGAAGAGGTGAGGAAATTGGAGGAGCACTTCAATGGACTACAAACAGAGCATGTGCCATGAGCGGAAAACAACATTGCTAACATCCTATCGAAGTGCGCTGCGTAGAAGCTTCCTGTGGAACGAGGGACTTTTGTTCTCCACCTCAACCAACCATTGGTATCCCCATCAACAATGTCCATAAAGAGAAGGAAGCTGAACTCCGACAAGCATTTCTTGGTAGATCTCCCTGAAGCCACTGGTAGAAATGCTACCGGGGAAGGTCCTGCCGTGGTTGATGAGCAGCTCCCTCTCGGGGGACCCCAGACCCTCACGGTTGAGGCAAGTGCTCCCGCAAATGAAGAGACACCTCTGGTCCTTGTTGTCGATCCACAGGCTCCAACCTGGGCACAACATATAGTTCACTTCATTTAAATAGGAGAACTCCCCAAAGAGCAAGAGGAAGCCAAAAATGTAACCCACTAGTCAAGTATGTACTTATTTGTCGATGGCACCTTGTATAGAAGACGACCGAACAGTGTGAAATTAAGGCGCACCTGCGAGGAGGATGGACTAAAGCTATTGGAGAAGATTCACGGAGGAGTATGTGGCTCTGACATAGGATCAAGATCCCTTGCCGATAAAGCTTTCCGGCAGGGTTTCTATTGGCCCACTGCCCTCCAAGACGCCACTAGGCTAGTCACAAAGTGTGAAGCCTACCAGTTTCATTCCAAGAACATCCATCAACCAACACAAGTTGTGCAAACAATTTCTCTATCCTGGCCATTCTCAGTCTGGGGGCTCGATATCTTGGGCCCTTTCCCCCATTATATTGGGGGCTTTGAGTTCTTGTTCGTGGCAACTGACAAGTTCACAAAGTGGCATGAGGTAGAACCAGTGAGGAAGGTGACCGCACAGTCAGCTATCAAGTTCATGAAAGGACTGGTGTGCCTCTTTGGAGTGCCTAACAAGGTGATTACTAACAACAACACCCAGTTCATGAGCCATGCCTTCATGCAATATATCCGAAGCCTTGGAAGCAAGGTCTCCTTCGCCTTTGTTAACCATCCCAAAAGAAACAACCAAGTCGAGAGGATGAATGCTGAAGTGCTATGAGGGGTCAAGACAAGAACTTTTGATAAGCTGCACAAGAGCAAAAAGCGCTGGATATACGAACTGCCGGTGGTTCTTTGGTCACTCAGAACAACAGCAAATCGAGCTACTAGCCAGATGCCCTTCTCCTTAGTATACGGGGTAGAAGCAGTGCTCCCCACCGAACTCATATATGGGCCACCTCGAGTTCTTGCCTACGATGAAGTAGAGCAATAAAAGATACGACATGATGATGTCATGCTCTTAAAGGAAGACTGTCTCCGGGTTGATGTGCATGTTGCACGTTACCATCAAGCCCTGCACCGCTAACATAGCCACAGGGTGCACGCTCGGAGCCTTGAAGAAGGCAACCTTGTCCTTAGTCATGTTCAGTCCGCCAAGGGTACCAACAAGTTGATGCCGAAGTGCGAAGGCCCTTACCGGGTCGCACGAGTCACGAGACCCAGTGCAGTCTGTCTGGAGACCAAAGATGGCACCAAGGTACTTAACTCATGGAATATTGAGCACCTTCGTAAGTTCGACCAGTGAGGCACGTGTAATGCCCAAGATGCGACATTATCCTTATTTCGGCTCGAGGGCCTCGACAGGGATAGTAGCGCATCTCATCGTTTTGCAAGAATGGATATCATTACAAGTACATGTACAGAAGAGATGAGTATATGGAATTGGCTTACACTTTCCACAAGCTACATCAATATCACATCAATAAAACAACATTATCAAACATCATACAGAAGAGCAGGGTCCGACTACGGACGAAATCAAATGATAAAATGACATCCATCCTTGCTATCCCAGCCTACCGCGTGAAACCCATCCTAGATTGAGGAAGAATAAGTAGTAGTAGAAGAAGAACTCCAAATCAAACTAGCATCGCTCTCACGTCAAAGCATTACATTACATGTACCTGCAACTATTCTTCTAGCAATTGGTGAGCCACAGGGACTTAGCAATCTCATTTCCAAGGGTATCAAGACTAGCAAAGCTTAATGGGTGATGTATGGTTAAGTGGTGAGGCGGCAACATGCAACTAAGCATTTATTTCAGTGGTTAACTTGCGAATACATAAAGTAAAGTATGGTGGTCTACGCATAACAGACATGAACTAATAATGATCACTGAGTGATCCTGAACACCTACTTGTCAAACATAACCCTGCCCGTTTTCTCTTGGATAAGGACTCACGACGAAAGACAGTCACCGCTATGCACACAATTTGTGCATATTATTTGAGTTCACTTCAAGTTTGCGATGACCAGGTGTTCAACAAAGTTTTCAAGTTCCCACTTAACAACGGGCATGGGTTTCCGAAAGATTTAACCCTGCAGGGGTGCTCCAACTCATCCATTACAAATGAACCACATGTCGCGGGAATAACCACCACCACGAAACCCGTGATCTCCTTGGATATTCCGTAGGAAAACCTCAACCTTGAGATAGCCTGAAGTATTTTTGGAATTCCTTGAACAAGGTGTTCGAGAAAGGTAAAACAAATCCAGCAAGGCCGGATGGCAGGCCAGATCCCGATAGGAGCCCCGCGTATCTCATTCTCAGGGCACTAGCAGATGGGAAAGCCTACAAGTAAAACTAAACCCCGGGTTGCCAGCGGTGGCCCCACAGTGTGCCCATTTTGGACCAACACTCATGAGGAGCACTGGCCCGGGGGTTGATTAAGTATCCACGGGGTTCGGAAAGTCCCTATGCAATTTTAGTTGTTATTAGGAAAATGTAGTAACAATGTTGGGCCTTGCCAGATAAGTTTTATCCCAAAGCGAAAATCAAGGGGGTCCACATAACAACCCCAAGCATGTTTGGAGCGCTCCGTATGGAACATAACTCCGGTAAATAAGTAACTAGGGTGACAAAGATGGAACAATACACCAAGCAAAAGTCCAAGCCTTCCGCCTTTTATGAAGTATATATCTGCATTTAATTAAATAGCAATAATATTGTGATAACAAAAGAATGTCCATGTTGTCACATGGAAGCAATTGCACCTGCAACTAGAAATGCTATAAGAAGTGCTGAGCAAGCGATAACATAGCCAAACAATGGTTTGGTGGGATGTGCAGGGTTAGAGGCCTATCATGCCATATTTGGGAGGATTGTCAAACAAGTGGTAGGTAGTGTGACATAGCAATAGAAAACGAGACAACTAGCATGGTAACGATAGTAGTGGTATCCAGGGAAATGATCATCTTTCCTGAGATCCCGCTTGGAAGAAGAACGAATCCGTGAAGTAGATGAACTAACGTAGTCGAACGAATCCTCACGCTCCGAACGGTTTGGAAACTCTATTGAGGAGAAGAAAACCAGAAACAAATGATCAACACATGATAAACACCACCAAATATGCACGACATGATGCGCAAGCGAATATGATGCATGTCCATTTAATTGTGCAAGGCATGACAATCACAACACTCAAATACTACACATTAAGTGAATCTCAATATGCAATGGGTTCATATTGACGAAACTCCACGTTAGGATTATTTAGGTCACTCATGTTACATACTCATCAATATTGAATGTTCTTTATCATGGCAAGAGGTGAAGCACAAGCAACTACATCACCTAGGTACTATAAATGAGGCCGGAAGCAACGAATAAAAATTCTAGAATTCCCCATATGTAATTTTTAATTTACTTCTGTTCTTCCTAGAACACAATTTTAGAGTTTTTATACATAAAAATAAATGCCACCATGTTATTCTACACATTTTTCTAGGCAAATTTCATATATAAAACATTTGCATGGGAGTTACAGATATTTAGTTATGATAAAAACCGTTTTAGCACGGCGTTTGCGCCAATTACATGAAAACAACAAGTTAAACATTTTAACACATGTGATAGTAGTAAATTGTGAATCTACACAAAATTCTAGTCATTTTTCATACATAAAGTTTTTACACACAATGCACGACTGGTGAGTTATTAAATGCATGAAGTTCGGGTACTTTTCTGCAACTCTATAATTCCTGGATAATAGCTAAATTCGCAACACAGAAACAACCCCGCATGGGATGAATCAATGATCAGAAGATACTATATTACGCCAAGGGCGATGGATAGGGCATTCGGGCTCTCACCATTGCGGGCTTGGCCCAGGTGGTGGAGCTTGCTGGGCCTTGCGCGGAGGGGCGCCTGGGCCTTGGCTGATGGCTCATGTGTGGCCCACCTGGCGCATGACGGTGAGGCTGGCGATCGGTCAACGGGCACAGCGTGCCCTCCAATATGCTCGAAGCAGAGGACCAGGACGCCATGGAGATTCTGGTAGGCAGCAACGACTATGGCTTGGTGCTTAGAGAGTCGCGGATCGGTGTCAGAACAGACGGATCTGGTCACGGAATGGTGTTCTCCGGTGAAGGGAGACCGGATCCGGTGCAGAGGGACCTCAAGGCAGCGGCCGTAGTCGAGGATCTCCTGGTTCGGAGGGTCAGAGAGATCTTAGGGAGAGAGAGCAGAACGGGAGGAGGAGGATAGGGCGCGGGGAGGCAAGGCACTCGCCTAGGCAGAGGTCCCCCCCGGTCACCGGCGGCACCCGGTCCGGCGAGGTGGTGACGAGGTCGAGGCAGGGGTGGCACTGGATGATAGAAAGCTTGAGATCGATCTCCTCTCTATATGGAATGGGGAACGAGAGGGGTAGATCTAGGAGGCTGCGGGAGGCTCTCTGGGCCGCTGGATCTGGGATCCAGCGGTCCAGATCGGTGCTGGGGTGGATGGTTTGGTGCGAGATGGATGGAGGAGGTGTTTGGTTGGACAGTTCATGGTGGCGGACGGACAGGAGGGTACGGGGATGTGGTGGAGGCGACAAGTGGCGGTGGGGAGCTGCACCAGGCGTGGAAATTGAGGGGGTAGGGGCTATGGTTTTCTAAAAATGAGAGGAGGGTTGTCCATGTATAGAAGGGGGCTAGGTTAGGGGGTTTGCTACCATTTTGAGCCGTTCGATCTCGATCGAGCGGCTCCAGATGTGGTGGTAGTGTAGGTGGGCTGGTGGTGTGTGTAGAGGGGATGGGACGAGAGAAGATAGGGAATTTGGTGGCCCAGCACAGGGTTTTAGAAAACCAAAAACGTCCGATAAATAAACCGATGACGATGCCGCTACAATCGTCCGTTGAGGTATCAAACGACCTCTGATTGCGACAAAATTTGGTAGGTGGTCTAACTACACTAAAACAAGATCACACGCCAACTTTCAACCCAATCCGAGTATATTTTTCACACACTTTTGAGGGATCACTAGAAGAGTGTCTAGAGGGGAGGTGGTGAATAGACTACTAGCAGGAAATTAAAACCTAACCTTTTCCCAAGTTAATTGGTCGGCAGATTTTAAAAGTTTTAGCAAGACTAACAAGTCTATATACCCAACACATGCATGTCAACAAATATGGCAGCTCAAAGTAAAGACATTGCCCAAAAAGTAAAGAATTGAGATATGGAGATCAAACGCAATTGGAGACGCAAATATTTTTCCCGTGGTTCCGATAGGTGGTGCTATTGTACGTCCACGTTTATGGAGTCTACAACCCACGGAGGGTAACAGTCGCGAGAGTCCACAGAGGACTCCACCCATAAGTGTTCACGAAGTAGCAACCTTTACTATTCTATAACGGCTTCCGTCCACGAAGGACTAGCCTCACTATGGGTAGATCTTCACGAAGTAGGCGATCTCCTTGCCTGTACAAACTTCTTGGTTCAACTCCACAACACAAAGTAGGAGGCTCCCAAGCGACACCTAACCAATCTAGGAGGCACCACCCTCCAAAAGGTAATAGGCTTGGTAATGACGATGAACTACTTTCTCTTGTGCTTCAAGATGATAGACTCCTCAACACACAATCACTCGGGGAGGCTAGAAATCAAGATCCATATGGTTAGATTAGAAGATCTTGACCTCAACACAAGGGTAGGTAGTTCTCTCTCAGAAAATTGGATGGGGAAAGTATGGAATAGTTCCGAGTGCTTCTCTTTCGAGTAGGTGGTGGTGAAGGGGTATATATATGCATCTCCAAAAATCCAACCATTACACACAATAAGTCAGACTCGGTGGAACCGATGTGTGAATCTTGGTTGTACCAAAGTGACTTTTGAATCTCGGTGATACCGGTATAGGAATCTCGGTTGCACCGATAAGGTGACCAACGGTCAGAATGGCCAATCTCGGTATCACCGATTCGACAATCTCGGGGGGACCGAAACTGTGAACTTGCGTAACAGAAATTTGGCAGCCCAACTAGGTGACACCGAATGCAGTATCGGTTGCATCAAAAGCTAGGGTTTGGCTAAGTCTGTCTAGGGTTTGGAATTGGTGGAACCGAGTGTATAATGTTGGTTGCACTGCTTTTGAGTTTTTGGTGGGAGAGTTTGTGGGTGTTTTTGGTGACTATCACTTGTACACGTCTACGCATTTTGTTCATCAACAAAACCTTACCCCCTTTTAATAGTATTGGCTTTCCTATGGACTCAAAGTGATATCTCACAAATATAAAATGTAGAGAACTCTTGCTTGAAGCTTGGCCAACCTATTTCCTTGCATCTTGGGGTATCTCCACAATCTTTTTTACAAACAACTCTCCATGGACTATTATCGGAAATACATTAGATAAAGGTATTAGTCCAAGATACAATGTATGTTGTCATGGATTATCAAAACCATGAAGGGAGCATGTTGTGCTTTCAATCTCCCCCTTTTTGGTAATTGATGACAACATACAATCAAAGCTTCAAATAAAGATATGCATGGATATAATGAAGACTTTGAGAGACACATGACTTAGATTTGCTCCCCCTAAATGTGTGCAGTACTTTAAAGAATAGTTGCTTTGGAATGCATGGACACACATATGTATGAAGGGATATAAGGCGTCATGTGTATCTTGGCTCTATGCATCAAAATATATATGAATGAGATCTGTCCTTGTTAAAGACTTCACTCTTGCAAACAATATGTGCACGAAGCAAGAGATCATCTTGACCAAGAGTATGATGCAAATATTTACCTTGAGTTCTTGATCATTCTAGTAGTAGAAACACACTTGAGAAAACAATGTTAGGAAACACAAGAGTATTCTACTAATAAAAAGACAATAGAACTCAAACGTACCAAGTTATGGAGAACATATAAAAGATGATAATCCTTAAGATTAATATGTCTCAAAGATCATTTAGAACTTTCTCCCCTTAGATATGAAAGTAGTTGTTCATCCTCTCCCCCCTGAATCTTGGCATGTAGATATTGGCATTGGATAGGGTGAGAAAAGTTCTAAAGTGAACAGTCAAATAAAATAATCTCAATAATATTCTCCAAACATGTTTTTCTCCCCCGCTTTGGCATTATCACCTTGTTTATATAAGTAAAAGCTTGATATATGATCTACCCCTTAATCATATCTCTCCCTTTGCATAAGCATGTAACTCTCCCTTTAGCATGAAGCTTTGTTATTCTCCCCTTTGGAATTAATTTCCAAAAAGGTCAAATTTATTAGTAGGTACATGGATCATTGACAAGGAAGGGATCCTCGAGAATAAGGTTTATTGAAAGTAGGGTTCATAGAAAAGAAATGAGGGAATCATTCAATGTAACTTCTCTCCCTATGGCAAAGAGTAGTAAGGTCTTGTTAAATCTTCTCCTCCTTTGAGATAGGGATCCTTGAATAAAGAATTTCTCCCCCTAAGTTTTGCTTGTTATTATCCCCCTAATTTTTTAGAAGGGATCATCAAAGTATCATAAGAAGAACAGATAAGAGAAAAACAAATCGGTGACTCCGAGAGAGATAGATTGGTGGTACCGAGATTTTGTAGTGCAGCTTGTCTGCAATTTTGGTAGAACCGAGATATCTGAGTCGGAGGCTCCGAGGCTAAAACAGAAAGAAAGGAATAAGCGGCCAAGTTTCTATTTTCAAAGAGTCAAAAGAAAATATTTTCTAAGGGAAAGTGAAGGACATCATTTAGAGAAGATCTGAGTGGTTACGAGAGATCATGCAAATAGAGAACAAACCACACAAGATTCTTAACTAGATGATGGGCGGTGACTAGGTCACCTATATTAGATTATATTGACTTAGGAGCCAAGCAAGAATACTTGATCATAGGTCATACTCTATGTTATGCTCAAAATGGGGTTACCATTTTTTGACTAAGCATTTTAATGTCTTCATATGTCTTCAGTTGCTTTAGCTCATGACTTGGAGTAAAGCCTTTTCAAGGTTATGAGTGCATACCTTTGAGTGATGTTGATGATGTTGCTCGTAGGTGAACTTGTTGAGGATGCTCAAGGTTGATGAAGAACATCTTGAGTTGGGAGCAATCCTTCTCGTTCTAGTACACTTGTTACCTACAAAGGTTAGTCATGCAAGGAAGAACAATAGGTATATCCATTTGACATGATACCAATTGAGATTTTGCCATAATGATCAAGTATATGTCAAGGATATGTTTTTGTTGTCTTCTTCCTTCCATCATCAAGAGGGGTTGTGGATACTTGGTCAAGACAATATTGCTTATGATTGGAGTTGGATCCAATCTCGTGGAATGAAGTTCTTCTAAGTACCTACAAACGATTATCTACAATACAAGGGTGTTGGAAATATGCCCTAGAGGCAATAAATAAAGTGTTTATTATTATATTTCCTTGTTCATGATAATCGTTTATTATCCATGCTATAATTTTATTGATTGGAAACACATTACATGTGTGGGTAAATAAACAACACTCTGTCCCTAGTATGCCTCTAGTGAACTAGCTCGTTGATCAAAGATGGTCAAGGTTTCCTAGCCATTGACATGTGATGTCATTTCATAACGGGATCACATCATTAGGAGAATGATATGATGGACAAGACCCAAACTACAAACGTAGCATATGATCATGTCAGTTTATTGCTACTATTTTCTACATGTCAAGTATATGTTCCTATGACCATGAGATCATGCAACTCACGGATACCAGAGGAGTGCCTTGTGTGTATCAAACATTGCAACGTAACTGGATGACTATAAAGGTGCTCTACAAGAGGGTGTATGTTGAGTTGGCATGGATCAAGACTAGGATTTTTTACTCCGTGTGACGGAGAGGTATCTCGGGGCCCACTCGGTAATGCAACATCATAAGAAGCCTTGCAAGCAATGCGACTAAGCCACGGGATCTTGTATTACGGAATGAGTAAAGAGACTTGCCGGTAACGAGGTTGAACTAGGTAGGGAGATACCGACAATGGAATCTCAGGCAAGTAACATACCGAAGAACAAAGGGAACGTTATACAGGATTAATTGAATCCCTGACATAGAGGTTCGACCGAAAAATATTTTCGTAGAATATGTAGGAACCAATATGGTCATCCAAGTCCCGCTATTGGTTATTGGCCGTAGAGGTGTCTCAGTCATGTCTACATAGTTCTCGAACCCGCAGGGTCTGCACGCTTAAGGTTTGGTGACGTTTCGGTAGTATAGAGTTATGTATGGTGTTGACCGAAGGTTGTTCAGAGTCCCAGATGAGATCCCGGCCATCACAAGGAGCTCGGGAATGGTCCGAAGGTAAAGATTCACATATAGGAAGTCCTATTTTGGTCGCCGGAAAAGTTTTGGGCTCATCGGTAGTGTACCGGGAGTGCCGGTAGTGTACTGGGGGACCATATGGAGAGGTATTTCGACCCAAGAGGCTACATGGGCTGTGGGAGGGTGGAAACCAACCCTTAGTGGTTTGGTGGAAGTCCTCTAAGATGCCCATGCGGCTGGAGTTGAAAGAGAAAGAAAAGAACGCAAGGTGGAAATAGATTCCAAGTAGGAAAGGAGGAATCCTAGTCCTACTAGGATTGGAGGAGGATTCCTCCTCTCCTCCTTGCGCAAGGGAAGCCTTGGTGCACTAGCCCTTCTCCTCCCTCCCTCTTATATATACTGGTGGTATTGGGTGTTTTGCACTAGATTTTACGGCCATGTGCTACCCGTTCCACCGGTGCTCGTCTAGATCGGATTTCCGCAGTGCTTAGGCGAAGCCCTGCCGGAATTGCTCCACCACCATCGCCGGAGCGCCATCACGCTGCCGGTGAACTCTTCCTCCTCTCCACTTCCTCTTGCGGGATCAAGACGGTGGAGATCATCATCAAGCTGTACGTGTGCTGAACGCGGAGGTGTCGTCCATTCGACGCTAGATCGGAAGGATCGTGATCAAGTTCGTGGGACGGATCGTGATTGGATTGCTGGACGGATCGTGATTGGATCGCGGGACGGATCGTGATTGGATCGCGGGACGCACGGCGATTTGGATCGCGAAGATGTTCAACTACACCAACCGCATTTCTTAACGCTTCTCGCTTAGCGATCTACAAGGTTATGTAGATCCACTCTCCCTCTCGTAGATGCTCATCACCATGGATAGATCTTGCGTGTGCGTAGGAAATTTTTTGTTTCCCATGCAAAGTTCCCCAACAAAGGGAGCATAGAATTCCATGGCATAAGATAACATGTTAGGAATATCATGGAAGTATCAAGAAGGCTCATGCCCTTGCAAGCATCTGAGTGAGTCTATCTCAAGTTTGAAGCATCAATGACGTTCAACTCATTCCTCAAATGACAAAAAAAAATTCTCATGAAGTGGCTTAGTAAAGATATCGGCCAATTGCTTGTTAGTGCGAATATGCTTTAGATTAATATCTCCTTTAGCAACATGATCACGAATGAAATGATGTCGAACTTGAATATGCTTAGTTCGAGAATGTTACACATGATTATGTCCAATCTTAATAGCGCTTTCATTTTCACAAATTAATGGAATATTTTTAACATCGATTCCATAATCCTTAAGCGTTTGTGTCATCCATAGTAATTGCGCACAACAAGATCCAGCAGCAATATACTCAGCTTCGGCTATAGATAGAGATAGCGACTTTTGTTTCTTGGGGGACCAAGCCACAAGTGATCTACCCAAAAATTGACAAGTACCCGAGGTGG
Organism: Hordeum marinum; assembly: GCA_022496015.1. Classification (NCBI taxonomy): domain Eukaryota; kingdom Viridiplantae; phylum Streptophyta; class Magnoliopsida; order Poales; family Poaceae; genus Hordeum; species Hordeum marinum. The sequence continues at coordinate 196,135,020 of CM039677.1, forward strand.
ATTTTCGATCAACCTTGTCACCGACATAGTCTAAATTGGAATATCCAACAAGGTTAAAAGAACATCCCGTGGGATACGAAATGCCAAAGTTTGGTGTTTGTATCAAGTATCTCACAATACGTTTCACGGCCAAAAGATGTCACTCCTTAGGTGCAGCTTGAATCTAGCGCAGATGCAAACACTAAGCATAATATCAGGACGAGATGCACATAGATATATCAATGAACCAATCATAGATCGATAAACCTTTTGATCAACCGGTACATCCTCCTTGGTAAGATCAACGTTTTCACTAGTTGGCATGGGAGTTTTCATACCTTTGCACTCCTGCATGTTGAACTTCTTGATCAAGTCCTTGGTATACTTAGTTTGACATATGAAAGTTCCTTCTACTGATTGCTTGGTTTGCAATCCAAGAAAGAATTTCAGCTCACACATCATGGACATCTCATACTTCTCGTACATCAACCTTCCAAATCTTTCACTAAATTTAGGGTTAGTGGAACCAAAGATAATAACATCCACATAGATTTGGCACATAAATAATTCACCATGAACTCTCTTAGTGAACAAGGTTGCATCAATTTTACCAATTTCAAAACCTTTTTCAATGAGAACCTTCGTTAAGCATTTGTACCAAGCACGAGGGGCTTGCTTAGGAGCAAAAAGGGCTTTACGAAGCTTGTAAACATCATTAGGTTTGTTAGGATTCACAAAACCAGGTGGTTTCTTAACATAAACCTCTTCTTCAATTTCACCATTTAAAAAGGCACTTTTAATGTCCATTTGAAAAAGTGTGATGTCATGGTGATTAGCATAGGTAAGAAGAATGCGAATAGCTTCAAGTCTAGCGACGGGGGCATAAGTCTCACCATAGTCCATACCCTCGACTTCAGTCTATCCTTGGGCCACAAGACATGCCTTGTTGCGTATGACTAGAATGTCTTTGTCATGCTTGTTCTGAAACACCCATTTGGTTCCGATAATGTTGTGCTCATTCTCGGGCTTCTCCACGAGTGTCCACACTTCATTCCTTTCAAAGTTGTGAAGCTCTTCATGCATGGCATTCACCCAATCCGTGTCTTCAAGAGCTTGGTCTACCTTCAAGGGCTCAATGCTAGAGATGAAGGAATAATGCTCACAAAATTTAGCTAGACGAGTTTTATTGCGAGTGATTCTCCCGGTTTGGATGTCACCAAAGATTTGGTTTAGGGGATGGTTCTTTGTCACTTGTCTCGAAATCGGGGTAGCTTGGGCTTGTTAGACGGTGCAGCTACTTCTTCTTCATCATCTCCTTCATCTTCATTGTTGTTGACGGTGTCATTCCCTTGAGGTGGTGGTGAAGGAGGTTGTGGTAGATCTTCATGATGTACTTCCTCCTGTTCAACATCTTGCCATGTACCGCTTGTGGATGTCTCCATGTCATGTTGTGATTCACCTTGTCGTCAAGTAGGGGCTTCCACTTGAGTTGATGAAGTAATTTCCTTCACCTCCATGGGACGAATCTTGCCGATGGGTAAATCTAGGATAGCTTCCGAAGGGTCCTTATGACCTGCATGATTTGGCAATTGTTCGACTTGCGACCATTAGATTCATCAAACTTGACATCTACCGTCTCTTCAAATTTTTGAGTGAAGTTGTTGTAGACACGGTAAGTGTGAGAATTCGATCCGTAACCAAGTAGGAATCCATCATGAGATGTATGAGCAAATTTAGTACGATGATGCTTGTAAAGAATGTAGCACTTGGAGCCGAATACCTGAAAGTGTCCAACTTGGGGTTTGTTCCCGGTGAGTAGCTCGTATGCCATTTTACCGAGAAGCTTGTGCAAGTAAAGTCGGTTTGTGTCATGACATGTTGTTTCCACGGCTTCTGCCCAAAGTCTTAGCGTCTTGTATTCGTCAAGCATCGTTCTAGCCATCTCAAGAAGCGTCCGGTTCTTCCTCTCAACAACTCCATCTTGTGGAGGCGTGTACATAGCCGAGAACTCATGTGAGACACCTTCTTCATCAAGAAAGGTATCCACACGGGTGTTCTTGAACTCTAATCTATTATCGCTCCGAACTTTCTTGATCTTCACTTCAAACTGATTTGGCACTTTGCAAACGAAGTTCTTGAAGATCATTTGAACCTGTGACTTATCATCAAGGAAGAATACCCACGTAAATCTGGAAAAATCATCAATTATAACTAGACCATAGGAATTTCCACCTAGACTCTTGTAAGCATTTTGACCAAAAAGATCCATGTGAAGTAACTCGAGTGGTCTCCTAGGATTCATGATATTCTTAACAGGATGACTTCCACCTACTTGCTTTCCAGCTTGACAAGCACTACAAAGTCTATCTTTGTCAAAGATAAAATCTTTAACACCAAGTATATGATCACCTTTGATAATCTTGTCTAAATTACGCATGCCAACATGTCCTAATCTTCTATGCCAAAGCCAACCTTTAGAAGATTTAGCAATTAAACAAGTGCGAGGCTTGCATCTCTTAGTGAAATCAACAATGTATAGATCACCTCTATGGATATCGGTAAAGACCATTTTATGATTATCTTGAAGAAACACTTGGCAATCTACTTTCGTGAATAACACATTGAAACCAAAGTCGGCAAGTCTAGATATGGGAAGAAGATTGTAGCCAAGAGATTCAACGAGCATAACATTAACTATCATGAGATATGGCCACCTTACCAATACTAAGTACCTTACCATTGGAGTTGTCTCCAAACATTACGTACCTTCGCGGTCCATGGTTTGGTGTGCTCTCTTCAAACATTTCTCTATCTCTGGTCATATGATCGGTATATGCGCTATCGAGAATCCACTCCTTTGCTCCAGACATGTAATCCTTGAAGTTTGCCATGAGACTTAGATTCTTGATAATCTTCTCATACTCGATTTCGAACAACTCATCTTCATCATAGTAGCCATGGTCCACATTGTCATCATCAAGCGGGAAATCCTCATCATAGAGAACAAGATATTCGTTAGGATGGTGATCATGACAATGTTCAAGTTTGTGAATGCGAAGGGCCTCTATAATGACATTGTTGATAGTTGTGACATCTCCTTTAGCACACATGAGGTCTCTAAGCTCAAATAGACAATCATCAAACTTATGATCACTAGGCGTCATTTTGTGAAAGGCAATAGTTTTATGAAGAATTTCATCAAGATTATTCAATGAATAATTTGGATATCGTTTGTCCAAATCATTCCACAAAGTATAAGCACACACAAAATTCTTCATTTGGTTGAGCACATTTCTAGGCAAAGCTCTAACAATAAGATTAACAGTTCTAAGATTCCATAGCATATCAATTTCCTCTTCGTGTGTGGGATGCAATGGATCAATAGGAGGCTCATAGGGGTGTATAACAGATTTTCTCAATTGAAATTCATTAAACAGCTCAAGCATCAAAGTTTTCCATTGACTATAGTACTCTCCATCAAGAATATGCACTCTACAACTCAAACTCCCTATACTAGACACATCCATCTTCCTCCTCGTTGATTAAACCGAAGCAATGGAGACCAATGCTCTGATACCAATTGAGGGGTCACTAGAAGAGTGTCTAGAGGGGGGGTTAATAGACTACTAGCATGAAATTAAAACCTAACCTTTTCCCAAGTTAATTGGTTGGCAGATTTTAACAGTTTTAGCAATACTAGCAAGTCTATATACCCAACACATGCATGTCAACAAATATGACAGTGGAAAGTAAAGACATTGCACAATAAGTAAAGAGTTGAGATATGCAGATCAAATGCAATTGGAGACGCAAAGATTTTTTCCCTGGTTCTGATACATGGTGCTATTGTACATCCACGTTTATGGAGTCTTCAACCCAAGGAGGGTAATGGTGGCGAGAGTCCACAAATGGGTCCACCCATAAGGGTCCACGAAGTAGCAACCATGACTATTCCATAACGGCGTCCGTCCACGAAGGACTAGCCTCACTATGGGTATATTTTCACGAAGTAGGCGATCTCCTTGCCCGTACAAATTTCTTGGTTCAACTCCACAACACCAAGTAGGAGGCTCCCAAGTGACACCTAACCAATCTAGGAGGCACCACCATCCAAAAGGTAATAGGCTCGGTAATGACGATGAAGTCCTTGCTCTTGTGCTTCAAGATGATAGACTCCTCAACAAATCACTCCGTCACAGATTTGGCTTGGTGGAAGAGATGGGAATTGTGGAAAGCAACTTGGGGAGGCTAGAAATCAAGATCCATATGGTTAGGGTGGAAGATCTTGACCTCAACACAAGGGTAGGTTGTTCTCTCTCAGAAAATTGGATGGGGCAAGTATGGAATAGTTCTGAGTGCTTCTCTTTCGAGTAGGTGGTGGTGAAGAGGTATATATAGGCAGCTCCAAAAATCCAACCGTTACACACAATAAGTCAGACTCGGTGGAACCGATGTGTGAATCTCGGTTGTACGAAAGTGAATTAAAGTTAACAACTTTTGAATCACGGTGAGACCGATATAGGAATCTCGGTTGCATCGATAAGGTTACCAACGGTGAGAATGCTCAATCTTAGTGACGCTAATTCGACAATATCGGAGGGACAAAAACTATGAACTTGCGTAACAGAAAGTTGGCAGCCCAACTCAGTGGCATCGAATGCAGTATCGGTTGCACCGAAAAGCTAGGGTTAGGCTGAGTCTGTCTAGGGTTTAGAATTGGTGGCACCGAGTGTAGAATGTTGATTGCACCTATTTTGAGTATTTGGCTTTGTACAGACTTTGGTGGGAGGGTTTGTGGGTGTTTTTGGTGACTATCACTTGTGCACGTATGAGAATTTTGTTCACTAACAAAACCTTACCCCCTTTTAATAGTATTGGCTTTCCTATGGACTCAAAGTGATTTGTCACAAATGTAAAATGTAGAGTCCTCTTGCTTGAAGCTTGGCCAACCTATTTCCTTGCATCTTGGGGTATCTCCACAATCCTTTTGCCAACCCAACTCTCCATGGACTATTATCTGAAATACACTTGATAAAAGTATTAGTCCAAGAGACAATGTATGTTGTCAGGAATTATCAAAACCACCAAGGGAGCATGTTGTGCTTTCAACTTTTAAAAATAATATTTTAGCAATGCAGCGGGCGCGCATGTGTGTGGTTGGTCTCGAAATGGTCGATGACACGAACGGAGAGAACCAACAACTACGAACAGATGCAAGTTTCCAAAAACAAGTGATGATGCTATGCAGATGATGCAAATGATGCGATGATGAATGCGACAGCCAAACGAATCACATGACAAGAAAGGAAACAAAAGGGGAATCTTCTGGAGCATTGGTCCCGGGTTGTTACAAATCTCCTCCACTAACAAGAGATCTCATCCCAAGATCTTAGATGAGAAGGGGAAGATGAAGAGGAACGAAAGATGTAAAACTTAGTTGCTTCTTTGATGAACGAGTGAAACCAATGATCATGGAAGGTATCAATGAGATGAAGAATGACACGAGGAAGAAGCCCGAATTTGAAAGAAATTTGGGTAGCACTTCGGTAGAAAAAAGTAGCAAAGCTAGATACGATGGAAAGAAGTTGAAAAGAGAAAACAACACTCCGGTTAAAAGATAAGCAAACAAAGAACATGATCTTGACAAACCGAGATAATGGGATTTATAGAGCAACATCACAATGCCTTCGGAACAAAAGAATAGAAGCTACATCTTTGAAAGGAAATGAACGGAGAAAAAAATGACAACTCTACCACAATGAATTTGAAAAGCACCCTTATAAAGAAAGGAATGAACAGAGTTGTTGGAGCATCAACATCGAAAAGAATATGCTTGGTGTGGGCTTATAGACAACATCTCAAAATAATGAGGTGATAACTAGCCACTGACAAAACAAGGATTGCTTGGGAGCAAAAGATATGAAAAACTTCTTTCTCGAAGAAGAGCAGTAGAAAACTCAGATCATTTATGACTCCATGAGAGCAACAGTTCTTAGGAAATGCTTTAGGTGAAATCCAACCCATGTTAACTCCGAGATGACAATATGGGTTTACTTCTCTTATTATTGACAATTTTCCTTCTAGGCTCCTCATAATCAAGAATTTAATAATACCATCTCAAAAGACAATGGATAAAGAATTGAACTTAGATATCCAAGATAAAGAACACTTGAGCACCTCCAACAAGAATCTTGAAGAACACTTCAAGAAGAATTACATCCTTGACAAACCACCCTACAGAAGCATCGGGATGAACTAAATGAAAGGATGAAGCTTGACATTCAAGGTTGCAAAATGAAAAGATTGAGGCCTTTTTATGGTTTAGATGAAGCTTTGCGAAGAGATATTTGAGAATAACTAGGAACTCCAGAAAGAAAAGATGAGAACACTTAAAATCGAGAAGTTGATATCATGAACATACTCCGAAAGAAGGATTGAAATAAATTTCATGAAATAAGAATAAGAATTACGTTATGCTTATCCTACATCAAATTAAATTCATGACAAACAAGGGAATTACCATACTACTTATTCTTCTTGAAAAGATTGAAGAGAGATATCACAAACTTGAAGAAGCCTTCAACACAACGTCGGTAAGAATTTGAAACAAATGAGGATGCTACCAATGAATGGTGATGCAAGAGAATGAAGATATAATGATACACCTAGAGAAATCTTGAATGAAGAACCAGAATAATTGATATACGAACGAAGGGATAACAATTGAGAAGAATTTGAGAATGAAAGATGAAAGCTGAGAATGAAGAAATCTTCTGAAATGGTGGCCTTGAGAGGTTCTAGGAATGAAACAACTCTAAAATCCTCTGGATAGATATGGAAGGAATATCTCATGATATAAACAATTGACGAAGATAGCAACAAGCTGAAATGACGAATCTTCAAAAGAACGGACCAAGATTTAAGAGAAACTCTTCTTTAGTCTTCTACGCCGAGAATGATGACGAGAAACAACATCATGAATTACTGAAACACTCTAGAATTAGGAGGAAAGAAAGGTTGAACCCAACGATGAAAATGATTTATAAGTGATCTTCGAGAAGGAATATGACTGATGAAAAAATTCTTACATCATTTTCGAAAAGACTTTGAGGACATCTCCAGAAAGATTAGAAGAGCCAGGTAAGATCCTAGGGAGAACCTCACTATAGGAATCAGAAGATTTGCCGTCAGCCATCCCGGACGGCAAAGGCATGCATCTTGGATAGGAAAGGCTTTGTCGTCCGCTAGCAAACGGCCAACCGTCTGGCTGAATAAGCCACGGTAAAGGGAGCTTTAACGTCTGCTTGCGGACGGCAAAGACCTTTGAATCTTTGCCATCCTCCAGCAGACAGCAAAGAGCCTGGATGACACACGTGGTACCTTAGCTCCGTTAAGGACTTAACAGCGTGCTTTGACATCCGCTGGCCGACGGCAAAGACCTTAGTTCTTTTCCGTCTGCTAGCGGACGGCAAAGAACCCACCTAGGCGAGCCCCAGGTTGCACAGGTAGCTGCCACGTGGCAGCTTTGCCGTGTGCTAGCTGACAGCAAAGACCTTTGCCATCTGCCAGCAGACGGCAAAGTGGTTATATAGCCCTTGTTTTTTCTGTTTTTTCTTAAAATCATTCAATTTGACAGAATATCACTTATATATCCAACATATCAACAATACAAGTTTTCAACAAGCATACCAACAATAACTCCTCCTCATCATCATCATAACTCCTCCTCCTCATCATCATCATCAACTCTAACACATTCTAGCACATAATAACACATTGTACCTAGGACCTACGTACTCCTATCTCGTAGGACCTACTCTACCCTCTCTTAGGTACAATATCATAAAACAAGATAGGCCCTGACTCTCCATTATGGAGAATGGAGATCATCCTGTCTCCCATTCTTGGACTATGCACAATGTTGCTTCCAAGTAGCTCTCTACGATTGAGCATACATTTTTTCCAATCTTTGATTGTCATGAGTCCATCGGTTTTAGAAATCCGATATGGACAGGAGTAATGCGTAGGCTGTAGGCTGACCTAGCCATGGTGGCCCTAAGCTCGTAACAACAACGCGACCTCTCAAAAACATCAGATGAGGCACACAATCCTCTGGGATTTTCTGTTGAAAAACATAGTAATAACTTTGTAGTTAGCAATGTAGTTTAGCTTTAGAAGAATTTATGCAAAACATGCACAGTTGTCGTAATAGTAGAATTAAAATCTTACCATGCAATCTCCACGGATGTTACCATAGTTCACCATGTGCACTAGTGGTACGTATTGACCATAATGTCCAGGAGTTTGATAATAGCTATTGTAATTCTCAAGATGACTAAGAAATGCGGTAAGATGATCTTTCTCCTTATAAGTTAATTCTGCTTCATCACTGTAGTAATAGGTTCTGTCTACCATATTCCGTACATTTTTTGAAGAATGAAAATAAGCTGTCAATGCAAATAAGTTATCAACTATTTTTAAATAAACAATATAAATTACTTACTGAACATGGTTGATAAACTCCTATAATGGTAGAACTGGAGGCGTCTGCACATCGACCTAGTCCGGACGAATATCAAAGGTGATAAGTATATTAGCCTCAAATGCATAAGCCTTGCATAATGCTTGCCAATTTTTGCATTCAAAATAGCAATAGGTGTCTACATGGTACAATTTTACCGCAAAAGTAAAACCATGCTCGGTCCTCAAGTGAACTATCTTTACCTCCTTATCTTTTTTAGTATTGAAACCAATCTTATCCAAGACAGCAATTCTTGCATGGCAGGGGATGCGCTAGTAGAACAGTAAAAAATTAAAATTAATTATAAGTTGAAGCAAAAGAGGTAGAAGTCATGCTTAATTACGAAAAAAGACTTGTCATTCCGACTTACTGTATCCAATTCGAAGGTCTCATCTAGCATGATGTTGAAGCACCTACCATCAACTAGGAAAGTCTTGTCACACAGGCCACACTCGTCTTTGCAGTATTCACACATACCGAATTCACTTTCGTCGTCAGACATTTCCTATGTTCATAGATGAAACATTAAAAATCGATCGAAGGAAACTATTACTCAATATACAACGGGTTGACTTTAGGTCTGTCGAGTCTTTCCTTCCTAAACTCTCATCTCACGTATATGGTGGGCACTCCCTCTGAAATTGCGACCGTCGGTGATGGTGGCTCCTCCATTCGTCCCCGAGTGCATTACACCAAAATGTCTAGCACACGGGAACGAAGGAGAAGCGACCCCCATGATTCTTCCTCTCTCATATATATATATATGGTGGACACTCTCCCTCACTGAAAGACACACAATGATCTGAAACAGACCTAAAGTCAACCCGTTACATATATCGAGCAATGACATAGAAAAAATACATGAATTACGTCACTCTTTGGCTCATAATGCGTGTGTGACTTTCGGTCCGTCGAGGCTTTCCTTAAGTAACTCTCATATCTCATGGTCTGTTGGTGCGCTCTCCGGCGGTAGGGCGGGGCTCGAGCGAGGCGGCTCCAGCGGCGGGGCGGCGCGACGCGGAACCGGTGGCGGTGCGGGTCGGCGCGGCGCCGGTAGTGGGGCAGGGCAGCACGGCGTGGCTCCGGCGGTGGGGCACGGCGCGGCTCCGATGGGGGCGGGGGCACGGGGGCACACGGCGGCGGGGGCATGGGTGCGCGCGGCGGCAGGGGTGTGAGGGCACATGATGGTGCGGTGGCACGCTGCGGCGGGGGCGACGCGACGGCAGGGGCGGTGGGCGGCAGGGGCGGCGGGGGCGACGGGCGACGGGAAGGAGAGAGGGATCAAGAGAAAGAGAGAGAGAGGTGGGCCAGGGGGGCATTAGCCATTAGCTAACCCCCCCTCTTTGCCGTCTGCTAACGGACGACAAAGGAGGTTTGCCGTCTGCTAGCGGACGACAAAGAGGGGTACCGCTAGGTCAACTTGCGGGCTTGGTTTAGGGTGGGCCCCTTCCCTCTTTACCGTTCGCTAGAGGACGGCAAACCTCCTTTGCCGTCAGCTAGCACATGGCAAAGTAGTGGCTGATGGCAAAGCCACCCTTTGCCGTCTGCCACTACTTTGCTGTCTGCTTTCTGCTAGCTGATGGCAAAGCCACTCTTTGCCGTCCACTAGGAGACGACAAGGAAGTGGCAGACGTGAAAGAAGTGATAGGCCTGTGGGTTATGGGCACACTCAAAGAAACACCGTTGAAACAATTTCTTAGAAGGAGAGATTGCACCGGTACAAATGAAAACTTGATGAGGTGAGAACCTCAAAATAATTTGAAATGATTTTGAAGGAAACACAAGACTCCTGAGGTATCTTCAGCTGTCCGAATAGAATAGAGAGAGGATAAATAAACAAGGGATACATGGACAAGAAGTACCGAAGCGAAAAACTTTTAGCAAATGAAAATGATATGATGAACACCAACAACTTGGCTTGAATTCACTGGAGAAGAGAACAAAGACGAAGAAATGATGACCTTGAAGCTTCTGAGCATCTTCACATGAATCACTGGATTTGATACAGAAGAAAAGATAGTGGAAGCATCAAAAGAAAAGCACCTGGATGAGAATTCAATCATTGAAGAAAAAAGGGTGGGAGGGTGGGGAAAACAAAGAAAACTTGGTACATATGAGACGTACTCCGGAAATAAAATAAGAGGATTGATCTTGCAAATATTGAAAGGATTGAATTCACTTGAAGAGAGCACACCAGATGAAAAGAATTGATATGACAACTTGATTTACCAAAAGAATTAGCATTCCCACATAAATATGAGAACACCTCTTCAGAAACATATGAGATCACCAGTTGACATTGAAGCACCACGAATTACAATATACAAAACAAAACAAAGGATGGGGATTATGAAACAAGCCAGAACAAATTCATGACAGAGATTTTGCTCAATATTTTCATGATAGGTTTGCATGGGCTAGATTATACATTGAATTGTCATATTGAAATGATGCTCGAGTATGCTCCCTAGGCGTAGCAAACTACAAGGCCTGACGAAGCATATCTGATGAAATATATCGAGCCTGTCCTCTATAAGAATGACCGTGAACAAACGAATCCGCTAGATGTCGAACCCCAACCTCACACCACACATTTGTTGGAAAGATAGCCTAGGTAACTACTTGAGTTCCCACCTGAGAACTCCCAAAATCTTTCGATTATGAAATCGGCTCCACGGATACAAGGAGCAAAATCCATCACTCAACTCCTAACAGTAATACTATGCTCCAATGTAACACATCCGTGAACACATAACCAGAGGTCTCGGAAACTCATCTACCTCAGACCCTCGTAATCACAACGATACCAATTATGGCAGTACATCCGAGCTCTCTCCACCAGTATTGGGGATGCGGGACTCCACTCACCATAAGGGGTATTGAAGCAATTTCAAACATCCTCTGTCCTAAGATACTAAGGAAACTAAACGATAACGATGTGTCAAGAATCCCTTGGAGATCTACTCCTCCATAAACGGAGGCACCAAGTACAGAACTCCATCACATCGACATCATAGAGATTCCAAAATACCCGCGTGATCCTAATTTTTTGAGTGAGAAGAGGATGGAATTAAAATTCCTAAGCCGTAATTCCTCACTAGAGCATAGAAGAGGAGTAAAAAGAATCCTACTCTCCGATATATAACGAAACTCAAAATAGTTTTTACTAGACAAGACTCGGCCAAGTTTGATCAATCAAGGGGGCTCCTAGGTCGATATAGACTCTGATACCTACTTGTAACGCCCAAGATGCGACCCTATCCTTATTTTGGCTCAAGGGCTTTGACAGGGATAGGAGCGCATCTTGTCGTTTCGCAAGAATGGATATCATTACAAGGACATGTACAAAAGAGATGAGTATATGGAATTGGCTTACACTCGCCACAAGCTGCATCAATATCACATCAATAAAACAACATAATCAAACATCCTACATAAGAGCAGGGTCCGACTACGGCAGAATCAAATGATAAAATGACATCCATTCTTGCTATCCTAGGCTGCTGCCTGGAACCCATCCTAGATTGATGAAGAAGAAGTAGTTGAAGAAGAAGAACTTCAAATCAAACAAGCATCGCTCTCACGTCAAAGCATCAGATTACCTGTACCTTCAACTGTTGTTGTAGTAATCTGTGAGTCACAGGGACTCAATAATCTCATTTCCAAGGGTATCAAGACAACCCAAGCTTAATGGGTGAGGTATGGTTAAGTGGTGATGCTGCAACACACAACTAAGCGTTTATTTGAGTGGCTAACTTGGGAATACAGAAAGTAAAGTATGGTGGTCTACGCACAACAGACGTGAACTAATAATGATCACTAAGTGATCTTGAACACTGACTTACGTCAAACATAACCCCACCGGGTTCTCTCTTGGATAACACTCACGTGGAGAGACAGTCACGGTTACACACATAGTTGGTGTATTTTATTTGAGTTTACTTCAAGTTTTCTATGACCGAGTGTTAAACAAAGTTTCCAACTTGCCACTTAATCGCACGCATGGCTTTCCAAAAGATTTAACCCTGCATGGGTGCTCCAACTCATCCATCAAAAATTAACGCCATGGGAATAACCTTCACCACGAAACCCATGATCCCCTTGGATATTCCGTAGTAAAACATGAAACTCGAGATAGCTCGAAGTACTTTCGGAATTCCTCGCACAAGACGTTCGAGAAAGGTAAAATAATTCTAGCAAGGCCGCCCGCCAGACCAGATCCCGCTAGGAGCCGCACGTACCTCTTTCTTAGGGCACTACCAGATGGGAAAGCCTATGAGTAAAACCAAACCCTGAGGTGCCCTGCAGTTGCCCCACAGTTTGCCTGTTTTTGAAGAACACTCATGAGGAGGACTGTCTCGGGGGATGATTAATTATCCATGAGGTCTGGAAAGTCCCTATGCAATTTTAGTTGTTATTAGGAAAATGTAGTACCAACGTTGGGCCTTGCCAGATAAGTTTTATACCAAAACAAAAATTAAGGGGGTTCCCATAACAACCACAAGCATGTTAGGAGCGCTCAATATGAAATGTAACACCGGTACACAAGTAACTAGGGTGGCAAAGATGCAACAAAAGACCGAGCAAAAGGCCAAGCCTTCCACCTTTTACCAAGTATATATGTGCATTAAATTAAATAGCAATAATATTATGATAAGAAAAGAATGTCCATGTTTTCACATGGAAGCAATTGCACCTGCAGCTAGAAACGCATATTAGAAGGGCTAGCAAGCGGTGACATAGCCAAATAATGGTTTGCTGGGATGTGGAGGGTTAGAGGCTTATCATGGCATATTTGTGAGGCTTGTGAAACAAGTGGTAGGTAGCATGACATAGCGATAGAAAACGATCCAACTAGCATGGCAATGATAGTAGTGGTAACCAGGGAAATGATCATCTTGCCTGAGATCCCGCTTGGAAGAAGAACGAATCCGTGAAGTAGACGAACCAACATAGTCGAACGAATCCTCACACTCTGATCGGTTCAGAAACTCCATCGAGGAGAAGGAAACTGGAAACAAACAATCAACACATGATAAACACCACCACATATGCACGACATGATGCACAATAAAATATGATTCATGTCCACTTAATTGTGCATGGCATGGCAATAACAACACACAAATACTACACATTAAGTGATGCTCAATATGCAACGGATTGCATATCGATGAAACTCCACGTTAGGATTATTTATTTCACTCTTGTTAGGTACTCATCAATATTGAATGTTGTTTAACATGGCAAGAGGTGCAGCACAAACAACCACATCACCTAGGCACTTTAAATGAGGCGAGAAGCAACAAATAACAATTCTGGAAGTCCCGATATGTAATTTTGAATTTCCTACTGGTCTGTCCAGAACGCAATTTTATAGTTGTCGAATAGAAAAATAAATGCCACCATGTTACTCTACACATTTTTCAAGGCAAGTTTCATATATAAAACATTTGCATCGGAGTTACGGATATTTAGGTATGATAAAAACCTTTTTAGCATGACGTTTGCGCAAATTACATGAAAACAGAAAGTTAAACATTTTAACACATGTGAGAGTTGGAAATTATGAATCTACACTAAATTCTAGTCGTTTTTCATATATAAAGATTTTACACACAATGTACGATTGGTGAGTTATTAAATGCATGAAGTTTGGGTACTTTTCTACAAATGTGTAATTCTTGGATAATAGCTAAATTAGCAACACAGAAAATAAAACGCACGGGCCGAATAGATGAGCACAGGATACTATATTACACCGAGGGCGATGGATAGGGCATTCGGGGGCTCACCATGCGGGCTTAGCCCAGGTGGTGGAGCTGGCTGGGCCTTGCACGGAGGGGCGCATGGGCCTCGGCTGATGGCTCATGCGTGGCCCACCTGACGCACGACGGGGAGGCTGGCGATAGGTCAACGGGCGCAACCTGCCCTCCCTCACCATCGAAGTAGAGGACCAGGAGGCCATGGTGACGCTAGGAGGCAGCAACGACAACGGCTTGGAGCTTCGAGGGTCGCAGATCTTGTTCAGAACAGACGGATCTGGGCGTGGGATCTTGTTCTCCGACGAAGGGAGACCGGATCCGGTGTAGAGGGACCTCAGGGTAGAGGCCATGGTCGAGAAGCTCCTGGTTCAGAGGGACAGAGAGAGATTAGGGAGAGAGAGCGAAACGGGAGGAGGAGGATACGGCGTAGGGAGGCAAGGCATTGGCCTAGGCGGAGGTCCCCTCTGGTCACTAGCGGCGCCCGGTCTGGCGAGGTGGTGACGTGGTCGAGGCAGGGCGATGCTGGATGATAGAGAACTCGAGATCGAGCTCCTCTCAATCTAGAATAGGGCACAAGTGGGGTGGATCTAGGAGGCCGCGGGGAGGCTCTCTAGGCTATTGGATCTGGGATCCGGCGGTCAAGATCGACGCTAGAGGTGGATGGTTTGGTGCGGGATGGATGGAGGCGGTGTTTGGTTGGATGGTTCGTGGCAGCAGCCGGACAGGAGGGTGCAGTGGTGTGTTGGAGGTGACATTGGTGGCTGGGAGCTGCGCCAGGCGTAGAAATTGAGGGGGGTAGGGGCTAGGGTTTTCCAAAAAATGAGAGGAGGGTTATCCATTTATAGAAGGGGCTAGGTTAGGGGGTTTGCTCCCAGTTTGAGCCGTTCGATCTCGATCGGACGACTCTGGATGTGGGGGTAGTGTAGGTGGGCTAGTGGCATGTGTAGAGGGTATGGGCGAGAGAAGAGAGGCAATTTGGTGGCCCGGCAAAGGGTTTTAGAAAACCAAAAACGTCCGGTGAATAAACCGATGACAATGCCGCTATAGTCGTCTGCTGGGGTATCAAAAACCTCTGATTGTGACAAAATTTGGTAGACGGTCTAACTACACTAAAACAAGATCGCATCCAACTTTCGACCCAATCCGAGAATATTTTCAGTGCACTTTTAACAACAATATTTTAATGGTGCAGCAGGCGAGTGCATGTGTGGTTGGTCTCAAAATGGTCGGCAACACAAACGGAGAGAACCAGCAACTATGAAAGGATGCAAGTTTTCTAAAACAAGTTACGATGCTATGCAGATGATGCAAATGATGCGATGATTAATGCTACAACCAAACAAATCACACGACGACAATGGAACCAAAAAGGGAATCTTCTGGAGCATCGATGTCGGGCTGTTACAACACGACTGCCGGGTTCAGCCCTCTGCAACGACCTTTTGTACAAGCATTGTCGATGTTGCATGTAACCCTTTGTACAAAGCTAGGTGCAGACCCTGTGCAACAATAATAAAGCTAGGCATTGCATCATATCATTGTTTTACATGCTCATTACACATTTTTATGATTGTAGTGTTATTGCTTTTAAGAACATTTGCTAGAGTACTTGATGAACCTATAATCTTTGTTACTGTTCTCTCCCTACATGATGGACCATCAGGAAGACAGGGAAGAGGAGCAAAGTGATACATCTCCAATGCATCTACTTTTACAAACTCTTTTTCCCTTGTTTTGGACTCTAATTTGCATGATTTGAATGGAACTAACCCGGACTGATGTTGTTTTCAGCAGAATTGCCTTGGTGTTATTTTTGTGCAGAAATAAAAGTTCTCGGATTGACCTAAAAATTTATGGAGAATACTTTTGGAATTAATAAAAAAATATTGTCAAAAGAATCAACTGTAGGGGGGCACCACTTGGCCACAAGCCTGGTGGGCGTGCCCACCCCCTAGGGCACGCCCCTATGGCTTGTGGCCCCCTGACACTCCTCCGACCTTTTTCCACTTCAATATATTCCTATTCGGGGATAAAAAAATCAAGAAGAAGAGTTCATAGCGTTTAACGATACGGAGCAGCCGCCACCTCCTGTTCTTCCTCGGGAGACTAGATCTGGAGGCCATTTTGGGCTCCAGAGAGGGGAAATCGATGCCTTCGTCATCACCAAACATCCTTCATCTCCAATTCCATGATGCCCTCCACCATTCGTGATTAATCTCATTGTAGGGTTGTTGGATGAGATTTATCAAGTAATCGAGTTAGTTTTGTTAGGGTTTGATCCCTAGTATACACTATGTTCTGAGATTGATGTTGCTATGACTTTGCTATCCTTAATGCTTGTCACTAGGGACCGAGTTCCATGATTTCAGATCTGAACCTATTATGTTTTCATGAATATATATGTGTTCTTGATCCTATATTGCAAGTTGTATACACCTATTACGAGTTATGATCCGCATCCCCTAGGGTGACAACAGCTGGGATTCTTTTCGGCGATTACCGTAGTTTGAGGAGTTCATGTATTCAGTAAGTGTTGATGCTTTGGTCTGGTTCTCTATTAAAAAGAGGCCCTAATATCCCTTAGTTTCCAATAGGACCCATCTTCCATGGGAGGGTAGGAAAAAAGATGTCATGCAAGTTCTTTTCCATAAGCACGTATGACTATATATGGAATACATGCCTACATTACATTGATGAATTGGAGCTAGTTCTGTGTCACCCGATGTTATACCTATTGCATGATGAATGCCATCCGACATAATTATCCATCACTGATCCATTGCCTACGAGATTTCCATGTATTGATCTTTGCTAAGTTACTTTTCCGTTGCTATTGTTACAAACACTACAAAACTGCTACTATCACTTTTGCCACTGTCACCGTTTCTCCCATACTACTTTGCTTTAGATATTAAGTCTTTTAGGTGTGGTTGAATTGACAACTCAGCTGCTAATACTCGAGAATATTCTTTGGCTCCCTTTGTGTTGAATCAATAAATTTGTGTTGAATACTCTACCCTCAAAAACTGTTGCGATCCCCTATACTTGTGGGTTATCAAGACCTTTTTCTGGCACTGTTGCCGGGGAGCATAGATCTATTCTCTGAGTAATTTGGGATATATATCTGTTGATCACTATGAGGAATCTTAAAGATCCAAAAACCAACATCTACCCCTCAACTACGAGGACAGGTAAGGAACTGCCATCTAGCTCTGCACTTGATTCACCTTCTCTTATGAGTAAATTTGCAACACCACCAACTGCTAGTAATTCTGATATGTCGCAAGTAATTGATGATGCTACTTATGCTATGCATGATGCTTATGATGATACTTCACTTGATGATACTGTGCCACTAGGTGAATTTCTTGATGAACAAATTGCTAGAGCCAATGCTAAAACTGATAATATTTCCGAATCTGATGAAATTATTGAAACTATACACTATGATACACCTGCTAGAGCTAAATCTCCTATATATGAATTGCCCGATATACTTGAGGGTTATGTTATGGAAGGAGAGGTAGATAGGGACTTTCTTGCTTGTAAGGATAGAGATGATCTTAAGAAACTGCTTCACAAGTGGGAGGAATAATCTTTGAATGCTAGAATGCAATATGATCCTAAGTTTGCTACTTCACCTATCTTTTTTACTGATAAGGATTATGAATTCTCCGTGGATCCTGAGTTAATTATTTTGGTTGAATCTGATCCTTTCCATGGTTATGAATTTGAAACTATTATGGCACATCTTACCAAATTGAATGATATAGCCACCCTATTTACTCATGAGGAAAAAATCGCTATTACTATATTCTTAACTTGTTTCCTTTCTCATTAAAGGGTGATGCTAAGATATGGTTTAATTCTCTTGCTCCTGATTGTGTGCATAGTCCCTAGGATATGATTTATTACTTTTCTGAAAAATATTTTCCTGTCCATAATAAACAAGCTGCCTTGTAGGAAATAATTAATTTGTGCAAATTGAAGAAGAGAGTCTCCCACAAGCTTGGGGAGGCTTCTCCAATTACTTAATGCTTTGTCTGATCATCCTCTCAAGAAAAATGAAATACTTGATATCATTTATAATGGACTAACCGATGCTTCTAGGGACCACCTAGATAGTTGTGTTGGTTGTGTTTTCAGGGAACAAACTATTGGACAAGCTGAATTACTATTGAATAATATATTGAGCAATGATAATTATTGGACTATTCCCGAACCACCTTCAAAGCCAACTCCGAAGAAAAGAGGTATTCTATTCCTCAGTCCTGAAGATATGCAAGAGGCAAAGAAATCTATGAAAGAAAAGGGTATTAAAGCTAAAGATGCTAAGAATCTACCACCTATTGAAGAAATACATGGTCTTGATAACCCGACACAGGTAGTAGTGGTAAATTATCTCCGTACATTTGATGAAAGAGATATTCCTTATAATAAGTCTGCTAGCCAATTCTTGGATGAATTTGATAATTTTATAGTCAAGCAAGAAAATTTCAATGCTTATGTTAGTAGACAATAGAAACATAATGCTTACATGCTTGATCACTTTGGTGATTATCTGAGTAGAACTATTAATGACCTTAAGCTTATTAGTAAACATGCTTCCATGGTAACCACTAAAGTAGAACAAGTACTTAAGGATCAAACTGATTTTCTTAATGAGATGAATAGTGAAGACAATGACCATTCTATTAAAGTTGTGACAAGAGGAGGTAGAATGACTCAGGAACCTTTCTATCTCGAGGGCCATCCTAAGAGAATTGAGCAAGATTCTCAGAGAGTTAAAACTAATGCCCCTATTCGTTCCAATAAGAGTAGGAAAAATAATGATGATACTACTTTGCATGCTGCTAGTGAACCTGTTATAGATACATCTGAGAATCCAAATGCTATTTCTATTTTTGATGCTGAGACACAATCGGGTGATGAACATGAGCCTAGTGATAACATTTATAATGATGTTCATGTTGATGATCAACCCAATAATGATAAAGTTGTGTAGATTGAACCTCGTGATGATCTTGATAACCCACAACCTAAGAATAAAAGATACGATAAAAGAGACTTCATTGCTAGGAAACATGATAGAGAAAGAAAACCATGCCCTTTCCTCCTAAACTATCCCAGAAAAAGGATGATGAGGATTTTGAGTGCTTTGCTGAAATGCTTAGACATGTCTTTTTGCGTATGCGCTTGATTGATATTTTGAAAATGTCTCCTTATGCTAAGTATATGAAAGATATTGTGACAAATAAAAGAAAGATACCGAAAGATGGGATTTCCACCATGCTTGCTATTTATTCATTTAAAGGTGGAATACCTAAGAAACTAGGAGATCCCGGAGTACCTACTATACCATGCTCTATTAAAGGAAATTATGTTAAAACCGCTTTATGTGATCTTGGAGCTGGTGTTAGTGTTATGCCTTTCTCTTTGTACCGTAGACTTGATTTGAACAATGTCGTGGATTTGTCACGGCAGATGTCCGGGTGAACGGACTTTAGGTTCGGGGTAGAAGCGCAACTATGTGGCGGCTTGAAGGGGTTGGTCGGAATCGAGAGACGCGAGGTTTACCTATGTTCGGCCCCTCTGGTGGAGGTTAAAGCCTACATCCTGCTTGTCTGGTATTGATGCTGAGGAAGATCTCTCGGTTACAAGGATGCTGTCTGGCTACCTCTAATCTCAAGAGCCTCTAACTGTCTATCTCTAATATCTTGTGTTTGTCCAAACCAATGGACTTGTGAACTTGTCCCCTAAGGGTGCTCTACCCCTCCTTATAAAAGTGGAGAGGGTATATCTACAAATAGAGTCCTACTAGGAGTAGGATTAGGACTAGTCTCTCTAGAATCCTATTCCAGGTCTTGTTTCCTTCGGGAGGGAGTCTTTCTCTATTTGTTCCTTCTCTTGTGAGCTGCCTGGCGCTGGCTTACACGCCAGGTCTTGGGTCTGGTCGTCCTGTGACCTGCCTGCCGGGTCACCAATAAAATGCCAAGTCTTTACCGGGTCTCCTGTGAGTCGCCAGGCCTGGACATACTGCGGGGTATATCCCCGACATTATCCCCCATGTTAGCTTGAATTTATTCATGCTAAGCTTCCTAAAATGAGAATAACTAATATGTTAAGTGGCCGGCTTGCTCCTTTGGCCGGCTTATGAAGTGGCTCCTTAGAAATCCAGGTCTTTTCTGCATATGAATGAGTCGTCTTGAAAATCGTCTTGCTTATCAGTGTCCTTTGAAAAATATTTGGGAATAGAATACCCATATGCCATTGAGTCGGCTTCCAATACTTTGGCTTAATGAAAATTTTGAAAATAAGAAATCCTCATGACATATATCCGGACTTCCATTGTTGTGAAGCAGGGCGGCTTATATAAACTCTGACGGGTTATGGTCTTTTGATAATGTTGGATCATGAATGTTGGTGACGCTGGGTCTAACAACTGAACTCCGTAATTAACATCTTGAAAATTCTCCTCAAAGTTTTTGATATGTCCATATTACTTGTATCCCCAAGTTCTGAGATTATCCATGATAACTTGGTGCTTTGCAATATTGTAATGGACTGTGTAGCCCCCAAGTACCAAGTTATCTTGCCTGCAGCACCCTGGGACATTGCAACTGTCTTGTACTTGATGAAGCTTCAACTCGTGTATCCCCCAAGGGCTGGCTCATCAGAATGTGATGCGTCGGGTCTTCAATTTGAACTTCATAAACTATTTGAATAGCTGAATACTGTAGCCCCCAAGTGTCGGGTCAGTAAGAATTACTAGGCTAGGACTTAGAAAAATATGGAAAGGTTGGCTCATCTCCTTGAGATAATAGGGTCTTGCTGACAATGTAATGGTTTGAAAACCGGCTTGCATTAGCCCCCAAGTGTCGTGGTGCATGCTTGTAGCGACATGGGACTTCCATACTTGATGTAAACTGTATTTGACTGATGTAGCCCCCAAGTGCTGGGTCGACTGCCTGCGGTGACTTGGGAATGTGTGAAAGTAATAGGACTCATCATAATGCACTTCAAAAGTTCTCTTGGAACTGATATTGATTTGATTTGAATGAATCTTTGACCGTGGTTGTAATATAACCCAAAATGAACATCCTGGAATAATTCCTTTGAATTTAACATGAAATCCCTGCTCACGGTTGCTGTGCAACCCGGCAAATATATATTTGATAAATCCATGAGTGTTGTAGATTACTATCGAGCACAATTGAAGAAATCTGAGAGCCAGTCAATTAGATGACACGACATTATATCTGATAGGGCAGCTCTTCAAGAATAATCAACTTTTCTGTCTAATGACAGCTCATCTTTAATAGACAAGACCTGCAAAAATAAGCAAGACATAATATGTTCTGCATTGTTGTGAGGGCGGCTTGAAAAAGCATGACCCGGAGATTTTAATATAGCCTTTCTTCTCCTTTCATAATCTTGCTGTAACCTGACTTGATAAGCCGGCATGACACGTGAATATGATGCAATGTATGATGCAATGTACGATGCTATGTATGATGCAATATGTGATGTAATGCATGATGATCCTGATTTTTCGAAAACTTATATGCCGGTTCTTCTGGGTGGACTCGCTACTAGAACTCCTTATCAGTACAGGGTCTCTATCGAGATTGGTCGTCAACTTCTTTGAACAGCTCAGGGTCTCTAAGCGAGATTAACTGACAGGCAGTGTAATGTCCCAGAAAGAGACGTGGCAGGGCATGAGTACCCTAGTAGCCCATAAACTTCCTCTCATGTGACATAAATCCGTCATTTTAACATTAAATAGTGCAGGGTCTTAAAAAGATTAATTGTCTAAGAGTACGAAATGGGCCACATAGCGGAGAGTCGGCAGTAGATGATATAGTTTGTCCTCGCTTTCCATAAGCTGGCCCTCACGTGACAAGAGCCGCCGGTTTAACCTTAACCAGTACAGGGTCTCTATCGAGATTGGCCGTCAACCTCTTTGAACCGGCTTAGGGTCTCTAGGCGAGATTAACTGGTAAGAGTTCGGCGGGTCACATAGAGGAGATGCATCAGCTTACAGGCAGGTTTAATGCGAGCTTGCGGTGGCTTAAGAGCCGATCGAGAGGGTATTTAAGCTAAACCCGGTGGGTTGGATGCCCCCAAATGACCTTGTTGATGGAGTCAACTTTCTGGCTTAAGAGCCGATCAATAGGGTCTGATAAGCTACTCCCGATGGGTTGGAAGCCCCCTAAATGACCGATTGACGGAGTCAACTTTTTGGCTTAAGAGCCGATCAATAGGGTCTGATAAGCTAAACCCGGTGGGTTGGAAGCCCCTTAGATGACCTGTTGGCAGAGTCAACTTGTGCACCATCTTGTAAGTCGCCATCTTGTAAACCGCCATCTTGTATGAAGAAACGACAGAAGCCTCTAAGTGACTTTATGATGATCCAATAAATCCGGGCACCCGTGTTTGAACGGTGTATCTTGGTGGTTCATCCTCTTGGGAAACTTTTTAATTCTTCCACGAATAATGTGGTAGCCCCCAAGATTGGGTTAACTTTCGCAACGACCTGGGGTTCTCGTTGAAAACGACCAAATATGTCGAGTCATGTCTATAGCCCCCGAGTCCTTAGTCGACTCAAAGAGGCGCCTTGAGAATCCCCACTGAAGGTTGGGGTTGACCGTGACGGGCTATAGATGATCCCGTATGAGCTGTTTCAATGATCCGGTTGATGGCTCGTCCTGGCTGGTTGTTCAAATGAACCAAACTGTACTGGCAACGACTTGTGCGCCTGTCCGTTGGGCGGCTCGTATTGACAAGCACCGCACTAAGATGTTGATTTAGATTAGACTGCGGACGGTGGCTTGTGCACGTCAGTTGGGCGGCTCGTATAGGCGAGGACTGCATCGATATGTTGATGTAGATCAGACCGCGGATGGCGGCTTGCGCGCGTTAGTTGGGCAGCTCGTACAGACGAGCACTGCACCGATATGTTTATGTAGATCAGACCGCAGATGTCGGCTCAGAATCTTCCATTGGGCGGCTCGTACTGGTGTATGCAGTCACTGGCGCGTTGATGTCGATGTAGAAGTCAGCCGCAACATTTGAAGACTGCACAACTGCAAGAGACAGCCATGGCGTTGTAAGCCGATGCGAGCGCGAGAGACGGCCGTGGCATTGTAAGCCGGAGCAAACGGTGAGTCACCCGTGGCATTTGGAAACCAGCATGGACGGCGAGTCGCCGTGGCATTGTTAAGCCGACGCGATCGGTGAGAGACGGCCACAACGTTGTTGATGAAGATCGGTCTATGAGGGCGGCGGCTCGCACGCACCTGTTGGGCGGTGCGGCATGGATAGAGGCCAGAGCATAAAGGTATTGACGTGCGCTCCATATCCGCGGTATGCCGTCACCTTATAGCAAACAATTGTCCTGCATAAAATATTATAGGCCGGAGAAATTGTTCTCGAATAAATTAATATGTACCAATAAAATAGACTGGATGAATAGCACCTGATTTATTTTGATGACATATGAATTTGGTCCGTCCAGATTGCTCTGGCAGTCAACAACATGTTATATCCTCCCGGTACTATCATCAGAGATGTCCATGCTATAGCGTTTGCTTTGGACGACCACAACTTTGAATAGAGAATTTGATCCTACTCCCTTGAGAAGAAATTTAAGATGGCTTCTCTCGGGACTTTGTACTCCCACGAGGTCTGATGGGTTAACTTTGCCTCCATATCAAAAGTAGCAATCAAGAGACATCCTTGGTCTTGATTTTGGTCCGATTCTTTGAGTTGTCATGTGCCCATGTGAGGACAGCCACCGGTGTCACCCATATTATCCTTACCTCTTTCCCATGAACATGAGCTCCGTCCCCATATCGCCTCAACAGCAAACGAGACACTTGAGCAAAAACGCCTGGAGGCAGGGCGCGTAGCCGGCTGGACACACGGGAGCAGGGCCAGCGCGAGCGCAGTTTGGAGCGTCCCGACATGAAGGTGGGTGACTCAAGCCGTAGCAGAGGCTGGCACAGCGGCGAATAGACGGGCATAGAGTCAGGAGTGCGGTGGCTGGTGCAGCAGAGACGACCTGCTCAGCAAGCGGACGGATGCGAGGTGGCGGTTGCCGGCGCGGTGAGGGTGCAGGCGCTGCGGGGAAGCGACCATGGCATAGCAGGGAGGCGGCCACAGCGCAGCGGTGGCAGGCAGAGACCTGGTCTGAGCCGGCCACGACACACTTGCGGCTGAACCGCGTGGACGGGGCGAGGCCTAGCTGGTCAATACTGCGGCACCTCGGGCATGGATGCAACAAGATGAGGCCATGGTGGAGAGGCACGTGCGTCGGAGGAAAGACCGGTCCGTGGTGGCAGAATTGATGCAGCTACGATGGTGGAGCTGGTATAGCGACATCAGTCATGACACAACGGCAGCAGGCAAACAATGAAGGCCACGACGTAGCAACGACAAGCAGCGGAGGCCACTGCTCGAGGTGGGGGCACTCGCGGGCGAGATGGAGTCAGCAGCAGGCTCGCACGCGGTGCGGGCGGAACTGGCAATTCGGAGGTGCGGCGAGAGGCGGCTCAGAGGCATATCCACAGATCGTAGCAGGGGGAGGTGGAATCGGGATGGGGCGCAGTAGAACCGGCCGGCTGGAGCGGCGGCTTGCGCGCGGCGGTGCCAGCATGGCTCGAACACACGACGGTGGCGGAGCTGGTGCTACAGAGTTGCAGCGAGGCGACCGGAGCGGCTCAGAGGCGCAGCGAGGCGGTCGGAGTGGCTCGGAGGCGCAGCAGCGGCTCGTGGCGGCGGCTGGGTCGGAGTGACGCACGATAGAGCTGATGGGCCTGGCACAGCAGAGTGCCTGGCTGAATCCTTCGGGAGCCGGTGCTGAGGGGAGCAACCGTGGCGGAGCGAGTTCAGCAAGGGGCGGAAGGCCGGAGCGAGGCGCGGATAACCGGCGGCAGTGCAGCACGGGCAGGTGAGGCCCGGCGCAACGGAGGCAGCTTGTGAGGAGAGCCGGCTCACGGCGGCGCACCGGCCAGGCAGGGCACGATGGAGGCGGCAGCAGCACACCAGTGGCGAGTTGCGGTAGTGGTCGGCTGGCGCGTTGAACTGGCAGAGGAGACTGGGACGTAGCCGGGGTGACTCAGACGTGTAGAAGCAGAACAGGTGGCGACTCGGAAAGGCTGTGGTAGCAGGCGAGGCGGAGGCAAGGCCTACTTGAAGCCGAGGGGCACGGCGACGCGAGCTGAGGTGGGGCTAGGATGGCTTGAACACCCGGCAACGGAAGCACGCGAGGCAAGGCTATAGAGTTTTTTCCCGTGTCCATGGCCTACTTCCCGTCGTGGCCTGCCTCTCTTCCCCCTTTTTATTCAAAGTGTAAAGTGAACGTACACAGTGCACGTGTTGTCCTCGGGTGCTGAAACGAGCCGCAGCAACCTTTAATCATTTTTTTTCAAAAGTACGCCATCCTTGGTCTCTTTATTGGTTACTTCCTTGATCTGATTCAAACTGTGATAGCCAGCTACGTAATAGTCAGTTGATGCCTTATTCGATTCAGACTCAGTGCTGCCATAATGATCCACAGTCAGACATCGGAGAACACGCGAGGCTGCTAAGAGATGCTTCCGGCTCCTTCAATTGAGTGACCCTCTGGTGTACTCGTTTGCAGGCATATGCTGCCGACTCATGCTCTCTGATGCTTTGTATAAACAAGAAATTTTCACACGATAGATTGTAACGCAGATCGCACGAGGACTGCCCAGGACGCAGGAGACGCGATGAAATCGTCGACAAAGTTGATGAAGATTGGACACATAAACATCTGAATCCACACGCACGTACATCCTTCCGAGTCTACTTTTGTTCATCCAAAAAATTGTGAACCTTTTGATCCCTAGGAGAGATCCCTCCATGAACTCAATACCACTGCGCGTGCCCCACGATGGGCGCCAACTGTCATGGATTTTTCATGACAGATGTCCGAGTGAACGGACTTTAGGTTTGGGACAGAAGCGCAACTATGTGGCGGCTTGAAGGGGTTGGTCGGAATCGAGAGATGCGAGGTTTACCCAGGTTCGGCAACTCAGATGGAGGTAAAAGCCTACGTCCTGCTTGTCTGGTATTGATGATGAGAAAGATCTCTCGGTGACAAGGGTGCTGTCTGGCTACCTCTAATCTTGAGAGCCTCTAAACTGTCTAGCTCTAATCTCTTGTGTTTTTCTAAACCTCTGGACTTGTGAACTTGTGCCCTAAGGGTGCTCTACCCCTCCTTATATAAGTGGACAGGGTATGTTTACAAATAGAGTACTACTAGGAGTAGGATTAGGACTAGTCTCTCTAGAATCCTATTCCGGGTCTTGTTTCCTTCAGGAGGGAGTTTTTCTCTCTTTGGTCCTTTTCTTGTGAGCCGCCTGGCGCCGGCTTACATGCCGGTCTTGGGCCTGGTTGTCCTGCGAACCGCCTGCCGGGTCACCAATAAAACGCCAAGTCTTTACCGGGTCTCCTTTGAATCGCTAGGTCAGGTCATACTTCTAGTCAGGTCATACCACGGGGTATATCCTTGACAAATAAGTTGACACCTATTGAAATCTCTTTGCAAATGGCTGATAAATCAACTGCTCTGCCTATCGTTATTTGTGAGGATGTACCTGTCGTAGTTGCAAATGCAACTATCTTGACGGACTTTGTTATTCTTGATATTCCCGAGGACGACAGTATGTCGATCATCCTTGGTAGACCCTTTTTGAATACTTTAGGGGCTGTTATTGATTGCATCAAGGGAAATCTCACTTTTCATATTAATGGTAATGAGCATACGGTACACTTTCCGAAGAAACAACTTCAAGTTCATAGTATCAACTCTATTGAAAAAATTCCAACGATTATTATAGGAGACTTGGAGTTCTCTCTTCCTACTGTTAGGAAGAAATATGATATACTTATTGTTGGGGAAATGCATATCCCCATTGAGGTAACTCAGTGTTATTCAAAAATTCTTCGGTTTCATGTTATTCAAAAGAAGTTTGTTAATAAGACTTGATCAACTTTATTGATGGATACCTTTTGATGAGAATGAGATGGATGAATTTAGAAAGCACAACTTCCTATACCTAACTTTTACTTTTTGTTACCTAGATGAAATTAAGTAAAAATGCTATTATTTTTTCTGTTTTCTGAGTTTCCCGTGCAATAAAAAGTAATCCGAAAATAAAAGTTCTTCAAATGTCCTGAAAATGGAGTATGATTTTTTCTGGAATATTTAAGAATTTTTCGCAGTGAGTATGCATCAGGGGGCCGCACCAGTGGGCCACAAGCCTTTCGGGCGCGCCCACCCCCTGTGCGCGTCGTGGTGGCTTGTGGGTCCCACGTGGCCCTCCTCCACTTATTCCAGCTCGCATTCACTTCATCTTCCTCCATAAAAATCCCACCATTGCTCAAACCCGTGTTCTAGATCATCTTGCTGCCATTTTCGATCTCCTTGCTCAAAGCTCCATTTGCAAAACTGTGTTAGGGAATTACTCATCGGTATGTGACTCCTCCAATGGTCCAATTAGTTTTTGTTCTAGTGCCTTATATATTGCAATTTTTTGCTGTTGTGGTGACCTTCTTTTTGAGCGTCCATGTCAAATTCTATGATCCCAAGTAGTTTTGATGCATGATATAGTCTCTAGGCACTTGAGGGAGTAGTCCATGAATTTTGTTGAGTTTTGTTCACCTTTATTTTAGGTCACTAAATTTTTTGAAATGTTGAGAAGATTATTAAGAGGCTCTTCAAGCCGGGGTTCTAAGGAAGATAAAATGAAATGAAGGAGAAACCCAAATATAATCTTCCTCAGGTCGTAGAAGTTTGACCATGTGAAAGGCCCTGTGACACATTCCTGAGGGCGGATGGAATTGATGAAGTTTTCTATTATTTGGCCGAGAATACAGGCATCACCGATTTTTGTTGGAGATATGCCCTAGAGGCAATCATGTATGATAATATTTCCTACGTGTTTACGAATAAAGATAGTCCTTGGACATTATCAGTGATGTTTCTTAATAAGTATGTGACTTGTTTGTGAGACTATGCATTGTATGATAACTGTCCTAAATGGTCCCTAGTTGAAAGGGTTGTGTGGACGCACAACTAATCAGACTAGCATATGACACGGTGGATGGTTCGGTCTCACTGACCATGTAGCATTGGATGCTAGCCGGATAATATGGACTCAGAAAGGTCTGGTTGGATTCGACATAGTCGGATCCAAGTCGAGATAAGGTCTGAGTTGGACAGACCCAACTATGAGACGCAGCGATAGGTCATCTGTGAGTCTCGGGATGGTGACAGACTTGCTTTGGGCCGACCAAACGCTACTCCATGACTGGGTAGTTACAAAGGTGGCTTTCGGGCTTGTCCAGACCCATGTCACGAGACATGGTCGAGAAAAATGGGATTTGCCCCTGCGATCAGGGGAGATATACTCTGGGCCCCTCAGGTGATCCGACCTGGATAAGCAAGGCCATGCGATGAGGATTATGAGTTAATCCGAATGTGGGTAGGATTCATCGGAACTTGAAAGAGGTCATGTTGCAACAAGGATGACCATGTCGCCTTGTGCACGACAACATATATCGTGTGGCAAAGGGAACAGAAGTGTGAAGTACAGGTTCGCCTAACCAGCTTCATCAGACACTTGGAGTCGGCACGTCTTGCTAGAGACCGCTACCAACCGGACGAGTCGGATGTCATCTGACTCGCGACCAAGTGGACGAAACCCAAAGGGTCGCGCGCTTAAGGGAAGGAACACATGTGCTTTAGGATCCGTGCGAGGCCCAAGAGTTGAACCGGCACTGGATGCCTATATATAGTGGAGGTACGGCACACCCATCCGGTTGATCGCTTCGGCGCCGTCATTAGGACTTTGCATGGGTCGCAAATAGCCACCTCCACTTGCCTCCGCCGACCGTGTGATCAGACCTAGTAGTCCTCTACATGGGTGTTCCTCCTACACGCGCGGATACCGTTAGAGGCGGTGCACCTACGGCGCTCTACGGGGACCGGTTTTTCAAGGGAGATCGGAATGGGCTGTTCGAGGGAGATCGGACGAGGAGGAGACGGACCACGTGAATGCGCTTCCACAACTCTACTTCCACTGCACGACACTGCGCGTCTAGTGGTAACGATGTGTGATCCATCTCTGTAGCATGTTCTTGGTTGTTTGCGTAGGAAATTTTAATTCGCATGTGATGTTCCTACGGTAGAACCCATTAGTGGTATCAGAGCCTTTGCTATAGGAGTTGGGTTCATATCAGATGCATATGTGATATGCGACGGCGGCTAATGAGATGCTTCGTCGTTCATAAGATCGGCTGTGTGCACGGTTGATGAGATCAACTGCACATTGGGATAGATTGAGGCTATGTTTATTGTCAATCGGAATTGATGAGGTCATGACGCAACCTACCCCTACTGGTCGGTATCCACCATCGGGGTTAACCGTGAAATGTAAATCCTAATTGTGTTCGCGATGATCGATAAGATCGGTCAAATCAGAAAATTCAGCGTGATCGGAGTGCAGATGCGATTTGTGATTTCCAAAAATGTATGCGGGACCGCCGTGTGCGTAGCACCTTGTATTTCGTACATGATCACACAAAATGGTAGAATGCAATTCTATTCATAGGTTTGTTTTGCAGGTTTGATGTGAATAGTATGGTTCATGTGTATGTGATGCATGTGTGTAACTTAACATGACCTGCGTGTCATGATTATCAGCCGGCACGAGCCAAAGGGCTGCCATTATATTGTATAACGACTTGCGTGTCGACTTGTGATTCTCTATAAATTCATTACAAGTTGTAGTAGTTGGAGGACAGCGATCAAGTTCGAAGCTTTGGTGTCCCGGCGTGATGAACAAGATGGAGTTCCTCCTTGGTCATTGGAGTAGGAGCCGACCATGGAAGGCTGCCTATGAAGGAGCCATACTATTTCACATGTTTATGTTTATATGTGATTGATATTGCTTCTTGTTTCTATGCATATTAGTATGGTAGAAAGATCCCTCGTTAATATCAAGCACATTGCCATTCCAGATGTTGCACCTTCGCACGTCAAGTACGTCTAGTGGTGGGCTCATAAAATTGAGGTGCTACTGGGTGTCCTAAAACTGGAGGGTTCATGTCGGACACGGACCACTGCATTTGGTTAACTTAACAAGGCTATCAAAATAGTTTTGGGCCTTGTGATAGAGAAGGTTGGGATCCGGGGTATGAGATACCTACCCAACCGACAGGAGTCGTATAGAGATGCGATTAGCAATATGTTGCTTACCGAATAGGCAAGTTGGTTCGCAGTGATGCTAAAGCTCACTAGTCGCTCGCGCTAGACGGGTCCTATATCACCCAGAGTTTGCAGAGGGATACCGACTTCTGTGGGAGTAGTTCTATTAAAGGCTTGAATTACTCTACATAAACACATTGCTTAGTGATTGAATATTTTCTGTTATAGATCAATGGCACCACCTGCTCAACCCAACTTTGCATTGAAAGCAATTCTAGAAAAGGATAAACTGAATGGAACAAACTTTACCACCTGGTATTGAAATTTGAGAATTGTTCCCAAGCACGATAAAAAGGAACATGTTCTAGAGGATCCACTTCCAAAGGAACCTACTAAGAATGCTAATGCCACAACCAAGAATGCCCACCAGAAACTCGTTGATGAATCAAATGAGATCAGCAGCCTCATGCTGGCTTGTATGATACCCGATTTGCAACAGCATTTTGAAAACTTTCAGGCTTTCGATATGATCGAGAGTTTGAAGAGCATGTTTCAGGTGCAGGCTAGGACCGAAAGGTTCAACGTCTGGCAGTCTTTGACGGATTGTAAACTGAAGTAGGGTGATCCACTGAGCCCGCATGTGATCAAGATGATCGGGTACGTGCAAGCTTGGGATCGGTTAGGCTTTCAACTTGGGGACGGGCTGTCCACGGATGCAATTTTGGGTTCTCTTCCACCTAGCTATGGGATGTTCGTCTCGAACTATCATATGCACGACATGGATAAGAAGCTCACTGAATTACATGGGATGCTCAAGGTGGCAGAGCAAGATATTAAGAAAGGCACACATCAAGTGTTGATGGTGCAGAACTCGGCTAAGTTCAAGAAGAGTTGGTCCAAGAAAAAGAGTAAGGCAAAGGGCACGAAGATGGCTGTCTCTGCCACTGAGCCAAAGTCTGGACCGAGCTCAAACACCATTTTCTTTCACTTCAAGGCAGCTGGTCACTGGAGGAGGAACTGTAGCAAGTGGCTTGCTGAGAACGGCAAGAAGGCCGGAGATGCTTCTTCAGGCAAAGGTACACTTGTTACATATGTTATAGACATTTACCTTGCTGACATACTTAGTAGCTCTTGGGTATTTTATACCGGATCGGTTGTTCATATTTGCAACTCGATGCAGGGGCTGGTAAGAACTAGGCGTGTGGCACAAGGGGAGATCGACATCAGGGTCGGCAACAAAGCAAGAATTTCTGCGTTGGAGGTCCGCACGATGCAGCTCAAGCTTGCTTCTGGATTTATTTGGAATTAAATAATTGTTTTTATATTCCAGCACTTAGTCGGAACATTATTTCTGCCTCATGTTTGATGAGTCAAGGTTATGAATTCAATATAAAGGACAATGGTTGTTCATTTTATTTGAATGGAATGTTCCATGGCTATGCACCCATAGTAGATGGGTTATTTATTTTAAATCTAGAAACGGAACTAGTCTATAACGTGAATGTCAGAGGCATAAGCCTAATGAGATAAATCCGACATACTTCTGGCATTGCCGGCTTGGACACATTAGTCTGAAACGCATGAAGAACCTCCATGATGATGGACTCCTAACCTTGTCCGACTTCGGGTCCTTCGAGACATGTGAATCATGCTTGCTAGGCAAGATGACTAAGTCTCCTTTTGCAAAGAGTTGCGAGAGGGCGTCCGAGCTGTTGGTGCTTATACACAGTGATGTGCGTGGTCCAATGAGCACAACAACCAGAGGTGGCTATCAGTACTTCATGACTTTTACTGACGACTTGAGTAGATATGGATATATCTATTTGATGAGGCACAAGTCAGAAACTTTTGAAAAGTTCAAAGAGTTTCAGAACAAGGTTGAAAATCAGCTCGGCAAGAATCTAAAACTTCTACGATCAGATGGTGGAGGTGAGTACATGAGGCAAGAGTTTGATAACCATCTAATAAGCCGAGGTATAGTACCTCAGCTCATACCTCCGGGTACGCCGCGGAGAAATAGTGTGTCAGAACGGAGAAATCGAACCTTGTTGGACATGGTCCGGTCGATGATGAGCAAATCGGATTTACCCTTGTCATTCTGGGGATACGCTCTAGAAACTGCAGCTTTCACACTTAATAGGGTACCATCAAAATTCGTTTACAAGACACCACATGAGATGTGGACTGGGAAGACTCCTAGTTTGTGTTTTCGAAAGATTGGGGGTTGTGAAGCATTTTTCAAGCGACTCATGTCGGACAAGCTTACACCCAAGTCGGATAAATGCATATTCGTGGGATATCCGAGGGAACCTTGGGATATAACTTCTACAACCGAGAAGGGAACAAAGTGTTTGTTGCTCAGAACGAGGTTTTCCTCGCGAAAGAGTTTCTTAGTCGGGAGGCCAGTGGGAGAAAGTGCGACGCAAAAAAAATTCAAGAGCCACTCGGGGAC
Source organism: Hordeum marinum (assembly GCA_022496015.1). NCBI lineage: Eukaryota > Viridiplantae > Streptophyta > Magnoliopsida > Poales > Poaceae > Hordeum > Hordeum marinum. The sequence continues at coordinate 196,167,974 of CM039677.1, forward strand.
AAGTCGGTTGGTGATGAGATCACACCGGAGTCGGTCAGAGAACCCGTAGTGGAGTCGGCACTAGAGCCATAGAGGTCGGAAAGGTTGTGCAGAGTGTGTGATGTTTTATTGCTAGAAAGCGACGAGCCGGCCACGTATTCAGAAGCGATGGTGAGCCCAGATTCTGAGGCATGGCTAGAGGCCATGATATCCGAGTTAAAGTCCATGGATGACAATCAAGTCTGGGACTTGGTTGATCCGCCACCTGGCATAGTTTCCATTGGTTGCATATGGGTCTTTAAGACGAAAACCGATGTGGATGGAAATATTCAGATCCACAAAGCCCAGCTTGTAGCTAAAGGTTATGGACAAGTTCAAGCTATTAACTATGACGATACCTACTCGCCAGTAGCGATGCTAAAGTCGGTGAGGATCATACTAGCTATAACTGCATATTTTGATTATGAGATATGGCAGATGGATGTCAGAACGACTTTCCTTCATGGAAATTTAAAACAAGATGTCTACGTGATACATCCCGAAGGTTTTGTCGATCCAACTAACGCTGGTAAAATATGCAAGCTCAAGAGATCCATTTATGGATTGTGGCAAGCAGCTCGGAGTTGGAACATTTGTTTTGATGAAGTCATCATTGACCTTGGTTTCATCAAGAACGAAGAGGACTATTGTTTATACAAGAAGTCTAGTGGTAGCTCGGTAGTATTTTTTATCTTGTTGTGGATGACATACTGCTGATCAGAAATGATGTTTCAATGCTAAACTCAGTCAAGGAAACATTGAATGGCAAGTTTTTGATGAAAGGCCTTCGAGAGGCAGTCTAGATATTAGGCATCAGGATCTATAGAGATAGATCGAGGAGGTTTCTCAGTTTAAGCCAAAGCATGTACATAGACAAAGTGTTTAAGAGGTTCAACATGAGTGAGGCCAAGAAAGGGTTCTTTCCCGTCTCACATGTTATAAGGCTAAGCAAGACTCGGAGTGCTACGATTTCTGATGAACGAAACCAGATGAGTAGGATTCCATATGCCTCGTCAATTGGATCCATCATATATGCCATGCTATGTACACGGCCTGATGTTGCTTATGCAATAAGCTTAACAAGCAGATACCAGGCCGACCCAGGTGAGAGTCATGGGGCAGCAGTGAAAACTATCTTGAAGTACCTGAAAAGGACTAAAGAGATGTTCCTAGTTTATGAAGGTGAGGAGGAGCTCTGCATAAAGGGTTACGCTGATGCTAGTTTCCAAACCGACAGGGATGATTGTCGATCGCAAATTGGATTCATGTATGTCATGAATGGAGGCACAGTAAGCTGGACGACTTCCAAGCAAGATACGATGGCCGACTCCACAATAGAGGCTGGATACATTGTGGCTTGTGAAGCCGCAAAGGAAGGTGTTTGTATTCGGATGTTCTTGGAAGATGTTGGTGTGTTCCCGGGCTGGTCAAAACTGTTGGACCTTTATTGCGATAATTCAGGTGCCATCGCATAGGCCAAGGAGCCGAGACAACACCGCAAGACCCGACACATAGACCGAAAATATCACTTGATACGAAAGCTCGTACAGAAAGGTGATACCAATTTGTGCAAGATTCATACGGATGCAAATGTTGCAGATCTGTTGTCTAAGCCGCTTCCACAACCCAAGCATGAGGGGCACGTTAGAGCTATGGGCATTGGATGTCTATTTGATTGACTCTAGTGCAAGTGGGAGACAGTTGGAGATATGCCCTAGAGGAAATCATGTATGATGATATTTCCTACATGTTTATGAATAAAGATAGTCCTTGGACATTATCAGTGATGTGTATTAATAAGTACGTGACTTCTTTGTGAGACTATGCATTGTATGATAACTGTCCTAAATGGTCCCTAGTCGAAAGGGTTGTGTGGACTCACAACTAATCAGACTAGCATATGACATGGTGGATGGTTCGGTCTCACTGACCATGTAGCATTGGATGCTAGCCGCATAATATGGACTCAGAAAGGTCTCGTCGGATTCGACATAGTCGGATCCGAGTCGAGATAAGGTCTGAGTCGGATAGACCCAACTATGAGATGCAATGATAGGTCATGTGTGTGTCTCTAGTACAACATACCTTCTATGTCTTAAGACCTGAGATGGCGCATGTACTCAGGATGGTGAAAAACTTGCTTTGGGCCGACCAAACGCTACTCCGTGTCTGGTTAGTTACAAAGGTAGGTTTCGGGCTTGTCCAGACCCTGCTGCAAGACATGGTCGAGCAAGATGGGATTTGCCCCTCCGATCAAGAGAGATACACTCTGGGCCCCTAGGGTGATCCGACCTGGATAAGAATGTCCATGCGATGAGGATTATGAGATAATCCGAATGTTGGTCGGATTCATCAGAACGAGAAAGTGGTCGTGTTGCAACAAGGATGACCATGTCACCTTGTGCACAACAACATATATCATGTGGCAAAGGGAATAGAAGTGTAAAGTAAAGGTTTGCCTAACCAGCTTCATTAGATACTTGGAGTCGACACGTCTTGCTAGAGACTGCTACCGACCGGTCGAGTCAGATGCCATCTGACTCGGGACCAAGTGGACAAGAACCTAAAGGGTCGTGCACTTAAGGAAAGGAACGTGTGGGATTTAGGATCCTTGCGAGGCCCAGGAGTTGAGCCCGCACCAGATGCCTATATATAGTGGAGGTGCGGCACACCCATCCGGTTGATCGCTTCGACACCGTCATTAGGGCTTTGCATGTGTTGCAACTAGCCACCTCTACTCGCTGCCGCCGATCGCGTGATCGGACCTAGTAGTCCGCCGCATGGGTGTTCCTCCTGCACGCGTGGATACTGTTAGAGGCGGTGCACGTGTGCCGCTCCGGCGAACCTGTACGTGGGATCCGGCGACTAGCTGTTCAAGGGAGATCGGAACGGGCTGTTCAAGGGAGATCGGAACGGCTGTTCAAGGGAGATCGGACAAGGAGGATACGCACCACACGAACGCGCTGTCACAACTCTACTTCCGTGGCATGATTCTGTGAGTCTATTGGTAACGATCTATGATCCATCTCCGTAGCATGTTCTTGGTTGTACTATGCGTAGGAAATTTTAATTCGCATGTGATGCTCCTACGATAGAACCCAACAATTTCCTCAATGATAAGTGTGACCAGTACCTCTTTCTCATGAATACCTTTGTGGAAAATTTTCACTTTAATCCTAGGGAAGACCCTCCTACAGTAGAATTTCACTTATATGATGTGCCTAAGAAAATGAACATTTATGATTTTTGCAAAGTTTGCAAGATACCCTATGAGGGTAGTATCAGGGAACCACGTCCTCGAGACATGGAAGATTTTATAGCCGCAGTCACAGTAGGGGAAGAGAGAGGTGTGTCAAAGGCAAGAGCGCCTAGTTTACATTTTCCTATGCTAAGCTATTATTCATTATTCACGGGAAGATGCTTAGTTGGTCACTGGGAGAGTGGAAGCCTTAGTGCCCCTGACCGTGCTATTTTGCGCCATGCTCTATTTGCTGATAGAACCTTTAGTCTGGGATCTATGGTGGCCCAACGGTTGAACAACAACTATTTGAAGGGGCCCATATTCGGAGGTATCTATGCACTCATTTAGCTAAACATTTTGAGATACCCATTAGGCTTCACGAGAAAGATGAGAGGCAGATACCCGCGAAGTTCTTAGATTATGACCGTATGGTAGCCCTTGATGTTATTAAGAATAATGATGATAGAAGGCTGATTTACAACTTAGTATTTAGTTAGGGTACATGTGAGATTATTACCCTACCTGCTTCTTCTCTATTCGATACTCATTCAGGCAGGTACACTGTTATGCCCGATGACATCTACCGTTATTTGAGTTTGTCGCAACACCCAGCACCTGTGCTGGCACCGGCCCTTGATACATATCAAGCCCCGATTTTTCAATGGGAGCCATAGGAGGTCGCTAATCAGTGGAACCCTCAGTGCCCTCCGGAGTATCCCGGAGAAGGTTATTTCCAGCCATGGCCCTAGATCAACTTAGGCCAAAAGCCTAAGCTTGGGGGAGTACATATTTCTCACCGACATTACATTCATGTTCACACACTCATTTCAGTTGTCGGTGTTCATACTTTTTCATTGTACTATCCATGGTAGTTTATTTCTTCTTTATGCTTTCTTCTTGTGTGTTTGATTAATATTTAAGAAAATCCAAGAAAAACAAAGAATGAAGTTCTAGCTTTACCTTCTACTTTGTTTTAGTTGTAGCATTAATAGAAAACCCAAAAAGATTTCTCGTTCTTCTTTTGCTTGTTGGGATCTTTCCTGTGTAAATAATTTTCCTTTATTTTCTTTGGATCGTAAGGAGAAGACCACGATGACATGTTGAGTGGCTCTCATATGCATTATTGTTTATCAAAGGTAGGCCATTTTGCATCATGATTTTATATTGATATTTATTGCATTATGGGCTGTTATTATACATTTTGGTACAACACTTATGCCTTTTCTCTCTTATTTTACAAGGTTTACATCAAGAGGGAGAATGCCGGCAGCTGGTGTTCTGGACTGGAAAGGAGAAAATCTAAGATACCTATTCTGCACAATTCCAAAAGTCTTGAAAATCTATGGAGAATTATTTTGGAATATATACAAAATATTGGGTGAAAGAAATACATTAGGGGGCCACCAGGCAACCACAAGCCTGTAAGGCGCGCCCCACCCCCCTAGGCGTGCCCCTGGGGCTTGTGGCCCACCTGGCAGCCCTCTGATGCCCATCTTCTGCTATATTGAGGGTTTCTACCTAGAAAAAAATTAGAACAGAGGTTTTGGGATGAAGCGCCGCCATCTCGAGGCGGAACTTGGGCAGAACCAATCTAGAGCTTTGGCAGGGCGATCCTGCTGGGGAAACTTCCCTCTGGGAGGGGGAAATTGAAGCCATCGTCATCACCAATGATCCTCTCATCAAGAGGGGGCCAATCTCCATCAACATCTTCATCAAAACCATCTCCTATCCGAACCTTAGTTCATTTCTTGTATCCGATCTTTGTCTCAAAACCTCAGATTGGTACCAGTGGGTTGCTAGTAGTGTTGATTACTCCTTGTAGTTGTTTCTAGTTGGTTTACTTGGTGGAAGATCACATGTTCAGACCCTTAATCATCATTAATACTCCTCTGATTATGAACATGAATATGCTTTGTGAGTAGTTACGTTTGTCCCCAAGGACATGGAATAAGTCTTGTTATAAGTAATCATGTGAATTTGGTATTCGTTCGATATTTTGATGAGATGTAAGTTGTCTCTCCTCTAGTGGTGTTGTGTGAACGTCGAATACATAACACTACACATAAGCTTCAACCCTAGTTTATGCGTTGCTTCATAAGGGGCTGATTTGGATCCACATATTTCATGCTATGGTTAGATTTATCTCAATTCTTCTTTCGTAGTTGCGGATGCTTGCGGGAGGGGTTAATCATAAGTGGGAGGCTTGTTCAAGTAAGGGAAGCACCCAAGCACCGTTCCACCCACATAACAAATTATCAAAGTAACGAACGTGAATCATATATGCATGATGAAAACTAGCTTGACAGAAATTCCCATGTGTCTTCGCGAGCGCCTTGCTTTATATAAGAATTTGTCCAGGATTTTCCTTTGCTACAAACAGGATTGGCCCACCTTGCTGCACCTTTCTTACAATTGTTACTTGCTACCCGTTACGAATTATCTTGTCACAAAACTATCAGTTACCAATAATTTTAGTGCTTGTGGAGAATACCTTACTGAGAACCGCTTGTCATTTCCTTCTGCTCCTCATTGGGTTCGACACTCTTACTTACTTAAAGGACTACAATAGATCCCCTATACTTGTGGGTCATCAAGACTCTTTTCTGGCGCTGTTGCCGGGGAGTGAAGCGCCTTTGGTGAGTGGAACTTGGTAAGGAAAAATTTATACAGTGTGTTGAAATTTTCTGTCACTTGTTACTGTTGAAAGTAATCCTTTGAGGGGTTTGTTTGGGGTATCTTCACCTTGACCGGAAACACAAAGAGTTTTCCCTCAACGTACTGGGCCTATTGAAAATATTAATTATCAAATTCCATCGGGTATGGTAGAGAAAGTGCTAGCTCATCCTTATGCAGGAGATGGGATACTACATCCGGATTTGCATCTAATCTATGTGGATGAAGTTTGTGGATTATTTAAGCTTGTAGGTTTGCCCGAGGATGTTGTCAATAAGAAGGTCTTTCCTTTATCTAGAAAGGTGAAGGCATTGGCATGGTACAGGCTATGTGATGATATTGGATCATGGAACTACAACCGACTAAAAATGGAATTTAATCAGAAGTTCTATCCTATGCATCTGGTTCATCGTGATCGGAATTATATTTACAATTTTTGGCCTCGTGAAGGAGAAAGAATCGCTCAAGCTTGGGAGAGGCTTAAGTCAATGTTATATTCATGCCCCAATCATGAGCTCTCAAGAAAAATTATTATTCGGAATTTTTATGCTCGGCTTTCTCATAATGATCAATCCATGCTCGATACTTCTTGTGCTGGTTCTTTTATGAAGAAAGATATTGAATTCAAATGGGATTTATTGTAAAGAATTAAGCGCAACGCTCAAGATTGGGAACTTGACGAAGGTAAGGAGTCAGGTATGAACCTTAAGTTTGATTGAGTTAAATCCTTCGTAGACACCGATGCTTTTCGTGAATTTAGCACTAAATATGGACTTGACTCTAAGATGGTAGCTTCTTTCTATGAATCTTTTGTTACTCATGTGGACCTCCCTAAGGAGAAGTGGTTTAAATATCATCCTCCCATTGAAGTGAGAGTAGTTGAACCTATTAAAGTTGAAGAGGAAATTATTACTTATAATGTTGATCCTTTTATCCCTACTGCTTACATTGAGAAACCACCCTTCCTTGTTAGGATAAAGGAACATGCTAAAGCTTCGACTGTGGTTCATCAGAGTTATATTAGAACATCTACACCCCCGAACAATTTAAAGTTGAACCTAGTATTGCTATTGTTAAAGATCTCTTGGTTGATAATATTGATGGGCATGTTATTCATTTCTGCAATGAAGCGGCTAGAATTGCTAGACCAAATACTAAGCATAAACAAACACTAGTTGTTGGCATGCCTGTTGTTTCTGTTAAAATAGGAGATCATTGTTATAATGGCTTGTGTGATATGGGTGCTAGCGTAAGTGCAATCCCCTATTCCTTATACAAAGAAATCATGCATGATATTGTACCAATTGAACTAAAGGAAATTGATGTTACTATTAAGCTTGCTAATAGAGACACTATTGCACCGATTGAGATTGTTAGAAATGTTGAAGTCTTGTGTGGTAAAATAAAATATCCTACTGATTTTCTAGTTCTTGGTTCCCCACAAGATAATTTTTGTCCCATTATGTTTGGCAGACCCTTCTTGAATACTGTTAATGCTAGGATTGATTGTGAGAAAGAAACAGTTACTGTGAGCTTTGGGGATGTTGTTGGAAATATGCCCTAGAGGCAATAATAAATTAGTTATTATCATATTTCCATGTTCATGATAATCGTTTATTATCCATGCTATAATTGTATTGATCGGAGACTTAAATGCATGTGTGGATACATAGACAAAACCATGTCCCTAGTATGCCTCTAATGGACTAGCTCGTTGATCAAAGGATGGTTAAGGTTTCCTAGCCATGGACATGAGATGTCATTTGATAACGGGATCACATCATTAGGAGAATGATGTGATGGATAAGACCCAAACTACAAACATAGCATATGATCGTGTTAGTTGATTGCTACTGTTTTCTGCATGTCAAGTATATGTTCCTATGACCATGAGATCATGCAAATCACGGATATCGGAGGAGTGCCTTGTGTGTATCAAACGTCGCAACGTAACTGGGTGACTATAAAGGTGCTCTACAAGTATCTCCGATGGTGTCTGTTGAGTTGGCATGGATCGAGACTGGGATTTGTTACTCCGTGTGACGGAGAGGTATCTCAGGGCCCACTCGGTAATACAACATCACAATGAGCCTTGCAAGCAATGTGACTAATTATTAGTTGCGGGATCTTGTATTATGGAACGAGTAAACACACTTGCCGGTAACGAGGTTGAACTAGGTATGGAGATACCGACGATCGAATCTCGGGCAAGTAACATACCGAAGAACAAAGGGAACATTATACGGGATTAACTGAATCCTTGACATAGAGGTTCGACCGATAAAGATCTTCATAGAATATGTAGGAACCAATGTGGACGTCTAGGTCCCGCCATTGGTTATTGACCGTAGAGGTGTCTCGGTCATGTCTACATAGTTCTCGAACCCGCAGGGTCTGCACACTTAAGGTTCGGTGACGTTTCGGTAGTGTAGAGTTATGTATGGTGGTGAACGAAGTTTGTTAGGAGTCCCGGATGAGATCCCGGACGTCACGAGGAGCTCCGGAATGGTCCGGAGGTAAAGATTCATATATAGGAAGTCCCAGTTTGGTTTCCGGAAAAGTTTCGGGCTCATCGGTAGTGTACCGGGAGTGCCGGTAGTGTACCGGGGGACCTCCGGGAGGGGTATTTCGACCCCAAGAGGTCCATGGGCTGTGGGAGAATAATAACCAGCCCTTAGTGGGCTGGGAAAACAGCCACAAAGGCCCATGGCGCAGGAGAGAAAGTCCTAAAGCAAAAAGTGGAAAATCAGCCAATAGGAGGCAATCCTACTCCAACTAGGATTGGAGGTGAAGTAGGATTGCTCCCACCTCCTATTTCGGCCGACCCAAAGGCCTTGGCTGCCTCTCCTCTCCTCTCCTCCTATATATACTAGTGGATTGGGTGTTTTTTGGACAGAATTTCCGGCCACGTGCTACCCGTTTCACCGGTGCACAGTTTCTCCTCTAGATCGGTTTTCCGCAGCGCTTAGGCGAATCCCTGCCGGAATCACTCCACCACCATCACCGGAGCGCCATCACGCTGCCGGTGAACTCTCTCTCCTCTCCACCTCCTCTTGCTGGATCAAGACGGTGGAGATCATCATCAAGCTGCACGTGTGCTGAACGTGGAGGTGCCGTCCGTTCGGCGCTAGATCGGAAGGACCGTGATCGAGATCGCGAGACGGTTCGTGATGAGATCGCGGAACGGATCGTGATGAGTTCGCGGGACAGATCGTGATCAAGATCGTGAGACAGATCATGATGAGATCGCGGGACGGATCGTGATGAGTTCACGAGACGGATCGTGATTGGATCGCGGGACGGATCGTGATGAGATCGCGGGACGCTCGGCGATTTGGATCGCGAAGATGTTCGACTACACCAACCGCGTTTCTTAACACTTCCCGCTTAGCGATCTACAAGGGTACGTAGATCCACTCTCCCTCTCGTAGATGCTCATCACCATGGATAGGTTTGCGTGTGCATAGGAAAATTTTTGTTTCCCATGCGACGTTCCCCAACAGTGGCATCATGAGCTAGGTTGATGGTTCGATGAGATCTCGAGTAGAACACAAAAGGTTTGTGGGTGTTGATGCTTAGATTGCTTCCTCCCTTGGTCGGATTTTGGTTCAGCGGGATTGTGAGATGAAGCGGCCCGGACCAACATTACTCGTACGCTTACGAGAGACCGGTTCCCTCGATGCAACTTGTTGCTTAGATGGCTTGCGGGTGACAGTTTCTCTCACTTTAGTTGGATCGGATCCGACAAAGGCGGTCCTTGAGAAGGTTGAAAAGCAATCTATGTATCACCGTTGTGGTTTATGCGTAGGTGAGAATCGTTCTTGCTAGATACCCGTAGCAGCCACGTAAAACTTGCAACAACAATTAGAGGACGTCTAACTTGTTTTTGCAGGGTATGTTGTGATATGATATGGCCAATTACATGATGTGATATATGTGATGTATGAGATGATCATGTGATGTATAGATTATTACGACTTGCATGTCGATGAGTACGGCAACTGGCAGGAGCCATAGGGTTGTCTTTAATTATTGTATGACCTGCGTGTCAATCATTAACCGCTATGTAATGCTTTACTTTATCGCTACGGTAGCAATAGTAGTAGAAGCATGCAGGGCGTGACAACCCCGATGGCGACACGTTGATGGAGATCATGGTGTCATGCCGGTGATGATGGAGATCATGCCGGTGCTTTCTAGATGGAGATCAAAAGCACAAGTTCATGGCCATATCATGTCACTTATGATTTGCATGTGATGTTAATCCTTTTTATGCACCTTGTTTTGCTTAGGACAACGGTAGCATTATAAGGTGATCCCTCACTTAATTTCAAGATAAATTGTGTTCTCCCCGAGTGTGCACCATTGCGAAAGTTCGTCGTGTTGAGACACCACGTGATGATCGGGTGTGATAGACTCTACGTTCACATACAACGGGTGCAAGCCAGATTTGCACGCGCAGAACACTCGGGTTAAACTTGACGAGCCTAGCATGTACATACATGGCCTCGGAACACGAGAGACCGAAAGGTCGAACATGAGTCATATAGTAGATATGATCAACATAATGATGTTCACCATTGCAGCCACCTCAACTCACGTGATGATCGGACTTGAGTTGGTGAATTTGGATCATGTATCACTCGAATGATCGGAGGGATGTCAATTTGAGTGGGAGTTCTTAAGTAATATGATAAATTGAACTCATTATCATGAACATAGTCAAAGTGTCTTTGCAAATTATGTTGTAGATTACTAGCTCGCGCTGTAGCTCCCTTGTATTTTTATATGTTCCTAGAGAAATAGAATTGAAAGATGTTGGTAGCAAAATTGCGGACTGGGTCCGTGATCTGAGGATTGTCCTCATTGCTGCACAGAAGGCTTATGTCCTTAATACACCGCTCGGTGCGCCACCCCATCTAGCGTCGTCTATAGATGTTGTGAACATCTAACAGGCACGTTTCGATGACTACTTGATAGTTTAGTGCATCATGCATTACGGCTTAGAATTGAGGCTCCAAAACGTTTTGAACGTCACGGAACATATGAGATGTTCTAGGAGCAGAGATTGTGATCTCAGGCTCGTGCCTTTGTTGCGAGATATGAGATCTCCAACAAGATTCTTTGCTTGTAAGATGAAGGAGAATAGCTCAATCGTTGAGCATGTACTCAGATTGTCTGGGTACTACAATCGCTTGAATCAAGTGGGAGTTGATCTTCCAGATAAGATAGTGATTGATATTGTTCTCTAAGTCACTGTCACTAAAGCTACTAGAACTTAGTGATGAACTATAATACACCAGGGATAGAAGTATTGATCCCTTAGCTGTTCGCGATGTTTGACACCGCGAAGGTAGAAATCAAGAAGGAGCGTCAAGTGTTGATGGTTAATCAAACCACTAGTTTCGAAAAGGGCAAGAGCAAGGAGGGAAACTTCATGGATAGCAAGTCAGTTGCTGCTCCAGTGAAGCAACCCAAAGTTGAACTCAAACCCGAGACTAAGTGCTTCTATTATGAGGTGAGAGGTCGCTGAAGCAGAACAACCCTAGATACTTGGTAGATAAGAAGGCTGGCAACATCGACAGAAGTATATTTGATATACGAGTTATTGATGTGTACCTTGCTAGTACTCCTAGTAGCACCTGGGTATTGGATACCGGTTCGGTTGCTAAATGTTAGTAACTCAAAATAAAAGCTACGGAATAAACGGAGAACTAGCTAAGGGTGAGGTGACGATGTGTGTTGGAAATGTTTCCAAGGTTGATGTGATCAACATCGCACGCTCTCTCTACCTTCAGGATTAGTGACGAACCTAAATAAATGTTATTTGGTGTTTTGCGTTGAGCATGAACATGATTAGATCATGTTTGTTGCAATACGGTTATTCATTTAAGTCAGAGAATAATAGTTATTCTGGTTACATGAATAATACCTTCAATGGTCATGCACCCAGTGAGAATGGTTTGTTGAAATCTTGATCGTAGTAGTACACATGTTCATAACATTGATGTAAAAAGATACAAAGTTAATAATGATCGTACCACATACTTGTGGCACTGCCGCTAAATGTCATATTGGTATAAAGCGCATGTAGAAACTCCATGCTGATGGATATTTGGACTCATCGATTTCGAATCGGTTGAGACATGCGAACCATGCCTCTTGGGCAAGATGACTAAAGGACCCCGTTGGATGGAGCGAGCAAGTGATTCATTGGAAATGATACATGTTGATGTATGCAATCTAGTGAGTCTTGTAGTGTGCAGTGGATATTGTTATTTTCTTACCTTCACTGGTGATTTGAGTAGATATAGTGTATATTTACTTAATGAAACACAAGTCTGAATCGTTTGAAAGGTTCAAGCGAATTCAGAGTGAAGTTTAAAGATCATCGTGACAAGAAGATAAAAATGACCGCGATATGATCGTGGAGGTGAATATCTGAGTTACGAGTTTGGCATACAACTTAAGACAACGTGAAATTTGTTTCACAACTAACGCCACCTGGAACACCATGGTGTGATGGTGTGTCCGAACATCATAGTCATGCTCTATTGATATAGTGCATACTGTGATGTCTCTTATCGTTTTACTACTATAATTTTTGGGGTTATGCATTAGAGACAACTACATTCACTTTAAATAGGGCATCATCTAAATCCGTTGAGATGACACCGTGTGAATTATGGTTTGATAGAAACCTAAGCTGTCATTTCTTAATGTTTGGGGCTGCGATGCTTGTGTGGAAAATGTTTTCGCATAATAGGCTAGAACCCAAAGCGGACAAATGTATCTTCATAGAATACCCTAAGAACAGATGGGTATGCCTTCTATCTCAGATCCGAGTGCAAAGTGTTTGTTGCTAGAACTGGGTCCTTTCTCGAGAAAAAGTTTCTCTCGAAAGAATTGAGTGGGAGGAAGATAGAACTTGATGAGGTTGTTAAACCTTTGTTCAACCAGAGAGTAGCGCAGCGCGGAAAGATGTTTCTGTGAAGCCTACGTTAGTTGAAGAGGAAGTTAATGATGATGATCATGAAGCTTTAGGATCAAGTTACTATCGAACTTCGTAGGTCGACAAGGATGTGTACTGCTCCTGAGCGGTACGACAACTCTGTCTTGGAGGTCATGTTGTTGGACAACGATGAACCTACGAGCTATGGAGAAGCGATGATGGGCCCGGATTCCGACAAATGGTTGGAGGCCATGAAATCCGAGATAGGATCCATGTATTAAAACCAAGTGTAGACTTTGGTAGACTTGCTCGTTGGACGGCAGGTCGTTGAGTACAAATGGATCTTTAAAATGAAGACAGACACTGATGGTGAATGTCACTATTTGTAAAGCTCGACTTGTTGCAAAGATGTTTGTGACAAGTTCAAGGAGTTGACTACGATGACACTTTCTCACTCGTAGCGATGCTAAAAGTCTGTTGGAATTATGTTAGCAGTTGCTGTGTTTTCAATTATGAAATCTAGCAGATGGATGTCAAAACATCGTTTCCTTAACGGTTTACTTGAGGAAAGGTTGTATGTGATACAACCAAAAGGTTTTGTCAGTCCTAAGGATGCTAAAAGGTGTGCAAGCTTCAGTGATCCTTCCATGGACTGAAGCAAGCATCTCGGAGTTGGAATATACGCTTTGATGAGTTGATCAAAGTTTTTGAGTTTATACAAAGTTTACGAGAAACTTGTATTTGCAACAAAGTGAGTGGGAGCACTATATAATTTCTGATAAGTATATGTGGATGACATATTGCTGATCGGAAATAATGTAGGATTTCTGGAAGGCATAAATGGTTGTTTGGAAAGTGATTTTCAAAGGAAGACCTAGATAAAGCTACCAAATTGTTGAGCATCCAGATCTATAGAGATAGATCAAGATGACTTGATGAGACTTTCAATGAGTACATACCTTGACAAAGATTTTGAAAGAGTTCAAAATGGATCAGTCAGAGAAAGAGTTCTCGCCTAATTTGTAAGGTGTGAAGTTGAGTGAGACTCAAAGCTCGACCACGGCAGAATGAAGAGAAAGGACGAACGTCGTCCCCTATGCCTTAGCCATAGGCTCTGTATAGTATGCCATGTTGTGTACCGCACCTGTGTGTGCCTTGCCATGAGTCTGTCAAGGGGTACAAGTGTGGTCCAGGACTGGATCACTGGACAGCGGTCAGAATTATCCTTAGTAACCAGAGGACTAAGGAAATGTTTCTTGATTGTGGAGGTGATAAAGAGTTCGTCGTAAAGAGTTACGTCGATGCAAGCTTTAACACCTATCCGGATGACTAGTAGTAGCAATCTGGATACATATAGTAGAGCAGCCATTTGGAAATAGTACCAAGTGGAGTGTGGTAGCAGTGTTTACGGTTTGACATAGAGATTTGCAAAGTACACACGGATCTGAATATCGCAGACCCGTTGACTATAAGACCTCTCTCACGTGCAAAGCATGATCGAGCCCCAAAACTCATTGGGTGTTAGATTCATAACAATGCGAATCACATGGTGATGTGAACTAGATTATTGACTCTAGTGCAAGTGGGAGACTGTTGGAAATATGCCCTAGAGGCAATAATAAATTAGTTATTATCATATTTCCTTGTTCATGATAATCGTTTATTATCCATGCTATAATTGTATTGATCGGAGACTTAAATGCATGTGTGGGTACATAGACAAAACCATGTCCCTAGTATGCCTCTAATGGACTAGCTCGTTGATCAAAGGATGGTTAAGGTTTCCTAGACATGGACATGAGATGTCATTTGATAACGGGATCACATCATTAGGAGAATGATGTGATGGATAAGACCCAAACTACAAACATAGCATATGATCGTGTCAGTTTATTGCTACTGTTTTCTGCATGTCAAGTATATGTTCCTATGACCATGAGATCATGCAACTCACGGATATCGGAGGAGTGCCTTGTGTGTATCAAACGTCGCAACGTAACTGGGTGACTATAAAGGTGCTCTACAGGTATCTCCGATGGTGTCTGTTGAGTTGGCATGGATCGAGACTGGGATTTGTTACTCCGTGTGACGGAGAGGTATCTCAGGGCCCACTCGGTAATACAACATCACAATGAGCCTTGCAAGCAATGTGACTAATTGTTAGTTGCGGGATCTTGTATTATGGCACGAGTAAAGAGACTTGCCGGTAACGAGGTTGAACTAGGTATGGAGATACCGACGATCGAATCTCGGGCAAGTAACATACCGAAGAACAAAGGGAACGTTATACGGGATTAACTGAATCCTTGACATAGAGGTTCGACCGATAAAGATCTTCATAGAATATGTAGGAACCAATGTGGACGTCTAGGTCCCGCCATTGGTTATTGACCGTAGAGGTGTCTCGGTCATGTCTACATAGTTCTCGAACCCGCAGGGTCTGCACACTTAAGGTTCGGTGACGTTTCGGTAGTGTAGAGTTATGTATGGTGGTGAACGAAGTTTGTTCGGAGTCCCGGATGAGATCCCGGACGTCACGAGGAGCTCCAGAATGGTCCGGAGGTAAAGATTCATATATAGGAAGTCCCAGTTTGGTTTCCGAAAAAGTTTCGGGCTCATCGGTAGTGTACCGTGGGACCTCCGGGAGGGGGTATTTCGACCCCAAGAGGTCCATGGGCTGTGGGAGAATAATAACCATCCATTAGTGGTCTGGGAAAACAGCCACAAAGGCCCATGGCGCAGGAGAGAAAGTCCTAAAGCAAAAAAGTGGAAAATCAGCCTATAGGAGGCAATCCTACTCCAACTAGGATTGGAGGTGAAGTAGGATTGCTCCCACCTCCTATTTCGGCAGACCCAAAGGCCTTGGCTGCCTCTCCTCTCCTCTCCTCCTATATATACTAGTGGATTGGGTGGTTTTTGGACAGAATTTCCGGCCACGTGCTACCCGTTTCACCGGTGCACAGTTTCTCCTCTAGATCGGTTTTCCGCAGCGCTTAGGCGAATCCCTGCCGGAATCACTCCACCACCATCACCGGAGCACAGTCACGCTGCCGGTGAACTCTCTCTCCTCTCCACCCCCTCTTTCTGGATCAAGACGGTGGAGATCATCATCAAGCTGCATGTGTGCTGAACGCGGAGGTGCCGTCCGTACGGCGCTAGATCGGAAGGACCGTGATCGAGATCGCGAGACGGTTCGTGATGAGATCGCGGAACGGATCGTGATGAGTTCGCGGGAAAGATCGTGATGAGATCGCGGGATGGATCGTGATGAGTTCACGAGACGGATCATGATTGGATCGCGGGACGGATCGTGATGAGATCGCGGGACGCTCGGCGATTTGGATCGCGAAGATGTTCGACTACACCAACCGCGTTTCTTAACGCTTCCCGCTTAGCGATCTACAAGGGTACGTAGATCCACTCTCCCTCTCGTATATGCTCATCACCATGGATAGGTTTGCGTGTGCGTAGGAAAATTTTTGTTTCCCATGCGACGTTCCCCAACAGATGTGTCTCATGACTTTTAATTTCTCTAAATTTCGTAGACAACCCCATGACAAAGAGTTGCCTAGTAAATATGAAATTATTGGTCTCGCTTCTATTGTTGTGCCTCCTACTGATCCTTTAGAACAATATTTGCTAGACCCTGAAAATGATATGCATAAGAATAAGAGCAATGAAATAGATGAAATTTTCTTTGATCAACAGCCTATTTTGAAACACAACTTACTTGTTGAAATACTTGGGGATCCTCCTCCACCCAAGGGTGATGCCGTGTTTGAGCTCAAGCAATTACCTGATACATTGAAATATGCTTATCTTGATGAAAAGGAGATATATCCTGTTATTATTAGTGCTAACCTTTCAAAGCATTAAGAAAAGAGATTATTGAAAACTCTGAGGAAGCACCATGCTGCTATTGGTTATACTCTTGATGATCTTAAGGGCATTAGTCCTACTCTATGTCAGCTTAAAATTAATGTGGAGCCCGATGCCAAACCAGTTATTGATCACCAACGACGATTGAACCCTAGGATGAAAGAAGTGGTAAGAAAAGAAATACTAAATCTTCTGGAGGAAGGTATAATTTATCCTGTTGCCGATAGTAGATGGATTAGTCCCGTCCATTGTGTCCCTAAGAAGGGAGGTATACCGTTTTTCCTAATAATAATAATGAATTGATGCCGCAAAGAATTGCTACAGGTTATAGAATGGTAATTGATTTTAGGAAATTGAATAAAGCTACAAAGAAAGATCATTACCCTTTACTTTTATTGATCAAATGCTAGAAAGATTGTCCAAACATACTCATTTTTTCTTTCTAGATGGTTACTCTGGTTTCTCTCAAATACATCTATCAAGCCAGGATCAAGAAAAAACCACTTTTACTTGCCCTTTCAGTACCTTTGCTTATAGATGTATGCCTTTTAGTTTGTGCAATGCACCTGCTACCTTTCAAAGATGTATGATGGCTATATTCTACGACTTTTGTGAAAAGATTGTTGAGGTTTTCATGGATGATTTTTCCGTTATGGAACTTCATTTGATGATTGTTTAAGCAACATTGATTGAGTTTTGCAGAGATGTGAAGAAACTAATCTTGTCTTGAACTGGTAAAAGTGCCACTTTATGGTTAATGAAGGTATTGTCTTGGGGCACAAGATCTCCAAAAGAGGTATTGAAGTTGATAAAGCTAAAGTTGATGTCATTGAAAAAATGTTGTGCCCTACGGATATCAAAGGTATAAGAAGTTTCCTTGATCATGTTGGTTTCTATAGGAGGTTTATCAAAGATTTCTCTAAGATTTCTAGGCCTCTCACAAATCTTTTGCAAAAATATGTCCCATTTGTTTTTTATGATGATTGTGTGGAAGCATTTGAAGTTCTTAAGAATGTCCTGATTACCGCACCTGTTGTTCAACCACCCGACTGGAACCTACCCTTTGAAATTATGTGTGATGCTAGTGATTATGTTGTTGGTGTTGTTCTAGGACAAAGAGTTGATAAGAAATTTAATGTTATCCATTATTCTAGTAAAACTCTAGACAATGCTCAAAGAAACTATGCTACTAGTGAAAAAGAATTTTTAGCAGTCGTGTTTGCTTCTGATAAGTTTAGACCTTATATGTTTGATTCCAAAGTAACTATTCACACCGATCATGCTGCTATTAAGTACCTTATGGAGAAGAAAGATGCTAAACCTAGACTTACTCAGTGGGTCCTTCTGCTACAAGAATTTGATTTGCATAACATTGATAGAAAGGGTGCTGATAACCCTGTGGCAGATAACTTGTCTACGTTAGAAAATGTTCTTCATGACCCACTACCTATTGATGATACGTTTCTTGATGAACAATTAGCTATCGTGAATGCTTCACATAATGCTCCTTGGTATGCTGATTATGCCAATTACATTGTTGCTAAATGTATACCTCCTAGTTTCACATACCAACAAAAGAAAAAGTTCTTCTATGATTTAAGGAATTACTTTTGGGATGATCCACATCTTTATAACGAAGGATTAGATGGTATTATTAGATGTTGCGTACCTGAGCCTGAACAGGAACAGATCTTACGCAAGTGTCACTCCAAAGCCTACGAAGGACACCACGATGGAAATAGAACTACACATAAGGTACTACGATCTGGGTTTTATTGGCCTGCTCTCTTCAAGGATGCTCGTAAGTTTGTCTTGTCTTGTGATGAATTTCAAAGAATTGTTAATATTAGTAGACGTCTGGAAATGCCTATGAATTACTCTCTTGTTATCAATCATTTGATGTTTGGGGTTTTCATTATATGGGGCCTTTTCAACAATCTAACGAATATATTCATATTCTAGTTGCAGTTGATTATGTTACTAAGTGGGTATAAGCTATTACAACTAGTAGTGCTGATCATAACACTTATATTAAAATGCTTAAAGAAGTTATTTTCCCTAGATTTGGAGTCCCTAGATATCTGTTGACTGATGGTGGTTCACACGTTATTCATGGTGCTTTCCGTAAATTGCTCGATAAATATGATGTTAATCATATAATTGCATCTCCTTATCATCCCCAGTCTAGTGGTCAAGTATAATTGAGCAATAAAGAAATTAAATTGATTTTGCAGAAGACTGTTAATAGAGCTAGGAAGAATTGGTCTAAGAAACTTGATGATGCATTGTGGGCTTATAGAACTTCTTACCAAAACCCTATGGGTATGTCTCCGTATAAGATGGTTTATGGTAAATCATGTCACTTACCTCTAGAATTGAACATAAAGATTATTCGGCAATCAAAGAGCTCAATTATAATTTCAAACTTGCTCGTGAGAAGAGGTTATTTGACATTAGCTCACTTGACGAATAGAGAACCCAAGTCTATGAGAATGCCAAGTTCTTTAAAGAAAAGGTTAAGAGATGGCATGATAGAAGGATACAAAAGCATGAATTTAATATAGGTGATCATGTCTTGCTATACAATTCCCGTTTAAGATTTTTTGCAGGAAAACTTCTCTCCAAATGGGAAGGTCCTTACGTTATCGAGGAGGTATACCATTTCGGTGCCATCAAGATTATCAACGCCGAAGGCACAAACCTGGAGCTGGTGAATGGTCAAAGAATCGAACATTATATCTCAGGTACTGCCATAAATGTTGAAACCAATATCACCAACACCATAACTCTGGAGGAGTACATTAGAGAGAACTACCACAATGTTTCAGACTACAAAAAGGAATAGGTATGTGGTACAGTAAGTAAAAAGACTCCAAAACTTTTTCAATGGCAATTTTTATCTATTTTGGAATATTTAAAAAATTAGGAAAATTTAAATCAGTCAGAATAGTGCACGAGGAGGTGACAAGCCTGCAGGGCACGCCCTACCCCCCTGGGTGTGCCCCTAGGGCTTGTGGTCACCTTGTGCACCTTCCGGACTCCGTTTTCTTGTGGAATACCCCTTCAGGTCTGTGAAAATTCTTTATATAATCTCCCGAAGGTTTTAACTCTCGTATCATGACAATACGTCCTGTTTTCTCTTTGAGCTATTTCTACAACAGATTTAGAGCAAGATGTCATTGCAAGAGTTGGTCAGGGAGAACTACTTCGGGCAGGCTACAGAAGAAGCCTTGGAGGCCTACTTGAAAAGGATAGATGCCATGGAGGAAACCCAATAAGTTAGCTCTCATCCACAACCTTGAGCCATGCTGGGAGAACTTCAGAACTCAGCAATTCCGAATTTGGTTATCCCTTCCAATGCTAAATTTCTTACTTTTGAAAATATGAAACGAAGTGTTGCTTCTTCCCCCACAGCAATGGAAAATCAATGGCTTAAGGGTGCTCTAACCATCACTGGAAAACTTCACAAGGAAATAATGGATCTCATACAGCAAAATAACAAGCTTGAGGAGGAGAATCACATTCTAAAGGGCGTCATTGCCAAGTATATAACATCGCCACCTCCAAAGCAAGACAACTAAACACATGGGTATGGGCACTCCCCTTCGCTTGTTCCAAGCTTGGGGGAGGTGCCCCGGTATCGTATCACCATCACATCTTTTATTTTTATTTTACTTTTATTTTCATTTTTATTTTTATCATCTTTCCTTAGTTTGATCCTTTTGGTTATATGTTGATCTAGTAGAATACAATTTTCGTGTGATCTAGTTTTGAGTCTTTGCTTTCTGATTCCTCCTATGTAAGCAAGTCCGTGATTTATATAATAAAAAATTGCTTTTGAGTTGAGGGATTTTGCTTGTTTGGCATGATCTTGATCTTGAGAAAGAAGAAGTAGAAAAAAAGTATAGAACAAAAGCAAAGAGTATATATGACAATCTTATGAGGAGTGGTGACTTCACATACAGGAAGTATGTCGATTGAAACCTATTGTGGGTTGACAAACATAGCTGTTGGTCATTGGGTTAATTAAAAGGAAGTAATAAAGAAAGAGAGGTTCACATATAAATACACTATCTTGGACATCTTTTATGATTGTGGTCACTCATTAAAACATTATATGTTAAGAAGTTGATGTTGGACAAGGAAGACAACATAATGGTTTATGTTTGCTTATTTCCGAATAGAAGTTATATTGTTATAGATCCCTCAACATGTGTTGCTTGCTTCCACCTCTTACCTGCCAAAACTTCCACACCAAGTATAGATACTACTTGTGCATCCAAACACCCTCAACCTAGTTTGGCCATGAGAGTCCACCATACCTACCTAAGGATAGAATAAGATCCTTCAAGTAATTTTTCATCGGTGCAAGCAATAAAAATTGCTCTCTTAATATGTGTGATCTATTAATTTGAGGAAAATAAACTTTATACGAACTTGTGATAGGGAAGAAATAAAAGCATCGTATTGCATAATAAAGTTCTCTATCACAAGGGGCAATATAAAGTGACGTTCTTTTGCATTAAGGGATTGTGCATCCAACTATAAAAGTGCATGACAACCTCTGCTTCCCTCTACAAGGCGCCTATCTGTTACCTTTATTTTGTAGTACTTACCTTTATGCAAGAGTCGTAGTGATATCCATCACTTTCTCTATTTTCGCCTTTATCTTCTGGCAATCGTCATGTGTTGGGGAATGATCTAGGCACATATATCCCCTCGGAAGTGGACAAGCATGAGTTCTTATTGTTGACATTACCCTTGAGGTAAATAGTTGGGAGACAACACTATAAGCCCCTATCTTTCTCTATGTCCGATTGAAACTTTGAACTCATAGGTACCTCATGAGTGTTAGCAATTGTGAAAGACTAAAAGATGATTGAGTATGTGGGTTTGATTTACAAGCTCTTATATTGCTTCTTTCCTATGTTAGGATAAATTGGAATTGCTTCAATGACTGAGATCATAGTTTGTCGATTCTCAATAGAGTTCTTGATTCATACTTTGTCATTGTAAATGAATTACTATTTCAGCATAAGAAATTATATGTCAATATATGTTGTTGTTCTAAAGATGATGATGATGCCTTCATGTCCATATTTTATTTTATCGACACCTCTATGTCTAAACATGTGCGCATATTTATCGATTATGGCTTTCGCTTGAGGACAAGCGAGGTCTAAGCTTGGGGGAGTTGATACGTCCATTTTGCATCATGATTTTATATTTATATTTATTGCATCATGAGATGTTATTATAAATTTTGGTACAACACTTATGCCTTTTCTCTCCTATTTTACAAGGTTTACATGAAGAGGGATAATGCCGGCAGCTGGAGTTCTGGACTTGAAAAGGAGCTAATCTGAGATACCTATTCTGCACAACTCCAAAAGTCTTGAAAATCTATGGAGAATTATTTTGGAATATATGTAAAATATTGGGTGAAATAAATACATCAGGGGCCCCACCAGGCAGCCACAAGCATGCAAGGCGCGCCCTACCCCCTGGGCTCGCACTTGGGGCTTGTGGCCCACTTGGCAGCCCTCCGATGCCCATCTTCTGCTATATTGAGGGTTTATATCTGGTGGGATCAGAACAGAGCAGAGCTTTCAGGACAGAGCTTTCAGGACGAAGCGCCACCGTCTTGAGGTGAAACTTGGGCAGAACCAATCTAGAGCTCCGGCAAGGCGATCCTGGTGGGGAAACTTCCCTCCGGGAGGGGGAAATCAAAGCCATCGTCATCACCAATGATTCTCTCATCTAGAGGGGGTTAATCTCCATCAAATTCTTCATTAGAACCATCTCCTCTCTGAAACCTAGTTCATCTCTTGTATCCGATCTTTGTCTCAAAATCTCAGATTGGTACCCGTGGGTTGCTAGTAGTGTTGATTACTCCTTGTAGTTGATGCTAGTTGGTTTACTTGTTGGAAAATCATATCTTCAGATCCTTGATCATCATTAATAATCCTCTAATATGAACATGAATATGCTTTGTGAGTAGTTACGTTTGTTTCCGAGGACATGGGATAAGTCTTGTTATAAGTAATCATGTGAATTTGGTATTCGTTCGATATTTGGGTGAGATGTATGTTGTCTCTCCTCTAGTGGTGTTATGCGAACGTCGACTACATAACACTTCACCATTGTTTGGGCCTAGAGGAAGGCATTGGGAAGTAATAAGTAGATGATGGGTTGCTAGAGTGACAGAAGCTTAAACCCTAGTTTATGCTTTGCTTCGTAAGGGGCTAATTGGGATCCATATGTTTCATGCTATGCTTACATTTACCTTAACTCTTGTTTCGTAGTTGCGGATGCTTGCGGGAGGGCTTAATCATAAGTGGGAGGCTTGTCCAAGTAAGGGCAGCACCCAGGCACTGGTCCACCCACATATGAAATTATCAAAGTAATGAACGCGAATCATATATGCATGAAGAAAACTAGCTTGACATAAATTCCCATGTGTCCTCGGGAGCGCCTTGCTTTATATAAGAATTTTTCCAGGCTTGTCCTTTGCTATAAAAAGGATTGGGCCACCTTGCTGCACCTTTGTTACAATTGTTACTTGCTACCCGTTACAAATTATCTTGTCACAAAACTATCTGTTACCGATAATTTCAGTGCTTGCAGGGAATACCTTACTGAGAACCGCTTGTCATTTCCTTGTGCTCCTCGTTGGGTTCAGCACTCTTACTTATCGAAAGGACTATGATAGATCCCCTATACTTGTGGGTCATGACCCATATTTCTTTGCTTTCCCTTTTGACTTATTGTTTTGCAGATTCTAGCTTAGTCCAATGCATGTGCACGCTTATTATTATTCACATCTTTCGGTCATGCAAGTGAAAGGCAATAATGACGAGATATGATGAACTGACTAAGATGGAGAAATGCTGGTATGAACTCAACCTATCTTACTTTTGTAAATATGATTAGCTCATCGTTCTTAATCCAACCCATTATAGATGAAACATGTTTGCAATGACAAATAGAGATTATAGTTGCTCATACCATGCTTAATTGGCTAAGAGTGGATAATGGTTTGTCTTGAGTGCCAACATGCATATTAAAATGGTTGTGATGTAGTAGGATAGAATGGTATCCTCCTTTGAATGATTCTAGTGTCTTGACTTGGCACATGTTCACGCATGTAGTTGAAACAAATAAACATAGCCTCCATGATATTTATGTTCATAGTGAATTATATCCTACTCATGCTTGCATTCAATGTTGGTTAATCTCAAAGCAAGTTGATGAATGTGTCGCTCTCTAGTTGGTCGCTCCCCAGTTTTTTTCTAGCCTTCACTTGTACTAAGCGGGAATACTACTTGTTCATCCATCTCCATAAAACCAAAGTTGTTCCATATGAGTCCACCATACCTACCTATATAAGGTATTTACCTGTCGTTCCAAGTAAATTTGCGTGTGCCATTCTCCAAACCTTCAAATAAATACCCCGTTTTGTATGCGCAACTCGCTCATGTAGTGACCAGGGGTTGTTAGTATCTTCCATGCTAGGTGGGTTATTCTCACGATATGTGTTGATTCACTTTCATTCATGAGA
Source organism: Hordeum marinum (assembly GCA_022496015.1). NCBI lineage: Eukaryota > Viridiplantae > Streptophyta > Magnoliopsida > Poales > Poaceae > Hordeum > Hordeum marinum. Next base: position 196,192,298 of record CM039677.1, read on the forward strand.
AGGTGGCTGGTATTAGGGATTCCGATTCCCATGCTCAAATTCAAATCAAAGTATAATAAAACAAAACTCCCCCAGGATTGTGTTTGTATGGAAGGTACCCATGGATTCAGCCCGCCGTGGAGTGTGATTGATTTGGTGGAGGGGGAGTAAAAACTTTACTATTTTGTTCGGGAACCGCCTATAATGTATCTAGCATGGAAGATATCGATATCTCTTAGTTGTTATGTTGGCAAGGAAAGCATACTGCTCAAAATTATTATTCATCCCTATTTTAAAAGCTCGAGCTCTGGCACCTCTGCAAATCAATGCTTCCCTCTACGAAGGGCCTATCTATTTTACTTTACCATTGAGTCATCATCCTCTTATAAAAAGCACCTGTTAAAGAGCACCACCGTCATTTGTGTGCTTTGCTATTAATTGATATTGAGTATGAGTATGACTGAATCTCTTTTACCATGAATTACAATGGCCAATCATCCCTCGTTCTTCATAGGTGCTCTGCATTTATGTTTTGCGGTCTCAGGAAGGGCTAGCGAGATACCATTATGTCAGATTGTATCATGATTGTTTTGATAAAATTGTTGCCATACGAGACTTATTATTATTGCTCGCTAGTTGATTATGGCATTGATATGAGTAAATCTGAGACCTAAATGTTGTTGTGAATGTGGTTAGTCTATAATCTTTGCTGAAAATCTGAATATAAGTTAGATATATTTACAAACGGCAAGATAAAACAGAGTTTGTAAAAGTTTTTCTTTATCACTTTCAGTTTATCAACATAATTGCTTGAGGACAAGCAAAGGTTTAAGCTTGGGGACTTGATACGTCGCCAACGTATCTACTTTTCCAAAAACTTTTGCCCTTGTTTTGGACTCTAATTTGCATGATTTGAATGGAACTAACCCGGACTGGCACTATTTTTAGCAGAATTGCCTTGGTGTTATTTTTGTGTGCAGAAATAAAAGTTCGTGGATTAACCTGAAAATTTACGGAGAATATTTTTGGAATTAATAAAAAATATTGGTGAAAAATCAACTACAGGGGGGCCACCACCTGGCCACAAGCCTGGTGGGTGCGCCCACCCCCCTAGGGCGTGCCCCTGTGGCTTGTCAGCCCCCTGACACTCCTCCGACCTCGTTTCAACTTCTATATATTCCTATTCAGGGAGGAAAAAATCAAGAAGAAGAGTTCATCGCGTTTCACGATACGAAGCCGTCGCCACCTCCTGTTCTTCCTCGGGAGACTAGATCTGGAGTCCTTTTTGGGCTCCAGAGATGGGAAATCAACGCCTTCGTCATCGCCAACCATCCTTCATCACCAATTCCACGATGCTCTCCATCGTTCGTGAGTGATCTCATCATGGGCTTGCTGGATGGTGATGGGTTGGATGAGATTTATCATGTAATCGAGTTAGCTTTGTTAGGGTTTGATCTGTAGTATCCATTATGTTCTGAGATTGATGTTGCTATGATTTTTCTATGCTTAATGCTTGTCACTAGGGACCGAGTGACATGATTTCAGATCTGAACCTGTTATGTTTTCATGAATATATATGTGTTCTTGATCATATCTTGCAAGTTGTAGACACCTATTACGAGTTATGATCCGCATCCCCCAGGGTGACAACAACTGGGATTCTTTCCGGTGATTACCGTAGTTTTAGGAGTTCATGTATTCACATAGTGCTAATGCTTTGGTCCGATTCTCTATTAAAAGGAGGCCATAATATCCCTTAGTTTCCAATAGGACCCCGCTGCCATGGGAGGGTAGGACAAAAGATGTCATGCAAGTTCTTTCCCATAAGCACATATGACTATATATGGAATACATCCCTACATTACATTGATGAATTGGAGCTAGTTCTATGTCACCCTATGTTATAACTGTTGCATGATGAATGCCATCCGACATAGTTATCCATCACTGATCCTTTGCCTACGAGCTTTCCATATATTTATCTTTGCTAAGTTACTTTTCCATTGCTATTTTTACGAACACTACAAAACTGCTACTATCACTTTTGCCACTATCACCGTTACTCCCATACTACTTTGCTACTGAATACTTTGTTGTAGATATTTATTCTTTCAGGTGTGGTCGAATTGACAACTCAGCTGCTAATACTCGAGAATATTCTTTAGCTCCCCTTGTGTCGAATTAATAAATTTGGGTTGAATACTCTACCCTCAAAAACTGTTGCGATCCCCTATACTTGTGGGTTATCACGAAGAAACAAGGACAACGGCCCATCAAGCTCTAAAGAGGGATACTACTTTGAAAAGAAGTACAATCACATATACCAAGTTTGATGCCTTTCCAATGCCCCGAGGAAATCCTTAGTATCTCCCTAACTGTGGGTAGCTGAGTCCTCCACATGGTGAGAACCCTTGTAGGGACATGTCGTCCCCTGTTTTTGTTTAGACAACTGTGAGGCTACGCTGACACCGGCAAGCAGCTATGTCGGGGAACAATGCCAGCCCATTTCCGGGGTCTCGTTCCCTCTTGGCACTCGTGGTTAAGTGATGATCTGGCAAGAGGCTCCCTGTAGCAAGGACAAGCATACTAGGACGGTATAAACAGGGAAAGAAAAGGATATTACTTGCAGGAAGAAAATGACACTTTTCACATTCAAGTTTCAATATAAAATGGGTAGAGATTACATTATGATTAGTTAAAACTTGGCAAGCGCCTGCATCTTTTGACATAAAAAATTATAAATACCTCATAATGCCTTTCTTGTCCCTCTCATCCTAGGGTTTAGGCAGAAGAGAAACAGAGGGCAAAAGGAGCGCCTAGGCGGGATCCGGCGCATCCCCGACAGGACCAGAGGGACGCGTCCCCTAGAGGAGCCGAAGGACCTTGCACCCAGGCAGGGCGGATGAAACTGCCAGGGAGGAAGAAGGCAGAGGGCGAGTGTAGGCAGAGGCGCTTCCAGAGCATGACTGTTGATGATGGTGCTGCTGGTGCTCACCCTGCCCCACCATCATATTCATCGTCGCCATCGCTCGAAGGGACACCTCCTTAGCCGCCCCGACCTTCTCCATCCAAGCCTTCTACGCGATACCGAAGGTGGGTGTCGGGCTTCCTGAAGAGCCTCCCAAAGTGCATGGTCACCCCCGGTGGCCAAAGCCAGGGAATTCCCCCTGCCGTGAAAGGTACATGCGGGAGAAAGGTTCCCTCCCATGCACATCCTACACGACGCCATGGGTGGACAACTTCATCACCTTGACCAATGACCAAGCGGACGATCTGCCTCCATCACCTTGAAGAAGAAGCATGGTTACCGCGATCCACCATAGCATTGTGCCCTTACTATGGACTTCAACGCGGTGGTGGTCGTACGGTATTCTGTCAGGACTAGAGAAGTGGGTGGCGCAACAGCAAAGACGTTGCTGCGACTATCCCTAGCGTGACCGCCGCACCTCCCACTCCCCCATCCCGGTATCCTCTAACCGGCCATCCACCCGAGACTGATGAGCCGAAGTGGAGGCTGAGCATGGAAACAAGGGCAGGACCCTACTATGGCCGTTACACTCACCAAGCCCGTCCCCTTGACCATCAGGGGGACAGGTACGACTCAAGACAATGAAGGCGTGAAGCAAGCTTTATGGATTCGGGCTCAAGGAGTAAGAAAGGGTGGATGATCATCACCTCTCGAGACCTCCCAATTTATAGGGAGGGCGCGGAGGCTAGCTCTCCCCCGCTCCAAGGGTCACCACCCGTCTCCACCAATCCTGCTACCCATGATTATGGGCGAAACAGGTAGCCGCCCCCATTGCTCCAATCCATGACGTTGTGGTTTCTGCCATGACCAGAGCTTTAAGTCACGCGAACCCGCCGGTTTCTCCCTGCTATGCATGCGGCGCGCGTGGTGGAAATGTGCTGAGGAAATGGGTCAGTGCTGACCATTAAATTGGAGGTTACCCCCTCACATTGCGCACATGGCCTGAATTTTGGGCCTGGCCCAACGGCACTTGGTGAGCATGTGTGGGCCAGACCCGAGGGCTCCTGTCGGTGCACTAAGACAAGGGTACCCAGTGCCCCGAACTTATGCATAGGCGACAACAAAAAAAATTCTTCAAACACCGAGCCAACGCGACAATGATCAAGAAGAACTACAACAAGCCCAATGTGGCAGCCCAAACCTAGGTTTGCTGCACGCCAAGTGCTCCCCCGGCAAGCGCGAGCCAATCTGTCACCGCTCCACCTCATCTCAAGGCTAGTCACTTCTAAATGCGGTTTCAAGCCCCCAGGTGGATAAGAGGATCTCGCTAAGCACGTGGGTACAGGCTAGAAGACAAATTACCCCTTCTTGACACCCGTCCTTAGACGTGTCGAGGTGTGGTGCAATGGTTAGGTAGAGCGATGGTATAAGCTTGCCGGGGATGCGCCCCTGACCACCACCTAGACTAGCAATAATGGTGTTTTGGCTCTAATGCCAGAGTTAGGTAGGATATGCTTGGAAGCACATTTCCTCCCTTGGTAGTTTTGGTAATTAATAACACATATATGTCATTGAACTAATGTTTCCTCTAAGCATGTTTTAGGAAAAGTTCAATGATGGGTTGGCAAAAGGATTGTGGAATACCCCAAGATGTAAGGAATAACATTAGCAAAGCATCAAGCAAAGGACTCTACATTTTACCTTTTGTGAGAAATCACCATGAGTCCATAGGAAAGACAATACTATAAAAAGGGGCAAGGTTTTGTTGGAGAACAAAATTCTCATACGTGCACAAGTTAGAGTCAGCACATACACCCGCAAGCTCTTCCACAAAAGTCTGTCCAAAGCCAAATACTCAAAATTGGTGCAACCAACACTTTCCACTCGGTGCCACCGATTCCAAACCTCGGACAGACTCAGCCAAACCCTAGCTTTTCGGCGCAACTAATTCCACTTTGGTGCCACCGAGTGTGGGTTGCCAACTTCCTATTACGCAAGTTTAAAAAACAGTTTGTGTCGAGTTTTTTGAATCGGCGTCACCGAGATTGTCAATCTGACTGTTGGTCACCTTATCGGTGCAACCGAGTTTTATGTATCGGTCTCACTGGGATTCAAAAGTTGCTACCTTTGAGGCAACATGGTACAAACGAGATTCACACATCGGTTCCACCGAGTTTGACTTATTAGGTGTAACAATTGGATTTTTAGAGATGACTATATATACCCCTTCACCACTCACTCACTCATAGGAGAAGCATTGAGAACAGTTCCCCACTCATACCTACTGATTTTCCGAGAGAGAGCCACCTACTCATGTGTTGAGATCATGCCATTCCATTCCTACCATAAGAATCTTGATGTCTAGCCTCCCCAACTTGCTTTCCACCCAATCGACCTCTTCCAACAAGACAAATCCGTGAGGGAGTGATTGTGTGTTGAGGAGTCTATCATCTTGAAGCACAAGAGCAAGGAGTTCATCGACATTGTCGAGCATATTACCTTTTGGAGGTTGGTGCAAGGTTGGAGCAAGAAGAAATGACCGAAAATTCATCAACAAGAAGATACTTCGATCTTTGGATGATAGATATGACACCGTATGCACATTGATCCAAATGATGCCCAACTACAAATATCTCAAGCCAATGGAAGTGATTGGTAGGATTTTTGCTCATGAGATGACACTCAAAGATAAGGAAGAGCTTCTCCACAAGTCTAGCGGTGCTTACAAAGCCACAAGTGATGATCCCTCTACCGCGAGGGATAAACTTGTCACAAATGAAGAGATAGGCCTCATGGTCAAGAAATTCAACAAGTTCTACAAGAGTAGATGCAAAGATCGAAGCTCCAACTCAAGATATGAAGAGAAGCATTTGTCAAGTCGTGACCAAAACTGCTACAATTGTGGGAAGCCCATACACTACTCGAATAAGTGCACGGCTCCTCACAAAAGGAAAGAAGAGTAACCAAGAAGACGAATCTGAAGAGACGAGTCACCTGAAGAGAGAGGAGTAGGGATGATTGTTATGAATGAAGACCCTCAAGGAGAAGTAGGGACTCGGAGAATAAGGACAAGCACACCAAGATCTACTCAAGAAGAAGACATCAAGCTCATGTTGGTGAATGGGATTCCAGCTCCGAATCCGACAACCACTCCGAGAGAATCTATCACTCCAACTCCGACTATAGTCAAGATGAAGGTGTTGCTAGACTTGCACTAGTGACAACCGACTCCTATGCCATATTTGATTCACCAAATGAAGGGAGTGGATGTTGCTTCATGGAAAAAGGCACCAAGGTATCACACCCCGAGTATCTTGATTTCAATTGTGATGAAGATGACTTGTTAATTGAAGATGACTTGCTATTTGACAAATCTAGTAATGTTAGTCAAAATGAACTTGCTTGTACTCACTCTAGTCTAGATAAGTCATGCGATGATGATAAGTTGGAAATAGAACGACTAACTCAAGAACTAAACACTCTTAAGTTAGCTCACGAGTCTACTCTACGAGATCATAGAGAGCTTGAAAGGACACATGAGAAGCTCTGCTTCGATAAGCTCAATTTAGAGCAAGAGCATGAGTTCCTTAAAGCTATCAATGAAGATCTTCGAAAGAAGACTTCCTATTATCTAGCCAAATGAATTCTCATTTCTACATTCATGCGACAAGTTAAGTCTAAGCAAGCTAGTAACAAAGAAAAGCAAGGTTCTTCAACTAGTAGCAATAAAAATGATAAATCCAATGATATTGCTTCTATTAGTTCTCTTGATCCCACTAACTCTTCTCTTAGCCAAGTTACACTTGAGCAAGAAAATTAACTTTTGAAAGGGGTTATAGAGAAAGGTATCTAGAAGAGTCTTGAAGGGTGCAAACAATTTGAGGAGATTGTATTCAAGCACAGAGGATACCGGAAGAATCGTCGTGTTGGCTACTTTAACGCTCATGGAGTTGAATGGGAAGAAGGTCAATACCCCAATCCCAAGTTTTTTCGTCAAAAGGAGAAGTATAATACTCTCTCCAAGGGAACAAAAGCACAATATGACCTTCTACCAGAAGACCCCAAGCTCAAGGACAAGAACAAGCTTCAAGAGGACATTAACTCATATGAAGCTTTGGTGAAGTGGGCTCCCAAGGCTACTACAAGATCAAATTCTACAAGTGCTACTTCAACACCAAGGATCACCAACAACTTAATGTGGGTCCCCAAGAAGAAGAACTAGAGAAGTTCTTGAGGGGTGACTCTGGCAATGAAATTCACTCATATTCATTATTGGCAAGAACTAGTTGCAATCAACATCACCATTATGCAATAGATCAACGAGTCACACATTCCCTCAAAGGTAAGCAAGGGACAAGGTAATCAACAAATCAATGGACATCATCATATATGCTTTTCACTCCATGTCCATAGATATCTTTGTATTTGTCTCTTTTGTGTTGGTACCAACCCATGTAGGTGAGAAGAGTAATGAAACAATGAGGATGCTCCCAACTCTTGCTGATCTTCATCAACTTTGAGCATCCACCACTACTTCACCTACATGAAATCTTCATCGACAAAAACCAAGGTTAGTTTATCCCTCCTATGGGGGGATGTCACATCAAGGGGGGGCTTTACTCTAAGACTTGTGTTAAAGCATCTCATAGAATGTGACAACATTAAATGCTTTATATAAAAGTGGTAACCCCACTTTTGCTTAAACGATGAGTATGACCTATGATCAAGTATTCTTACTTGGCTCCTAAGTCAATATACTCATATATAGATGACTCCGTCATTGCCAAAATGCTAATTAGATGCTAATGTGTTTGTCCATGTTTACCAAGATTTCATTTGACATCTTATTGTGTGAGCATGTTGGTTTGCGTTTATTTAATCATTCAAGGATATCCAATTATTACTATTTGGCTTTTGATTTTTCATTTTCCAATTGGATATACAAGAATGCCTAGGACCACTACTTTAGCTATCTATGCTTTCTCACCTCATAGTCTATTCATGCTGCATCACAAAATATTACACAAGTACTTTTTGATCTCTTTGTGTGAGGAGCACACGGAGTTGTGTATTGACAAAGGACTAACCATTAAAACCTCCTAAGTGCATCTCGGTGGAACCAACTCAAAATCTTGGTCTCACCTAATGCCTAGGGTTGATCTGGTTTTTGAATCTCGGTACTGCCGATTTCATATTCTCGGTTACACCGAGTTTCCCTGTCAAATGACAGTTGTGAAACTCGGTGACACCGAAAATATCAAATCGGTGTCATCGATAGTGAGGGGTATAATATGTCGACCCTGACGCTTTGAATTTCTATCTTTAAACGTCGCGCTCCAAAACCCAAAGATGCCGTTCTGAAGACCCCTAGTCATTGCCTTGCTTCCCCGGGCGTCTCCTCCGCTGGGAATCGCCGTCGTCGATGTATTCTACTCCATCGTCGCCGCCGTAGCGGATCCATCGGCAAGTTAGGGTATGGATTCGTCCCCCTCTCGTGCTCCTCCTTCCGATTCATGCGCATTAGGGATTTTTCCTAATCTAGTCACTGTTTGTGATCGTTCCATCCAAAAGAAACCTCCAGTAGATAGCAAACGATTGATTTTCTAGGGTTTGCCTTCCGCCCGATGAAACTCGGTGGAACCGAAGTGAACAAATCGGTGTCATCGATTTGCTATCTGTGCTGCAGAGATCTCTCTTGGTGAAACCGAGTACTCCTTTTTGGTCCCATCGAAAGGGGTACCAACTTTTGGTTAGTGAGAGAGTCAGTCTCGGTAGCACAAATATTTTTGATTCGACTGTACCAATTTTCATGAGACAGAATGTGAACCATGAGAATGTTTTTTTCAAACTTTCAAAACTCTGCATTTTGTGATGACTTATCCCATTCCACTCTTCTATACTCTATTCATAGGGTCAGACATGTCAGATGCTGAAGATAGTTAGAATCTACAGGAGCAGAATAATTATATTAGTTTAGGCACTAGTCCCGAGTCCTGTTCTTCCTCAGATCCAAGCACTCCCAGTTCTCATGGGTTGCCTAAGGATGCAACAAGGACAAGGAGAGACTCAACTCAGACGAAGAATATTTTGATTTTGTGCTAGAAGAGATTCTTGCTAAGAACCAAGAGAAAGCTGCAAAGAAGTCTGCTACCAAGGCTACCTCATCTAGGAGGGTAGTCAGCAAAGTTTATGCACCTCTAGAGACTTTCAAAGCACATGAGAGTGCTAGAGCCACTATGTTTGTTGAGATCCCCAAGAAATCTATGCCTAAGAAGGTAGGAGAGAAGAACATAGCCAGGAAGAGAATCATCCATGTTATTGGCAGGCCTACCTCTATGTATGAGGATCCATAGGAGGCTGCTTGTGTTGCCGAGGAGGAGGAGGAGGAGGAACCTATTGTCAAGGCCCCTCCCAAGAAGGAACGAAAGAAGCTTATGGCAGATGCTATACCTAAGCCCGGCCCCTCCAAGGGCACCATGGCTGCATCCAAGAAGGTTCCTGCAGGGAAGTCCAAGAGGACTACCAGAGATATACCTGCTACTGAGAAGAACAAGACATCCACTTTCATAGATGCAGATGATGATGATGCCATGTCAGTTTTGATGAAGCTGAGACCTCACCTTCCTGAACACAATGCCAGCCACCTAGTTGCTGAGGATATGAAGAAGAGGAAGGATTCATGTTTTAGGGCATGGAGATCTATTGATCCATATGCCTAGAGGAGGAATACGGTTGTGGACTACAGGTTCTATACCAAAGAGCAGCAAGACTTCTATGAGACTATCTTACTTGACAAGAGTCCTGCAGTCAATGACATGAGATATGTGGACTGGAAGTATATCAAGGATAATGAGGACTATTTCCCATGTGTGCAAGACAACTTCCATTGCATTGGCCTAGACAAGTTTGTAGACAAAGAGTTTACTGATTGGAATGATGAGATGATCATGCAGTTATATTCCACTGCTCACTTTTATGGACATGGCAGGATAGTATGGATGATTGAAGGAGCAAGATACTAATCTACAATTGATGAGTGGGATACCATCTTAGGAGTCCCAAAGGATGAGGATTGTGACTTGGATGTTTACTCAAAATCCAAGGAGCGCCACAATGCTATGAAGGATATGTATGCTGCTATTCCGGCTGCTAACTTGCACTCTCACAAGTTAGGATCCATTTACTACCTCCCGGTAGGCCTCCATACCCTGAACACTATCCTAAGGCATACCTTGATGCCCAAGTCTGGAGATGACAAGATGATTCTTGGCTACTCCATCAACATGCTTATCCATCTGGACAGTCACACCAGGATTAGAGTGATGGGTTTGATTGTAGAGACTGTGAAGAGGTTTGCTGCTGACCAGAAGCGCTCATGCTGCTATGCACCCTACATTTAGATGCTTATCAACTCCAAACTTGAGAAGCAAATCTTTGCTCTGGATAGACTCCACTTGCCACTTCAGCCAGATTTCGAGGAAAACATTGTGGTGATGGACCCAGACCATCCCACATCAGCTACAGCTCAGTCACAGGCAGAGGCATAGGCAGAGGCATCTCGAGCCACTAGTGCTTAGTTCCCTAGATCCAGGAACGAGCAGATGGATCTCTTGATCTCCACCATCATGGACATGAAGAAGGACATCAAGACCATTATGGATAGCCAGAAGAGCCTTGTGAACATATTCGAAGACAGAGTAAGAACTCTCAATGACAAGGTAGATGGGCTGACTAAGATAGTCAATGAGCTTAAGGAGGTAGATGAAGCCCCTATCTATCGCACCTCTTCGGAGTCTGAGTCTACTGATGATGATGAGGACAGTGCACCTGGCAGGACGACTGCCCAGTTCACAACTAACTGCATCAGGACAACTGCTCCGGAGACGAGACCTTCATCTTCTACTCCAGCCATAGTAACTACAACTCCATTAACTCCAACTCCATCCAGGACATCAACAGAAGTCTTCGCCGATGCAGTTCTCTCGACTCCGACATCGACTACCGAAGGAGAGCAACTACAGAAGAACGATTAGCTATATCTCTTCGAACTTTTTGGTAACTTGTTGCCAAAGGGGGAGAAGTTGTATACACATCTAGGCTTCGAGTGAGAGAGCGTCTGCTTTTTATTGCTATTTTACAAAACATTTGATTTTTTGTTTGTATGTGAGATACTTTTCTTTTGTGTTTGATCATACACTTTCAATGTGTGTTGCTACTACTTCCTATCTTTTTATGGTTATGTGACGATCATTCACTTTTCTTGATGTGTTGTGCTATGTTGTTAACTCTTATTCCTCTCGCACACCACCAAGTTGTATGTGACATGGAAGAAGTGTCTGATGTACCTAATCGGTTGTGCATATGCATTAAAACGCAAATTTAAAAAAATGCACAAATTTAGGGGGAGCTCTTACTAATCACATACTTCTCAAAGTGGCGATTATATTCATTGATTATATCATATGTTGAAGCTTTGATCTATAAGTTGTCATCCATTACAAAAAAGGGGGAGACTGAAAGCACATTTTCTTCCTTGGTGGTTTTGATAATTAATAACAACATATATGTCATTCAGCTAATGTTTGCTCTAAGCATGTTTTAGGAAAAGTTCAATGATGGTTGGCAAAAGTATTGTGGAATACCCCAAGATGCAAGGAATAGCATTGGCAAAGCTTCAAGCCAAGGACTGTAGATTTTACCTTTTGTGAGAAATCACTTTGAGTCCATAGGAAAGCCAATACTATCTAAAGGGGGTAAGGTTTTGTTGGTCAACAAAATGATCATACGTGCACAAGGGATAATCACCACATACAGCGACAAGCTCTTCCACAAAAGTCTGTCCAAAGCCAAATAGTCAAAATCGGTGAAACCAACACTTTCCACTCGGTGCCACTGATTCCAAACCTCAAATGGACTCAGCCAAACCCTAGATTTTTGGTGCAACCAATTCCACTTTGGTGCCACCGAGTTTGGGTTGCCAACTTCCTGTTACGCAAGTTTACAAAAATAGGTCCTGCCGAGTTTTGTGAATTGACGTCACCAATATTGGCAATCTGACCGTTGGTCACCTTATCGGTGCAACCTTGTTTTATGTATTGGTCTCATCGGGATTCAAAAGTTTCTACCTTTAAGGCAACTCGGTATAACCAAGATTCACACATTTGTTCCACCGAGTTTGACTTATTAGGCATAATGGTTTGATCTTTGGAGATTCCTATATATACCCCTCCAGCACCACTCGCTCACAGAAGAAGCAGTCAGAACAGTTCCCCACTCATGCCTACTGATTTTCTTAGAGAGAGCCACCTACTCATGTGTTGAGATCATGCCATTCCATTCCTACCATATGAATCTTGATTGCTAGCCTCCCCAACTTGCTTTCCATCCAATAACTCTCTTGCGCAAGCCAAATCTGTGAGGGAGTGATTGTGTCTTGAGGAGTCTATCATCTTTAAGCACAAGAGCAAGGAGTTCGTCGACATTATCGAGCCTATAACCTTTTGGAGAGTGGTGCCTCCTAGATGGTTAGGTGTCGCTTGGGAGCCTCGTACTTCGTGTTGTGGAGTGACCAAGTAGTTTGTAAGGGAAAGGAGCTTGCCTACTTCATGAAGATCTACCCCGAGTTAGGCTAGTTCTCCGTGGACGTACGCCATCATGGTATAGTCAAGGTTTTTCTTCATGGAACCTTCCATGGGTAGATCTCTCCGTGGACTCTCACGATCGTTACCCTCCATGGGTTGAGGACTCCATGAATGTGGACGTATGATAGCACCACCTATTGACACCACGGGAAAAATCATCATGTCACCAATTGCATTTGCTCTTCCTACCCACTCTTTAATTACATGTTTGTACTTACTTTCCACTTCTATACTCGTAAACATGCATGCGTAGGGTGTACTTCACTTGCTATGAATGCTAAAATCTGCCAAGACTTAAAATTGGGAAAAGGTAGATTTTTAATTTGTCAAGTAGTCTAATCAGCCCCCTCTAGCACTACTTTTGATCCTACAAAGCTCTGTTAGCTATCTAGTCATCAAACAATGTCTGTTTTGCCACTCTGGTTGCCCCTTGTGCTATAAAAGTAGGCTCAAGGAAACCTAGTTGAGGATTCAGACTTTTGAGCACTTGTATGCGTGTAGTATCCCCCCTCCCGAAGGCAACCCTTGTCGGGCAGGAGTGCTATACGCTCTTCATGTTCTTAGTCATTGAGACAATCAATTCATCATATTTTAGAGAAGAGTCTATGTAAGAGCTTTTAATTTAGCAAGTTCACATGCTCAAATATCATTTAGTCTTCTATGACTGCTGACACTCATTTCATATTTTTTGAGCTAATGTTCCCGTCAAACACATAGGAAGATAGGGGCTTTATGGTTTTCACCATGCAACTTATTTACCTTGAGGATAATGTTAACAATAATGACTCATGATCACCTACATCCAATTGGATATAGATATATATATATATATCGATCTTTCCCCAATGCATGATGCTTGCCAACTAGAGAATTAAAAGGTTGTAATAGGGTTGTCATGCACTTTTCAATTTTTGAATGTGCAAGCTCTTGATGTAAAGCAACGCCGCCTTATATTGTCCCTTATGATAGTAACTTTTGTTATGCAGCTTATCTCTTTTATTTCTTTGCCATGATAAGATCATACAAAGCTTATTTCCCCTTACAATAAAATATCATACATATTTAGCAGCAATTTTTATTGCTTGGATGCACCAACGACAACTTACTTGAAGGATCTTATTCAATCCATTGGAAAATATAGTCGACTCTCGTGGCAAGTAACTGGGTTTAAGGGTTATGGATTGTCGGTGCACTAGGACATGGGTACCCAGTGCCCCTGACTTATGCACATGCACTTGGAGCAGAACCCACCAACACAAGTGCAAACCAAGTAAGCATTCAAGACCAGACTCTGGCAAGAGCAACCTACAACATGCCGAGCAACGCTGGCAACATTAACACTACTGCCCAAGACGGGCCTGAAGCACGCCAAGCATGTCCCCGGTGCCTTCCAGGGACTGAGGCGCTCGCGCCCTCAAGAAGACCTGGCAAACCATCCATCGGCAAGCGTGTGCCGATAGGCCACCGCTCCACCACATCGCAATGTCAGTCACTTTTCGATGCGGTGTCGAGCTCCCAGGTGGCTAAGTGGCTCTAGCTAAGCACATGACAACATGTTGGAAGACAGATTATGCCCCCTTGACACCCGTCCAGAGGTGTGTCAAGCAGTTGTGCAATAGTTAGCTACAACGGTGGTAGAAGCTTGCCGGGGATGCACCCCCGCACGCCACCTAGACTTCATTTTTGACATTTTATCCTAAGTGCCAGAGTTAGGTATGATAGCACTGTTAGTTATCTAATCATCAGACAATGTCTATTTTACCATTGTGGTTGCCCCTTGAGCTATAAAAGGAGGCCCAAGGCAGCCTAGCTAAAGATTCGGACATTTGGGCACTTGTACTCACGTAGCAGCTCCCCCGATGGCAACCCTTGCCAGGCTTGAGCGTTGCATGTTCTTCATGCTCCTCTGATCAATCCACCAAAGGCAGGAGTAGGGTTTTACGCTTCACAGCGGCCCAAACCTGGGTAAAACACCAGTGTCCCGATCGCTGCATTGTCTCACCATATCCGCTCTTTGTGCATGTGACCTTGCCCCTGCCGACCCACAAAGGGGCTTTCGGCCCCATAGGTGATAGAGTGCATCCTGCCCCGACATCTTTGGTGCGCTAGGTAGGGGTCGGGTCATTTGTGCGAACCCGAGTTCGTGAGCAGTGAGTCAGTCTCCATCATCGTCTTATTCATCCATGGCTCCCAAGAGGAAGTCCGCCATGGCCACGCATCCCTCCAATTTGAAGGCTCCCTCTCATACAGCTGCAGACGCCATTGGCACCGTGACGGCTGTGAGTGAGGGGGCCATCGTGGGAGACGCGGCTGGCACATGCGGCGCCATAGTCGTATCACCCATGGCCGAAGTTGGAGCGGGGAACTCTAGAGAGGAGCAACAGCAGCAACAACCTGGCGAGCATGACCCTGGTGTCGCAGGCTATAGCGATCCGACCTGAAAGGTTGAATCTCCGGTGTTTCCATACCATCCCAAGATCATGCCGGTACACACACGATACATCAATGTATATATCAAAGTGAAATCACACAACTTTAATAATCGAAAATCTCATATCGAGTTCTTTATTACAATAAAGATTACAATAAAGTGGCTGAAGGCCAACTCATGAGATAAACTAAACCAAAGTCTTGCGGAAGCTTCAAAGGTAGTTGAGTCCATCAGACTCCAAGGGCATCTCACTGAGTGTAGAGCGTATCCTCACTCCTGGTCAGAAAAATACTCTGCAACATGATACGTTGCAGCCATGTAGGTCAGCATATTGAATACGCCAGCAATGTCACAAAAGGGGGTAAAATAATCATATCTTCTATGTGCATATATGGCAGGTGGGGCTGTAAGTTTTGCATAAAGCCAATTTTTTCTTACAACAAGAGAGGACAAAGCAAAAGTTATTACTACATTGTTGGTTGATTAATGAGATGGTTCCACCAACCAATTCTAATACCCTCATCAATATAATTCTTTGTGTTGAGAATTCCAGATAGTTTCAGTTCCTTTGGCTCAAGTTGTCCGTAACCCGGGACACCGCTAATCGATTAGGTTTAACACTCTGCAGAGGTTTGCACACTTTTCCCACAAGATTTGATCCCTCCGTTTATGTCCTCGTACTTCAGGGTGTTTGAGGACCGGATGATCAAAACATGGTCTTTCAAAGAGTTTCCCTAACCCCCGATTAAGAGTTCAGGTTAGAGTTACCACTAAGATCAACCAACCCAAAGCCCATAATGACTTGCGGTTGCACATGTAAGCTTCCAGTCATGAAGTATCCATCCGTCCCTTTGATTCTTGGTGGAGTTGTCCGCTGATATCTCTACAACATGGTTAGCTTCACTCCTCTGAGGTATTCCAGGGGCGCCTATCAATGGTTCACAAACACTGGGAATTCCAGCGGCCTATCAAGGTGCACACCCACAGGTTACTCCAGGGAGCCTATTTCCAAATCCACCCAGTAGGTGTATTAGAGTTTGTCATGAAGTCTTCATCTCCTAGAAGTATCCTTGATCACATCAAGTGGTATTCATACTCTTGAATGGTCTTCATCCAAGACACTCACAACTCCCGTATAACACTCAACCAAAACCCTAGCATCAAATAAAAATATCGTCCCGAGGCCAGGTTAACAGGGGATTTGTGGGGGTGTCCTACCTCATGATACTACTCAACAAGTTTAATACTCCTACTGCGTGCATGGTGGAAGATATTATCTAGGCAAATAAAACATGGGTAAAACATGATCAAATGACTTGCCTTGATGACGATCTTGAAATTTTAAAGCTTCATAATAACAAGCTTCGCACTCCGGATAATCTACCGAAACAAACAATTCACACAATAAGCAAACACATTCCCAAACAATAAATAACATCGAGTGAAATTAATATAAGACGATCAAGGAAAACAATAATGAAATCAAAGGAAACCAAGAAAATGCAACGAAAACTTTAAAGAAAACTAGAGAGAAACCAATTTACACAAATTCTATCATAGCAACATTAAATTATTCTAAACACTCAATAACAGAAAAGAACTAATTAAACAACTATTTAATAGCAACCAATTTAATAAACAATTAACTAGGAAAAAGGAAATGCTTTAATAGCTAAAATTACTATCTAGTTATCACCAAATAACTACACCAACAATAAAAACACCAAGACCATGAAAAAATATTATAAAAACTAATATGCTTCTAATTAACAGAAACAACCATTAAAATAATTTGATGTGGCAAAAGAATTACTTTTGTGATGATAAAACTATTCTATTTACTATAGTTAAATAACTACACAACAATACAACAAAACAATAGCTAAAATAGTAATAAATTATTATAAAATCTATCTACTGTAGTCTAACAGAACCATATAACCACATGTGAAAATCTACAAAAAGAACTAACTAAAAATAATTTACATGTGAAAGTCTAACAGGGCCGTGGTTGGAGCTCCTGAAGCGACACACGCCTGCCGACTCACACGGGAGCGCCACGCGAGGATCTGGACGCCAAGGCCTTGGCGAGCTGTGAGCATCGTGCCCCCTAGACCCTGCTTGTTAGGCGGAGGGGGAGGGAAGGAGGAGAGTGCTCGACTCTAAGATAAAGAACTCAAGATGGGAAATGGCAATGAAAATAAATCCATGACCCCTTTTCTTTAATACATGGTTGTACAACACCCGAAGTTTTCTTCCAGAAAAGTTGGCAAATTCAAACATGAGAAGAGAAAATAGCAGCCGCGTCCTGCGCCTAGACTAGTCTTCATCTTCGTCTTCCCCTAGCACAGAGCGTAAGGCATCCACGTTGCATGGGCATAGCGCGGAGCATGGGGCTTCCACTTGGGCGTGGATGGGAACCCCTCCGCGTCCCTAGGGGGCTCCAGGCGTATACAACCCACTCATTATTATGTGAGAGTGTCACGGGTAGAACTTCCGGAGGTGCTGGATGTTCCAGGCATTCTGGATGGGGACCCCTGCCTAAGTCTCCAGGTACACAACGCTAGGACTGGAGATGTGAGCGACATTGAACGGGCCCTCCCACATGGGCGAGAGCTTGCGCAAGCCCTCCCTGGAGAGGATCCGCCTCAGGACGAGGTCTCCGACTTCGAGGGTCCTGGGGCGTATGTTACGACAATGTTAACGGCACAACGCTGATATGTCTCCAACGTATCTATAATTTTTGATTGTTCCATGCTATTATATTATATATGTTGGATGTTTTATATGCAACAATATGCTATTTTAAATTATTTTTTGGGATGAACCTATTAACCTAGTGGAGAAAAGGAATATAAAATAGAGTCCAAACTGAATGAAATTCTATGATGATTTTTCTTGGACCAGAAGAAACCCACGTGACCTGGAGAAGAGGCCAGAAGAGCCACAGGTGGGCCACAAGCTACCCTTGCGTGGCCAGGCGGCGCCCCCTGGCTTTTGGCCCCCCGTAGCTCCTCCAACCCTAATCTTCGCCCTATAAATTAAGAAATATTCCCCCAATACCAAAAAGAGCCACGATAATAATTGTTTTGCCGCCGAAAGCCTCCGGTCCCGTGAGATCCAATGTTGGAGCCTTTTCCGTTAATCTACCGGAGGGGGATTCGATCATGGAGGGCCTCTACATAACCTCCATTGCCCCTTCTATGATGCGTGAGTAGTTCACATCAGACTTACGGGTCCATATCTAGTAGATAGATGGCTTCTTCTCTCTCTTTGTTCTTCAATACCATGTTCTCCATGATCTTCATGGGGATCTATCCGATGTAATACGCTTTTGCGGTGTGTTTGTCAAGATTCGATGAATTGTTGGTTTATGCTCAGTTTATCTATGAATATTTTTTGTATCTTCTCTAAATTCTTAAATGCATGATTTCATATATTTTCAAGTCTCTTCAAGTTATTGGTTTGGTATGGCCAACTCGATTGATAAATCTTGCAATGGGAGAAGTGCTTAGTTTTGGGTTCAGTCTTGCAGTGTCCTTACCCAGTGGCATAGTAGGGTAGCGAGGCACGTATTTGTATTGTTCACACAAATGATAAAAATATGGGGTTTTCATCATATTTCTTGAGTTTAGACCTCTAAATCATGTCATCTTACTTAATGCATTACTCTGTTCTTCATGAACTTAATACTCTAGACGCAGGCAGGAGTCGGTCGATGTGTGGAGTAATAGTAGTAGATGCAGAATCGTTTCGATCTACTGACATGGATGTGATGCCTATATTCATAATCATTGCCTTGGATATCGTCATAACTATGCGCTTTTTTACCAATTGCTCGACAGTAATTTGTTCACCCACTGTATTATTTTCGTTTGGGAGAGAAGCCTCTAGTGAAACCTATGCCCCTGGGTCTATTTTCCATATTATATTTTCAGATCTATCAACCAAAAATACCTTGTTGCAATTTTATTTACTTTCACTTCTCGCAATCTTTTATATCTATCTATGTGAGATCTAATGCTTGCAACTAACCGTGAAGGGATTGACAACCCCTTTATAGCATTGGGTGCAACTGTTTGATTGTTTGTGTAGGTGCATAAATTGGGGCCTTGCTTGTTCCTCCTACTGGATTGATACCTTGGTTCTCAACAACTGAGGGAAATACTTATCTATTTTTCTGCATCACACCCTTTGTTTTTCAACAGAAAACCAATGCAAGCTCAAGAAGTAGCAAGAAGGATTCCTGGCGCCCTTGCCGGGGAGGATACATAGCAAGTCTACATCAAGCCTACCAAGTACCCATCACATCCTCATCTCTTGCATTTACATTATTTGCATTTTACAATCGTTTTGCTCTTCCCACTTCATAAATTTTGCCTTTTTATTCGCCCTCTTTTTAGTTTGCCTTTTTTGCTTGCTTGCTATCTTTGCTTGTGTTTCCATCTGCCTTGTATTTGCTTGCATCTTTGCTTTCTAAAAAGATATTTATATGGATACTCATCCACTTGCTAATCCTTTCAAAATTTCAAATTATGATGAACCAATTGCTCGTGAGTTGAGTTCACTTGATTATCTCTACGAAGTTTGGTTTGAAAATCATGAATCTGAAAATTTTGATGAAGTGTCGAAACAAGAAATTAATAAGGTGATTCATGATAGTTCCTTGAATGAAAAGCATGATTTCCATGTTGTTAGCATAAATTCTCTGAATATCCATGATGTTAATGATATGCAAAACCACAAGCTTCGGGATGCTATGCTTGATGAAGATGATATTTTTTGTTCCCCAAGTTTTGGTGATGACACGTATGATATAATTGGTAATTATAACCACAAAACTTTTCATAATTATTCCAATATTCAATTTTTTTATGACAATCAAGTGTAACATGATAGTTATTTTGTTGTGTTTTCTCCCACTACCATTAATGAAAATAAGTTGCTTATGTGAAGACCGATAAATTCTCTATGCTTATAGATCAGGAAAAGAATGCTTTATATGATAGTTATATCGTGATTCCTTCATGATGCTACTACAAATTGTTATGATGGAGGAAAATATGCTTGTAGGAATTGCAATAGTAGAAAGTTTCCTCCCAATGTGTTCAAAGTTTCGAAGTTATGCTTGCTTTGCCATCCTATGCTAGTTGATTCTTGCTCCCATAGATTGTTAGCTTATAAAATACCTATACATAGGAAGTATGTTAGGATTTAATGTGTTTGTCACATTCCTTATGATGCTCTCTTTGTGCCTTTAATGTTGTCTTTTATGTGAGCATCATTGTTATACTCAACCTATCTTGATGGCTATAAAGAAAAAGCTTGTTGGGAGGCAACCCAATGAATAAAATTTATTTTTATCATTTCCTTTCCGTTATCGAGTGTTTTAGACATTATTACGTCTGTAGTAATTGTGTTTTGGTGTGTTAATTAGTGTTTGATCCAAGTAATACCTTTGGGATGGTCTATGGTAATTGTTGATTTGATCTTGCTGAAAAACAGAAACTTTTGCGCTCAGTCCAGGAATTTTATAAATTTACCAAAGCGCTGAATGAGTCTTAAATTTTTACAATTGATATAGTAATTTCCCATATTTTCCTAATGATTCAAAAAATTGGAGTTACGTAAGTATTCAAAGTTTACAGATTGCTATAGACTGCTCTGTTTTTTGACAGATTTTGTTTTCTTTGTGTTGCTTGCTTATTTTGATGTATCTACGGGTTGTATCGGGTTGTATGAATCATGGAGAAGTTGGAATACGGTATATATTACACAAATATAAATAAATAATGAGTTCACAACAGTACCTAAAGTGGTGATTTATTTTTCTTATACTAACGGATCTCACGAATTTTCTGTTGAGTTTTGTGTTGTGAAGTTTTCTAGTTTTGGGTAAAGATTTGATGGACTATGGAATAAGGAGTGGCAAGAGGCTAATCTTGGGGATGACCATGCAACCCCATGGAATATTAAAGGATACCAAAGTGCATAAGCTTGGGGATTCCTCAGAAGGCATCCCCTCTTTCGTCTTCAATCCATCGATAAATTACTTAAGGCTATGTTTTTATTCACCACATGATATGTGTTTTGCTTGGAATGCCTTGTATGATGTGAGTCTTTTCTTTTTAGTTTTACACAATCATCCTTTCTGCACACATATTTTGAGATAGACACACATGAGTCATGAATTTATTAGAATACTCTATGTGCTTCACTTATATCCTTTGAGATAGGCAATTTTGCTCTAGTGCTTCACTTATATCTTTTTAGAGCGCGATGGTGTTTTATTTTACAGAAATAATTGAACTCTAGTACCTCACCTATATTTTTTTTGCGAGTCTTTAAAAATCATGGTAATTTATTTAGGTTATGAATTTAGCCCTAATATAATGGGCATCCAATAGGGATATAATAAAAAAAATTCATATAAAGTTTATTGAATATTATGAGAAGTTTGATCCCTTTCATAAAGTTTTGAGATATAATGATGGTGATATTAGAGTCATGCTAGTGAGTAATTGTGAATTGGTAAAAATACTTGTGTAATGCTTTGTGCTTCGTGTAGCATGCACGTATGGTGAACCGTTATGTAACGAAGTCGGAGCATGATTTGTTTATTGACTGTCATCCTTTGTGTGAGGGTCGGGAGCGTGCAATGGTTAACTCCTACCAATCTTTCCCCTAGGAGCATGCATCTAATACTTTGATTTGATAACTAATAGAATTTTGCAATAAGTATGTGAGTTTTTATGACTAATGCTGAGTCCATGGATTATACGCACTCTCACCCTTCCACCTTTTCTAGCCTCTCTAGTACCGCGTAACTTTTGCCGGTCCATTAAACCCACCATATACCCTTCCTCAAAATAGCCACCATTCCTACCTATTATGGTATTTCCTTAGCCATTGCGAGATATATTCCCATGCAACTTCCACCATTGCGTTTATTATGCCAGGCACTTTCATTTTCATATTGCTTTGCATGATCGTAAGATAGATAGCATGATGTTTTCATGTCTTGTCCATTTTTGATGTGATTTGCTATGCCAGATCATTGCACATCCCAATACACTACTGGCGGCATTCATATAGAGTCATATTTTGTTCTAGGTATCGAGTTGTAATTCTTGAGTTGTAAGTAAATAAAAGTGTGATGATCATTATTATTTGAGCATTGTCCCGTGTGAGGAAACGATGATGGAACTATGATTCCCTCACAAGTTGGGATGAGACTCTGGACTTTATGAAAAATAAAAGAGGCCAATGAATCCCAAATAAAAAAAGAGTCCAAAGATGCCCACCAAAAATGGGAGAAAAGAGAGAAGCGACAATGCTACTATCTTTTTTCCACACTTGTGCTTCAAAGTAGCACCATGATCTTCATGATAGAGAGTCTCCTATTTTGTCACTTTCATATACTAGTGGGAATTTTTTATTATATAACTTTGCTCGTATATTCCAATGATGGGCTTCCTCAAATTTCCCTAGGTCTTCATGAGCAAGCAGGTTGGATGCACACCCACTAAGTTTATCTTTGAGATTTCATACACTTATAGCTCTAGTGCATCCGTTGCATGGCAATCCCTACTTACTCACATTGACATCTATTAATGGGCATCTCCATAGCCCGTTGATACTCCTAGTTGATGTGAGACTATCTTCTCCTTTTCCTCACAACCTCCACCATATTCTATTCCACCTATAGTGTTATATCCATGGCTCACGCTCATGTATTGTGTTGGAGTTGAAAAGGTTTGAGAACATAAAAGGTGTGAATTAATTTCTTGACTTGTCATCGGGGTTGTGCATGATATAAATACTTTGTTTGGGGAAGATAGATCATAGCCATACTATATGATTTTGTAGGGATAACATTCTTTTGCCTTTTTATTTTGAAGAGACGGAATTACTTTGTTAGTATGCTTGAAATATTACTGTTTTTTTGTCAACATTAAGCTTTTGTTTTGAGTTTTATGGATCTGAACATTCATGCCACAATAAAGAATATTACATGGATAGATATGTTAGGTAGAATTCCACATCAAAAATTCTGTTTTTTATCATTTACCTACTCGAGCACGAGCAAGAATTAAGCTTGGGATGCTAATACATCTCCAATGTATCTATAATTTTTTATTGTTACATGCTATTATATTATCTATTTTGGATGTTTTATATCCATCAATATGCTATTTTATAATGGGATAATTGCAATTGAGCCCCTAGTTGGGTCCCACTCGACAGGATTGCCCCTAGTTTTCGAAAACACGCTGTCTTGCCCACCCACTTTGGTCGTCTTGTGTTTTTGCCCTTTGACTTTTTGACCGTCACTTTGAAAACTTCATAACTAATTCATACTAAATCAGAAAAATGCAAATAAGATACAAAAATGTTCAGAAGAACATCACCTACATGTCAATGTCACTTGCATTCATGACAAAAGTGTTGGTAAGTGTCCATCTGAGTTTTACCTCTTATCATACCACCATGAACAGTGCCAAGTGCTAGTTTCTGCTTTTGCCTTGTTTTTGAGTATTGCAGAAAAGGAATATCAAACAGAGTATGGAATAAATTCTACGATGATTTTTCTTGGACGAGAAGAAACCCATGTGACTTGGAGAAGAGGCCAGAAGAGCCACGGGTGGGCCACACGCCACCCTGGCATGGCTAGGGGCACCCCCTAGCTTGTGGGCCCCCCGTAGATCCTCCAACCCTAATCTTCGGCATATAAATTCAAAAATATTCCCCCAACACCAGAAAGAACCATGATAATACTTTTCCACCGCAGGAAGCCTCCGTCCCTGAGATATCCAATCTTGGAGCCTTTTCCGGTAATCTGATACTGGGGGATTCGATCACGGAGGGGTCTACTTCAACTCCATTGCCTCTCCGACGATGCGTGAGTAGTTCACCATAGACCTATGGGTCCATAGCTAGTAGCTAGATGGCTTCTTCTCTCTCTTTGTTCTTCAATACCATGTTCTCTATGATCTTCATGGGGATCTATCCGATGTAATACTCTTTTGTGGTGTGTTTGTCGAGATCTGATGAATTGTGGGTTTATGATCAGATTATCTATGAATATTATTTGAATCTTCCCTGAATTCTTATATACATGATTTCCTATATTTGGAAGTCTCTTCGAGTTATTGGTTTGGTTTGGCCAACTAGACTGGTAATTCTTGCAATAGGGGAAGTGCTTAGTTTTCGGTTCCATCTTGCGGTGTCCTCACCTAGTGACATAGTAGGGGTAGCAAGACACGTATTTGTATTGTTTCCATCAAGGATAAAAAGATGGGATTTTCATCATATTGCTTGAGTTTATCCCTCTACACCATGTCATCTTACTTAATGTGTTACTCTATTCTTCATGAACTTAATACTCTAGATGCAGGCAGAAGTCGGTCGATGTGTGAAGTAATAGTAGTACATGCAGAATCGTTTTGGTCTACTTGACACGGACGTGATGCCTATATGCATAATCATTGCCTTGGATATAGGCATAGCTATGCGCTTTTCTATCAATTGCTCGACAGTAATTTGTTCACCCATCGTATTGTTTTCCTTCGAGAGAGAAGCCTCTAGTGAAACCTATAGCCGCCGGGTCTATTTCCATATTATATTTTCTGATCTATAAATAAAAAATACCAAAAGTACCTTGCTAAAATTTTATTTACTTTTACTTCTCGCAATCTTTTATATCTATCTCTATCAGATCTAATCCTTACAAGTAACCGTGAAGGGATTGACTACCCCTTTATAGTATTGGGTGCAAGTGTTTGATTGTTTGTGCAGGTGCATAAATTGGGGCCTTCCTTGTTCCTCCTACTAGATTGATACCTTGGTTCTCAACAACTGAGGGAAATACTTATCTTCTTTGTTGCATCACCCTTTCCTCTTCAAGGGAAAACCAACGCAAGCTCAAGAAGTAGCAAACGCCTGCTGGTACCTTGCAGCTCAGAGTGAGGCTCGGCAACTAGCCTCCTCCCCAAGGAGAATGTCTGTTCCTCGTGCAGCCTCCTAATGCTGCTCGTTGAATGCCAAGACCCACGGGGACCGGTCCTTTACCTCGTGAGGGAGGACAACTTCGGCTCCGTAGACAAGGAAGAACGGGGTTTCGCCAATGGGCTTAGTCGCAGTGGTGCAGATGGACCATAGCACAGACTGAAGCTCATCGACCCAACCCCTGCCACAAGTTCAAGCTTCTTCTTAAGCTCCTTCGCTTGAGGCCCCACAGGACCTCTGTGTTGGTGCACTTTGCCTGGCCGTTGCTCCGTGGGTGGACAATCAAGGCGTAGCATATCTGTGTTCCAAGGTTACCGCAATAGGTCTTGAAGAAGTTACTTGTGAACTGTGAACCGGTATCGATGATGATGCCATTGGGGACGCCTAAGTGGCTCACGAGGCCCTGGATAAACTTGACGGCTGATCCAGCAGGGATGGTGCGGACGGGCTCCACCTCTGCCCACTTGGTGAACTAGTCGATGGCGATGTATAGGTAGCGGTATCCGCCTGCCGCCCATGGGAAGGGCCCCAGTATGTCCAGCCCCCAGACCATGAAGGACCAAGAGAGAGGGATGGTTTGTAGGCCCTGGGCGGGCTGGTGAATCTTCTTGGAGTGAAATTGGCAGGATTTGCAAGACCGGACTAGCTCGATGGCATCGTTGAGTGTCACGGGCCAGTAAAAGCCGGATCAGAAAGCCTTACATACAAGGGTGCGTGACGAGGAGCAGCTGGTGGTGTTGCGGAGGGCTTGAAGAGAAACTCCTCGTAGACGCCCGGCTCCTGTGGCATGTAGCATGACACCGTGTTGGCGTTGTCATCGGCTTCCTTGTTCGCACTGCTCGGGATGTGCTGCAACTCCAAACCCTGCAAACATATTTCGATCTTACGTACCTCCTCCAAATACACTTCCATGTGCTCGTCCTTGTGTGTATACTCCTTGTTGGAGAAGTTGACGAGGAGTTGGGATTCTCCCTTGATGGTGAGGGGCCGGATCCCCAAGGCTATCGCTACCTTGAGGCCGGAAATGAGGCCCTCGTACTCTGCGATGTTGTTGGAGAATTTATCACCATGCTGGAAACAAAGCTACACCGCGTAGCGGAGCTTGTCCCCCGCTGAGGAGGTGAGCATGACATCGGCCCCTGCTCCCATGTGTGCGAAAGCTCTGTCGAAATGCATGGTCCAACCCTCAGGGGACTCATCGTCAGGGGTGAGGGACTAGCTCCCGTCCAGTCCCCAGTCGGGAGCGTCCGTCCACACCGCCACGAAGTCTGTCAGGATCGCCCCCTTGATGACCCTGTCGTGCTGAACTCTTAGTTGAAGGAATGGAGCTTGATGTTCCATTCGGCAACTCTTCCTGTCGCGTTGGGGTTGCGCGGGACCTTCTACAAGGGGTACGCAGAGACGACCTTGATGGGATGCCCTTGGAAGTAGTGGCGCAGTTTCCTCGAAGCGACAAGGAGCGCAAGCAGGAGCTTCTGTTGCTTGGGGTAACATGAGCACGCATCCCATAGCATCGTACTAACATAGTACACTGGGTGTTCGACGAGGGTGAAGGCCCCCACGGTGCCTTGCTCCACAACAGGCCCATGGGGCAGTTAGAGCGGCGGGTGGCTCCAAGGCATCGTCTTGGCAAGGAGTGGTCCCCTTGACATCCTACAAGGCCCCTCTCTCCATGTTGGGGGGCCCTTCTGCACCCGACGACGCAACATGCATGTCGGTACGGTCCTCCCTGACCGCCACCAATGCAGTGCTAGCGGAGTGGGGATGGCGGCCAGGTATAGTAGCAGGGGCTCCTGAGGACGAGGCACCACCATCACTGGCGGACTCATGAGGTATCGCTTGAGCTCCTCGTACGCCACGTCTGCCTCCGGGATCCACTCAAAGGGGCCCTTCCTTTTCATGATCTTGAAGAACGGCAGGGCCTGTTCGCCGTGTTTGGAGATAAAGCACCCCAAGGAGGTCACACATCCTGCCAGTTTCTACATTTCCTTGAGGGTCTGGGGTGCGCTCATCTTGTTTATGGCCTTGATCTTCTCCGGGCTCGCTTTGATTCCCTGGTGCGACACCAGGAAACCGAGCAGGTTGCCCGATGGGACCCCGAAGACGCACTTCTTGGGGTTGAACTTCAAGTTCACCTCCCTCAGGCTGGCAAACGTCTCCTCCAAGTCCTCGATTGGCGTCTTGGCCTTCCTTGACTTGACCATGATGTCTTCGACATAAGCCTCTGGTTTCCTCCCTAGTTGCGGACCCAAGGCATTGTGCATTAGCCACTTGAAGGTTGCCCCAGTGTTCCCCAGCCTGAAGGGCATGCACGTGTAGTAGAGCACTCCGCACGAAGTAAGGAAGGCCGTCTTCTCGACGTCCTCCACCGCCATTTTGATTTGATGGTAGCCCGAGAAAGCGTCCAGGAAGCACATGAGGTTGCACTCTGTGGTGCAGTCTATGATCTGTTCAATGCGCAACACCAGGAATGGGTCCTTGGGGCAGGCCTTGTTGAGGCTCGTGAAGTCGACACACATATGCTCCTTCCCGCACTACTTCGGGACGACCATCGGGTTGGCAAGCCACTCTGGGTAAAGCACCTCCCTTATAACCCCGACCTCCTTTAGCTTGCCAACCTACTAGGCAATGAATGCCTGTTTCTCCTGATCTTGCCTCCTTGCCTTTTACTTCACCGGGCGTGCATTCGTGCACACCATGAGGTGGTGCTCGATTTCGTCCCTCGAGACCCCCACCAGGTTGGAGGTGCTCCACGCGAACGCATCCTTGTTTGCACGGAGGAAGCCCACCAGCGCCTCCTCTTACTCTTGGGGCAAGCCGGCGCTGATGGTGAATGCAGGACCAGGGTCTCCGCCCGGCACTGAGCGAACAACTGCCTGTTCTTGACCGGCGTGACATCGAGGACACCCTAGAGTCCTCCATCGCCTGCACGGCATCCCCAGCGCTGGGGTGCACCCTGGCCCCCACTTTGTAGGCGAGCTTGAGTGCGTCAGACGCGTCCTTGGCATTCCACACGACGTTGAGGATGCCACCGCTCCGAGGCATCTTGGCAATGTTGTAGCCCGGGTGCGTTGCCGCCATGAACTGGGCGAGGGCGGGGTAGCCATGTATTGCGTTGTATGGGAGGTGGATGTGGGTTATGTCAAAGTCGATCTGCTCGGTGCGGAAGGTGGAGCGGGTGTTGAAGGTGACGGGGAGGCGCACCCGCCCCATGGGGACGATGGAGCCCCCGACATGTCGAGTTGATCACGAGGAAACTGCAGTGCGTCGAAGACCTCCATTGAGATGACGTTGGGGCCGGCGCCACCATCTATGAGGGTCCTAGAGACGGCCACGCCCCTTATGGTTGGCATGCACAACATGCGGAGCATTCCGGCGGCCGTCATTATCTTGAGGTGGTCATCGGGGCCGAAGGTGATGTCGGTCTCCGGCCACGTCCGAGGCGGCGTGGACTGGGTCCGCGACCGAATCGCTCCTACGCGGTGGAAGAACTCCTTGACCTCACGGTGGAGGAGGGCGCCTGTGATCCGCCGAGGATGCACGCGACCATCGTGCGCCAAGGGTTGGCTAGGGATCCTGTCTACCATGGGATTGCCAAACCAGGGCTTGACTATCACCGCAGGTGGGGAAGCTTCCACATGCCCCCTACTTGGCGCACCAAATGTCAGATTTAGGGATCCACAAAACCCCAAGAAGTTCGAACACAGGGGCATCTGCAAAGATCCCCGACAGCATCACCCTACCTAGGTCACTACTTGATGATTTCTACGACGAACTCGCATGATGGTGAGGAAGAAGATGCACACGATGGTTTACCCAGGTTTGTGTCACGCCCAAGATGCGATCCTATCCTTATTTGGGCACGAGGGCCTCGACAGGGATAGAAGCGCATCTCGATGCGTTCGCAAGAATGGATATCATTACAAGTACATGTAGAGAAGAGATGAGTATATGGAATTGGCTTACACTCGCTACAAGCTACATCAGAGTCACAACAACACAATAACATCTCAAACATCATACATAAGAGCAGGGTTCGGCTACGGACGAAATCAAACGATAAAATGACATCCACCCTTGCTATCCCAGGCTGCCGCCTGGAACCCATCCAAGATTGAAGAAGAAGAAGAAGAACTCCAAGTCAAATCAAGCAACGCGCTCACGTCAAATCATCACGTTACCTGTACCTGCAACTATTGTTGTAGTAATCTGCGAGCCACAGGGACTCAACAATCTCATTTCCAAGGGTATCAAGACTATTAAAGCTTAATAGGCAGGGTATGGTTAAGTGGTGAGGCTGCAGCAAGCGACTAAGCATTTATATGAGTGGCTACCTTACGAGAACAGGAAGTAAAGTATGGTGGTCTATGCATAACAAGCGAGAACTAGCAATGACCACTAACTGATCCTTAACACCTACTTACGTCAATCATAACCCCACCGTGTTCTCTTTCGGATAAGGACTCACGAAAAGAGACAGTCACGGTTACACACACAGTTGGTGTATTATATTAGACTTTCCTTCAAGTTTGCTATAACTGGGTGTTAAACAAAATATCCAAGTTTGCCACATAACCGCGGGCACGGCTTCTCGAAAAGATTTAACCCTGTAGGGGTGCTCCAACTCATCCATCACAAATTAACCACACTCAGCGGGAATAACCTCAACCACGGATCTCGTGATCTTCCTAGGCAATTCCAAAGGAAATCCAACACCTCGAGATAGCCCGAGAAATCAGAGTTCCTCACTCGAGACGTTCGACAAAGGTAAAACAAATCCAGCAAGGCCGCCCGACGTGTCGACGAACCCGATAGGAGACGGGTATCTCGTTCTCAGGACACGACCGGATGGGACTAGCTACAGGGAAATCCAATCCTCAAGTTGCCTTGAGGCGGCGCTGCAGACAACCCATTTTGGACCAACACTCATATGGAGCACTGGCCCGGGGGTTGATTAAATTATCCTCGGGGTGATCATGCCCTATGCAATTTTTAATTAGTTAGGCAAATGTAGTACCAATGTTGGGCCTTGCCAGACAAGTTTTAATCTAACCCGAAAATCAAGGGGGTCCCCATAACAACCCCGAGCATGTTAGGAGCGCTCATTTATGGAACATAACACCGGTTCACAAGAAACTAGGGGCGGCAAGAGTGGAACAAAACACCGAGCAAAAGGCCAAGCCTTCCACCTTTACCAAGTATATATGTGCATTAAATTAATTAGCAGCAATATTGTGATATAACAAAAGAATGTCCTTGTTGGCACATGGAAGCAATTGCACCTGCAACTAGCAACGCTATAAGAAGGGCTGAGCAAGCGGTAACATAGCCAAACAATGTCTTGCTGGGATGTGGTAGGGTTAGAGGCTTATCATGGCAATGTTGGGAGGCTTATCAAACAAGTGGTAGGTAACGAGACATAACGATAAAAGACGAGACAACTAGCATGGCAATGATAGTAATGGTATCTAGGGAAATGTGTCATCTTGCCTGAGATCCCCCTCGGAAGAAGACCGAGTCCATGAAGAAGACGAACCAACGTAGTCGAACGAATCCTCACACTCCGAACGCTTTCGAAAATCTATCAAGAAGAAGCAATCCGAAACAAACAATAAACACAAGATACACCACAACATATGCAATACATGATGCACAACAATATGATGCATGTCCGGTTTAAATATGCAATGCACGACAATTCACAACAATCAAATTCTACACATTAAAGTGCAACTCAATATGTAACGAGTTACATATTCACGAAACTCCACATTCGAATTACTTAGTTCACTCCCGTTAGGTACACGACAATATTAAATGTTTTTAAACATGGCAAGAGGTGAAGCATAAGTAAACTATACTATCTAGGCATCTTAAATGAGGTCGGAAACAACTTATAGCATTTCCGAAATGACCCCATATGTATATTATGAATTTGGTCCAGATCTGATTTAAAAATATTTTATGTTTGTTAAACAGCAGAATAAAGCATACCATGTTATTCTACACGTCATTCTACTCGATTTACATATGAGGAACATCTCAAACGGAGCTATGGTTCAAAAGATATGAGCAACACAAGATGCACATGCCATGAATGCAGATGCATGGGCCAAACCACCACAAACATCTCCAATCAAGAATGAAACAAGTTATTATGCAACTACAAGAGATTCTAAGCAAGTTTCATATATGGAATGTTCCAAACGGAGCTACCGTTCAACCACAATCATCAAAACAAGTTTTAGTTGAAATCTGCCAAAAACTGCAACTTAGCATTTTGAACATATGAAAACAACAAGTTACAATATTCCGAAATGCACAAAATAAGCATGGGGCAAAAGCATACAACATCTACCTCAATTCATCTACACAAATCATAATCAAAACATGCATGGATCACTAGGTAGGAAGCTCACAAGAAGGCTACTTGAAAACAGTTTCAGACTTAGTGAAAATATCAGTTTTAGACTAAGCAGTTTTTATCACGAAGGCATATTGAAAGCAGTGAAACTTTATGCTATAAGTCATGAAATGGCATGAAACTTAACAGCATGCTAAAGGACAATATCAACAACAAATAACTCCATTACACCTATCACAAAAGAGGTCTAGATCACTAGCAAATCACATGGAAAGACAGCAACAAAATATAACAGATTCCAGACAGAAATATTTTGGACCCTCAAAATAACAGATTTTTATAGCAAGTTGACAACAGCAAAACAACATCTAAACATGCATATCTATGACAAGTAAAATGACCATGGGCTCGGACACATCTCAAAGAGCAACTTTCATGTTGGAAATTAATTCATTTAATGTCCGGATTAAATCTTACGAAAATGACAAAAGGGCATCACGGCATAAATGACACTCACACAAACATGCTCAAATGACAAATCTAAATGCACCGATAAATCCTATGGATTTTTCTACCCCGAAAACATATATAATATGCTTAGGTTCTTGTGAAAAATTAATCACAATTAATTATGTGGGTAATAGGCCTATTCACGTTAGAGCAAACCATTAATGCAAAATAATGTGCAAACATGATACCGGCAATTATCTCATGCATGAAAATGCGATGCGAAAGAGATGGACATTTTTAATATAAGATTTTATTAATTGGATGCACGGTTAAATAAACATGAAAATGCAATTAAATGGCAAATATGCAAAATGACACGATGAAATAATTTTGGCATGGATGCAAATGGCATATTAATATTCTACGAATTATTCTAAGCAGATTTCATGTTGGAAATATTTTAGTTCGAGGCACGGTTATTTAATTGTAAAAATGCAATATTAAGGCCTATATGCAAAATGGCACGAAATGGCATGTAATCATTTTTAAACAGGGATGCAAATGGCATAATATTAATCTATGCAATTTTCTAAACAGTTTACATGTTTGAATCATTACATTCCGATGCACGGTTAATTTACTATGATTTTACAAATATGGAAATACATAAATAAAATAAAATAAAAAAGGGGGGGTCTGCTCACCTTGGGCCCGAACTGGGCAGGTCAGTGGTAGGGGCAGCTGGGCCTCGGCCCATGTGGGCGCTGGGGGAGGGGTCAACGCGCATCGCGCTCGCCTCGCTCGAGCTCCTCGAGCAGGAGGCAGGGGCTGCCGGCGGCGGGGCAAGCCGGGCTGGAGGCTGGGGGCGGCAGATCCGGGCGAGGGCGACCCGATCCCGGCGGCGGCTGGCCAGGGCAGCGTGGAGGAGGAGTTGCGGGCGGCGGAGCTCCATGGCGGGCTGGCGGCGGCGCAGAGCCGAAGGGAGGTCGGGGACGGCGCTACGAGGTCGGGGCAGGGCCGGCCGGACCTGTTCCCGGCCGGAGGGAGGCCTGCGATGGCTCTTGGGGCGGCGGGCTCCTACGGGAGACCCTAGGGTTCGGCATGGTTCCATGGGAGCTCGGGCAGGAGCTCCGGGAGAGCTCCGGAACGGCCGGATCGGGCCCGGATCGACTCGAACGGGCCTAGATCCGGGTTTTCGCGGGTCCTGGCTGGAGGAGGGAGAGGGGCTGGCTAGGGTTTGGTGGCACGCGGAACGAGGTAGGGCTAGGGGGCTAAATATAGGGTTCGGGCCATGGTTCACGGCACTGTCCGTTTTCGGACTGTCGGGTGTCGGTCCGACGTTCGGAAGCAGAGGGACGGGGCTACGTGGGTTGTGCAGAGGGGCAATGATGGGAAGAGGGAGAGAAATCTGTGACCCGGAAACGGAGATTTATAAAACACCGACAACGACTGACGAATACCGGTGACCTCACTGATTCGACTGCCGACGGGGTATCTAACGAA
Source organism: Hordeum marinum (assembly GCA_022496015.1). Taxonomy (NCBI): domain Eukaryota; kingdom Viridiplantae; phylum Streptophyta; class Magnoliopsida; order Poales; family Poaceae; genus Hordeum; species Hordeum marinum. The sequence goes on from CM039677.1 coordinate 196,225,642, forward strand.
CTCGGATCGTGGCGAAATTCGACATTCGGTCTACCTACGCTATAACAAGACCGCACGACAAGTTTCAACTCAATCCGAGAATATTTTTGCGCGCGCTTAAAAACGGTTTTATTTTAACGGTGGCGCGGGCGCGTGCGTGTGTGGCTGGTCTCGAAACGGGCAACGGCGAAACGGAGAGAACCGGTGACTACGAACGGATGCAAGTTTCGAAAATGAGTGACGATGCAATGCAGATGATGCGAATGATGCAATGATGAATGCGACAACCAGATGAACACATGCCGAAAACGGAAACTAAAGGGGAATCTTCTAGAATCGTCTGGAACGTTGGTCCCGGGCTGTCACAGTTTGGGCCGCTGCGAAGCATAATAGCCTACTCATGCTTTTGTGGATTACCTCACGAGAATGTTTGTGGATGAACTAGTATAGTGGTACCTTGCCTCGTGAGGGGACTCTGGTGGTGTTGCCTCTCTTCTAGTGCCTCCCCGTTGTGTTGTCCCCTCTATGGTGCAGCATATCCTATATATATAGTGCCCCGGGTCCTCTTCCCTTATTGCTTTGGCGGTAAGGGATCCCACGATGGCCAAATTCGAAGGGGGGCAGAAGTACATCTTTATCCTGACGAAAGGTGGTATTCACCTGCAAAGTAGCTGTCGATGATGTAGAAGTGGGCTCGACGATGATATCCTTCCTGCTGGGATCGTGGTCTTGGTCTCATTGCACCGTAATGGAAATCTTTGGGGGACGCTTTGGGAACCCGCGCCCGTCCTTGACCCCTTGTGCACCAAAGGGGGAACTTCATAGCCTGGCACGCTAGCGCCCGCCTATCATGCCTTGCGTCATCACTGGCCTCTCGAGGCTAGGTGCTACGTAGAGATCTCTGCCGCACCGCAGAGGGCCTGAGGAGGCCCGTCCTCGTTGGGATCGATAATGCCTCCGTCGCGAGTTCAAGCCCTCATGAGGGCCTTGGCGTTAGTGGGGACTCGCCAGGTCGTGCCTGGCTGACATGGTGGGCCATGCCCTGGGCTGCAGGTAGGCAAGTCTGGGTACCCCTGTTCCTCGAACGCCGACAACCGCTAAGTATCAGGGGCTCCTTCCAGGACTAAGAATCGTGGTGGAGTTGGGAATCAAGAAATTGATCATCATAGGAGATTCTCAGCTCGTGGTGAAGCAAGTTAACAAAGATTATCAAAGCCCGTTGATGGAAACGTACATAGAAAAAGTGAGGAAACCGGAGAGCACTTTGATGGATTGCAAGCAGAAAACAGCATCACTAATCATCTATCGAAGTGCACCGCATCGAAGCTTCCTGTGCAACCTAGAACTTTTGTCCTCCGCCTCACTTAGCCGCCCGTATCCCCGTCATCGATGGCCAGGAAAAGGAGAAAGCTGAACTCCTGGAAGCATTTCCAGGAAGAGCTTCCCGAAGCCACTGGTAGAGAGGCTATCGGGGGAAGTCCCGTTCCAGTTTGGTCAGCAGCTCCCTCCTACAGAACCCAATATTCATGCGGTCAAGGCAAGCGCTCCCATGAATGAGGAGATGGCTTTAGTCCTTGTTGTCGAGCCACAGGCTCCAATCCGGGCACATCATATATTCCATTTCCTTCTAATAGGATAACTTCCCGAAGAACAAGAAGAGGCCGAAAAAGTATCCCGTCAGTCAAGTATGTACCTGTTTGTCGATGACACCTTGTACAGAAGACGACAATATGGTGTGAATTTGAGGTGCATCTGCCGGGAGGATGGACTGAAGCTGTAGGCAGAGATTCACAGAGCCGTATGTGGTTCTCACATTGGATCAAGGGCCCTTGCTGGGAAAGCCTTCCAGCAGTGTTTGTATTGGCCCATTGCCTTCCAAGATGCAACTGAGTTGGTCAACAAGTCTAAAGCCTGTCAGTTCCATTCCAAGAATATCCATCAACCAGCGCAAGCTCTCCTGACGATCCCTTTATCTTGGCCATTCTCTGTCTGGGTGCTCGATATTTTGGGCCCCTTTACCCGCGCTGTTGGGGCTTTGAGTTCTTGTCTGTGGCAATCGACAAGTTGACAAAGTGGCCTGAGGTGGAGCCAGTGATGATGGTGACCACGCAGTCCGTGGCAAAAGACTGGTGTGCTGTTTTGGAGTGCCCAAAAGAGTGATCACCGACAACGGCACCTAGTTCACGAGCCACGCCTTCATGCAATACATCCAAAGCCTTAGAAGCAAGGTCTCCTTTGCCTCTATTGCCCATTGAAGAAGCAATGGGCAAGTCGAGACGATGAATGTTGAAGTGTTGCGAGGACTCAAGATAAGGACTTTCGATAAATAGTAGAGGAGAGGCAAGCGTTGGATAGATGAGCTGCCAGTGGTTCTTTGGTCCACAGAACAACATCAAATCGAGGTAGTGCTCCCCACGGAACACATATACGGGTCACCTCGAGTACTTCCCTATGATGAAGTAGAGCAAGAGCAGCTATGGCATGACGATGCCATGCCCCTCGAAGCAGATTGTCTCCGGGCCTCTATGCGTGATGCACGCTACCAACAAGCCCTGCGCCACTACCATACCCACAGGGTCCATGCCTAGAGCCTTGAGAAAGGTGACCTTGTCCTTATGCGCGTTCGTTTGTCAAGGGTACCAACAAGTTGACACCAAAGTGGGAAGGACCTTACAGGGTAGCACGAGTCACTAGACCTGTGGCAGCCCGTCTGGAGACCGAAGATGGCACCAAGGTGCTTAACTCATGGAATATTCACCATCGTCATAAGTTCTACACGTGAGGTGTGGCTACCGGGCTTAGTCCCCGACAACCACCTTTTGTACAAGCCTTGCCAAAGTTGCGTGTAACCCTTTGTACAAAGCAAGGCATAGACCCTATGCAATAATAATAAAGCTAGGCATTGCATCATATCATTGCATTGCATGTTCATTAGGCATTTTTATGATGGCAATGTTCGCTTTTAAGTTCTAGATATTTGCAATAGTACTTGTTGAGCCTATAATCCTCGTTTCCACATTCTCTCTTCAGAGATGGAGGCTTCTCGCCCTATGTGTTGGACCAGCAGGAAAACATAGGAGGAGGGCGAAGGAACAAGGACGATGGCCCAGCGTACTCCGGAAGGAGATACTCCCTAAAAAGATAAGTCTAATCACATATTCCAAGTTCTATGTTGTTTCCGCCCTTAAAGGAAACCCTTGATCTCGTTTTGGATGTGTACGATGGAGTCTTCCACGTGGTGAAAACCCCAACTTCTGATGCTTATCAGCTCTAGGGGGGCTTGCTGATACCGACAAGGAGCCCTGCTAGGAAAAGATGCCAGCCTGCTGCTGGGGCTTACTCCCCCTTTTGGCGCTCGTGGTTGTTAGTGACACGACAAGTGGTTCCACGTGGCAAGGACAGACATACAAACACAATAGAAACAAAGGGAGAAAAGATAGTACTTAAGCAAGAGAAATAACATTCTTTCATTCATTTCTAGTAAAACTTGGATAGAGACTACATTTTGATTAGATAAAATTTGGCAAGTGCCAACATGTTTTGATCTATAAAAAGATAACTGCTCCGTAATGCCTTTCTTGTCCCTCTCCTTGTATGAATTGGGATGAGAAGAAAAAGAGAGCAAAAGGAGTGCCTGGCTGGGATTCGGCACCGGCCCGCCAGGACCAGAGGGACGCGTCCCCCTGGAGCCAAAGGACCGTGCACCCAGGAAGGGCGTAACAGAGCCGGCGGGGAGGAACAAGGCGAGGGGCAAGTGCAGATGGTGGCTCTACCAAAGCTAGCTATTGATGATGGTGCTGCCAACGATCACGACGCATCAGAGCTATCGTCCCCACTCCTGAAGTGTCGCGGGTTGCCGCCGCCGTCATCTTCTTCATCACCACCACTCGAGCGAACGCCTCCGTCGTCGTCCAAGCCCTCGACGCGACAACTAAGGCAAACACCAAGCTCCCCATGGAACCACAGAGAGAGCATGGCCATCCCTGGTGGCCAAAGGCAGAGAATACCCCTGCCCTTAAGAGGTACTATGAGCGAAAGGCTCCCACCCATGTGCACTATACATAACGCTATGGGTGGAGAACTCTACTGCGATGCATGATGAACTGCCGCTGCAACCACTCATACGCGGCCGGAGGCCGTATAGACGATTCCCTCCAGCACCTTGAAGAAGAAGCACACGGATCGTGGCCCACCATGGCGCTGTGTTTCCCTTATGGACTCCAACACTATGTTGACTACACGGCATTCTGTCAAGACTGAAGTAGTGGGCGAATCGGCCGCAGGTGTGCCGCCTCAGTTGTCCCTGGCGCGACCGCCGCACCACACGCTCCCCCATCTAGGACTTCTTAGGCCGGCTCTTATCCCAAGGCCATCGATGTGGCGCGGGATCTGAGCATGGACACAAGAAGAAGACCTTGTTGTGGCAAGCGCGTTCGCCAGGCCCTTCCCCCTGACCATCGGGAGGGAAGGGGCGGCCCGAAGGCAGGAGAAGATGGGCGGGCTCTGTGGATTAAGGACCAATGAGGAGAAGGATTGATCAACACCCGTTGTGACCTCGTAATTTATAGGGAAGGACATGGGGGCTGGCTCTGTCTCCACCAATTCCACTACCCATGATCATGGGCTAACAGGTAACCGCCCCAGTTTTTCCAATCCATGACACTTCAGTTTCTGCCACGACCATGCCTTTAAGTCATGAGCACCCACCGCATACTTTCCACAATGCATGCGGCGTGCATGGTGGAAACGGCCTGTGGTAGTGGGTCAGTGCTAACTAGTAAGTTGGTGGTTAATCCCTCCTATTGCGTGCCCGTGGATAAATTTTGGGCCTGACCCAACAGCGTCAGGCGAGCACGAGTGGACCAACCCTGGGGGCTCCTATTGGTGCACTAGGACATGGCTACCCAATGCCCCTGACTTATGAACATGCAATAGTAGCAGAACCCACCAACACAAGTGCAAACCAAGCAAGCATTCAAGACCTGACTCCGGCAAGGGAAACCTACAACAGGCCGAACAACACCGCAAGATCAACACTAGATCCCAAGACAGGCCTGAAGTACACCAAGCATGTCCTCGGTGCCAACCGGGGACCGAGGCGCTCGTACCCTCAAGAAGACCCTACAAGCCATCCTCCGGCAAGAGCAAACCGATAGGCCACCGCTCCACTGCATCGCAAATGCTAGTCACTTGTCAATAGTGTGTCGAGCTCCAGGTGGCTAAGTGGCTCTTGCTAAGTATGTGGCAACACGTTGGAAGATAGATTAGGCCCACCTGAAACTCGTCCAGAGGCGTGGCAAGTTGTGGTGCAATAGTTAGCTAGAGCGGTGGTAGAAGCTTGCCGGGGATGCACCCCCGCACGCCACCTAGACAACATTTATGGCATTTTGTCCTAAGTGCCACAGTTAGGTATGATAGCACTGTTAGCTATATAATCATCAGACAATGTCTATTTTTCCATTGTGGTTACCCCTTGAGATATGAACGGAGGCCCAAGACAGCCTAGCTAAAGATTCGTACCTTTGGACCCTTCTACTCATGTAGCAGCTCCCCGAAGGAAACCCTTGATGGGCTTGAGCGCTGCATATTCTTTGTGCTCCTCTGATCAATCCACTAAAAGCAGGAGTAGGGTTTTACGCTTCATAGTGGAACGAACCTGGGAAAAACACCAGCGTGTTGATCGCCGCGCTATCTCACCATCTCTGCTCTTTGTGCATGTGACCTCGCCCCTGTCGAACCACAAAGGGGCTTACAGCCCCATAGGTGATCGAGTGCATCCTGCCCCGACATGGATGCACAAGTAGTATCTCTACTTAGTGCGGAATTTTTTGGCTAGTAGTAGATCCAAAGCAAGCATGACATGTTAGAGGATCAATCACAATTTAACTTCTATGTGTATGTAGACAAACATAACTCATTACGTTATTTTTCTTGTCCAATACCAATAGTTCAATCACTATATAACATTTGATGGGGCTCACAATCATAAAAGATGTCCAAGACAGTGTATTTGCATGTGATTCTCCTCTCCTCTATCATAATTTGCATGCATTGCATCAATGACTAACACTATGTTTGTTAACTCCCAACAACTTTTATCACACATAATTTTTGTATGTGAAGTCATTACTCCCCATGGGATTAGCATATGATTTTTTATTTCTTTTATTTCAATGTTATGATGATTGATGCAAGAGAGTAAATAAAGCAAACTCAACTAATATTTATTATATAACTCCCACACTCGATTACAACGATACGTAGATGTACGATCAAAAGTAGGTCTCGAGGGGGGTGATTAGACCACTTGACAAATTGAAAACCTAAACTTTTCCCAATTTTAGTTCCAGGCGGGTTTTAGCAATTGTTGCAAATCAAGTACACCCTACACATGCATGTCTACGATTATAGCAGCGGAAAATAAGACAAGCACATGTAAGTAGAGGATAGGGATAGTAAGATCAAACACAAGGTTGTCAAGGAGATGTTTTTCTTGGTTCCGATAGGTGGTGCTATCATACATCCACATTGACGGAGACTTCAATCTGCGACGGGTAGTGGCCATGACATTCCATGAAGGGCTCCACCAAAAAAGGGTGCACAGAGAAGCAACCTTGTCTATGCCATCATGGCCTTTGTCCACGGAGGACTAGCTTTACTCGGGGTAGATGTTTATGAAGTAGGCGACCACCTCGGCCTTACAAACTTCTTGGTTCAACTCCACAACACGAAGTAGGAGGCTCCCATGTGACACCTAACCATTCTAGGCAGCACCAACATCCAAAAGGTAATATATGTGGTAATTATGATGAATTCCTTGCTCTTGTGCTTCAAAAGTTAGTCTCCTCAACACTCAATCACTCTCTCACAGATTTGGCGTGGGTAAAACAGATTGATTGGTGGAAAGAAACTTGGGGAGGCTAGAAATCAAGATCCATATGGTTGGAGTGGATGATCTTAATCTCAACACATGAGTAGGTGGCTCTCTCTCAGAAAAATGAATTGGGCAAGTGTTTGTATGTTCTGAGTGCTTCCCCTAGGAGTGAGAGGATATGGAGGGGTATATATAGGCATCTCAAAAATCCAACCATTATAAGATTATTTCCAAACTTGGTGAAACCGAAGTAAAAAAACTCGGTTGCACCGACTAGTGCAAAATGTGGCAACTTTGGCCTTTTCAGTGAGACCGATATATGAATCTCGGTGGTAATGATATGGGTGATCTAGGCAGTTACCAAGACTCAGTGTCAATGATTCCTAAAATTCGGAAATTTTGATTTTAGAAAATAGGAGAACAAAAGGTTGGTCACTGGTTCCGATTGCACCAAATGCAAACTTGGTGTCACCATGATGGTAGGGTTTGGCATAGATTCTGTCCAAGTCAAAACTCGGTGGGACCGAATGGGAATTGTTGGTGTCATTGATTTTGGACTTTAGGCTTTAGACAAAGCATATTTGTGGGAGAATGGGTAAGTATTTTTGGTGGCTAATCTCTATGCAGATGAGCAACCAGGTCATCATAATTCCTAATTCCCTTTTAATAGTAATGTCTTTCCTATGGACTCAAAAGTGGTTTCTCACAAAATTTAAAATGTACAATCTTGTAGCTTGAATCATGGCAAATCCTATTCCTTTCCTTTCCTTGCGGAGGTTCTTTGAACAATCCTTTAGCCATCCCATCATTGAATTTTTTCCTGAGATACACTTGGTGGAAACATTTGTTGGAAATATGCCCTAGAGGCAATAAATAAAGTGTTTATTATTATATTTCCTTGTTCATTATAATTGTTTATTATCCATGCTATAATTGTATTTATTGGAAACACATTGCATGTGTGGATGAATAGACAACACTTTGTCCCTAGTATGCCTCTAGTGAACTAGCTCGTTGATCAAAGATGGTCAATGTTTCCTGGCCATTGACATGTGATGTCATTTGATAACTGGATCACATCATTAGGAGAATGATGGGATGGACAAGACCCAAACTATAAATGTATCATATGATCGGGTCAGTTTATTGCTATAGTTTTCTACATGTCAAGTATATGTTCCTATGACCTTGAGATCATGCAACTCACGGACACCGGAGGAATGCCTTGTGTTTATCAAACATCGCAACATAACTGGGTGACTATAAAGGTACTCTACAAGTATCTCTGAGGGTGTCTATTGAGTTGTCATGGATCAACACTAGGATTTCTTACTCCGTGTGACAGAGAGGTATCTCAGGGCCCACTCGGTAATACAACATCACAACAAGCCTTGTAAGCAATGTGACTAAGTGTTAGTCACGGGATCTTGTATTATGGAACGAGTAAAGAGACTTGTTGCTAACGAGGTTGAACTAGGTATGGAGATATTGACGACCGAATCTCGGGAAAGTAACATATCGAAGAACAAAGGGAACATCATACGAGATTAACTGAATCCTTGACATAGAGGTTCGACCAATAAAGATCTTCATAGAATATGTAGAAACCAATATGGGCATCCAGGTCCGGCTATTTGTTATTGACCGTAGAGGTGTCTCGGTTCAATGATGTTTTGGTAGTTCTCGAACCCGCAGGGTCTGCACACTTAAGGTTCAGTGATGTTTTGGTAGTTAAGAGTTATATATGGTGGTGACTGAAGGTTATTCGGAGTCCCGAATGAGATCCCTAACATCCCGAGGAGCTCCGGAATGGTCTGGAGGTAAACATAGATATATTGGAAGTCCTATTTTGGTCGCCGGAAAGGTTCCAGGCTCATCGGTGGTGTATCTGGAGGGTACCGGGTGACCATCGGGAGGTGTATTTCAACCAAAGAGGCTACATGGGTTGTGGGAGGATAAATACTAGCTCTTCCTGGGCTGGACAAAGTCCCACACAAGGCCCATGCAGCTGGGACGAAATTCCAACGTGGAAAAGGTGGAAAAAAAGGCAAAAAGGTGGAAATAAGGAAGGAGTCCTAATCCAACTAGGAGTGGAGGAGGAGGACTCCTCCTCTCCACTTCGGCTGAACCAAAGAGGGGCTGTCCCTTGCGCCAAGCCTCCTCCTCCTCTCCTCCTATATATAGTAGAGGTTTTAGGAGTTTTGCACTAGATTTTCAGACACATGCAACCCTACCCTCTAGTCCGTAGTTTCTCCTCTAGATCGGTTTCAGCTATGCTTAGGCAAAGCCCTACTGAGATTATTCCACCACCATCGCTGCAACACCGTCACGCTGCCGGAGAACTCATCTACCTCTCCTCTCCCTCTTGCTGGATCAAGAAGGAGGAGATTGTCAGCAAGACGTACGTGTGCTGAACGTGGTGGTGCCGTCCGTTCGGTGCTAGATTAGGACGGATCATGATTGGATCGCGGGACGCTTGGCAATTTGGATCGCGAAGATGTTCGACTACATCAACCGTGTTTCTTCACGCTTCCCGCTTAGAGATCTACAAGGGTACGTAGATCCACTCTCACTCTCGTAGATGCTCATCACCTGGATAGATCTTGCGTGTGTGTAGGAATTTTTTTGTTTCCCATGCAGCGTTCCCCAACAACATTAGTCCAATGAAATATATGTTGTTACTAATTACCAAAACCGCCTACGGAGAAGTTGTGCTTTCGATCTCCCCCTTTTTGGTAATTTATGACAACATATAGATCAAAGCTATGATAAGAGATATAATCCATGAATAGCATCGTCGCTTTGAGAGGTATGTGATAAGCAAGAGCCCCCCCTAAATTTGTGCACTATTTAAAATTTGTGCTTGAATGCAAATGCACAATCAATTAGGTTGATGGGTCACTCTTCCATGTCACATACAACTTAGTGGTACGCATAAATGATATGCATGAATAATAATGCACATTACACAAAACATACTCGAATGATCATAACATAAGTAACACAAAGACATCACATGATAGCATCAACAATCAAAGCGTATGATCGAACAAAACGAAGTTTAAGCCATAACACATGATAAAATGTTTTGAAACCCAATATAGCAACAAAATGCCAAACACACTCTGTCAAATCCCTATGATCTATATTACTTCTCCCCTTTTGGCAAAAAGATACCAAAAAGTTTGAAGAATATAGAGCTAAACGTCACAGTGGGCCTAATCTCCTCAAGTAGATGTTGGAGGAGTCGAGATAAGGGTGTCCACAAAAACTTCTGCAGATGTCCTCTAGATGTTGGTGTAGACACTGGAGGTGTTCAAGGAGCAGTCGGAGCAGTAGCTAGTACTGATGAAGATGGTCTCGACTCAGGAACTGGCATGTCAGACGATCTTGCCTAAGTTTTGAACTGAGTGTTGGTCTAGAGAGGAGGACTATCATCATGTGTGGAGTGGGCACTGGGTACTGCATCAACCTCCTGCTTCAACTGAGTGACAATCTTGGTAAGCTCGCCCACCTTATTGTCCAAAGCCTGAAATTTTCTTTCCATGATCTGTACAATGCTCTTCTGGTTCTTAAGAATCTCAGCAACATTCTTCTCTATATCTTGCACTGATTTGATAAGAAGTGCCATTTGATCACTCTTTTCCTTAGGCACTCGAGCACTAGTGGCTCTAGCTGCTTTTGCTTCTGCCTGTGCAGTAGCTGAAGTGGGATGAGAGGGGTCCATCACCACAACATTGTCCTCTAGCTCTGGCTGAAGTGGCATATGAGGACGATGAAGTGCATATACATTCTTCTCGAGCTTGGATTTGATGATCATCTGAATGTATGGTGCATATCCGCATGGTCGTTTCTAATTAACAACTTTCTTCTTGATTGTGGATGAAATCAAATCCATCACCCGGAGTCTGGTGTGGTGTCTACATGGTGCAGCATGTTAATGGAGTACCCCCTGATCATCTCATCATATCCTTACTTTGTTATCAAAGTATGTCTCATGATCGTGCTGGTGGTGGGTAGTCCTGCTCTTGCAAATGATAGACAGAGCCAAACTTATGTGTGTTCTCATAGGCAGCAGGGATAGGAGTGTACATGTCAGCCATGGAGTTGTGACTCATCTTGGCTTCAGCGTAGATGTTAAGATCTCCTTCTACGTGTGGGGTTCCTAAGATGGTAGCCCACTCATCCACAATAGACTGATACCAGACTCCCTGAGTCATCCATATGATATGACCATCTAGGTAGAAATTAACTATGGAGAAGAACTGCATAATCATCTCGTCGTTCCAAAATGTGAACTCTCTCCCAAGAAATTACTCAATGTCTATGCATCTGCAGTTGTCCTGCAGATTGGGGAAGTAGTACCCATTTCCCTTGATGTAGGCCTAGTCAACATATCTCATGTCACGGATTGTTGGGCTCTTGTCCAATACGATAGTATCATAGAGTTCCTGTTGTTCCTTAGCATAGAACATGTCATCACCAGCAGTCTTCCTCCTAGAGGCATATGGGTCATTTTCTCTCCATTTCCTCAGCCCTTGATCTCTCCTTTTCTTCATGTCCTCAGCAACAGGATGAGCATCATTATGCTCTGGCAGATGAGGTCTAAGCTTCCTCAACACTGTCGAATCTCCCTCCTCAGCATCTGCTCTCGAAGTGGAATCCTTGTTCTTTGTAGCGGATGGAATGTCCCAGGTGGTTCACTTGAGCTTGGGTGCTGTAGGTTTCTTTGGAGCTGCTTGCTTGGTCTTGGATGGAGCCTGGCTAGGCATTTCATCAGCAAGCAATTTCTTCTTCTTGTAAGGAGGAGGTTTTGCAACTCGTTCTTCCTCTTCCTCTTCTTCCTGCTCTGCTGGGTCCTCATACATGGAGGTTGGCCTGCCAATAACATGCACAATTTTTGGCTCTCTTCTTCTCTCCTACCTTCTTGGGGATAGACTTTGAAGTCCCTGGGGACTCAAGAGTGATATTCATCCCAGCCTGAGGACTCTTAGGTGCTCTCATAGCCTCAGAACTGGCATATTCCTTCCTTAGTGGCCTCTTGGAAGAAGTGGCCTTATTGGCAGATTTCCTTGCAGTTTTTTCTTTCTTGTCTTGCTGCTTCTTGGAGGTGATCTCTTCAGGAAGAAAGTTTGCATCCTCTTCATATAAATTTACTTTCCTACTTTCCCGTGTAGCAGCTTTAGGAAACCCATGAGAATTGGGAGTTCGTGGATCCTCTGAAGATGAGGAACTAGCTCTTGGGCTAGTGCCAACATCCATGTCAACACTATGATCTCTGAAATCATTGTCACTGTCTCCTGATCCTAACATACTGACCCTGTGACTAGATATAGATGAGAAGAAGGAATGAGCATCACAAAACAAGAAAGACTTTCTCCTATGACATGTAATTCGGTTCCACCGAGTTTCACTTTTCAGAGCTACTGAGAGAGACTTTCTCCTATGGCAGAAAATTGTTCACTTGTTCGGTTTCACCGAGAAGAGTGAATCGGTATCACTGAGAAAGTTCTCGCAACCCAAAAATCGAATCGATCTCACCGATTCTTTCCACTTGGTGATAACGAGATGTAGGTTGCGAAACCCTAGACCTAAATTTTTGTGTTTTGCTAATCTAATGGATTTTCTATGAGGATAGAGTCATTTCAAACTGTGGAAAGATGAGAAACAAAACCTAATGCACATGAATAGGAAGGTGGAGTGCATAAGGGGCCGAAACCTTACCCTAACTCAGTGGAGGTTTCGCTACGGCGGCAACGACGGGGGCGATTGCCGTCGACAGCGAAGGAATCCTATGATGTCGTGGTTTTTTCATGGTTGATGTCCTCATAGGAGATCTTAGGTGTGAGGCCATCGCTCTTGTGTTGTGACTCGAAGGGCTTGATCAAGAACGAGAGACGAGTTTACCCAGGTTCGGCCCATCCGATGGAGGTAAAATCCTACGTCCTCCTTTGTGTCTATATAGATGATGATCTCGACTACAAGGGTGCGAAATCGCTAACCTAGCTTATGAGGGTTTCCAACTTAACCCTATGAGCCTCATGGGCTCGCCTTAATATACATGTCGAGACCAATGGCTTACAAGAGTCCGAGTCATGCTATGATTCGTGACCTACTATGTCTTTAACTCGCCTTGCCGTTCAAGCAAAGAAACTCCTAGTGTCTTCTGCCTCTTGGGCCTTGAGTCACCATCTTCATGTGTTGGGATTCTATCCAGCTCACTTGGTAAGCCGCCTTGCCTACTTTGTCTTCAACAACACGGCCCGCCTTAAGTATGATTCATAAGTCACCACTTGCTGACCCGACCCAATAGGGCGGGTTATACCGTGGGATTATATCTCCGATATTAGGCCCGAGATGGATTTGAATTTAGTGATATAAATCTTCCTCATCTTCACTTGGCGGCTTATCTTCTGCTGTTATCTATCTTCTTTGAATCTCAAAATGCCTACTTACGACACTTCTAGACTTTGTAGTTTTTCTCGTGTGATCCACCTAGGACGTAACTTGCCGGAAAATCCAGTAAAACAATGATGACATCACTACAGATCTTTGCATGTATCCATTTATCACGAAAATCGAGGCGTCATTATTTCCAAAATTTACTGCGCCTTCTTGTTTCCCGAGCATGCTAGTTGCCCCTTCGGGTTCCTATCTTATAAATATTGGCAGGGCCCCTCATTCACTTTTTGCCTTTTCTCCCTCACTTCTTGTTCTTCTTTGAGCCTGAAGCTTCATCACATCATTTCTGCTGCTCGTCCATTGGCGGCAACTATTTCCGGGACCACGGCAACTCCTTGTCTTCATCAAAGTCCAGCTGACTATCTCCACCGCCCACATCCATCATCAGGTAAACCATTCTTCTTCCCCAAATCTGTAGCAGTTTGTTGGAGTTCCTCGAGTACTCTGGAGTTCATAGTTCGTTCATCTCCATTGCTAGCTCATGCATAGCTTCCATGAATCATATCATAGAAATAGAGCGGTTCAGGCTACGGATACATTTCATGCATAGAGTAGTAATACCCCCCCCCCTTAAGAATCTGTAAACTAGATTAGAAAATATTTTCCTTTTTTAAACCGTTTGTAGATCCATAATTGTAGCCATTTTTGTAGGAAGTCCCACACGTAGCAAGAACTACTAATCTCTCATTTGCCCTAATATGCCCTTATGTTTGTCGGCTCATCCTTGTGACTATGAGCCGTCATTTCGTAGCTTCTTTATGTTTCTATAGCTTCTTTACTTGCACCTAGGCGTCTCATCATGTGAAAAACTACCACCTATAATTGGGTGCCTTCACATGTGTCTGAAGTTGTGCTGAAAGACTACGAAGACCAGGGTTTCTTGTCCTCTAAGGAGGCAATTTGATGGCGGGCTCCCCATGGAGAAGAACGCCCAGCACCTGGTGATACGTCTCGAAAGTATCTATAAGTCTTGATTGTTCCATGCTGTTATATTATCAATCTTGGGTGTTTTACAATAATTTATAGCAACTTTATATTGTTTTTTGAGACTAACCTATTGACATGATGCCAAATGCTAGTTGATGTTTTTTGCTTGTTTTTTACTTCACAGAATATCAGTACCAAACAAAGCCCAAACACATTGAAGCCTTTTCGAGATTTTTTTGGGCCAGAAGACATCTAGTCGACCAAAGAACCACCAGAGAGGAGGGCCGAGGAGGCAACAAGACACCAGGGCACGCTAGAGGCCCCTGGCACGACCTGGTGGGTTGTGCCCTCCTCTGGACACCACTCCACCACCTATCAGCTCTATAAATACCCAAATATTCCAAGAACCCTAGGGGAGTCGACGAAACACAATTCCAACCACTTCAAGTTCCAGAACCGCGAGATCCAATCTAACACCATAGATGACTTCCTCTCTCTCTCTTTGGATTCTCCATACAACGGTCTCTTGGAGATCTATTTGATGTAATGACTTTTTGCGGTGTGTTTGTTGGGATCCAATGAATTTTGAGTTCATGATCTATTTCTATCCATGAATATTATTTGAGTCTTCTTTGAGCTCTTATATGCATGATTACTTATAGCCTCATATTTCTTCTTTCAATCTTTGGTTTAGTTAGGCTAACTAGATCAATTTTTCTTGCCATAGGAAGAGATGCTTCGTGATGGGCTTGGTCTGGCGGTGTCCTCTCCCAGTGACAGTAGGGGCAGCAAGGCATGCATGTAACCTTCTTATTAAGGATAACAAGATGCGGTGTATTTCTACATGAATAGATCTTGTCGACATCTTGTCATTCTTCTTATTCCATTACTATGTTCCTCCATGAACTTAATACGCTAGAGGCTTGCTGGATAGCGGTCGATGCATGGAGTAATAGTAGTAGATGCAGAATCATTTCAGTCTACTTATCTTGGACGTGATGCCTATATAATGATCATCATCTTGGATATCGTCATGATTATTTGATCTTATATCAATTGCCCAACAGTAATTTGTTTACCCATCATGTGCTATACTCATGAGAGAAGCCAGTAGTGAAACCTATGGCCTTCGGGCATACCTAGCCAAACGGGCCGACCCAGAAGCACACTGCGCCGACACGCTTTGGGCCCGGCTTGACACGTGCTAAACGGGTCGTGCCAGGCATGCAACCCGCCTTGGGCCGTATCTATGCGGTTACCCGCAACACGGGGGCCAACACGACACGACCCGATTAGCTCGTTACGGCCCGAGGCACTGCTTAGCATGGCATGGCACGTGACACGACTCGACCAGCCTACCTCGAACAAAGGGGGAGTGGGGGAGTGGGATCGATGGATCGGGCGCTTGATCCACTGGATCGCATCGTCACTGGCCTAGACTAGCCATTGGCGATGGGGGAGCGGGGGGTGAGCCGTTGGGAGCCGGTTTAGGGGGGAGTTAGTGTAGGTTTAAGAAGGATTAGGGTGTTTTTTAATAAAATGCATATATATGAAATTTTGACCATTAGAGGGTCAAATTAGTCTGAAAATTGTCAAGGTTTTTCCTATAAATTGGGCTGCCCAACCCACATATTTGACACTCAAACATGGATGAGCATGCCAATACTAGCTTCCCACTCTCCGATTTCGGTCTTGGGGATATGGATTATATCCTCTTCCCTCCGAGCACTGATCCCACTACAATGCCCCCAGCAATGCAACATGCCTGTACCGAAAACCCCACTTTCGACCCCCCTCAGGAACCCAAAGACGAAGGTCAAACCAATTTTTGTAGTGGGACAGGTTCCTCCACCAGCCTAGGTGCAATAAGAGCTCGTCGTAGAACCTCTTCTGCGTGGGAATATTTCGATGAAGAAATTTCCATGGTGGACGGTACCCGAAAGGTGTCAGCAAGGTGCAAAAGGTGCTACTAGGAACTTAGTGGGGTAAAACCTCATTTTTACCCCTAGACAGGAGGAATCTCCTTGTCTCCCCTCCCCTCTTATTCTATCAGCTATCCAGAGCATCCAATGCAGCTGCCACCTTTTTTCAACCCCTATGGAACCCCTAGGCACCTATGGCCGCACCCAGGACACCCTTGGCATGCCATGGCATGCCAATCGCGTGCTCCGGAGCGTGCTATAGTGCACTCCCGCACTGTAACCACCACCCACGACATGTGCCCGACTGCCTCGGGCCTCCCCGTCTTGCCAATTGGCCGCCTCGTCCGAAACACGCCCTCCGGTCGGCCC
This sequence comes from Hordeum marinum, assembly GCA_022496015.1. NCBI lineage: Eukaryota > Viridiplantae > Streptophyta > Magnoliopsida > Poales > Poaceae > Hordeum > Hordeum marinum. The sequence continues at coordinate 196,242,175 of CM039677.1, forward strand.
CCTCCTCTCTCCGCCACCTTCTCCCTCCCCTCGTAGGTGCCGAGCACCACCCGGATCGGCTAGTGAGAAGGCTCACACACGCGTTCTCCTCTCTCTCTCTCTCTTGCTCCCGCTCATCATAGACCACCTATAGGAAGACCCTGGACCCACCCTTACTTGCCCGCATGGCCTCTAGAGCCTCTACGGCTAGTTCCGGCGGGCATGTCCAGGGTGAACCATAGGCTGGCTATATAAATCCAACCCCTGACCCCCTCTTCCCTCCTCTGGCTCTCTCCCTCACCTAATCAACTCCCCGCCAAGCCACAACTCCTCTCCCTCTCTCTGTGCTCAGGATCGAGCTCGGCGCCGATGCCTCGGGCCACCGCCGATCTCACGGTGAGGCTCCTCTCTGGTCTATCACTCTCTCTCCCATTGGTCCTCTCTTGCCTCCCTAACCCTTTTACCCTCCTTCTCCTGGTGGTTTGGAGTTGGGAACATCGATGACGACCACCTCCCGAAGCGCTTCTGCTGTGGGACCTCGCCGTCGGTGACTCCAGCCACCCCAGCCACTCCCTCGACCACCTCCAAAATGGCGACTACCTCCCGAGCTCATTCCCGTCATGGCCATCCCTCGCTATGACGGAGCTGACACCGGTGAGCTCCCCTCCCTTTGGTCCCGAAGTGGAAGAAGGAACAGATAGGGGGACCCGACCTGTCGGCCTCCTCCTCACCTCTCTCTCCCCCCTTGTTGTCACTAGCAGCCGGGCCCCACGTGTCAGGTTTGAACCTGAGGGTGCACGCGGTTGTCATGCTGGCTAGCTAGGCCGACCCAACTGCTGGCCGCCTCTGGCCCAGGTAGAGAGCCCTTTTTTTCTGTGCATCTTGCAAGAATTCCACGGGACAAAATAAAATTCCAATGCCAAATATTTTTGCACCATAATTCTTGTAATAATCTGTAGTATTTTAAAGTGCCACTTGTGTAATTTATTGAATATATTTTTAGTACCATTTTATTTTAAAACTCTTTTAGGCATTTTTAGCCTCTATTCAAAATTATTTTCAAAATCTTTTCACCCCAAAACTTAGGAAGATATTTTTAGTATTGTTTTAGTATTTTATAGAATAGGGTAACATTTTAGAAGAAGAGTTTGTGCTCTATTTTTTTGTGATGCTTATTATTACTGTTACTTATCATTATGATAGATTGTGTTGTTGACGAGGGAGTTGGAATCGAGGACTTTGAAGACCCTAGAGACTTGTTTGAGCCAAGCAAATAGCTCTTTGACCATGACTATGACCCCTTTTATTTGCATGGCATATAGCACTTATTTCCGTGATGTTGAACATGTTGATGTGGTGACCACTTCGATGGGACGCCTTGGATACTTTACCATTGATACTTGCATCATGCATGATCCTACCATTCCTATGAGGGTTCTGCGGTTGGGAGTAGCTAGGTTGCCAGTAGTTGCTATGCAAGTGGGATCGGGAATATGCATGGTGATGGAAAGAAAAGTGCGTTCAAAGACTTTTCGAAAACCCCATCGGGTGCCACTAATGCCCGAGGGAGTTGTTGGTTAGCTAGGTAACCACTTGATAAAGAAGTGGTTTACCGGAGCTGGTTGTGTGTGTGTGTTTTCGAAAACGGAGAGTTTTAGATTTGTTAACATTTCCAACCTTACATGCACAACCATGATACCCCTTATGGGACGAGGCTTCGTTGATTACCTTGGTGGGTGAGGGAGTCATGGTTTAAGGGGACCTTGGGAGGCAGGCCTTTTTCTTATGGGCTGGACTGTATGGGCTACATGCCGAGCATTGGATCGATCGAAGGCCCTATCTACAGGAAGGAAGCTTCGGGAATCATGGCGTGTCTTCCACGTTTGGAGTAGTGAATAGGCATGTTTACCCCTCCGACGCATAACCGACTATATGTAAACCCTAGGTACCCTCGGCGTCTATATAAGCTAGAGGGTTTTAGATTGTAGAGGGGAAGGCAACTCATCTAGGGTTTAGCTATTTGATCTCGAGGTAGATCGACTCTGTAACCTACATATCATCCATACAAATGAAGAAGGACATAGGGTATTACCTCCATAGGAGGGCCCGAACCTGGGTAAATATCATCTCCTTCGTCTCCCGTTACCATCGATTCTAGTCTCACATCTTGGGACCCCCTACCTGAGATCTGCTGGTATTGACAGCGACATTTGTGCTTGCATTGAGATTTCCGCAAGGATCACCGAAGGAACCAATGGCTCGCGTCGTCAGCAACGAAGAGGTACGCAACATGGACACCTTTGTCCCCGGATAGATCTTCGCTTTCGGCAGCATTGTGCTGGCTGACCCGACCAACCATCTAGGCCAGGTCAGGAGCTTCTCCCTTGATCAAGAGGTCAGATTAGGGAACCTAGAGTTCTCCTTGGACTCTCGGGGTGATCTGCGCTAACCGGGCTCGTAGTATCATCTGCCATGCCCAAAAACTCGGAGGCTTTAACCTCGGATCCCTCTTTCAGTCACGTCCATGGGATTTACCCCAGCAATGACCTGACTCTCAGTCTGGATCCGTCCATAGTGCCAGATGACCGGATAGCTGTTCCTGCCAAACACTCCCCTAGCAAGGACACGATGGAGGTCAACTCCGAAAGCTCTGAGTAGATCGACCCGATCGAGCTCTCGATACTCAATGAGTCCCTAGATCGGATCTCGTCGATGAAGATTACCGACGACCCAACCCCGGTCCATGCTCAGATCGGTCTCAGTGCGGGTCAGGACGATTTTTTCATCCCACCCACCACCCACTTGATAGCCACAGTTGAAGATTTAACTGACATGTTGGACTATGCCTCCGAGGAGGCAGAATACATGGATGAGGAAGATCACAATCCCACCCCCGTTAACACCGGGCGATGGTCCGCCATCTCCACGTACGACGTCTACATGGTGGACACTCCAGCCACTAATGGCGACAACATGCCTAAAAATGATGGCGACAAGTCGGCCGAAGCACCGTCAAGGCACTGGAAACCGCATAAACGGTCCAAAGGCAAAAAGGGAAGGAAAGCTCTCATGGGCACTGGGGACGGCGATACCCTAGAAGACCTTGCCGATCTTGATATCCCCGAACACCCATCAGAGGGTCAGGAGAGGCCTGAAGGCCAACACAACCTCGATGACCTAAATGATTCCAAGTACGATAATTACCTCCACCTGTCGAGGAGTAGGACATCCTAGAAGCCAATGACTTCGACATTCCTAATAACCATGAAGATCAGGAACTGTTCAGGCAACAACTTATAGCCATAGCCCGCGCCCTAAAAACAAAAGAACGACAGCTTAATGCCGAACAAGAACACCTCAATGAACGGTGGACGAGAGTCCTCATAGCAGAGGAAGGATACGGTACCGTTCTGTCGGACCAACCTAAGAGCTATCCATGCAGAAGGCTGCTGCCGCAATTCCATGATGAGATCACTGATACGTCGTCTCCCAAACATACCCCATACGATAAGCCAGACCGCCCCATCGAGGGCGCGACAGGACGGCTGACTACATCTGTTATAGGACGGCGATAACCCGAAGACGGGAGAAGAGACAATAGAGCCCGATGACAGGTTCCACTTGTGACACATCATGGACCATATGGCAGGTCGCACAAGATCCATGTACGGAACCAGAGGGTACTCACCCGATCAACGGGACAGGTACCAGAACTGGCTCGACCGCAACAATGAGGCCGGGAACGAAACCGGGATAAAACAAATGCCGATCACCGGCGCGACATAGCTCGGGTCAGAGGCGTCGCCCACCCACTTTGGTTCACGAACGAGGTGATGCAACATCAGTTCCCGGAGGGGTTCAAACACGTAAACATAGAGCAGTAAGATGGGACAGCTGACCCAACCATATAGATTGAGGATTTCCTCCTCCACATCCACATGGGACGAGGAGATGACCTCCACGCCATCAAATATCTACCTTTAAAAGTTAAGGGGCCAGCTCAGCACTGGCTGAACGGCCTCTCGGAAAACTCCATAGGATGTTGAGAAGACCTAGAGGATGCATTCCGATCTAACTTCAAGGGCACCTATGTTCGGCCGCTATACTGCTCTGATTTGAGCAACATCGCCCAGAAGCCAGGAGAGTCCATGCGGCAATTCTGGAATCGGTTCTTGACCAAGAAAAACTAGATTGTCGACTGCCCGGACGCCGAGGCAATACCCTCCTTCCGGCACAATATTCGGGATGAATGGTTCACCCACCAGCTCTGCCAGGATAAACCTCGGACAATGTCCGCCCTTACATCCCTCATGACCCAATTTTGTGAAGGTAAGGATAAATGGCCCGCAATACGGAGCCGCAATCCCGAAGACCCCGGAAGCTCTGAAGTTCAAGATGGAAACGGGAAACCAAAGTGCAATAAGAATAAGCGTCGACACAACAATAGTGATGCCGAAGACATGGCCGTTAACGTCAGCTTCCGCAATTCCCGACCCAGGCAGCAAAAGAAGCCTCCTAAAGGTAATCATGATGGACCCACCTGGCTGGAAAAGATCATGAAAGTCCCTGTCGAATCCAAGAAACTCAAGAGTAGCCTGCCAACCACACCAACCGTAAATGTTGGGTATTCAAACAAGCTGACAAACTCACATCCGAGGACCAAAGCAAGATCCCACACAGTAAGGACGAGAATGAGCCTCGAGGACAGACCGGGGGCGGACAGAAGAGGTTCAACCTAGAGGTGAAAACAATAAATATGATATACACCACCCATATACCTAAGAAAGAGAGGAAGCGTGCCCTTCAGGAGGTTTATGTCGTAGAGCCTGTAGCCCCGAAGTATAAAGCATGGTCGGCGTACCCGATCACCTTTCATCAACGTGACCACCCGACCAGTATCCGTCATGGAGGTTCGGCCACCCTCATACTAGACCCCATTATAGACGGGTATCACCTCACTAAATTACTCATGGATGGTGGAAGTATCGTAAATCTGATTTACTCAGATACGGTGAAAAAGATGGGTATAGATCCATCAAGGATCAAACCCATCAACACTACCTTTAAAGGAGTGATCCCAGACATCGAAGCCTGGTGCATGGGCTCAGTAAGCCTGGAAGTAGTGTTCGGCTCGCCCGATAACTTTCGAAGCGAAGACTTGATCTTCGACATTGTGCCTTTCCACACCGTCTATCACACCCTGCTCGGTCGTACACCGTTCGCTTGCTTTAAAGCCACCCCACCCTACGCATACCTCAAGCTCAAGATGACCGGCCCCAAGGGGGTCATCACTGTCAACGGCAACACAGAGCGCTCACTCCAAGCTGAGGAACATGCGTTGGCCCTGGCGGCCAAATTCCATTACAATGATGATTGGCTAACGCCGGCACCTGTCGTCAAGGCACGGAAGGTTGGGAAGCAAGCTTGTCTTGAGCCCGAACTCTCAGAACCTTCTTCTCCCCATAAATAGGGACTTGCCCCCCATCATGCAGCCCTAGGACCAGCAAAGTATGTGCCAAGGAGGCACAACTTCGCTCTCAAAATTCTGTGGGCGGCGGTGGGGGAAAAAGGGCAAGTGTTTGGCTGGACCGAGCTACTACCACCAAATGTCTTCGAACAGAGTAGAGGTACCATCAAGGGCCTGCTAAAGGCATAAATCTCATCCACACTTCGGCGACTTCTCAAGACCTTGTTTACAAGATCCGTTCACCGAACAGCACCACCCACTGAGGTGCACCACTCCCTAGGAGGTGCAGGAGTAGACAAGCGACAAGGCACATCAAGGACGTAAGGTCACCAATCGAAGACCCTAGTACAACCACTCCTGTAAAATTTCCCTTTTTCAAATACCTGTAAAGAGTTGCTTCGGCAATCCGAGCTATAAGAGTCATTGAGAAAAAATAAATCATTATACATGGTTTTCTCGTTGTCCTGTTTTGGCACATATTCTATTTTCTCCCTCTTCTCGCGAAACTGTTCGGTATATTGCGACACAACCGGCTAATAGACCGGGGGCTCAAGTTTAAAAAAGTTGCCTTATGCATAGTTAATTACCCGTTCGGCTTCTTGGAATTCGCTTTATATGCATTGGTTCTGAACTATGTCTTGGGTCAATGGTTGGGTTCCCGGCTCTTGTGCTTGCCTCTTTACATTCTGCTTGTTCGGCTACAAGGGCAAAGGGAGAAACTCTGCGATTGTGTTTCTGGCTAGCCTAGTCAAACACCTCGGAGGAGAAAGCCGAAAACAAACTGTCATGGTATGCGAGAACTATTTGCGAATACGAGCTGAAGTGTTATACTCAAGACCTCGTCAGAGGTCATTCCGTGCCATACGATGGGTTTGGTATTCGTACAAACCATGTGATATTGGCTTTAGCTGCGGTTCATCTGAACATCACAAGTCACCGGGGGCTAGTCACCAGCCTCCCGCAGTCCTTTTTGCGCCCGTATGGCTAAGTGAAAGCAATAAAGCATCATGGTCTGATTGTCTTCTCTGCCGCACCCTACTTCTTTCAGTTATCGATAGCTCTCCTAACGGTTATAGTGCATAACTAGAGACACCCCACGTAGTATCTACATGGGGGCTGAAGCCGACGACTCGCAACTTTCGTTTTCAACAGCTACAGAGGAGTTATAAAGGAATGCAAAACATTAAAAACATGATAAACCATGCATAACAAATATACAAGCGGTCAAACATCTTCAAACAAATTACAACACATTCAATCGTACATGTTCTCTTTCGAACATTGCGACTCTATTGCCCGAGCACCCTCCATCTCTCCAGAGAAGTATAGCTTGGGGAGCCTATGCTCCTTTCTAGGAGGTGGAGGGGCAGTGGCTACCTTCATCGGATCAATCCCTGACCAGTGCACCTTGGCCTTTTGAAAGGCCATCCGAGGTCCATCGATGCACGACAAACGCCTTAGTGTGTCAATCCGGGGCGAGGATTCGTTCAGCTTCTACACCAAGCCGAAGTAGCTGCCTAGGAGTTGCTCGTTGGGCCATAGCTGGATACAAATATCCTTCATGGACGGTGCCGCCATCTGATGTAGCTCCATCAACTGCTTCATCTGCTCGACGAGAAGAGGAGAGCACTCGGAGGCTTCAAATTGCACCCAAAACAGCCGAGCTTCATCTCCCTCTCCCTGCGACGCATAGAACTGATTCACATCTGCTGCGCTCTTTTGGAGGTTAGAGCAGGCGCTTGAGGAATGACACACTTGGGTAAGAAACTCGAATTTGCTATCCCCAAAGACACATTCCAATAAATATGGCCTACCATCCGTGATAACCTTCGCTTCGCGGACTTGCTCCTCAAAGAACCGCCTATCCATGCGCTCCTTTTGGAGATCGATTTTTAGGGTGGATAGTTCAACAGCGTGCTCCTTGATTTTCCGCCCGAAGTCCTCACACATTTTGCCAATGGATTTGAGCTCCTACTTGATCTCCTCCACTTGAGCATCATGCTTGTTCCTGGTGGCTCTTAAGGAGGAAAGCGCGGTAGCCGCTTGTCCGGTCGCCGCCCTCTCAATCGCCACATCCTCCTTCGCATGCTGCAGCTCGGCCTTGAGCTTCTCCATTGCTTGTTGCTGATGACAAATTTTTTTGGATATTGAGTCAGGCCTCTTAAGGGATGTTAGAACATTCCGAACATATGTAGTCCTGTACATAGTTCAGATAATGATCTATTATTGATCCCCAAGTGAGTTTTTTCAAACTGACCTATGGCTCGGGGATTGACATGTATATAATGATAACATAAAGGCCGTCAGGAGACCATTGAGGGCCGCCTTCTGTCTGTTGTCGGTGGACTGATTTCTCTGCAATATCGTGCCCATAAGGGTGTGCTTCTCCTCAGAGATGGAGGTGATCAATAGAGCCTCCCCCATAACTGGCCACCCAATGGTTGGTGGTGTCGGTGGTGATTGGATAACACGATCACCAACCGAGGATTGAACCGGTGCCTCTGGAGGCGTGGTGCGCTCCGGAGATGTCTCGGAGGGGACTGAACGTCCCCTCGTCCGGTCCCCTCAGTGTTCGGGTGGGGCTCTTCCCCCCGGTCTTTGGTTGCCAAGGCGTTAGCCTCGACCATGATTTCGTCACCCCCACCGCCGGTGCCCGGCTCCGCAGGAGTCCGTTGGGATGACACCTCTGTGGCATCCTACGCGGCGCCTAGAGGAGTGGGATGCGACGTAGTCCTACTCTCCACTAGCTCGGCGGGCGGGGTCTCCCCATCCGAAACCTGTTCGGTGGGGAGAACGCGAGGTGGTCTGCAAAATCAATAAGTGCTCACATGTTAATAATCTTTCAAACTTATCATCAATAGTCAAGTAAGTCTTCGGATCCTTACCTTCGAGCTAGGGCTTGACCCTTAGGTTCCTTCATGGAAACCTCTCGAAGTCATCAGACTCAGTATCTAAGTCCAAACTGTCGTCAGACGGAATCACCTATATCCGACCCGCTTTCTTCTGGGAAGGAGGAGGTACATCCTCTGTGGCATCCGATGATGCCGACCTCTTTCTTGCGATGGGGGAATGGCCTTCCCCCTCATCGTCAAGCTCTTTCTCCTAATTGGAGGAGGCATGGGTTTTCCCGGACACAACGTTCGGCTGGTCCCTTATATGCAGGCCTTCTCGGCCTGGTTTCTTCTTCTGCTGCTTCTTTGCTGGCGCCTCGTAAGGCGCCTTGACAAGCATCTCTGATAGTAGCCTGGACCTGATGTCTTCGGGCTAAGGCGCCAGGCAGTCGATGCCTGTGGCCTTGCTCAGCCATTTCTACAAAAGTGGTCGGAGAGGTGCTTAGATTTTCTTTATGAAAAATAAAGCAGATCAAGCAAAACTATGTTATACCTTGGTAGGAGGCTTATCGGTGTGTAGACCCCGATCCTCCTCCTTGGCTGGTCAGTCCTTCTGCACCTTGAACAACGCATTTCATAGCTTCTTCCAAGTAGTGTGAAAGAGCTGACAAATAGTAGGCTCATTGTCGAGCCGACAAGCCCACATGGGAGAGCTCTAGCGGTTGTAGGGGAGGATGCTCCACTAGAGCATAATTTGTACCACGTTGGCCAACACGATATCGTTTTTGATCATGCAGGCGATGCATTTATGCAGATTGTCCACCTCCTTGTCTGACCCCTAGTCGAGGCCCTTTCCAAGTGAGGAAGTCAATCAGATGAGGGGACCGGATCTGAATTTGGCCGGAGCATCTCGACCTTCCTCCCTTGGCTCGGTGATGTAAAACCACTCATTCTGCCATATCTTGATGGTGTCGATGAAGGTATCGGATGGCCATCTAACATGGGGGAGTTTGTCGATGACAACCCCTCTGCAGTCTAGATGTTCGCCTGCGACACACTTCGGCTTGACATTTAATACCTTGAGCCAAAGTCCAAAGTGTTGCTTGACTCGCGACAAGGCCTCATAGAAAATGATGAAGGCTGATATGCGCATGAAGGAGTTCGGCGTGCGGTCGCGGAAGTGGAGGCCGTAGAAGAACATTAGCCCCCTGATGAAGGGATGGAGCGGGAAGCTCAATCCCTGAATGAAGTGGGTCATGAAGATCACCCTCTCACCTAGCTTGGGATGGGGAGAACCTGGTCCTTCTCTAGCACGCGGCGACCGATGTTGGCGGGGAGGGACGACGTCTTTGAGGTCCCGGATGTCCCGGTCACTGACCATGGAAGCCTCCCATTTGTCATTGGCCCAGTACCAGCCATGAATGAGATCGGAGTGGTGAGTTGTGGAAAACCTAGATCTATGCTCTGAAAGCTTAGGAGATTGGGGAAGTAGAGGGTGCGAAAGGGAAGCATGTATAGGCCTTGGGGTTTTCTTTCCCTTTTATGAGGCTTATAACCGTTTGGTCTCATTTTACTGCACCGCGTATTGCTCCGCTTCCCAAGATGTCCGTACCATTATGCGCGAATGATTAAAACATATCCCATGTGAAACAGAACATGATATCTGCATTGACGGATCATGCTGATGAAAACGGCCTCAAACCGTAGTTCGAGTTTTTGCAACTGGTCCAACGGTCGTGGTGGGCAGTGACCTTTTGTCAGAAATGTTATCAGGGAACTTTCTTTGCTACTTGATGCTTGGCCTTCGGGGCTAAGTTATCCATGGTGTTCGAACGAGCCTCTAATCGGAAAACTATATATCATCAGAGGCCGAACTAAACTTAGAGGGAAGAACTCACCTCGCAAGCCGAAGACTCTGATTATACGAAGCAGCTGGAGCTAAGACCCGTGGCGTTAGAGGCAAGCTCGAGGGCTACCGAGGGAGTCCTGGTTTAAGAGGTCCTTTGGAGGCCAACCTGTTTCTTATGGGCCAGACTGTATGGGCTGCTTGCCGAGCATTAGATCGAAGGAAGGCCCTATCTCCACATTTGGAGTAGTGAATATGCATGTTTATCCCTTTGACGTGTAACCGACTATATGTAAACCCTAGGTACCCTCGGCGTCTATATAAGCCGGAGGGTTTTAGGTTGTAGAGGGAACGCAACTCATCCAGGGTTTAGCTATTTGATCTCAAGGTAGATCGAATCTGTAAGCTACATATCATTAATACAATCAAGCATGGCGTAGGGTATTACCTCCATAGGAGGGCCCCGACCTAGGTAAACATCATCTCCATCGTCTCCTGTTACCATCGATTCTAGTCTCACAGCTCGGGACCCCCTACCTGAGATGTGCCGGTTTTGACACCCACAGTGGGTACTAGCAGAGAGCTTGCATTACTAGTGGCAGGAGTGACATGGTCACTCTCGATACGGGGTTGTGCCTGGTAGGGCAACCATGCACTTTCTTTATAGGCACCAAGCACACCATTGCGTGCCCTCATGGATGATACGTGTGATGTACATCATGAAGGATGCCACCAATGAGTGGACTCTTTGTTTAGTATCGCTAGGGGAAAGGCATTGTTAGGGTGCTTACCTCAGGTATGTAATATACAGTGAATTGTGGATGACACGGAAGTTCCCCGAGTCTTGTGGGTAAAGTGTGCAACCTCTCTAGAGTGTAAAACTATTCGAATATCCGTGTCCACGGTCATGGACAGTTGGAGGTCCTTCTTAAACTATGCCCGATGTTTTCACAAACTTGGTGTGTGTGTGTGTGTGTGTGGATGACACAAGGATGATACTTGAGCTAAGTCCGGTGACTTAGCATGATGATGAACATGAGATATTCAACCCTTGCTTATGATAATGGTGACTTGTTTACATCAATACTTGTCATCGGTTGATGCACGCTTACTTATGTTATTTGATCATGTCATTGCACTTAAAATTAGCTTTCTACAAACCTTACCTACTTAGTGCTATATCATGCATTGTTATACCTTGTTTCGAAACATGGGTTGCTTGCGAGTACATTGAAAGTACTCATTGGCTTTCCACTGGTTATTTCATTGGCTAGGCATGGAAGAGCAGGAATATTGTCAAGAGTTCGTTGGTGAGGAAAACATGCGAACTAGGACGCTTCCCAGTCAGAATGCCTATAGATTTAAGGCAGATGGCATGGGTTCACGCTTTTGATCAAGATTTCCGTTGCTTGTTATGTTAAAGTGTTTGGCCCTTGTGGCCCTATCTATGTAAGACTTGGCCTAGCTGGACTTTATTAGTGTAAGACGGTGTGTAAGGATGTAAGACTCTTGTATTCCAGTTTCTGTGTGTTCAGTGAGCATTGTTCTCTAGGATCACTATGCACGTGCATTCGGTGATCACGACTTATGAGTCAGGGTCCCCACAGAGCTGGTATGGGAGCCATCCTGACTGTAGGAAGCCCTTAGTTAGCATGGACATTAGTTAGGGATAAAAAACCTTTTCGAAATTGTGCCTAGTTGCTAGGTGCAACAAATTCTATACCTCTCTTATCTTCTAGTCTATTTCAAACTCTTGCTGACTCTCCTCCACTCAAAACCTTGTAGAAGGCCCTCGTATCTAAAGCCCTCCTAGTATCCGGCTTTCCCCTACTCCTTGGGGATAGCCTGAAGAAGTGCCAGTTCCGCCAACCACGAGCACTGGGTCGATGTCATCACGAAGGAATATCATGTTGAAGTGTTCGTGAAGACAAACGATTCCCCAACCAGTTGGTTCTTTGAAGGACCATAGATGGAGACCCTGGCACTCACAGTCGACACAGCAGCACGCAAGGCACTTGTCCACCTTCAAGGCATCATTCTAGAGATGGATGACAAACCCGCGACTCATTACCTACCCATCAGAAAGGACGAGATCGGCGAAAGTGAGACACTCATTCCATCCAAGGAGGATTGCGTGCCCCTCATATTTCAAACCTACTTCAGCCTCTCTAACAATAGTCTAGTTCACAACCTGATTAAAGAGTCCGTGAAGCTCTGCCAGGGACTTCACCACATTCAAGAGCTATTCCGCCAAACCACTGACATCTTGACCCAAGGACGAGTAGCAACCTCTGGATTTTCTTCACATGTTTTGGGCATGGCGAACATGATCATTATGACAGAAGGAGTCCCAACAAGAAACCAAGTCTTCCTTTCTCTAGGGCAGGAAGCAGAGCTCTCCACCACCTGAAACCGAGAACCCCTAGGGTAGGATCAGTCATGTACCCCTCATGCAAAGTCGAGTCCGTGTAATGGTTCATATGAAACCATGTGTGCCTGTTGTTTGTTTTTGTTATTTGTGTTCCGATGCAAGTCGCGCTTTTGCCTTAGGCAACATGTAAGCAACTCCATCGTCTATCTTATCTTAATATATGTGTTGGTCTTTTGACCTTTGTTTTACCACACTTGCACTTTACCAACCCCCTTAGGCGCACTTTCTCTGTTATTGGTTTTTCTCTAGTCTATCCCAGTTGTTTGACTTGGCTTCTCCAAACAAGGTGGTGTCTGCAACCCGCAACAACTCCTTCACCAACACTGAAGCTGACAACTCCAGCCAGCAATAGGAAACTGGTGGGACTGCTCAGGCTGGAGGACACCAGGAGCTGCCACAAGGCGACATTCCCCTGCCACCACCTCCACCAGAGAACATGACCATAGCTCAGTTTCTCCAAGTTCTCTAGGAGGAACGCTAAGCAAAAACCGCTGCTATCCAGCAAATGGCTCAAGCCCTCATGAATAACCAGCAACAAGGCACAAACAGCAATGGTCGCTCCACACTATCTGAGTTCATGAGGAATTCGCCCCCAACCTTTTCCGAGACTATTGAACCCTTGGATGCTGTTGACTGGATCCACACCACCGAGGACCTACATGCATTGGTCAACTGCAACGAGGACCGTGAGAAGGTGCTTTATGCCTCTCCCTGCCTTAGAGGTACCACAAGAGCTTGGTGGAATGGGTTCAAGGTCATGCAAGGCGATCGTGTTATCGCCTGGGATAACTTCAAGGTAGGATTCCACACCGCCACATTCCTTCTGGAATCATGGCTATCAATAAGAGAGAATTCCGAGCGCTGAATCAAGGAAGTGGCTCTATCAAGGAGTACATGCAGAAGTTCAACCTGTTGTCATTGTATGAACCTGAAGATGTCAACATAGAGGCTTCTATGATAGAATGCTTCATGAAAGGACTTCAGCAGATCCTGCAGTATTAGCTCATCGTCTGTGACTGTCGGACCTTCTTCAACCTGGTGAACAAGGCCCTCATGCTAGAAGACACGCGTCATGCCATAGATGACACTCGCAAGTGCAAGATGACAAGCAAGGGTAGTTCCAGCAACCAGAAGCCTCGCCCCTGGCATCCAGACCCAGCCAAGCCAACCTATCAGCCGCAGTAGGCTAGACCTCTTGCACCTCGTCCGAGCTACCAGCCTTCGCAGTATGCCAATCCCAGACCAGCTTACAACAACCCCAATAACAAAAACGGTGGCAAGAACAACAACAACAACAACAACAACTATGGTCAACTCACTTGCTTTGGGTGTGGTCATCCTGGACACATCCCTAAGCACTGCCCCAACAAGAAGCCAGATGCACTGTGCCCCAATGCGCCAAGCCAAGGACAAGGCCGTGGAGCGCCACCAAGGAAACCAGCTCCCCGCAACTAGGACAACAATGGAAAGGTTCGTGTGAACCACGTCACCTATGAGGAAGACCAAGAAGACCCGGACATCATACCGGGTACGCTCGCCCTGAACTCTACCCCAGCAAGCATATTGATTGATTATGGAGCTTCACATTCTTTTGCCACTAAAAAGTTTGCACTAGAGAGTGGTATGAAGCCTACACCCCTGGGTAGTCATATGTTGATACAAACCCCAGGTTCGATTATGAAGTCCAAGATAGGATGTAACGGAGCTCACATTATCATTAATTGGGTAGACTTCCTAGGAGACCTCATAGTTCTGGATTCAGTAGGCTTGGACGTCATCCTTGGCATGGATTGGTTAACCAAGAAACAAGGCTACTTGCACTGTCCAAAATGATCGTTACCATAACCAATAGCTAAGGAGTGGAAGTCAAGTATGTTTCCATCCCTGCCTCCACTCGAGCCCCTCAGGCTAACCGTCTGTCGGGAATTGAGTTGGATCAAGTGCCATTGGTATGTGAATACCCAGATGTATTTCCTGATGAGCTCCCCGGGATGCGTCCTGGCCACGACATTGAGTTCATCATTGAGCTAATGCCCGGAGAAAGACCCATCTATAAGAAGCCCTATAAAATGGGATCCGAAGAGTTGGCTGAATTGAAGAAGCAACCGATAGAGCAGCTTAGAAAATGATACATTCAGCCTAGTGCCTCTCCTTCGGGATGACCTGTTCTATTTGTGTCAAAGAGGAACGGAACTATCCGACTCCATGTCGATAACCGTTCTCTTAATTAGGTCAAAATAAAGAACAAGTACCCAGTCCCCAAGATTGAAGACGTGTTCGATAAGCTGAATGGGGCTAAGGTGTTTTCCAAGGTCGATCTCTAGTCTGGGTACTACCAGTTGAAGATCAATCCCCAAGACATTCTGAATGGCATTTGTAACCTGGTATGACATGTATGAATACATGTTCATGTCATTCGGGTTGATCGAGGCCCCTGCCTACTTCATGTAGATCATGAACAAAGATTTCATAGATTACTTGGATAAGTTCGTTGTCGTCTTCATTGATGACATACTCATCTTTTCCAAGTCTGAAGAAGAGCATGAGAAACACTTGAGATTGTTCCTAAACAAGCTTCAAGAGAACCAGCTTTATGCCAAGTTCAGCAAGTGTGAATTCTGGCTGCATGAAGTTGGATTCTTGGGTCATGTGCTGAGAGCAGATGGATTGTCAGTGGATCCTGCCAAGATTGAAGCCATCACATCATGGCAATCCCCCACCAATGTGAAGGAAGTGAGAAGATTCCACGGACTTGCGGGATATTACCACAAGTTCGTCGAAGGATTCTCGGGCATTGCCCAACCCATGACTCAACTTTTGAAGAAGGACAACAAGTTCGAATGGACGCTGGAGTGTGAAGAAAGCTTTCAGGATCTCAATAAGGGATTGAGCACATCCCTAGTTTTGGTCACCCCCGATATTCATAAGTACTTTGTGATATATTGTGATGCATCAAGCACTGGGCTTGGAGGTGTTCTGAAGCAAGAAGGCAGAGTCGTAGCATATATATCCTAACAGCTATGTCCTCATGAAGAGAACTATGCGACTGATGATCTAGAGTTGGCAGTCATGGTTCATGCCTTGAAGACATGGAGACATTACCTTCTGGGAAAGCGATGTGAGATGTACACAGACCACAAGAGTTTGAAGTATATTTTCACCAAAGGGAATTTAACATGAGGCAGCAAAGATGGTTGGAGTTGATCAAGGATTATCACCTCAGTGTTAACTACCACCCCGGAAAGGCTAACGTGGTAGCAGATGCCTTAAGTAGAAAGGCTTCTTCCTTGAATGCTATGATTAAGGAAAGCCTACCCTCCCTCTATGAAGAGCCTTAAAGCTTTGGCTTGGAACTAGTTGCACCTGCATTCCTCGTCAACCTCGAAGCAACGCCTGCCTTGATGGATGATATTAAGGAAGCTCAGAAGGGACACGAGAGAATTGAAGGCAACGAGAGAAATCTCAAGGCAGGCAAGGCCCCATGATTCTCGGTGGATGAATAAGGAGTTGTATGGTTCGGGATTCACATCTGCGTAGCCAACAAAGAAGAGCTCACGAACTGGATCTTGCAAGAAGCTCATGACACTCCATACTCCATCCATCTTGGAGGAACCAAGATGTACCAAGACCTCAAGGCAAGATTCTGGTGGCATGGCATGAAACGGGAAATAGGCACCTGTGTTGCTAAGTGTGATATATGCCATAGAGTCAATGCTGAGCATCAGCGACCCATTGGACTATTGCAACCTCTCAAAGTGCCTGAATGGAAGTGGGACAAATTCGGAATGGTCTTCATCACCGGACTACCAAGGTCAAGCAAAGGACAAGGTTCTATTTGGGTCATTGTCGATCACCTAACCAAGGTACCCCATTTCATTCCCGTCAAGACCACCTATGATGGTAACAAGCTAGCCAGCCTTTACATCAAGCATATCATGAGTCTTCATGGAGTTCCAAAGGAGATTGTGTCATTCTGAGGAACTTAGTTTACCTCAAGGTTCTGGAAGAAGTTTCAAGAAGCAATGGGAACCAAGCTCTCCTTCAGCACCACTTTTCATCCCCAGACCGGTGGACAAACAGAACGAGTAAATCAGATACTCAAAAATATGCTCCGTGCTTGTGTTTTGGCATATGGAGCCAAGTGGGAAGATTGCCTACCATTCTCCGAGTTCTCCTACAACAACAACTATCTGTCGACTCTTCACACGACACCATTTGAGGTGTTGTATTGGGGCAAGAGTCGTACTCCCCTCAATTAGTCTAAAACCGGAGAAGGATTGGTCTTGGGACCAGATATCCTCCGCGAAGCAGAAGAGCAAGTTCAACTCATCTCATAACATTTGGAGACAGCCATGTCAAGACAGAAGAGTTGCACTGACTCTCACCGTCCACAATTGAACATCTGTATCGGTGAGCATGTCAACCTCCAAGTCATGCCTCTCAAGGGAACCAAGCGTTTCGGCATTAAGGGCAGCCTGCACCAAGATGCATCGGCCCCTTCAAGATCACACATATGCAAGGAGAAGTTGCCTAACAGCTAGAGCTACCTTTTGGGCTATTAGATGTTCACGATGTGTTCCACGAGTCAGAGCTTCGCAAGTGTCTTCAACTTCCCAACTGCCCCGACCTCTACAAGGACATCCACCATCAAGCC
Organism: Hordeum marinum; assembly: GCA_022496015.1. Classification (NCBI taxonomy): domain Eukaryota; kingdom Viridiplantae; phylum Streptophyta; class Magnoliopsida; order Poales; family Poaceae; genus Hordeum; species Hordeum marinum. Next base: position 196,259,383 of record CM039677.1, read on the forward strand.
ATAAACCTTCAGCTAGACCTCACTTATCGTGAGAGGCCAGTCAATATTCTGGATCAAGCGTATTGTTGCACCCCGAAGCCGCACCATAAGATACTTTAAGGTCCGGTGGAGCAACCACACGAAAGCAGAAGCAACCTGGGAGTGTGAAGACTGTCCTAGATCCGAGTTCCCTTATATTTTTAGCACTTAGCCTAGGAATCTCACGGACGAGATTCTTGTAAGGGGGTTAGGTCTGTCACACCCTGTGTTTGTATCACTTTGCTATGCTATGGATTTACAAATTTAGAACCACTTAAAACTTTTTAGTGCAAATGTTTGATTGATCTGTTTGATGATTGCTTATTGGTTGTAAATGTTTGGTCTCTTAGGTTCTACTCCAATCTACACTTATATTCCTTGATCCAAACATCTTGCCCAATGATCATACCATGTGTGCAGTACCTAAAACTATTCTTATCAAAATTTATTTTGGCCAAAAAGGATTTAATCAAATTAGGTTTTCAAAATCCCCGAGTTGAGGTTTGCACTTCAAGTCCTCAAATTGGGTGGAACCTTTTTCCCAAAAGACTTTATTTTAAACAAATTATATATATGACTTCCCAAAAACACCAAATAATAATTTTAAAGATTATTTTACTATTTTATTTAAAGGCTTTTTCTGAAGGCCAGAAATGGTCCTTTATAGGTAAAAATTATTTAAATGCTTTAAAAATATTTGAAAAAAATTAGGTAAACTTAGTGGACATATATTTATATATGAGTTTCAATGCATGGTCATGTTCAAAATCATGGGCAAAACCCCTCAAAACCCTTTCTGCCCAAATCAAGCTTTTAAAATATTTGTACAAGAAATATTCTGAATAAATTCCAAGAAAATTATAGCAAGTCACACATGTTATATGTGATTATCTTGCAAAGTTTCATCTCAATCCCAATTGATTTGCTTCACCAAAATATTCCTAAACCATTCCTGTCCAGAATTAAATTTGACGAACTTAACAAAGTGAAGTATCCCCTATTGATCCCAAACTTTGTGAGCATGTTTTGTTACCAAAATTATGATGACATACCAAGTGGTGCCTCAAGGAGAATGGAAATGCATGCCTATATCTATAGGAATCTCATTGTATTGATTTCCGGGGTTTTACAAAGTTGCATTGTCAACTTTGCTCAAACCAGCTCAACTCATGTGATCAACCATATTTATACCTTCTATTTAATCATGTTAAACCTTAGGACAAGGAAACTTCATTTGCTTGGCCAAATCTTCATCAAACACCTTCTGGTGATTTCGTCAGAGTCAAGTTTCTACCCCTTACACTATTCTCCTTGATCTCAAACTTTAACCACTATCTATAGGATGTCCCCTCTACCCCCAGTAAGAATCTCAAGCCTCAAATCCATGGTTAAGTGGGGTAAAACCCCATTTTTACTCCATGGACAACAAGAATCTCCTACTCTCTCCCCTCCCCTCTTATTCTACCCGCTATCTAGAGGATCCAATGCATTTGCCACCTTGTTTAAAAACTATGCACCCCATAGGCACCTATGGCCATGCCCAGGACACTGTTGGCATGCCATGGCATGCCAAACGCATGCTCCAAAGCATGCTACGGTGCACTCTTGCACTTTAGCCGCCGCCCACTACATGGCATGGACAGCCTCGGGCCTGTCCCTCTTGCCACTTGGCCGCCTCAACATCCGGGACACGCCTCAATATCGGTCCCCTCCTCTCACCTCCTCCTTTTCCCTCCTCCCATGCATGCTGAGTGCCGCCCGACTCGGCGAGTGAGCAGTCTCACATGCATGCACTCCTCTCTCCCTGTCTCTCTCTCTCTCTCTGTCTCTCTCTCTGTCTCTTACTCCCTCTCATCGTAGACCACCTCCAGGAAGACCCCGGACTCACCCATGCTTTCCCCTATGGCCTCTAGAGCCTCTGCGGTTAGGTCTGGTGGCAATGTCCATGGTGGACCGTGGGCTGGCTATATAAAGCCAATCCCTGACCCCCCTCTTCCCTCCGCTGGCTCTCCCCCGCACCTGCCAAGCCACAACTCCTCTCCCTCTCTTTTTGCTAAGGATTGAGCTCGGCGATACCATCTTGGGGCGTCGTCGATCTCATGGTGAGGCACCCTTCCAATCTATCCATCTCTCTGATTGATCCTCCATTGCCTCCGTGACCCTTTTCCCTTCCTTTCCCCGGTGGTTTGGAGTCAGGAACGTCGACGATGATCACCTCCCGAAGCACTTCCGTTGCGGGACCTCGCGCCCGCGACTCCGGCCACCCTAGCCACTCCCTCGACCACCTCAAGAACAACAACTGCCTCCCGAGCTCATTCCCGCTGTCACCATCCCTCACTTTGGACGGAGCTGACGCCAGTGAGATCCCCTCCCTTCGGTCCCGAGGTGGAAGAAGGACCCAACAGGGGGACCCCACCTATCTGCCTCTTCCTCGCCTATTTCTCTCTCCCGTTGCTATCACTAGCAGTCGGGCCCGACGCGTCAGGTTTAAACCTGGCGGCGCGTGCGACTGGCTGCCTGGCTAGCTAGACCGACCCAACTGCTGGCCGTCTCTACCCAGGCACAAAGCCATTTATTTTTATTTTTCTGTGCATCTTGTAAGAATTCCATAGGAAAAAATAAAACTCCAATGCCAAATATTTTTCCACCATAATTCTTGTAATAATCTATAGTATTTTAAAGTGCCACTTGTGTAATTTATTGAAAACATTTTAGTACTATTTTATTTTAAAACCACTTTTAGGCATTTTTAGCCACTCTTAAAATTATTTCGAAAATATTTTTCACCCCAAAACCTTAGGAGGATAATTTTAGTATTGTTTTAGTATTTTAAAGAATAGGGTAACATTTTAGAAGTAGAGTTTGTGCTCTATTTTTGTTGTGATGCTTATTATTACCGGTACTTATCATGACGATAGATTGTGATGTTGATGAGGGAGTTGGACCCAAAGACTTTGAAGACCCTCAAGATTTTATTGAACTAGCCAAGCAACCCTTTGACCATGACTATGACCCCTTTTATTTGCATGGCATATGTCACTTATTTTTGTGATGTTGATCATGTTGATGTGGTGACCATTTCGGTGGGACGCCTCCAATACTTTACTGTCGATACTTGCATCATGCATGAACCTACCATTCCTATGAGGTTTGTGCGGGTGGGAGTAGCTAGGTTGCTAGTAGTTGCTACGCAAGTGGGATCGGAAATATGCATGGTGATGGAAACAAAAGTGATTTCAAAGACTTCTTGAATACCCCTTCACATGCCACTAGTGCCTGAGGGAGTTGTTGGTGAGCTAGGTACCCACTTGATAAAGAAGTGGTGTATCAAAGTAGGTTGTGTGTGCGTTTTCGAAAATGGAGATATTTAAGATTTGCTGACCATCCCAACCTTACATGCACAACCACGATACCCCTTATGGGACGGGGCTTTGTTGATTACCTTGGTGGGTACTAGCAGAGAGCTCGCATTACTAGTGGTGGGAGTGATGTGGTCACTCCCGATACGGGGTCATGCCTGGTAGGGCGACCATGCGCTGTCTTTACAGGCACCGGGCACACCGTTGCATTCCCTCATGGATGATACGTGTGATGTACATCATGAGGGCTGGCTTTTAACATGTTGCTTTGTGATCTATCTTTGTAGGCATTTGCTTTTAGATCTATTATTCAAAAAACCCAAAAATACTTTGCTACACTTTTTATTTGCATCTTGTATTTTGTGTTCTTGCACAATCTATTTATCCAGTCTCATACAATCCAATTTATATTTTACCATGCAGAGATTAACAACCTGTCTTACACGTCGGGTTGCAAGTATTTGTTCTTTGTGTGTGCAGGTACCACTTACATAGTGTTGCTTGGTTCTCCTACTACTTCAATAACCTTGGTTTCATTACTGAGGGAATACTTACCATATTTGTGCTGGATCATCCCCTCCTCTTTGGGGAAATACCAACGCAGTCTCAAGCCACATCAACTCCCTCCATTGTCTTTTTATTGAACTTGCTAACACCTCTTTACTCTTAGGGTGACGCTGCAACCAGTCATCCCGAAGGTGTTGAGCTAATTTCCATCTCCTCCGGCTCAGAATCCTTGTCTCCAATGAAAACAAGGTGCGTAATTCACAAGGTAAGTTTCTCTCACCTGTATGCTTATTTGGATCCCCATTTTATTTTGAAGAAGATTCGGCATAAGTGAAGATGCCAAACTCGGAGTGGCACTGGAGACCATGTGGCCGGCTTCACTGAATAACCATCCACCCGCAAATGACAAAACGAGGTGCCTCATAGTCCAAATCCATCTCATCCTCGAACTGGTCTTTTTGAACAACCTCACAACCATTCTGATTCAAAATACCAGGAGTCACCACCTTCCTCTGGCGAGTCAACTGCCTCAAAGCTGCCACCCGTTGTTATCAATCATGGGTAAGCTTTCATTCCTTATATCATACACTTGCCTATTAAATTTAACCTTGCATATGATTTATTTTTCCATTTTGTTTTGCAGGGCCAAGGCCAAGTCCAAGAAGAGGAAAATTGGCGAGTCATCCACTAATCTTGAAGCCCCTGAACTGGAAAATCCAGATTTGGTGGCTCCTGAAGCTCATACTGAGCATATTGAAGAGCATCAGGAGGCCCAAGTTGATTTTCCGTCACACCCCAAGCCGGGAAGTACTGAAGCTATGGACATTGAAGCTGACCCGAGGGCAAACCTTAACCCACCCAATCCTTAGAAAGCCGGTGAAGATGATCCTTGTGATAAAAGCGTAGATATCATGATTACTAGGATGGGTTATACCACTCCTGATCCCTCCATGATGCTAGACAAACTTGTTACTAAGGAGGAAATGTCACTACTTGAGAAGGGGAAGGCCAGGATGGAACTTCCAAATTATGAAGACTTTAGTGCTGAGATTTGCAAGCTGGTTTATTGGACCGCCTTTCTAAAAGCAAGGAGATGCAAGCCAGCCTTGTTAGTATGATGAAGAAAAAATACGAGGTATGCTCAACTTTGTTGTGTATTCCATATATCCTTACGTATCCCCCAAGTGATGAGGATATGTACCTAGGGTAGGGTCCTAGGCCATACCTACATACCCTACCTAAGGACAGTTATTGGAGGAATTAACTATTATAAGGGAGATTCCGACTAGATTCTCCATGGTGCTCAAGTCACTCGACATTTAATCCACTCGGTATCTTCTCCCTCCACTCGACACTCACCTGTCACTCAGAAGACCTCACTTCCAGTCGATGCCAGAAGACCAAAAGCCACCCCAGGGAGGCCAACAGGTAGGCGTTAGGCCTGCTGTCATTACTAGCAATTATAATGTACATTACCTGTAATGCTCGTCTTTATACCCACGAACGGACCCTTGGATGCTTGTCACTTATGAGGTGCAGCGCACTCTATATAAGCCACCCCTCTCCTCTGGCACAAGGGTTCGCACCTACTGTAACTGGTACTTTCCACACCACAAGAGCTCTCGAGCACTGAGACATAGGGCCGTTACCTCCGCGAGAGGGGCCTGAACTCGTACATCCATGCGTACATCCTTGCCATAGCTAGGACTCTGTCCTCTCCTTTCATACCCCTACTTTCTACGGTCAGACTCATTCCCATGACAGTTGGCGCCCATAGTGGGGCAGGCCTCTAAGCAACTTCCGACGTGGTTGCATTTTTCCCCTTCGTCATGTCTTCCTGCGGTGGTTTGTTCTTGGGACCCGAGATCCGTCTCGGAGCGCTCACCTTCATCGCCGATGATTCGGCATGGCTCCAGGAGGTGCCTCTCGACGTAGAGGCGCTCCCTATCCGCAAGGCGGCACACTTCTGCGCAAGTACCGCCGGTGTTCTTTTGCGGCAGCCATCGACTCCATACTCTTCGGCCCTCCCCTCTATTCATCGCCGCAAGCAATCCGGTCGCTCACGGCTCCAACACTGGGTAAGGCATGCAGTTGCTCGCCAAGTTTCGTCTCTCCAGATTGTGGCGATCGAGCTCGCTGAGTCCCTTCATGGCGTGTTCGACTCGTAGTAGGATCGGTCTAACGTTCCTTCCGAGTGTGAGAGTTGCAATCCTATAGCAGATGTTCTTATGGCTGATTCACATCAAAGCCCACTGCCTGGTTTCGGTCGTGGCAGGCGAGAGGCTGGTGAGGTGTCGAATGACTAGCCGCATTGGGATGAGGAGGTCCTCCATACACCTATCGTCGATGTGACCTCTGAGGCCCAGGCCTTGGAGGCCATACGCTTTTGGCTCGAGGAGCTTCAGAGGGAACTCGATGAGCGTGCTCGCCAACGTCCAGCATCTCCCAGTCGACGTTAGCGACAGGTGTTCTGGAGTGGTTAACAGAACAAAGTTGAGGTAGAACGTACTCTAATTTTAAATGTTGCAGCAACAGTTAGGATGGCAGATTCAACTCAGTCATCCCATTGAGAGGCTGGCAGAGGTTTGTTGTAGATCAAAGCATTGCTTGACGCAGTGCAGTGACAACATTCAGTTGTTTCATAGTTGCGTAATAGAATAAACAGTAATTCACCAAGGGCACAGACTATTCAGTCACAACACAGTCCTGGTTTGCCTATGCATCGCAGGGGTGGAGGTTTCCATGAGGATAAGAATAGTTATCAGGGACGAGATGAGTTTTACCGTGATGACCACCGTCGAGTGCCTACTCCTTCGCGGAGTGGTCTGTTCGTGCCCCGGCACCAGGGCGATAGGCGTCCGTTTGGTGCGGAGTGGAATCTAGGGTTTGATGCAAAAGATGTCCTCACTCAGAGGCGAATCGACATGGGCAGAGGCCATAGAGATGGTTTCGACAGAGATTAACAGAGTGGTAGTAGTGTTGTTATTTCTGGTCCCGAGTGGCTTAGCAGAGCTATTCGTTCAGCAGAGATTGCCCCTAACTTTAGATTGGTGGTTGTGATAGGCATGTTTTCTGGCGAGTCAAAGCCAGAAACATGGTTGGATGATTAGCGAGTGGCTGTGCAGACTGGTGGTGGAAACGATAACATTGCAATGAAGCATTTGTCCTTGATGTTAGATGGTTCGGCCCGTGCATGGCTGAATCGTTTGGCTCCTTCTAGCATCCACTGCTAGGAGGATCTTGCCCGGGTGTTCATCAGAATGTTCGAGGGCACTTGCAAGAACCCTACTGGTTTGATTGATTTGCAACATTGTGTTTAGAAGCCCAACGAGTCATGAGGGATTACATTCAGCACTGGTCCACTTTGTATCATAAAGTGGAGAATGTTTCTGTGCATCAGGTTGTTTGCGCCTTCAAGGCTGGAGTGAAGTACAAAGAGCTTTACCTGAAGTTTGGGCGAACAGGTGATATTTCGTTGAGTAAGATGATGGAAATCACCACTCAGTATGCCAATGGTGAAGAAGAAGACCGCCTCTGCAGTGGCAAAGGAAAAGCAGTCAGCAATGATGTCGGCGGCAATTCCAGTCGGAAGCAGAAACGGAAGGCTGATGGCCCTACTCAGCTAGAGGCAGCCACCCTGGCAGCGCAAGGAAAGAATAAGGGGAAGTCCAAGGGACAGTTCAAGCCCAAGAATGGAAAAAATCAGTCAGGAACTGACGTTATGGATTTACCATGTGCAATCCACACGAGGAAAGATGAGGATGGTAATTTGATATTACCCAAACCTACCACTCGACTATGTCGTCTACTGATCCAGCAGTTCAAGGAGGGCCAGTCAAGTGAGAAAATGCCTGAAAAAGATGATGATGAAGACAAAGAAATTTTTCCCAATGTCAATGTCACTCTGATGATTTTTGCTGATGTTGAGAGCAAGAGTCAATTGAAGGTTAAAAACATAGAAGTGAACATGGTTGTGCCGACCAATCCCACATACCACAAGTGGTCTCAGACTGCCCTCACATTTGATCAGTCAGATCATCCCGCTCATGTCACCATGCCTGGTTTGCGGGGTTTGGTGGTAGATCCCATTATGGAAGGCACTCGGCTCCGCAAAGTCCTCATGGACGGAGGGAGTGGGATGAATATTCTGTATGTAGATACCCTTAAGGGGATAGACATTCCGATGTCCCGACCCAGTGAGAGCAACTTGCAGTTCCATGGAGTAATCCCAGTGAAGAAGGCTAGTCACTTGACCAGATTCCATTGGACGTGGTGTTCGGGACAGATAAGAATTTTCGCAAAGAAAAATGGACGTTTGAAGTCGTTGACTTTCAGAGCGCGTACCACACCATCCTTGGTCGACAAGCTTGTGCCTGTTTCATGGCCCGTCCATGTTATGTGTATCTCAAATTATGATGTACGTTACCAATAACACTCGTCTTTATACCCACAATCGGACCCTTGGATGCCTGGCACTTATGAGGGGCAACACACTCTATATAAGCCTCCCCTTCCTTCTGGCACAAGGGTTCGCATCTACCATAACTTATACTTTCCACACGACAAGAACTCCCGAGCAGTGAGACGTAGGACCCTTACCTCCACGAGAGGGGTCTGAACTCATACATCCGTGTGTACATCCTTACCATAGCTAGGACTCTTCCCTCTCCCTTCGTACCCCTACTTTATACTATCAGACACGTTCCCACGACACCAAGGGCCGGCTCATCTTCATGAGATGAGGAGGTCTTGTAGATATGAAACTGCTAAAGAATCAACGTGTAGCCCCCAATGGCAGGCGCATCTTCTTGAGATGAGTCGAGTCTTCTTTAACAATTCTGAAGAACTCATCCTGTATCCCCCAAGGGCCGGCACATTATATTGAGATGACTCAGGTCGTCTTAATATAATACTATTTAAATCTGACCTGTAGCCCCCAAGGACCGGTTCATCTTCTTGTGAGTAAGGTCTTTGATAGTTTTAAAGAATTCGACCTATAACCGCCAAAGGGCGGCTCATCTTCTTGAAATGAGTCGGGTCTTTTTATGTCATAAGCTTGGGAAGAACTGATATGCATTAGCCCCCAAGTGTCAAGTATATTGCTTACAATCTACTTGGGAGTTATTTATAATTTTCCTTGCAATAGTCACGCTACACCTTGCTGCCAGCTCAAGATGACTCCTGGGGCAAACCGCCCGAGCAGAGGTTGACCAAAAACTTCGATTATCCTTTCAAGAACTAAAGAAAGTCAATAGAGGCTTTGTAACACGAAGGAAGTATTTTGACACAGAAAAATATGTCTTGATCAAGCGTGCCAAAAACATGGAGGGTCGTTTGAAGACCATCTATGAAGAGTTGTCTGGGTTGAAGCGGCACATTGCCCGTATTACCCAAGCCATCTTTGGTAAGTACATTGACGAGCTCTTGCTAACCCACTCTAATAGTCATGTATGAAGATAAGTCGCCTGGAGACTCATGTACTTGAAGTTCTTGCAGGCCCTCGCACTCGCAACCTCCAAGATAACAGCTTGCTAAAGCTCAAGGCCGTGTTTGTATTGACTGAGCAATTCTATGCTGGAAGCCTCTTCACAATCAGGGCTATTATGTGGAACAAAGAGCCGGTGAAGTTCATCAAGGAGGTACTAAGACGTTTCACTATGATCCCGAAATAGATTGAAGAATTGAAAAGATCAACTACCCGAGTCGGCACAATATTTTCTTTGAGTCGGGCCTTGGCTTACTGAGAGGAGCTAGATCTAGCAGAGATGGTTGAAGGGTTTCCAGAGTTCAAGCACGATGGGTCAGCTTTCACCGATGCTGACTATGCTCAATGTGTCAAGGTGGCTCGAGTGTTAGCCAGCCAACTTGTTGCTTGAATATCGTTCAATAACTATCAGCCTGCTTACAACTCCAACAACATGCGAGTTCATCCGCCCAACTTTGAACTAGTAGACATGACTCTGCAACGTCGTAAGCACATCTTTGTCCCTGATGTTGACCCATCCCCCGTCCTGAGTGAAGAAGCTCTATTCCAGGCTTTAACCCATTGAACTGGGATTTGGACAACCTTCAGATCAAAGATCCAGAAGCCCCAGCAGAGGAGAACCCGAAGGTGGCTCAAGCGATAGATTAGGTAGAAGCTAACCCAGATAACTCAGAGGCCGGGTTATAAAAATCTCTGATTTGTTTTTGATTCAACTGTTTGGGCTCAATGGCGCCTTGTAATAGCTTTAAGTCGATAGTTATTTGTCTGTGCCGTGCCTTCGTGCACATTTCAAACTTTTGATCCTATCTTGATGACGAGGAATTTGTATATTAACAATCATTATTAAGTCGCCTTTATCCTTTAACTTAGGAATCATACGACCTGTGTCTGGTACTTAGTATTATCTTTGTTGAGTCCCCCTTGAGCTTCAGATCTTCCAAGCAATTGCCAAAATATGAACATATTTTTCCCTTATATCTGAAAATTTCTGCTCATTTAGCTCAATGAGCCTATGGCTAGAATTAGTATGAGTGGGTTACTATAAGCCGACCTTTTGAAATCTTTTCACAACAATTGTTTGTAGAATATATAATTGAAGTGGTCATGATAGGACTACAATTTTGTAACCTGGACAATCTTTTATGAATGGGTAATAAAAATAACATTATACTTGAAAAGTTATGAAGTAATAACATATGGTGATAAGAGTAACAAACTATTAATAAGCCGACTGAGTGAGACTCTGCAAGGAGACTGGCTTCCGAGGCTCAAGTCTTGCTTCAATAAAGCGGGTATGTTAACCCGTGGTTTATCGTAGCTCTCCATATGCCGGCTCTCATGTGATTCAAGTCGGTGTTTTAACCTTGATAAGTTCAAGGTCCAAAGTGGATTGACTTGTCAAGAGTACACGGGGTCACCTAATCGGAGTCGCATCAAGCATACATGCAGGTTTAACCATATGGTGTGGCACTTGTTGCTGGGCCAAGAGGGTGTGAAAGCTAAACTCGATGAGTTGGAAGCCCCCAAGTGACCTATGTTTCAAAAAATAAATACTCATGCTCAACTTGTAGGCTGAAATGACAGAGGCCCCAAGTTTCGAAGGTGTCGCCTTTATTATATTTGAACATATAAAGAAATTTGTACATAAATTGGGGGAGGTACAAATGTGCTAAGCAAGTGGCCCTCAGTATAATAAGGCCGAAGGTGAGCAATGTTTCAAGGCCGAGTTGTCTCCTCTTTAGAGGTATATGAGTTTGGTCAAAGATCTATTTGGTAATATGAACCATTATTGAGATTCTTGCTGATGACAAAAGTACCTTCCCAAGCTGGTGAAAGCTTGTGCATTCATGTTTGATCTTGTCAGCGTTCTGGGAATGGGGATACCCAGTCTTGCCTGGCTGCAGCTCAGGACATGGCCCATTTCGTCAGCCAGGCGTTGCCTGGCCCGATACTACTCAAGACAAGGCCCTATCAAGGACCCTGGGCTCTCGAGGAAGAACGGCATCAAGACCAGCAAGGAGAGGCCCCCTCAGGCCTCCTCCTGAGCGGCGGAGATCTCTATGTAGAGCCCGGCTTCAGGAGTCAAGGGTGACGCAAGGAAGGACAGGCGATCGCCAGTGCGCCAGGCAGCGCAGTTTCCTCTTTGGTGCAAAGGGAGCAAGTATGTACGCGGGTTCCCAAAGCGCCAGCCAAAGGTTTCCCTTCTGGTGCAACAAGACCACGACCACGAGCCCCGCAAGACGGATGTAATCGCCGAGCCCACCACTGTATCACCAACATCAACTTTGCACGCGAAGACCACCTTTGGACAGGGCGCGGATGTACTCCTGTCCCCCTTCAAAATTGGCCGTTGTGAGATCCCTTCACGCCATTGTGATAAGGGAAGAGGACCCAGGCCACCACTATATATAGAAGCTACATCACACCGTAGAGGGGACGATCCCCGATCTGATTCAACACTTAGGCACTCAACTCACCACCACAAGGCAGAGAGCCAAGAACACATCTTGAGCGCCCTCACGAGGCTCAAGCCCATTATACTAGTTCATCCACCTAAACCTCCATGAGAGGCAATCCACCAAAGCAAGAGTAGGGTATTAGCCTTCACAGCGGCCCGAACCTGGGTAAACTGTCGTGTTCATCTTCTTCCTCGTCATCGTGCAAGTTTTCCGTCATATCCATCGAGTAGTGAGCTAGGTTGGGCGAGGCCGCGAGAAATCTTCACACATGCCCCTGTGTTCGAACCTTAAGGGTTTTGCAGAGCCCTAAATCCGACATTTGGCACACCATGTATGGGGCATGTCAAAGCTTGCCTTGAGCCTCACCTTGCATCCGCTCGCCGTGCTCATGGCAAAGGGACGATGGGCCCAACCCAAGCGCCGAGCTACCCACATGGTGCGGGTAGCGCTAGCGGGACTCCGAGCACTGCGACGTACCGCCTCTCCATTGGCGGGTCCCTTCACCAACCAGGCTTTTAACAGGCATCGGGGGCTGCCGCCTACACCAGCCATGCGGTAAGCCCCGGCCACCCTGGCTCTCCCCCACGCCAGGGGCGCACAGCAGCCCTTACGCACCTGCCATGACCTGACGCAGAGTCACGTCACACTCCTCGTAGCGCACGAGCTGTGGTGCCACCGCGCGACACGAGTTCGCTGTGAGGCTTCGGCCATGTATGCCCTTGGGCACTCCAATGTCACTCGCGAGGCCCCGATGTAACTCGGCAGGGCTCGTGCCCAAGAACTCTCTCAACTGACAGAACCAGCGCTTGGGATGCACGGGTGCATCCGGGACGTCTGCGGCGATCCGCGCCCGCTAGGAACTTGGCCCAGGGCGTCGGAGTCGCGGGAGCTGAATGCAAACACCATTGGATACCAATGGGAAGCAATGCCCACGCAAGGGGAACATCCCCTCACGCCCCTCATTGTTTCCCCTGGAGCTAGGGAGGAAGACCGAAGACTCGGTTATGCCGGCGCCTGGGGTCTCGGGCAACTCTACACCGACCGTGTTGACGAGCTTCTGGGCAGAGGTGAAGACAACGCCGACTACCGTGGCCGTGGGAGGTACGTACACGGCTTCACGAGTGGTTATTGTGAGGGATGGCGCATGCAGCCTCGCGAGGGCGGCTTAAACGACTCGCTTCAAGATGGTGACCGGCACGAGCAGCCTCACGGGACACCCCTGCTGGCAGGGAGCTGCCATGAGTTGGCATCTGGGTCTGGGATCAGGGGTCACTGGCCTGGGAACATAGGGGGGACACCCGCCACCGTTCCTAGGCCCAGTGGCTCCTGCTTGGAGATGGAGGGTGGAACACACGCCCATGTCTTCAGGCCGGATGATCCCAACCTGGGGATGAAGGGTAGCGCACGCTACCCCGTCCCCGGGGTGTGCGACGCCTGCTTCGACACGGAGGGTGGAACATATGCCCATGTCTCCGAGCCGGGTGTCGCTCTATCACCAGCGGGTCATCCTGAACTCACCCATGTCCCTAGGCCCGGCTTGCTCGACCTGGGGGCTAGGCCGCGAGCACCTGCAAGGGGACCCGGGGCACCCTAGCAAGGCGCGCTGGGGTACCGCCTAAGCTGCCGACCTCGCACAATGAGCTCTGGAGATGTCCTTGGAGGGGACTGATGGCCCCTCCGTTCGGCCTCCTCGGTGTCCGGGCGGGGTATTGTCCCCTGGTCTTCGGTGGGGATGATCTGCAGGGGGCTCTAGGACCAATAACCTGCGCGTTAGCAAACTCTGGATTTACCAGTTATGGGAAGGAGAGTCTTTGGATTCTAACCTGGATAGAGGGGGCTTGACCCTTAGACTCCTTCATGGAACCTCCTCGGGGTCTTTGGACATGGAGCTCGAGTCTGAGCTGTCGTCAGATAGAATCATCCGCACTTGCCACGCCCTCTTCAGGGCAGGAGAAGCTGCCTGCCCCAAGGCGTCCGAAGACGCCGCTCTCTTCTTGGCACGGGGGAAATTGCCTCCCCCTCTCTCTCGACCTCCTGCTCCTCTTCTTCCTCCTCCTCGGCCTCCTCTTGATTTGAGGAGGCGGGGATGTCTTCGGATGGAGCATCAGGCTGGTCCTTGATGCGAAGGCCAGCCTGACCTGGTTTCTTCTTCTTCTCCTTCTTCGTGGGAGCCTCGTAAGGCTTCTCCAAGAGTATCCTAGCTAGCATCCTGGTCCCCTCGTCTTCGGGCTGAGGAGCCGGACTACTGATGTTGATGGCTTTATTTAGCCATCGCCGCATAAACAGATCGGACACAGGGTTATATATCATCTATGTTATAAGGCTAACCAAGCTAGGGTGTACCATACCTCGGAATCCGGCTTGGTGGCGTGCTAGCCCTTGTCCTCCTCCTTGGCTGGCCAGCTCTTCATTGCTTTGAAGAATGCCTTCCACAGCTTCTCCCACGTAGTGCGGAAGAGTTTCCGAACTATGGGCTCGGCTTTGAGTTTCCAAGCCCAAAGGGGAGTGTCCTGTGCGCGGGCAGGGGAGGATGCGTCTTCGGAGCATCACCTGGACCACATCAGGCAGCTTGGTGTCATCCTTGACTAAGGAACGTATGCACTTCTGTAGATCGTTCACCTCCTTGCTCGATCCCCAAGTGAGGCCCTTTTCAAGCCAGGAAGCCAATCAGGTTGGGGGACCAAATCTGAATGCGGCGGCGGGGTGCTGACCTCCTTCTTGTGGTTTGGTGACATAGAATGACTCCTTTTGCCACCCCTTGATGATGTGGATGAGGATGCCCGACGGCAACCCGACGCGGGTAAGTTTGCCGATAACAGCCCCGCTACAGTTGGCATGCTTGCCACCGATGCACTTCGGCTTGATGTTGAATATCTACAGCCAGAGCTCAAAATGCGGCTCAACATGCAGGAAAGCCTCGCAGACGAGGATGAAGGCTGAAAGGTGCATGATGGAGTTCGGCAGGAGGTCATGGAAGTCAAGGTTGTAGAAGAACATTGACCCCCTGACGAAGGGGTGGAGGGGGAAGCCCAACCGCCTGATGAAGTGGGTGATGAACACCACCCGCTCGCCTGGCTTGGGGTTGGGGATCACTTGGCCCTCCTCCCACGCGCAACGAGCGATGTTGGTGGAGAGGTAACCGGCCTTCTATATCTCGATTATGTCTTCATTGGGGACCATGGAAGCTTCCCGCTAGACATTGGAGCCTGCCATTGCTGAGCTTGGCAGCAAGGGTGGAGAAACCTAGATCTATGCTCTAGAGGCGCAAGGGAATAGGAGGCAGAGAAGTTGAATGGAGAGCATGAATCTATGCTCTTTGGGGTTTTCTTTCTCCTTTTATGAGATCTGTCGATTTCAGACCCCCTGCTGCGCCGTGAATCCCTCCACTTCCTGAAGCATGCGAGCCGTTGCGAGCACGTGATTACTTATATCCCATATAAAACGGAACATGATCGACATGCTGATATATCATGTGGATGGAACGGCCTCAAACCACGCATCGAGTGCCTGCAACCGGCCTATCGATCATGGAGGGTTGTAACCTTTCGTCGGAAAGATCGTCAGGAAACATTACTTTTTTCCTGACGCTTGGCCTTCAAAGCCAACTTATTTCACAGAATTCGGACATGCCACTATGCAAAAAACTACTTATCATTGGAGGCCGAACTATGGTTTGGTGGGAAGGAACTCATCTCGCAAGCCGAAGACTCTGTTCGCAAAGCTATTGGAGCTGAAGACCCTTGGCGTTGGAGGCAAGTTTTGGGGCTGCTGAGGGAGTCCCAGATTAGGGGGTCCTCGGATAGCCGACCTGTTGTTTATGGGCCGGACTGTATGGGCTACTTATCAAACACCGGATGATTTCAAGGCCCAGTTTCCAAGATGGAAGCTTCGAGGAGCACGGCGTGCGCTCCACGTTTGATGTAGTAAATAGGCATGTTTATTTCTTTTGGCATGTAACCAACCATGTGTAAACCCTAGGCCTCCTCGACATCTATATAAGCCAAAGGGTTTAAGGGTATAGAGATAGAACAAATCATCTAGGGTTAGACATACGATCTCAAGGTAGATCAACTCTGTAACCCCTTACACCATTAATACAATCAAGCAGGACGTAGGGTATTACCACCATTGGAGGGACTGAACCTGGGTAAACTCGTGTCCCCTTCGTCTCCGGTTACCATCGATCCTAGTCCCATAGTTCGGGACCCCCTACCCGAGATCCACCGGTTTTGAAACCGACAGTCGTAATACAAGATGTTGATGCTGCTGCCTCCATACATGAGGACTTTAGGGTATGTCCACCCACTTGAGGCTCCACCAACAAGGACAAACCTCCTCGGTTATCAACCTGGGGGGACGATCTTCCCTGCTCCAGGTGATCGACTGCTCAAACCAATTAAGATATCTAGGAACCACCGACTCAACTATGTTGATGGCTCTTTGCTTGAGTTTAGCGTCTCGCATGCAGCTACTAGTGGTGAAAACATGGTACTGACCATTACTCAACTGCTTAGGATTACTCTGAAACCCATTTTGATTATTATGTTGTTGATTGCCCTGGCCAGAACACTGCCCATTGCCGTTGTTTCCTTGGTGCTGAAATCTCGACCTAGAGCCGCCTATCCTTGGAAACCTGACCCCGAAAATCCACCGTCTAAGCCAGCATTGCCATGCTGACCCATATGTCCTCCACCATTTCCCCCTTGATGGCTCTGGAAAGCCTGGTTACGGAACTCCTGCATGATGTAACAATTTTCCCATGAGTGGGCAGCCAACTTATCCTAGGTTCAATGCTTGGGACAAGGCGCCTTGAGTGCCTCCTCGTAGTTGGGCAGCTTATTCCCATTGTAAGGCCCTCCAGGATGATTGTTTTGGCGCTAGTTTTTGAAACTAGTGTTGGTATTAGACACAAATTCTGATCTTCCATCGGGCTGCTTACATTTGTTGTTATTGCCTTGATTTCCAGGGTTTCCACCTTGCTGATGACCCTTGCGACCGTCGCCTTTCTTGTTCTTGCTAGTTTTATCGTCTTCTAAGCCGGGATCCTTCGTGATGTCTTACTCGGCATATCTTGTAATAACGTCCATCAAGTCGCCCATGTCTTGTAACTTACATTTAAAGCGGCCAAGCTTCCGAACCAAAGGCTGAAAGTGGTATTTTCCTCTCTAGGATGAGTACGGCCTGAGCCACCGTGATCTTGTCTGATGAGTGGATTATTTCGGCAACCCAGCGAGTCGAATGATGAGGTGATTCGTTCGTGCGCTGGATACGATGTTGAAGATCCACGATTGTCATTCGTCGTTTGCATGTTCCTTGGAAATATTTGATCAGTCCGTCCTTCAGATCCGCCCAAGTATTGATGGAGTTAGGCGGAAGATTTTTTAGCCATGTGCAAGCCGTCCCTTCCAGCACCATTGTCAAATACTTCGTGCATACCGCATCGCTGACATTGAGCATATCCATGGCTAACTCATAACTTTTGATCCATGCTGCTGGCTCGAGATCCGATGTGTAGTTTGGCACCTTGTGAGGCCCTTTGAAGCCCTAGGCATAGGCTCACCACAGAAAGCCGGAGACAAAGAAGGGATGCCTATCATCCTTTTGTTGACTCTAGCACCCGATAATTTTAATTGGGATTCCATCATGGGGTGCTGAGTTGGCCGTATCGCCTCTGCCTCCGCCTCCGCATGTCGGGCTGCTCTCGTGGCATCAATGACCGCTTGAGAGTTGGGTAACATAGACTGGGTTGGGGAAACCCAAGGCTGCCGCTGATGCCCACTACTGGAAACGGCTAGAGACTCCACATGGCGACTCTTACTATGACTAGAATACGACATGGAGTGCATATGATCACGTTTGTAAGAATATTGTGCTTGCCACACCACTGCTGTTTTTAGCATCTCGATGGCGTTCCTTGCCTCAATCTCAACTAGGGTGTTTCCATGTATAGGGAGTGCTTCCAAATTATGTGTTGTTGCTAGCATATTATCGATGGGATTGGAGAAGTGGCCGTGCAGCATCTGAATTCATGGAGTTAAAGACTGATCCACTTGTGGATGAGCCGGCTCTATCTGCCTCTTTCCATGACGAGATGGATTATGTCCTGCCCCGGGCGTCCCTGGACTGGTGAATAAGTGAGTCATATCAAGGTTTAATGGCAATCGGCTCCGGTGTCTCCTCTGGTAAACTGCCTCAGAGGCATCCCAGTGAAGCCTAACTACCAAGCCTCGGCCTTCAAGCGCTCCGACTCATTATGGATATGAGACTATAGTTCTTCCATCCGGACATTTCGATGTCAATCTCTTCCTGAACCTTGGTCATCTCTGTGCGAAGTTCTACCAATTCCACATTACGTGCTTCCTGATTCTCTACAGTGACAGGATTTTCCAAGAGTTTGGCCATCTCAGCCATCAAGTCGCTCATGGGTTCAGCCAACATTTTGCATGACCCGCCAGCACCGTTCGTGGCTCCTGTTGCCAATAAATCTTGAGGCGCTGTGGTTCCTGCTATGTAGATAGTGACCTATCGAGGCGCCTCAGGCGACTCCTTGGCGGCTTCTGCCTCTGAACAGCCCCCAAGTCTTCCATCATAGAGAGGACACATACATTCGGTATCTCCCATGAATGAATCGCTATTGGAGTTGACGGGTATGTCCTCACTACTTTCCAGCTCATCCTGAAGGCGGAATTCTTGGGTGAAACCGATGAAGATGTGACATCAGCTGTCCTAAAGCCGACTGGGTTAGGCGTGTCGAGCCGGCTCGACGATGTCGATGCAGATGTCTGGCTCAGATACTGACACACTGATCTTGCCATTGAAGACGTGGATCTTGATGTTGAAGATGTGGATCTTTCCTAAATTATCGATATAGAGGTTGCCACGGCGGCTCTTGGTCATCTGAGCAACCGCGTATCTCCCGACACCTAGAAGAGCTCCCTTTGATAATTCAACTCCACCATGTGACAACCCCATGGTGGGTGCCAACTCTCATGGTCTTTTCACGACAGATGTCCTCATAGGAGAACTTACGTGTAAGGCCATCGCCGGTTTGTGGCGACTTGAAGGGGTTGATCGGGAACGATAGATGAGTTTACCCAGTTTTGGCCACTCTGATGGAGGTAAAAACCTACGTCCTAATTTGTGTCTATATTGATGATGGTCTCGATTACAAGGGTGCGGAATCGCTAACCTAGTTTTCGAGGGTTTGCAACTTAACCCTATTGGCCTCAAGGGCTTGCCTTTATATACAGGTTGAGACCCTAGGCTTACAAGAGTGTGAGTCCTGCTACGATTCATGACCTACTATATATCTAACTCGCCTTGCCTTTGAGCAAGGAAATGCTTGGTGTATTTTGCCTCTTGGGCCTTGATTCTCCATATTCATGTGTTGGGCCGCCATCCGGCTTACTTGGTAGGCATCCTTGCCTGCTTTGTCTTCAACAACATGGCCAGCCTTGAGTATGATTCACAAGATGCCACTTGTTGACCTAGCCAAATATGACGGGTTATACCACGGGGTTATATTCCCGACAGGCGAAGCGAGCGCGATGTAGACAAGGTGGAGGTACGGAGACGAGAGCTGAGGCGACAAAGGGGTGAGGGAGGCTGAAAAGTTGAAGTAATTTTCAATTTTGGGTCCGTGGAATATATATACCATATTGTTGTCGGTGACGCCGATTCGGATATTTAGGTGTCATCGAGTTTCATAACTGTTAGGTGACAATGAAACTCAGCGAGGCTGAGATTTAAGGATCAGTTGCACCGAGGTCAAAAACCAGATTAACCTAGCAATTCGGTGGAACCGAGATTTTGATGTTAGTTACTGGCGTGGCTTGAGACTGCGTCGATATTTCTCCAAATAGGAAGGGACAATGTAGCACAGCTAAGGTAAGTATTTCCCTCAGTTATGAAACCAAGCTATCGAACCTAGGAGGAAGTCCACACAATGCTATGTAAACGGTACCTACACACAAAGAACAAATACTTGCAACCCGACGTGTAAGATAGGTTTTCAATCCCTCAATGGTAAAAAGATAGATTAGATTGTAATAAATTAGGCAGATAGATCTCACAAGAAGACAAAATAAAGGAAGCACATAAAAAGTGCAAAAAACTAGGTTCGTTTTTTGGAAGAATAGATCCGAAAACAAAAGCGGCAAAAAGGTAAATCAGAAAGCAATATGTTGGAAAAGTAGACTTGGGGGCCATAGGTTTCACTACTGGCTTCTCTCATTAGTATAGCACACAATGGGTAAACAAATTACTTTTAGGGAATTGATATAAGATCAAATAATCATGACAATATCCAACGTGATAATCATTATAGAGGCATCACGCCCAAAATAAGTAGAGCAAAATGATTCTGCATCTACTACTATTACTCCACACATCGACTGCTATCCAGCATGCATCTAGTGTATTACGTTCATGGAGAAATGAAGTAATGCAATAAGAACAATGACATGATGTAGACAAGATCTATTCATGTAGGAATAGACCCCAACTTGTTATCCTTAATAGAAATGATACATGCGTGCCTCAATGCCCCTTTTGTCACTGGGAGAGGACACCGCAAGATCGAACCCATCACAGAGCACCTCTTCCCATGGCAAGAAAATTTGATCTAGTTGTCTAACTAAACCAAAGTTTCTAAAAAGAAATACGAGGCTATAAGTAATCATCCATATAAGAGATCAAAGAAACTAAAATAATATTCATCGATAGAAACTGATCATGAACACAAAATTCATCGGATCCCAACAAACACACCGCAAAAAGCCATAACATCAAATAGATCTCCAAGAGACCAGTGTATTGAGAATCAAAAGAGATCGAGGAAGCCATCTAGCTACTGCCTAGGGACCCATAGGTCTATGGTGGACTACTCACGCATCATCGGAGAGGCACCCATGAAGGTGATGCACCCCTCCGTGATGGTGTTAGATTAGATCTCGCGGTTTTCGAACTTGTGGCGGCTGGAATTGTGTTTTGTTGACTCCCCTCGGTTTTTTTGGAATATTTGGGTATTTATAGAACTGATAGGCAGTGCAGAGGCGTCCTGATGAGGGCACAACCCACCAGGCCTTGATAGGGGCCTCTGGCACTCCCTCGTGTCTTTTGGCCTCCTCGACCCTCCTCTCTCGTGCTTCTTTGGTCTATTGGATGTCTTGTGGCCCAAAAAAATCTCTAAAAAGTTTCATGGTGTTTGGGCTTCGTTTGGTACTAATATTCTATGAAGTAAAAAACAAGCAAAAAACAACAACGGGCATTTGGCACTATGTCAATAGGTTAGTCCCAGAAAATGATATAAAGTTGTTGTAAAATGATTATAAGACATCCAAGATTGATAATATAACATCATGGAACAATAAATATTATAGATGCATTGGAGACGTATCAGCACCCCCAAGTTAATTCCTGCTCGTCCTCGAGTAGGTAAGTGATAAAAATAGAAATTTTGATGTGGAATGCTGCCTAACATGTTCATCACATATTTTTTCTGTTGTAGCATGGATATTTGGACTTTAGGTGGTTCAGAGCAATAGTCTAGTTTTGACATGAAGACTTTAATACTCAAGCATACCAACAAGCAATCATGTCTTTCAAAATATCAACACTAAAGAAAGCTATCCCTAGCCCATGACGCTCAATAATTGATACATTCTTGAAAAACACTCAAGTATTATCTAGACCTAATGCTCAAGTACGATCATAGTGCCCCCCTAGTTGGTGCTTTATAGGAAAAGATGGACACTCAAGTAAAAGTAAAATTTGCATAAAGTAAATAGATAGGCCATTCACACAGGGAAGTAGGGATTTGTAGAGGTGCCAGAGCTCAAGGTTTAAATTGAGAGAGAAAAATATTTTGGGTGGCATTCCTTTCCTATCAACTAAAACGACCAAGAGCTTTCAATACCTTTCCATGCTAGATATATCATAAGCGCTTCCCAAATAGAAAATAAAGTTTATTCCTTTTTCCACCATTCTTTCACAACCCATGGCTAGCTGAATCCATAGTTGCCTTCCACACCAGCACTTTCCAAGGAATTTATTATTTCACAACACTCAAACATAAAGTAAATTTCTTTTTTATTTTGGGACTGATCATCCCTACTACTGCCATACTCTCGTGCAATGACAAGTGAATAAACAGTCATCTTGAGAATAACACATCTAGCATGGAAAAATATTTTTCACCCCTTCCTCTTCATAACCGGTATGAGCACACAAAATGGAAATTCATTATGAATTTAGAGATGGCACATACAAATTTTCTTGGAACGGCATGGAAATACCACGTGTAGGTAGGTATGGTGGACTCATATGGAAAAATTGTGTTTAACTATTTTGGATGCGCAAGTAGTATTTCTACTTAGTACAACTGGAGGCTAGCAAAAAGATTGAGAAGGAACCAACCATGAAACAAAAATTCACATAAGCAAGCATTAAGCATAACTAACACCAAATAATGCACCATAAGTAGGATGTAATTTCATTGCACAACTTTTGACTTCCTTGCTTGCATAGGGAATCACAAACCTTAACACCAATATTCTTAATAAGAATAATTACTCACCAACATAACTCACATATTACTATCATCATGTCTCAAAACTATTACAAGGAATCAAGTTTAATTTTTCCAATGATCTTCATGAATTTTTTTATTATATCCCTCTTGAATATCTATCACTTTGGGACTAGTTTCATATATTTCCATTGCTTTTGGCAAGCTCACATAGATTTAAGTGAAGATCACGAGCATAAAAATTTCATCTCTCAATATAATTTAAGTGAAGCATGAGATAATTTCCTTAACATTTAATAACTCTCAAATTAATATAAATGAAGCATAAGAGTATTTCTTCAAAAATTAAAGCACGTAGTGCTCAAAAAGATAAAAGTGAAGCACCAAAGCAATTCCATAGCTCAGTAAAACTAAGTTAAGCATATAGAGCAATTCTAACGAATCATAGCATAATTTTGGCTCTATCAAATAGGTGTGTCAAACAAGGATACTTGTGAAAAAATAAAAATCAAATCAATCAAAGACTCATAAACTACAATACACTTCATGCAAAACTCATGATATGTGACAAATAAAAACATAGCTCCAAGTAAAATACTCATGGTTGTTAGAAGAAAGAGGGGATGCTACTCGGGGCATACCCAAGCTTAGTTGCTTGTTTCTCCTTGGATATTATCTTGTGGGTGTTTTAGAATCCCCAATCTTAGGCTCTTTTAACTCCTTATTCCTTCATCAATCGTGATCTCACCCAACATTTGAAAACTTCAATCACACAAAACTTAACAAATCTAAGTGTTGTTGCAAACCCATTCATATTTTATTATTGCATTATATATACTGCATTATAACTTTACAACGGATTATATCCTCCCAATACAAGCCATAGATTCATCAAAATAAGCACACAATGCACCAAAAACGGAATCTGTCAAAAGCAGAATAGTATGTTGTAATCTGTACTCTAACCATTGTTTTGTAACTAAAAAAATTCTAAAAAAATCGGAAAATGTCAGAAATTTGTATATCAATATTATGTAAGAAATTAAGAGTTTCTTGTTGCTTCTGTGATATTTAAGAATTCTGTTACTCGACGCAAAAGTTTATGTTTTTCAACAAGATCAAATCAACTATCACCCAACATGATCCTAAAGGCTTTACTTGGCACAAACACAAATTAAAACATAAAAACACAATCATAACAGTAGCATAATTGTGTAAAAACTCAAGAACATAAAGTAAAAGGTAAAAATAAATTGTATTCATTGGGTTGCCTCCCAACAAGCGCTTTGTTTATAGCCATCAAGATAGGCTTAGGACAATAACGATGCTCACAAAAAAGACCAGAGTTAAAGTGCAAAGAGAGAATTATAAGACATGTGACAAACACAATTAAGTCTAACATACTTCCTATGCACAGGGATTTTATAAGCAAGCAATCTATGGGAGCAAGAATGAACTAGCATAGGATGACAAAGCAAGCATAACTTTGAAATTTTGAACACATAGGGAGGAAATTTGATATTATTGCAATGCCAACAAGAATATGTTCCTCCCTCATAATAATTTTCTGTCGTATCATGAAGGAATATCACCACATAACTACCACATAAAGCATTCTTTTTATGATCTACAACAATAGAAAATTTATCACTCTTCACATAAGTGAACTCCTTTTCATTCATGGTCGTCGGAGCAAACTTAACAAAATAACTATCATGTGACACTTGATTGTCATAACCAAATTGAATATTAACATAATGATGACAAGTTTCATTGTTATCATTACAAATAATAGCATACGGGTCATGACAAAAACTGGTGGAACAAAAAATATCATCTTCATCAAGCATAGCATCCCCAAGCATGTGGTTTTGCATAACATTAGCATCATGAGTATTCAAAGAATTTATACTACCAATATGGCAATCATGATTTTCATTCAAGGAACTATCATGGTTCATCTTATAAATTTCTTCTTCCAATACTTCATCAAAATTTACAAATTCAGCATTTTCAAACAAAACTTCATAAAGATAATCAAGTGCACTCAACTCACTAGCAATTGGTTCATAATAATTTGGTCATTTGAAATGATTAGCAAGTAGATGAGGATCCATATCAATGAATTTATAGAAAGAGAATATGCAAGCAAATAGAAGGCACATGGCAACACAAGCAAAGATAGCAAACAAGCAAAAAGGCAGACGGAAAAAGAGGGCGAATAAAGCGGATTTTTTTTGTGAAGTAGGGGAGATGAAAATGAGAGGCAAATGGTAAATAACATAAATTGTAAGGATGTGAAATTTTTGATTAGGAACCTGATAGATGTTGATGATTTCACCCTGGTGCTAGAAATTGGCACGTTGAAGTGAGACTGCTTTCGCACCTCCTCCCTGGCAATGGCACCAGAAATTCCTTTGACGTGGCTTGAGACTGCGTCAGTATTTCGCCAAAGAGGAAGGGATGATGCAGCACAGCTATGGTAAGTATTTCCCTTAGTTATAAAACCAAGGTGTTGACCCTAGGAGGAAGACCATGCAACGCCATGTAAATGGTATCTACACACAAAGAATAGATACTTGCAACCCGACGCATAAGACAAGTTGTTAATCTCTCAACAATAAAAAGATAGATTACACTGTAGTAGATTAGGTAAATAGGTCTCACAAGAACACAAAATAAAAGAAGCAAATAAAAATTGCAGCAAAGTATTTTTGGTTTTTTTGGAAAAAATAGATCTGGAAACAAAAGCGGCAAAAAGATAGATTCGAAAGAAATATGTTGGAAAAGTAGCCCCGGGACCGTAGGTTTCACTAGTGGATTCTCTCATGAGTATAGCACACGGTGGGTAAACCAAATTAATGTTGGGAAATTTATAGAATATCAAATAATCATGACGATATCCAAGGTGATGATCATTATATAGGCATCACGTCCAAGATAAGTAGACCGAAATGATTCTGCATCTACTACTATTACTCCACACATTGACCACTATCTAGAATGCATCTAGTGTATTAAGTTCATGGAGAAATGGAGTAATGCAATAAGAACAATGACATTATGTAGACAAGATCTATTCATGTAGGAATAGACCCCATCTTGTTCTCCTTAATAGCAATGATTCATGCGTGCCTTGCTGCCCCTTCTGTCACTCGGAGAGGACACCAACAAGATCTAACCCATCACAAAGCACCTCTTCCCATGGCAAGAAAAATAGATCTAGTTGACCTAACTAAACCAAATATTCAAAGAAGAAATACGAGGCTATAAGTATCATGCATATAAGAGATCAAAGAAAACTCAAATAATATTCATGGATAGAAACTGATCATGAACTGAAAAATCATCGGATCCCAACAAACACACCACAAAAAGTCATCACATCAAATAGATGTCCAAAATACCATTGTATTGGGAATAGAGAGAGAGAGATAGAGAGTAAGCCATTGAGCTAGTGCCTATGGACCCGTAGGTCGATGGTGGACTACTCAAGCATCATCGGAGAGGCACCCATGAATACGATGCACTCCTCCGTGATGGTGTTAGATTGGATCTCGTGTTTGTGGAACTTTCGGTGGATGGAATTGTGTTTTGTCGACTCCCCTAACATTTTCGGAATATTTGGGTATTTATAGAGCTGATAGGCAGTGGAGAGGCGTCCCGAGGAGGGAACAACCCACCAGGCCGCGCTAGGGGCCTCTGGCATGCCCTGGTGCCTTGTGTCCTCCTCGGACCATCTCTCTGGTGCTTCTTTAGTCCACTAGAAGTATTTTATCCCAAATAAAATCTCCATAAAGTTTCACGGTGTTTGGGCTTTGTTTGGTACTGATATTCTTTGAAGTAAAAAACAAGAAAAAAATAGCAACTTGCACTTGGCACTATGTCAATAGGCCAGTCCCATAAATTGATATAAAGTTTCTATAAAATGATTGTAAAACATCCAAGATTTATAATATAACATCATGGAACAATCAAAAATTATAAATACATTGGAGACGTATCAGTTACACCGAGATGCACATGGTAGGTTTTGGAAGTCAGCTCTTTGTCTAAATGGAACTCCGAGTGCTCCTCGCACAGAGGTGTTGGACATATGCCCTAGAGACAATAATAAAATTTTTATTATTATATTTCCTTGTTCATGATAATCATTTATTATCCATGCTACAATTGTATTGATTGGAAACTCATATAGATGTGTGGGTACATAGACAACATTATGCCCTAGTGAGCTTCTCATGGATTAGCTCGTTGATCAAACATGGTCGAGGTTTCCTAGCCATAGACATGAGTTGTCGTTTGATAATGTGATCACATCAATGGGAGAACGATGTGATGGACAAGACACAAAACTATGAATGTAGCATATGATCATGTAAATTTATTGTTATTGTTTTCTATATGGGAAGTATATATTCCTATGACCATGAGATCATGGAACTCACTGACACCGGAGGAGTACCTTGTGTGTATCAGACATCGCAACATAACCGGGTGACTATAAAGATGCTCTATAAGTATCTCTGAGGGTGTCTATTGAGTTGGCATAGATCAAGACTAGGATTTGTTACTTCGTGTGATGGAGAGGTATCTCAGGGCCCACTCGATAATACATCATCATAATGAGCTTGCAAGCAAAGTGGCTAAAGAGTTAGCCATGAGATCTTGTATTACGGAATGAGTAAAGAGACTTCTCGGTACTGAGATTGAACTAGTTATGAATATACTGACGATCAAGTCTTGGGCAAGTAAGATACTGATGAACAAAGGGAACTGCATACAGGATTAACTGAATCCTTGACGTAGAGGTTCAACCGATAAAGATCTTCATATAATATGTAGTAACAAATATGGACATCTAGGTCCCGCTATTGGTTAGTGACCATAGAGGTGTCTCAGTCATGTTTGCATAGTTCTCGAACCCATGGGGTCTACACACTTAACGTCTTGTGACGATATAAGTATAGTTGAGTTATTATGTTGGTGAAGGAAGGTTGTTCGGAGTTCCCGAGAAGATCACGGACATGATGAGGAGCTCTAGAATAGTCCGGAGGTAAAGATTGATATATGGGATAATAGTGTTTGGTCTCCGGAAGGGTTCCGGAATTCACCGAAAGGGGTTTCATATGTTTCCCGATATGTTCAAGTAGGAGAACACTTTATCTGGGCCAAGGGGTAAAGCCTATGAGCCTTTAGAAAGGTGCAAAAGGAGTTTTGCAAAGGCCCGGGGCCAGACACCAGGGACCCTGGCGTCTGGGCCAAATGCTAAGGACCCTGTCATTTGGTCCTTTAGCCCGAGGAGGACTCTTGCCTTGCGTGCCAAACAGATTTTGAGAAGGCTCTTTATCGAAGAAACGACCCTAGGGCTCAACATATAAATAGAGGGGCAGGTTTAGCACCCAGAACACAACAAGATTTCCCCAAGTCGTGTGCCAGCTACCACGCCCCTCTAGTTTATCCGCCATCATAGTTTCTGTTGTGCTTGGCGAAGCACTGCGGAGATTGTTCTTCACCACCACTGTCACCATGCCGTCGTGCTGCCGGAACTCATCTACTACTTTGCCCCTCTTGACTAATCAAAAAGTCGAGGACTTCATCAAGCTGTACGTGTGTTGAACGCGGAGGTGTCGTCCGTTCGACACTAGATCATGATTGGATCGCGAGACGGCTTGCCATTTGGATCGTGAAAACGTTCGACTACATCAACCGCGTTTCTTAACACTTCTGCTTAGCGATCTACAAGGGTATGTGGATCCGATCTCTCCTCTCGTAGATGTTCATCTCCTAGACTGATCTTGGTGAAGCGTAGGAATATTTTTGTTTACCATGCAACATTCCCCAACAGTTGCATCTATCGGATTTTGGGCTCCGCAAAACCCTCAAGGTTCAAACACAGGGGCGTGTGCGAAGATCCCCTGCAGCCTCACCCTACCTAGCTCACTAATCGATCGTTACCACGACAAACTCGCATGATGACGAGGAAGAAGATGAACACGGTTCGGGTCGCTGTGAAGCGTAATACCCTACTCCTGCTTTGGTGGATTGCCTCTCGGGGAGGTGTGGTGGATGAACTAGTATAGTGGTCTTGAGCCTCGTGAGGGGGATTGAGTGGTGTTCTTGGCTCTCTACCTTATCTGGTGGTTCGTCGGGTGGCTATGTCCAAAACCGGATCCCCTCTATGGTGTGGCCTAGCCTCTATATATAGCAGCGGCCAAGGTCCTCTTCCCTTATCGTAATGGCCAAATTTGAAGGGGGATAGGAGTACATCCGTGCCCTGTCCAAAGCTGGGCTTCGCCTGCAAAGTGGTTGTCTATGATGTAGTGGTGGGCTTGGCAATGACATCCGCCTTGCAGGGCTCGTGGTCATGGTCTTATTGCACTAGAATAGAAACTTTTGGGTGGCGTGTCAGGAACCCACATATGTCCTTGCTCCCTTTGCACCAACGGGTAACCTGCACCTCTTGGCACCCTGGCACCCGCCTGTCCTTCCCTACGTCATCTTTCACTCCTGAGGCCAGGTTCTGCATAGAGATATTCGCCGCTCCGGAGGGGGCCTGAGGAGGCCCATCCTTGCTGTTCTTGGTGTCGTTATTCCTCACGAGCCTAGGAACCTCGCAAGGGCCTTGTCTTGAGTGGAGCTGCGCTAGGACGAGCCTGGATGACGAGGTGGGCTATGTCATGTCCCGCAAGCAGGCAGGTCTGGGTACCCCCATTCCAAGAACGTGACAGTAGCCCCCGGGCCCAAGGCCCGCTTGAGGACAGCCCGTAGTGCCGAGAACCCCAAATGCCTGAGGGGCCAGGACTGGCGCGCGTCATGCCACCGCCCGAATCGAGAAAAGCCTGGCTTCTAGTGCCGAGCCATTACTGCTTTCCTCTTCTGCGCGCCTGCTCTTGCACCCAGATCCAGACCTTAGTTGAGACCTCTCCATATCCGGCATCGCTCCGTCCTTCTTTCGAATGGCTCCTGCTCCCATCTCACTGGCGCTTTCCAAGTCCACCATTTCCAAGGACGGAGACCTTGTCCCGATGCTCCTATCGATGGCTAATGGGACCAACAAGTGCGAGCGGACCTTGATATGGGGCGGATCCTCGAAGAGGCGGCCCTCGTCCAGGTCAGCCTATCCCTTCTTCCTTCACAGCATCTTCGCTGGGCTTATCCCTCC
Organism: Hordeum marinum; assembly: GCA_022496015.1. Classification (NCBI taxonomy): domain Eukaryota; kingdom Viridiplantae; phylum Streptophyta; class Magnoliopsida; order Poales; family Poaceae; genus Hordeum; species Hordeum marinum. The sequence continues at coordinate 196,288,904 of CM039677.1, forward strand.
TTTCTCCGTGTTCTTCACCGCCATCCTCGACCACTACGGGATTCAAGCCCTTCACCATCAGCTCAACTCCATCCTGCTCTTGTCCGTCTTCGCCTTTTACTGCGAGGACTTAATGGGTGTGAAGCCTTCGGTGTCCCTCTTCCGACACTTCTTCAGCTTGCGCATGTACTATGGCGCTTCGTGGTCGGCCTGTGTTTCCTTTGTTGCGTTCCAGAGTGATAACATGCTCTTCAAGGTTGGGAAGAAGGTGGAGACATTCTGGCACCATTGGGTCTTCATGGATCCCAGTAGCTCTAATCCCCTCTTGGAGCTGCCGAAGGGGTTGCCGGAGAAGACCTCCGCGTGGAACTCGACGAAGCTTTCTGAATGGCGGGCCAAACCCGTCCTTGAGCGGATTTCCTACAACATCAGCTCCAGGAAGCAGACTGGGGGATGATAGTGAAGGAGTTCTTGACGGAGCGCCTGGCACCCTCCAGTCTCACTCCAGGCCCCTGTGGGACTATCAGGGCATCGGCGACAGCCTTAGGCTTCGGTTCGCGCGCATGACCCCCGAGGAGTTGGGCAGGTTGTGGCAACCCTGCTCAACGATGACCCCGGCGATCTACCCGAGGCCTGCGGCCCGCTGTACCACCATGATGACATGGCCGATTTGGTCACCAGGATGCCTGTCTTCATCGAACTGGGCTCATCCCAGTTGAGAGCCTTGGCTCCCCGGTGATGGTGTCCTCCAGAAAAACTGCGGGCAGGGAGGATTCAGAGAATACGATGGATGACGACTTGGTGGAGTCGTCTCCCCCGCCACAGAGCGTGCTCTTGCGCGAGCTGGCGGAGGACGACGATGCTGGTGACCCTTCTGCTGCAGGCTCTGTGTGTCCTGGCAAGGTTCCTAGGGGGCTAGGGCCGTCCCTTTGTTCCACTCGGTCCGCCTTCCTGGCGACTCCCAAGAAGCATGGAGCAGAGTCTCCTCTGGTGTGTCCTGCCTCTATCGGCATGGTGGACGAGGTGTCGGCCTCGCCCCCGCCCGAATCTCAGCCCACGGGCCAGGTGGACGAGGCTGAGGCCACGGTGATCCCTCTAGCGGCTGCCCAGGCGCACAACGCCCCTGCTCCCAGGCATAGTGGTTCCCTCACCGAGAGAGGCGAGGGCACCCTCGTCGGCATTGGGGCGGAGAAGAAGAGGAAGTTGGTCGACGTTGAGGACTAATTACCCCAGTTCGTCCCTGCCCGCCTGCTGGCAGTTTGCGCTGATGATTCTTCCCTTGCGTGGTAACTAGGAATGTCGTCGTGCTGAAGTTGAGGGGCAAGAAAGCGGGTGTCAAGCCAAAGGCATCTTCCGATGCTCTGCCTGCTCCGGTCATGCCGCCGTCGCCTCACGAGGCGGCTGCGGGAGAGGGGGTGAAGGCTCGCAAGGCAACCCTCCCGGTCACCACCACGGAGCCGCCCGAGCTCCTGATGCCTGTTAGTGTGGTCGCTCCTGCCCTTGAGGACATGTTGGTGCTTCTGTCCGGAGGGCCACCTCTGGAGGGCCGGTCGCCCACCAATCCGTCCGCACCCGTCGTGCCCTTAGTTGCCGCACAGCCTCCAGAGCCTCCTGCTCCTCGTGCTGCTATCTCTCGGGGGACATCGCCTAGGTGACCCCTACGGAGGAATCCTTGCTGCCTTCGTTGCGCGGCGTCAATGTCCTAATGGACCCTTCACCGCTCAAGGCCAATTTCGGGACGCCCTTGCTGGTGCCGAGGCCGCCGTGGCGAAGAGTGAGAAGGAGTCCGCATAGGCCAAAGCAGCCCTTGATGAGGCGCTGGCCGACACGACGTCTGCTATGGGGCGTCATGACGAGATGGATTCCTACTTGAGGGTTCTTCAAGAAGAGAAGTCCATGCTCGAGGAAGAACTGCGTTAACAGGGGAGGCCCTTAGGACCTGCAAGGCCCAGCTCGCCAACGGGGACTCCAAGCTGTTCTAGGCGACGGCCGATCGTGCCGCGACACGAGAGCGCCTGGAGGCGCAAGAGAGGGAGGCTGCATTGGCGAAGTCCCAACTCGAGACCATGGAGAAGGCTCTCGCCGAGGCCAAAGAGGAAAAGGTCGCAGAGCTCAGTGCCCTTCCCTGGAGGAGCTCAGGTTGTGCCAAGCGCTCCATTCCCTCTGCCGGTAAGGGTTTGCGGAGCCCTTGGTGGCTCTGGAGAATGGCTTTGTGGAGCTGGCTTTGAAGCTTGCCAAGTCGCTGGAGGGCGACATTGTCAACATGGAGGGGTCTTGGAGAGCAACGACCGCAACCTCTTTTCTTAGGTCACGACGCGCATCTTCATCCTCCTTCACCTTCGTGAGCCAGGGTTTGACTTCAAGTCCTTGATTCTCCTGGTCGCACCCGTGGTCCGCAGCAGCACCGCGGCGGTAGTGAAGGGCACCATGGAGGCGCTGGTGAAGAAGTTCTCCCCCATCACCGTTCCTCCGCCTCCTAAAGCTGTAGGGGTTAGTGGTGAAGAAGAAGACGTCAGCGACGTCGACGACGAGCTCCCTGCGGACGGGACGAGTAGCGGAGGGAGCTCCTCCTGATTCCTCTTCCTTGTTCCTTTCCTACAACGTTCAGCGTACCTCGGGGAGGCGTTAAACTTGTTTGTATTCACGAAAAACTTTTAACGCTTGTAATAACAATTGAACTGCATGATTTCCCTCTTTGCCTTGTTTCCTTCTTGCTTGCTATGATGCTCTGCATCGGCAAGGCCTGGCCTCGCGCAAACCTGAGCCACCGTTGGGCCATCCAGATCACCAAGGATGGTTCCAAGGGGTGAGGGCCTATGTGGCCAGTGAGGCTCCTGAGTCACAATGATTGGGAGTCCCTCTTGACGTACGAGCAGCCCCCAGGAAGGGAACATGGTGAAGATAGGTTTAACTTGGAAATTTCGAACGCCTTGTGCTCTACTTCGGCAGGGCCCGACCCCACGCATACCTCAGCCGCCGTTGAGCCATCTAGATCACCAAGGACGGTTCCAAGAGGTGAGGGGCTACATGTCCAGTTAGGCTCCTGAGTCGCGATGCTCAGAAGTCCCCCTTGATGTACGAGCTCCAGCGTCCTCCTAGAGTTTTTGAGCGCATTGAGATATGCGTTGGTAGGGCTCGGCCCCATGCATACCTCAGCCGCCATTGGGCTGTCCGGATCACCAAGGCCGGTTCAAGGGGTGAGGGGCTATATGGCCAGTCGGGCTCCTGAGTCACGATGCTCAGGAGTCCCCCTTGACGTATGAGCGGCTTCCATACCTTTCCTCGCCGACTTTTCCTGAGAGGGGCGTGTGAAGACCACGTTTGGCAGACCTGGGAAGGTGGCGTGTACCAGGCCCGGCCCTGTAGTAGCCCCGTCATGCGTACATCCTAGGGAATGCAGCGAAACAGGGACGCAATGAGCTTTCTTGAGGTTGGATGCAGCTGCTGGGGCGCCATCGGTTGTTTATCCCCAGCACAGGACGTAGGGCTTCCACATTGCATGAGCATAGTCATTGGTGGAGCGTGTTGTCCGCCAGCATGGAGTTGTGGCTTCCAAGTTGCGTGGGCATACCCATTGGTGGTCAGTGTTGACTTGTCCGCCAGCGCGGAGCTGTGGCTTCCAGATTGCGCAAGCATAGCCATTGGTGGGCAGTGTTGACTTGTCCGCCAGCGCGGAGCTATGGCTTCCACATTGCATGGGAAGGAACCCTCCGCGTCCTCGGGGGGCTCCGGGTGTTTATAGACCATTGAGTTTGTACGCGTGTCTAGCACGGTAGAACTCGAAGGTGTATCTGGGAGCTCACGAGGGTAGTTTGGCCTCGCGAGCTCCATACCTCGAAGGCGGTTGGTGCCTTGGTCTCCTTGTAGATGGTGCCCTCCAAGGGCCCGCAGACTTCATAGCAGCCTACGCCAAGCATTCTCCCTAGGGCCAGTGAAAGGGCCAAGCACCAGTGACCCCAGAAGATGACGTGAATGGGGCTGGGCCGCGAGACAGAGCTCAACCACTATATTTATCAATGCTGTAGGGGCGGACCCGAGAACATATGCCATCCCAGTCCTCTCATGAGGAGACCGAAGGTAGGCCCGCTCGAGAGTGAAGACATTCATGTCGGAAAAGAGTCGTGCAGGCAAGGGAAAATGTTAGGAAACAGATCACACGAATGTAAAACTACTGAAATATGGGTAATATGGCAGCTGCAGGGGTACGCCCTGATCGCCTGAGGATGATGTGGCCCTACGGGTGCCCTTAAACGGAAAAGGCCAAAAAGTTACCTAGCACAAACCTACAAAAAGTCACCTGGCGGCCATGCCGTTGAAGAGTCGAAGCTGCCATTGTAGCCTGATCTTGTGCCTCCAGAAGCGCGACCCTCACGGGCCCGTTATCTCCTTGGGCCTGATCCCCATGCTCGGTCCGGACATCTCCTCCAACTCCTCGTCACATTTTGGCAGGGCAGGCGCGAGCATGGCTCGGGCGAGGCACTGGAACGTGATGCCACCGTTCACTAGGCTGAAGGGCATGCAGACGTTGTTGTTCGGATAGGCCCACCCGTTGTCGGCACACGTCGGCCAGAAAAGGCCCTTGTACAAGGCCCTATTGATGGCCAGAGTGTTGATGCAGGCATGCGGCTGCTCGACCGGGCCAATGATGGCGGCTGCGATTGGTGGTGCAGGGCAGTCCCTTCCTCGCTCGGCATGTTCCTCTTGAAGTTCCTCAATTGCTTTGATGACTGACTCTCGAGAGCTCTGTGCCTCGCGTCGAGCCCTTGGCTCTGGTATGTCTCACCGGCCAATCCGGGGGCCTCCTAGGTGGAAGCCCCCAAGCCCGACCCAAGGGGGCGTCGAGCGTGCTTTCCTGTGCGATGGAAGGTGCGTCCCCGTCCCTAGATGTCGATCCCAAGGCTCTGCCCCAGGAGGTTCCAGCGCCCAAGTGCTCCGCGGGGGTGAGCTGCTTCTTCTTCTTGCATGCATCCTCAAGAGGCTGGGCATTTCCTCGTCATCTGGGCGCTCGGCTGCAGCAGCACGGTAGGCATGATCGAGGGAGCGGATGGCATCCTTCTCATCACAGATGATGGTGATTATGCTGCCACTCCCTGACATCTTGAGGACGTTGTAGCCGTGATGAGTTGCTACCATAAACTTGGCGAGGGAAGAGTACCCAAGGGTCGGATTGTATGGGAGGTGTATGTGGGCGACGTCGAAGACGATGCTCTCGGTGTGGTAGTTCTTGCGCCCGCCGAAGGTGACGGGCAGGCGCACTTGCCCAATGGGAACGATGGACCCATCTGTGACCCCAAGAAAGGCTTGGTCGGCATGGTTTGGTCGTTCGGTACTTGGAGCATCTTGAAGGTCTCGATGGAGAGGACATTGAGCCTCGCTCCATTGTCGATGAGGGTCTTGTTGACAAGGACGTTGCTGATGGTCTGGGTGCACAACATGAGGAGTTTGCCGGCCATGGCCGAGCACCTGAGCTGATCCCTCAAGTCTAATGTGATGGCAGTCTGGGACCACCTAAGGGGCCCATGGCCTCGGGCTTTGGGAGACCTACGTTTACCTCCTACGTGAACTGCTTGAAGACGTGGTTTGATGCTAGGGCCTGGGCGCCGCCCAGGATATAGGTTCTCGCCCTGATCTCCTGGAAGCCCCCAACCCCGTTGTCCTGCCTCTCCTCTTCTTTCCTTCTAGGTGGAGGTGGTCGCGGTGGTAGGCCTGCATCACGAGGGCGAACCTCACGAGGCTAGCCGCGGCGTGACCCCTCCGGAAGGTCGTCGTGCCAGCGGTCCTCCCGAGCCTGATCGTGCCAACGGTCCTCCTGAGGCTAATCATGCCAATGGTTCTCCCGAGGCTAGTCGCGCCACCCCTGACGCAGATATCGGTTGTCCCAACAGCCTCCATCGCGGCCTCTGCCACGTCCGAAGCCGCAGTCAGTGTGTCCGGGGCGCCGACCGAAGTGCTCGGCGCGAACCAGCCTGAGTTCCTGGCAGTCGGCGGTGTCGTGGTTGTTGGTGTCATGGAAGATGCAAGTCGGTCTCCCCCCTATGAGATACACCTTGCCTCTGCTGCACTTCGCCTCAGGCTCAGCCTCAAGTACTGCTAGGATCTCCGCCTAGATATGCAGAAACATATGAAGACTTTGAAGGATACATGACTAATACAAGCTCCCCCTAGATGTGTGGAATCCATTTTAAGGATAGTTGCTTTTTAATGCATGAACATACACATGGTAGGAAGGACATGAGAAGTCATGTATATTGGCAATATGCATCAAATGTATGAGAATAAAATGTATTCATGTTCAAGACTCACCCTTTCAAACAATATGTGCAAGAAGCAAGAGATCATTTTGAACAAGAATATGATGCATATACCTACCTTGAGGTCTGTTAGTGCATCTAGAGACCCTTAGTGATTTTGGTGTATTGAAGACTTATAGGTTAGGCACTAATGTGTTTGTGAGTGTACATAGGCTCTATAGGTCGATGAGGAGTTTGATATATTCGGAGATTATCGACCCCTAAAAATGTAAGTCTTCAAGTGAAGACTTTGCTGAAGACTTTGTGAAGACTTTGGTGATGACTTTGTGAAGACTTTGAAAATGAAGAAGTTGGTGTGACCTTGAAGATATGAACGAGGAATGTGAAGCGTAAAGACTTTGGAGCAGTCAGTGTGAATTGCCTACAAATGAGGAACATGATAAGCTGAGGACTTTCATAGTTTGAAATTTCGACCGTTGTTGTGCTTAGCGCTAGCTGTCCCCAATCATTCTTATCCACATAACGGTCATATTATTGGGGGCATTTATGTCTTATCATGTCAGGTAGCACCCTGGCTATAAATAGCCAACCCCCACAACAACTAGCTGGTTGGCTGCTCCGAGAAAGAACTGACACTTGTCATTTGAGAGCAACCCATCCTTTGAGGACTTTGAGAGAAAATCATCAGTGAGGAAAAACCCACAACCAAACCACAAAACCCAAAGTGATTGAGCATCACTGAAGAAATTCCTGTGTGGAACCGACACTTGTTACCTTTGAGGACTATGCATCCTCCAAACGGTTAGGCGTCATGGTCTAGTGCTCCTGCAGTTAATTGGGGACCACGAAGTGACCTTGGTCTAGAGCATCCAGCAGTAAATTGTGGATCGCCGGGTGACCAGTTTGTGAGGATTTTGGAAGTCTACCCTGAAGACTTACCATGAGTGTTGGGCAATGACTATGTGACCTTAGCTCAAGGATATTACGGTAAGGACTGTGTGTCCTGGGACTGTGTGTCCTCTGGTTTAAATACCAGGCCGCTCCAAACCAGAGGTACGACTGTCACAGCAATTGGAACTGGGTCATCAAGCCATTGTCTTCAGCGAGCTATCTGGTTCCATTTCCTCAACCCCTCTATTCCTAATATACCTATTGACGAAATTGATTGTTACAGTTTGAAGAATTTTACTAAAGACTTTCACAAATTCCTCACCTCAAATTCTTCAAGTTACCTTGCTCATCGCTGCTTATCATGTATCACGCTACTCTCTATTTGTGCATGTTTCATTTCATCATGAAGACTATGATGTCACTATGTTCCTCATGCACTTGAGTACCTATTCTGCTACTAGTTATTCATCACATTTCAAATTCCTCAAAGTTGAAATTCCTCAAGTGATGAATTTGTAAAAATCACCTATTCACCCCCTCTCTAGTCGATATAACGTACTTTCAATTGGTATCAGAGCGGGTACTACCTTGCTCTATGTGATTTTGGTTTAACCACCTGGAGTTCTAACTATGTCGACTTCAGGTATGATCAAGGTTTCCGCGGGCTGTCCTACCTTCGATGGGACGGACTACCCCTACTGGAAGAACAAGATGCGTATGCACCTTGAAGCTATTGACAACGATCTCTGGTATGTTGTGGAAAATGGTGTGCCCTCTGTCGCTCCCACTGTTACAGCTGCGGATGTGAAGAGATTCAAGCAACTCGATTCTCAAGCGTAGAATATCATCTGTGGTCATCTGAGCAAAGGTCAGTATGGCAGAGTGAGTGCTTTGGAATCTGCTAAGCTAATCTGGGATAGGCTATCCAAAGTCAACGAAGGTGTTTCCACTCAACGTGACTCTCGTGTTGATGTTCTTCGCAATCTCTTCAACCGCTTCAAGAGACTTGACAATGAAAATGTTCAACAAACATTTGATCGCCTCACTGATATATCAAATGAACTTCAAGCACTGGGTGCCACTGATATCACTGACCATGAAGTGGTGAAGAAACTGCCACGATCTCTCGATTCCTCATTTGATACTCTGGTTTTGATGATTCAAGAATGTGGAGATTATAAAGCTCTTGATCATGCTGACATTCTTGAGAGACTCAATACTCATGAATTCCAACAAGCTGAAGAGAGAGACCTCTATGGTCCAAGCTATGGAAGATCTTGTGCTCTGAAGGCAAAAGCAATTTCCTCATCTGAAGAAGAAGATTCAGACAGCAGCCTTGGTGATCCTGAAGAACTAAGTCAGGAACTAGCAATGCTTGTGAGAAATTCCAGAAGTTCTCAAGAAGAGGTGGATTTAGAAAGTCATCAAAAAGTGGCTTGAGGAAATCAGATTTCTCAGAAAATTAAAAGAAAAGAACGTGTCATCATTGCAAGAAGCCTGGTCACTTTATCTCTGACCGTCCTCTCTGGGAAAAAGACTCAAAGAAGAAGAAGAAATATAAGGATGATAGTTCTAATGACTCGAAGAAAAAGAAGAAATCTTCAAAGTCCTCATCTGCAAAGTCGTCATCTTCAAAGTCCTCAAAGCACAAGAAGAATGGTTCCAGAAAGGCACGAGCATTCATCGGCAAGGAAATGGATTCTGAGGAAGAATCTGAAGAATATGAAGAAGAGAAAGAATCTGAAGAGGAATCAGAAGCTGGTGTCACTAGCCTTGCTCTTGCTACTGCTTTCGTCAGCAAGTCCATCTTCAACGATGAAGAATATGACTACTCCAACGACTCTGACGTTAGTAATGATGATTATGCTCCCACTTATTGCTTCATGGCAAAAGGCTCAAAGGTACACACACATCATTCCTCATATGAATCAAGTGAAGGTGAATCTGATGAATATGTGAAACTGAGCTATGCTAAACTTGTTAAAATTGCCACTAAGCAACAAAGTGCACTTGAAAAGCTTCAGAAAATGCTAGACAAAAGCGATGATCAATTGAACCATGAAGTGGATCGGAGTCAAACTCTGTCTGTCGATCTCAAAAGTCTTCAGATGAAGTATGATAACCTAGAGAGTCATCATAACGACTTCTTAGCTGATCATGACAAGCTTTCTTATGAATTTCTTCAAGGAAAGCAAGATCATGAGAAACTGAGGGTGTCACATGAGGATCTCCAAAGGGAAAATAATTCCTTACTGGCTCAATAGATCAGTATTGCTTAGCAAGATTTCATTCCACCTTGTTTGAAATGCATCGAACGTGAAACTGCTAATTCTTCACCTGAATGTACAAATTCTTTTATGGCTGCAATTTCTTCAACAATTCCCGCGGTCTTAAATTCCTCATCTGAGGATACCACTAGTATCACTGATGACAATGCAGGGTTGAAGGAATTGTATGAGACAGGCATGTACAAAAGTCTCAAAGGGCATCAAACCCTTTGCGATGTCCTCAAAAAGCAGATACTGAACAGGAACCCTAGGAAAGAGGGTATTGCCTTTGTGAGGTAACTCAATGTTGATGGATCCTACTGGACACCTGAGCAATACCCCAAAACCTCATGGGTTGCTGCAAAAGGATCTCCTATAGATCCATCCACTTTATCTAGCTTCACTTGTGAAACTTCATATTCCTCTGATGAATCACTTGACTTGAACTACAAATTCTTCAAAAATCAGAAAAGTGAAGTATTTGCTAGATATGTTGGAACTAACTGCAGGAACGGTTCTCCTATGAAGAAAATCTGGGTTCCCAAGAGCTACCTACAAAATCTTCAAGTGAATGTCCTCACTACACCAGTCTTGAAGAAAAAGAACCCCATATCAAATTCCTCAAGTGGATCAAAGTCCTCACTTGGACAAAATTCCTCAAATGGTCAAAATCATCGTTCTCGTGCTAATGGCTCTGTTTTGCAGGGAAAACCTAAGAGTTATGAATATGTGCATTATTCTTCAAATCATTATGTTCATAAGTCCTCAAAGTATTTCTCTGCTTATTCATTTGAGTACTCTAATCCTCGCCCTGTGAAACGAAGTGCACTTGCTTCAATGCCTTCCTTCTCACATGGTGCTCGCAGAATGATGAACTCTTTGCCACCCCTCCAGATGTGGGTGGTGAAGAAATCAAACTGACATCTTATGCAGGGTCAGGTCCCCAGATGAATTTGAACATCTTATGAATTTGCTGGAGACCTGAGGAAATGCTTGAAAGGACGCAAGCTAACCATGATGAAATGAATTCTTCATTTCTCACGTCCTCACTCTACTTGCTTACTATCTTATGTGATGAAATTCTGTCTGATGAAATTGATATCATATTCTTCACTCTGAAGCAAATGAGTTCGTAAGTTGTACTAATTCATCTGCAGGATGATATGCTAAAAGCCACTAAGTGGGTTCTTGATAGTGGATGCACAAACCACATGACGGGTGACAAGAATCTACTGATGAATTTGCCACTAACTCCATCTCCCCTGAAGCATATCACCAACGCAGACAAAGGAAAAAGCAAGGTATTGGGACTTGGTAAGGTTGCTATCTCAAAGGACCAAACCATGGATAAGGTGATGCTTGTTGAATCCCTCTGGTTCAACCTTATGTCTGTCTCAATGCTTTGTGATCTTGATATGGTTGTCATATTTGGAAAATATCATTGTGTTGTCATCATGGAATCTGTCAATTCGAAAGTCTTCGAAGGCTTTAGGAGAGGAGACATGTATATTGTTGATTTCTCTATAGGTCCTCAACCTGCCACTTGCTTACTTGCAAAGTCTTCAGAAGGTTGGCTGTGGCATCGATGACTTGGACATGCTGGTATGAGGAACATGCACACACTCGTGAAGAAAAAGCACGTCATTGGCATCAAGGGTGTCAAATTCCTCAAGGACCACCTTTGCGGTGCATGTGAATCTGGGAAGATGACCAGATCCAAGCATCCCTCGAAGACAATCATGACCACGACTCGACCCTTTGAATTGCTTCACATGGATCTATTTGGCCCCACTCATTACTCCGTACTAACAAATGCATCAAGTTTGTATGGCTTTGTCATTGTTTATGATTACTCTCGTTACACATGGGTGCATGTTATTCTGTACAAAAATGAAGTGCAGGACGTCTTCAGACAATTTGCTTCAAGGGCCTCCACCAACTTCGGCGTCAAGATCAAGCATATCAGGAGTGATAATGGGACTGAGTTCAAGAACACCAATCTTGATGAATATCTTGATGAACTTGGTATTACTCATGAGTTATCTGCCCCTTATACTCCTCAGCAGAATGGCATCGTGGAGTGCAAAAACAGGACTCTTGTTGAGATGGCTCGCACAATGCTTGACAAATACAAAACCGCTCGTTGCTTCTAGCCTGAAGCAATTGATACTGCATGCCACATCATCAACAGGGTATATCTTCACAAATTCCTCAAGAAGACTTCATATGAGCTCATGACAGGCAAGAAACCCAATGTAAGTTATCTCAAAGTCTTCGGTGCAAAATGCTGGATCAGAGATTCTCACCACATTTCTAATTTTGCACCGAAAGCACATGAAGGTTTTATGCTTGGTTATGCAAAGGACTCGCACACCTACAAAGTCTTCAACACCTACCATCACAAGGTGGTTGAAACTGTAGATGTGCGGTTCGATGAAACTAATGGCTCACAAAGAGAGCACCTGCCTTTTGTGTTAGATGAACAATCTCCTGAGGAATCCATCAAGCTAAAGGCAACTGAAGATGTCATACCCACTAAGGAAATCATTCCAACAAATGAAGACTCTCATGCTGATATACCTGAAGAAAATGGTGCTGATGAAATTCCTCAGCCTTGTCAACCTGCTCATCCAAGAGTAACAAATGAAGTGCAGATTGACAAAATCATCGATGACATCAATGCACCAGGTCCTCTCACACGCTCAAAAGATTCACATCTAACTAACTTTTGTGGGCACTTTGCCTTTGTCTCTATCTTAGAGCCCACCAAAGTTGATGAAGCATTCAAGGAGACCGAATGGATTCAAGCTATGCAAGAGGAATTGCATTAGTTCAAGATCAACAACGTGTGGGAACTTGTCAAGCGGCCAGATCCTTGCAATCATAACATCATAGGTACCAAGTGGATCTACCGCAACAAGCAAGATGAAAGTGGTCTTTTGGTGAGGAATAAGGCTCGACTTCTAGCTCAAGGCTATACACAGGTTGAGGGAATTGACTTTGATGAAACTTTTGCACCTGTTGCTAGCTAGCCTTGAAGCTATTCGCATATTACTGGCTTACGCTAACCATCATAATATCATCTTATATCAAATGGATGTGAAAAGTGCATTCCTCAATGGTAAGTTTGCGGAAGAAGTACATGTTGCTCAACCCCCAGGTTTTGAAGATCCTAAGCATCCTGACAAAGTCTTCAGACTAAACAAGGTCCTCTATGGCCTCAAGCAGGCCCCTTGGGCGTGGTACGATACACTAAAGGAATTCCTCATGAAGAAAGGCTTCAAACCCGGTTCACTCGACCCTACTCTTTTCACGAAATCCTATGACAATGAACTGTTCATATGCCAAATATATGTTGATGATATTATCTTTGGATGTACTGACAAACGTTACAGTGATGAATTTGCCTATATGATGAGTGAAGAATATCAAATTTCTATGATGGGAGAGTTGAAATTCTTCTTCGGTCTTCAAATACGTCAGCAAGACAATAGCATCTTCATCTCACAAGAGAAATACCTCAAAGATGTTCTGAGGAAATTCGACATGCAAGATTGCAAAGGCGTCAAAACTCCAATGCCTTCAAAAGGCCATCTCTGCACTGATGAAAATGGTAAAGATTTCGATCAGAAGGTATACCGCTCCATGATTGGCTCCTTATTGTACCTATATCCAAGCACTCCACTTTCCTCACTAAATCTTCCTCCTAAAGTGGATCATGTCCTCACCCACTTCATCTCTGAAGAACAGTGGAAGAGAAATCAAGCTCAGAGAGCTAAGAGGAACAAGACTCGCAAAGAAAAGTTTCTGCGTGAAAATGTGATGAATGTGACCCCAAATCAACTCGTCACAGTTCAGTCCGAGATTCACACTCTCTCTCTGGATCAACAGAAATATGATGCTGAATGGAAAGGCACCAAGGTCAGACTTGTTAGGGCTGCTCAAGCAGCTATAAAGGATCACAACACCAGGGTTACAGCTCGATCGCAACCACAAAAGCCTCAGTCTGAAGAAATTGCTCAGACTGCAGATGAAATTCCTCAGGCTGCTGATGAAAATGCTCGGCCTGAAGAAACAGCTGAAGAAAATGCTTCTGCACCAGAAGCAACTGCCAGTGCTACCGAGGAAACTTAGACCACTGAAGAACATGCCAGGACAACCTCCAATGTTGTGCCTGAAAAAACTTCTATGCCAACAGGTACTTCTGATGTACCTGAAGAATCTGATAGGCCAGTTGAAGAATCTGCTGTGCCTGAAGAAACTAAACCACCCAGGGCGGCTGCATCAATCGTTCCTGAAGAAACTACAACTTCTGAGGAAAAACCCCTCAAAACAAAACCATCAACTTCTGAAGCCCTTGTGTTGAAGAAGTTGAAAACTTTGACAAGTTCCACAGCAACACCAATTGGTGCAACTCCAATTTCCTCGGCACCAGCCTATGCTATTGTGCCAATCGGGGCAGCATATGACATTCCTCAAGAAGAAGAGAATCATTCAGCTACTTCAGAGCCTCTTGATCAGGAAATTGTCATCCATGACACTGCATCAACCCCCAAGGTATCATCACTCCAGCTTCTGGTAACTGCTGAGGAAGCTGGCGAAGAAATTGATGAAGAAGTTGACATTGGTAACACTACTCCAGTCATCAATGATGAATATTGGGAATCTGCACATCCCAATTCACCTATGGCAACTCCCTTGTTGTTAAATCCTCAGTCACCTGCACAAACTGAGGAAATACCTGAAGACTCTGAACACCTGTACCTTCCAGACCCTGAACAAATTCCAGCTGCAACAGCTGAGGAAATTGATGCTCCAGCCACTACTGAGGAACCAACTCTTCAAATCACTCAAACTGTTGTTCCTTCCATGCCAACGGAGATCAAGGGGCATACACAGACAAATCTTCAACCCAAGCCAAGACTGCCTCTCAAAGGCTCTCTTCATCCAAAATTCCTCAAGACCAATTTCTTCGATGAACACATGTTATTCTCTGGACCAAACCCCTATGACTCTGCAAGGGCTGGTGGCAACAGGTTCTGGACTGCCACTCAACTAAATTACTATGCCGTAGTCCTCTATGAGAAGAAGAAAGTCTTGAAGCACTATCAGATTCCTCACGCTGACATGGAAAGTCTTCCGTCATTTACTCCTATGCTTCAAGTTCTATATGATGCTGGACTTCTTCCATTTTGTGTTGACATCTACGATTGGAATGAGGAAATCATCCTTCAATTCTATGCCACGTTGCATATCAGCGGAGATTCCTCAGACATCAACTCTTGGATATTGGACTGTATGACTGGCACAACACACTTCACTACTCAAGCCTTTGAATTGCTTTAGTGTGCCCCAGTCCAAATTCCCTCAGAAGAAGCCCGCAAGTTGTTTGATGAACCTCCTTTACACAATCAACCGATGAATGTGTTGATGAAGACATTGCCATCTGGAAAGCCTCAACGCCAAGTCTTCTTAGTGAAGGATCTACTCTATGTGCCTCGCACAGTCTATCGCATATTGACAAACACACTATGTCCTCAGAAGGGTCACAATTCTGAAGAAGAAGAAGTTGAAGGAATCATGAAGAATATGCTCTTCAACGTCATCCATGGTATTTCCATTAACTTGCATGATTTCTTCATGAGGACTTTGGCTAGTGCAGCTGTCGCTCCATTTGAGCAGAAGCCATATGCACCCTGGATTATCAAATTCATCAGGGATAAGTCCTCAGTGCACTACAAAGCTGATTTCCAGAATCACTTCAGTTTCCTGCCACCCATTGAAGTCATCAAGAGTACAATTTCATCAGTTGAAGGGAAAGGCAAGTCTGTTATTGATGAAGGAACACGTCCCCTGGATGGACAGTTTCGCAAAGCCGCTTCCTTCTCCACAAATGATGACACTGCTACACAAGATTCTGATGCAAAGGCCTCAGCTCCCAAAGAGTGTGCCCCTCGATTGATGACTGATCGTGAACTTCTTATAAGTCTTCATCAGAAGGTCGATTGCAATCATAAGTGGGTAAAGCGTCAACTTGGGTATATTGTGCGGAATATGACTGTGACACAGAACACTGTCAAAAGGAACCACTATTATGCTCATGAAAACCTCAAGCGCTCTTGGACTATGATAACTCACATCATGTCTTCTGAAGAATTGGATGAGCTGAACTTTGAAGAATATCCTGACTTTGCTCACTGTCCTCATAAGAAGTTCAAGAGAGTCCAAGTTCCTCTGATGGTCACTAGTTCATATTCTTCATCTCGCGAGCACGATGAAGATGAAGACATTGACGATACTGCTGCTGGCCCTGCATCAACAATCGACCCCGACAACACTGGCGCTCCTTCTTCACTAACAAGATGAAATTCCTCATGGGGCATTAGTCATCACTTTTTCTTCCCTTTTGGCCTTCGATGACAAAGGGGGAGAAAATTTGAGTTAGTCTTCAAGTGGGTCTATATATATATATATGGGCTATTTTTGTTTAAGTTACAACTCTCGCTCTTCTGAAGTTTTTGGTTATTGAGTTGTAAACTTAAGTCCGATGGTGGTCTGACACTTTTGAACTATTTCCTCGCATGTTTATTTCCTCAAATACCTTAATGCATGCATGCTAAATTTCGTCAGACACCATTTTCCTCACGCATTTCAAATTCTTCATTTCATATATTCAAATGCGTGTATGAATTACAAGATATAGGGGGAGTTCTCCATGTTCTGAACCTGCCATGTGCATTTGCAGTCCAAAGAAAATTCCTCAAATATGCACATATTTAGGGGGAGTTCTTCTATATCTTGCAATCAAATTCCTCAAAACCTATACTTTCACTTCATATGCTTATCCCCGTTGAAAACTTAACCTATTTGTCATCAATCACCAAAAAGGGGGAGATTGTTAGTGCATCTAGTGCCCCTTAGTGATTTTGGTGTATTAAAGACTTATGGGTTAAGGCACTAATGTGTTTGTGAGTGTACACACGCTCTATAAGTCGATGAGGAGTTTGATATATTCGAAGATTATCGACCCCTAAAAGTGTATGTCTTCAAGTGAAGACTTTGCTGAAGTCTTTTTGAAGACTTTGGTGAAGACTTTGTGAAGACTTTGAAATTGAAGAAGTTGGTGTGACCTTGAAGATATGAACGAGGAATGTGAAGCGTGAAGACTTTGTTTTCGTAGTTTCATTTCCTTTATTTTGAGTCATAGGAAACACCGTACTGTTAAAGGGGGCCGAGGTAATACTAAGGAAAATTTCCAACTGATGCTCAACTCCAAAATCCTCAACCCATACAATCGTTCGAGTGAAGCCTTAGGAAATCTCTTATGGTTCAGACAAGTTCTTCAGTGACAAAGACGAAGTTCTTCTGGTCTCTGAGGAAATTGATCTGACTAAGGAGTTAGGATTTCGCCAGTGCGAATTGCCTATAGATGAGGAACATGATAAGCTGAGGACTTTCATAGTTCGAAATTCCGACCGTTGTTGTGCTTAGCGCCAGCTGTCCCCAATCATTCTTATCCACATAACGGTCATATTATTGGGGGCATTTATGTCTTATCATGTTAGGTTGCACCCTGGCTATAAATAGCCAACCCCCACAACCACTAGCTGGTTGACCCCCATTTGAGAGCAACCCATCCTCTGAGGACTTTGAGAGAAAATCATCAGTGAGGAAAAACCCACAACCAAACCACAAAACCCAAAGTGATTGAGCATCACTGAACAAATTACTGTGTGGAACCAACGCTTGTTACCTTTGAGGACTGTGCATCCTCTAGACGGTTAGGCGTCATGGTCTAGTGCTCCTGTAGTCAATTAGGGACCATGAAGTGACCTTGGTTTAGAGCATCTAGCAGTAAATTGTGGATCACCGGGTGACCAGTTTGTGATGGTTTTGGAAGTCTATCCTAAAGACTTACCACGAGTGTTGGGCAAGGACTGTGTGACCTTAGCTCAAGGAGAATACGGTAAGGACTGTGTGTCCTGGGACTGTTTGTCCTCTGGTTTAATTACCAGGCCGCTCCAAACAAGACGTACGACTATCATAAGAATTGGAACTGGGTCATCAAGCCATTGTCTTCAGCGAGCTATCTAGTTCTATTTCCTCAACCCCTCTATTCCTCATATACCTGTTGATGAAATTGATTGTTATAGTTTGAAGAATTTGACTGAAGACTTTCACAAATTCCTCACCTCAAATTCTTGAAGTTACCTTGCTCATCACTGCTTATCCTTTATCACGCTACTCTCTATTTGTATATATTTCATTTCATCATGAAGACTATGCTGTCACTATGTTCCTCGTGCACTTGAGTACCTATTCCGCTGCTAGTTATTCATCACATTTCAAATTCCTCAAAGTTGAAATTCCTCAAGTGATGAATTTGTAAAAATCGCCTATTCACCCCCCCTATAGTCGATATAACGTACTTTCAAGGTCCTTGATCATTTATCAATAGGAACACACTTGAGAAAACAATGTTAGGAAACATAAGTTTATTTGGCAGTGCAAATGCAAATGGAACCAAGAGTACCAAGATATGGAGGACATATAAGAAATGGTTTCTTTAGAATGATATATCTCCAAATAAGTTTAGAGTTTCTCCCCTAGACACCAATTGTGACACCAATTGTGAAGGTTTTCCTCTCTCCTTGAATCATAAAATGTAGATACTAAGATTAGGTAGCGCTGAGAAAAGTCTAAAGCATGGGAGAATTAAATTTCAAATTTATTCTTGTATCTTCTCTTTAGGAAGTGTTTGCGTGATAAGGTATCCTTGATATTTCTACCCCTTTATATGATAAGGTTACACTTCTTCTTTTCATGATCATCTCTCCTCCCGAAGCAATAATGCTTAGGTACCTCCCGATTTGGTTTGAGTATCTCCCCCTTTGTTATGTAGGCTTTGAAGCTTTGATATTTCTCCCCCTTTGGCATTAATTTCCAAAAAGGTCACAAAAGGGACAAATAAAAGGAATCATTGAATGGGAAGGGATCCTAGAGATATAGGGTCATTAAGAGTAACTGAGACAAGGGTTCCTTGAAAACTGTTTTTCTCCCCCCTTAAGATCTGAAATATTTTAAGAATTTCTCCTCCTGTGATGTAGGGATCCTTGATTATTTGAGAATATATCTCTTGAAGTTTCTCCCCTACATCATTTTAATCATTGAGCTGATCATAAAGCAAAGCAGACAAAGTGCATAGAGGTCGGTGGCTCCGAGGCAAAAGGTTTAGTGACACCGATATGTGTTGCTGGAGTAGGGCTGCAATATTGGGAAGACCAAGAAATGTTGATCGGAGGCTCCGAACTGGAAAACAGAAACTTGGCAACTTTGTTAAATGGAATTTTTTAGAATGTCTCAAACATGTCTCAAAGATTTGCAATGAATTTTAAGAAATATTTTGCAATGAATTTTCATAAAGATTTTGCAATGAATTTTCATAAAGATTTTGCAATGAATTTTCATAAAGGTTTTGCAATTAAGTTTCATCTAGTCTAGAGTTGAAGGGAAAATTCAAACAGCAACGCAAGAAGGGTTCTCCATCAATTCATTTGACTAGATAATGGGAAGTGACTAGGTCACCTATATTAGAGTATATTGACCTAAGGAGTCAAGCAAGAATACTTGATCATAGGTCATACTCATCATTAAGCTCAAAATGGGATTACCATTTTTCGATTAAGCATTTAATGTCTTCATATCACTTGATTTGTTTTATCTCATGTCTTGGGGTAAAGCTATATCAAGGATATGAGTACATACCTTTGAGTTATGTTGATGACGTAGCTTGTAGGTGAACTTGATGAGGATGCTCGAAATTGATGAAGTTCATCTTGAGTTGGGAGCAATCATTGTTTTTTTTGTTCACTTTTCACCTCCATAAGTTAGTCATGCAAGGAAGAACATGATATATTCAAATGACATGATACCAATAGTGAGTTGATACCAATTGAGAAATATATGTCAAGGATATGTTTTGTTGTCTTCTTCCTTTCATCATCAAAGAGAGCTTGTGGATACTTGGTCTTGACAAGATTGCTTAAGATCTGAGTTTATAGCAATCTTGTAGAGTATTGTTCTCTAACACCCCAAAAATTTTAATTTTGACTTGACAAATATTTTATTCCTTTGAGATGGAATTTTGTTAACTTCTTGATTTTTTCCCTTCAACTGAAAGGATGAAAAATCTTCTTATAAAACTTTTTGACCAATTTTGGTTCTGACCTCCAAAAATTTCTGTTGGAGTTTCTCCCATAAGAAAATTAGTTTGGTTTATTCTCAAAAAATTTGGTGACAGTATATTTGGAGTTTTATTTCTACAGATCTTACTTTGGTGATCTTGACTTGCTCATTATTTCTTAAATCCCCTCCCTAAATATTTCCTCTCTGACCCAAGGGTTTCGACCCATCTTTTCTCAAGGGACCAACCTGGAAAAATATATTTTTTAGTATTAGTAAAGCCCAAAAATCTATTTCTGTCATTTATTTGAGGTCTCATGATTTACATAGGAAGTACCAGATTCCTTTTGAGTCTGACCTCCAATAAAATGCCACTATTGCTCCTTAGTGCCCACAACCTAATTCTGCAAAAACAAATTGGTCCACAGTTCAAAAATTTCAAACCATATTCAAAAGAAATTTGGACCAGAAACCATTTCTTTGTTGGTGACCTCTCCTCCCTTGTTCCTAAAATTCTGGGAAAATCAGGGAGCCCCTAGAAGCCCCAATGGATAAGCCCTCCAAGTTTTAGCCCCGAATAAATTCATCTGAGCCCTCTGGCAATTGGTCGATCACCTGACATGCATTGGTTCTATCGAAATTCAGAAAATTCAGACTTTTTCAAAGAACCTTTGTCAATCTCAGCAGTAGTAGCAATGGCGCCTTTGCACTGTGGTTCGACCCTATCCACGGTGCCGCACGTCCGCTTGGACCCTTGTGAGCGTCGGTGGTGAGCTGGCATGCGGGCCCGATGCCTCCAACGTCGGCAAGGACACCCGTTGCGGCTGCCAGAAGCCATCGCAGTAGAATGTTATAGCACAACGCCACCCAAACCACCAGAAGTGCCCGCGTGGCCGTCCCCCCTGCACGTGCACAGCAGAGCTGTCAGCATGGCCTGGGTCGTGCAGATCATGCTCTCTGCTCCTGCCATGGCCGCAGACCGCCGTTCCATCGAGCTGTCAGTACCCTGCAGGAACAGCGTAGGTTAACGCAAAAATGGAGCTGAGATAGATGCAGGAATCTTCCCCAAAAACATAAGCCTCTGGTAACCCCTCCGTTCACCGTCATCCGCACCGGAGAAATCCTCCCTCAAGGCAACCGACTTGGATCACCTACAAATAGGAGCTCCGAGCCTCATCGCATACCAGCGCCTCTCCACCACTCCACCTAGTCACTCCACACTTATCAGAGGACCTCGAGGAGGTCTTCTTCTTTGACTGCAACCGCCTCGATCCGCTTCGGGCTCCGGTGATATTCCCATTGGTGAGTGAACCCATGTGACCCTGGCCTCATCACTGGCCCTGCCATACACATGTAGGCTTAACCGCCGCTTCAATTTGATAGTAGGTTTCCCCTCCGGTGAGATCCTTCATCACCCGACGCCGCCGTCTGCAGGAGAGGAAGCTACGATCGATGTGGTCCTCTTCGACGACCCCTTCCACCTCCCACCGGCGCAGAATAGTCCCGTGAGTGCATCCATCCCCTTGCCTTCCCTTGGATCGCCATCGATCATCGCCAGCAACCACCGCGAGCTTCTGTCGCCGTGGCATTTTTAAACCTGACTAGTGGAGCCCCCTCGTTAGGTTTCTCTCTTTTTTAATCCTTTTTCTGAAAGCGCTCTATGCCAAAGTACGTTTTCCCTTCGGCTTGGCGTATTCCGTTCAAAAGTGTTTTCTGTTTTCTCTGTCTACCCCTGGAAAACTTTCTAGGTATCACAAATGGGTCCCTGGACTTATTTTCTTTATATCTTTTAAACAGAAAATGATTTGGAGTTGATTCCTTTTCTGTCACCCTTACTTTTCAGTCTAGGTTTTTATAGTATTTATTCAAAAATATTTTGAGACAGTTTTATGCATGCACAATATTTACGTTAGTATTCGAATATCTATATAACGTAGATACCAAAGGAGGAGACACTGTCGTCAACTTCGCCGAGCTAGACTCCGACTACATTGATCCAGGCAAGCATGTTTGAACCTTTGGTATGATGTTTGTCTTCATGCTTGCTTAATTGGTTATGGCATGTCTATATAAGCATATGATGAATGTTATATTTCATGCATGATGAGTTGCAAGTGAGCTAAAAACTTGATGTGGTCATGAATGATGGAAAAACCTAGTCATGTGGTGACATTATAGGTTATATGCTAGTATTGTTGGAGCATGCTAGTATTATAAAGAAAATTATTTAACTCTAGTGTTGACATAGATCGAGTCTTGCCCCCGTTCGTCTTACTTTCGTGCTGCCATATGTTTTCTTCAAAGAATATGGTTTAGTAAGCCGCAAACCTCTTTCCATGTACACACCAAATAGAGGGGTCGTGATGAGGGCTCCATGGCCCTGTATTAAAGCCCGTCATCCGGTTAGGGGGCATGGGTGTTTCCGGCTGGGGCCGAGAGGGTGGCACCCCTTAGTAGCGTGCGGTATAAATTTGATCCCATGCTATTCGGGGTATTGGCCTCCCCATCTTATAGGTTTTCCTGAGCATTGCCTTGGGTGATACCGGGCATCATAATGTGAAATGGGTGTGTACTGGTTAGGTGTGTTTTCTTCTAAAATACCATAGATGGAACTAGTCACTCGTGACTACCGAAATCCGTTGACTTTGGGTAAAGAGTACAAACTCTGCAGAGTCAAAACTATTTGAGTAGCCGTGTCCGCGGTCAAGGACGTTGGTTGAGAGGTCAAGTGTCGGTCTTAGTGTCAGTCTCTGGAGAACCAATATGTTAAATGCCAAAATTAATCTTGGCTAAATATCATTTCTATGAATGGACTAACCAGATTATTATTGTGATGTGCCGAGTATTCCATGGCATGGTGTGACCTCCTGGATTACTCGTATTGAGTGTTGAAATATAAGCCCATTATGTGATGTCGCCAAGACGTCCGACTGTGGCATTTATTGTTATTTATTTTCAGCACAATCTCTTTATGTGATGTCGCTAAGATGTTTGACTGTGGCATTTTCTGTTATTTACTTTCAGCACAAGCCCTTTATGTGATGTCGCCAAGACATTTGATTGTGGCATTTCTTGTTATTTACTATCAGCACAAGCCCGTTATGTGATGTCGCTAAGACATCCAACTGTGGCATTTTTCCATTATTTGTTTTCAGTAGAAGCCCTTTATGCGATGTTGCCCTGATGTCCGACTATGGAACGTCTGTTCTTTATTTTATGAGCCCTTTATCTCGTGTCACCCCGATGCCCGACTAAGGCATGTTTATTTATTGTTAGCTAGCTATCTTCAGCAGAAAATTGGTCGGCTACGACAGAAACAACAAAAATTATGGTGTTATTTCCATTACTCGAGCTTCTTTTTTTTAAAAAGGAGCAATTATAAGGCCTTACTATCTACAATTTACGTAGCATCCTGAAGGAAGGTATCGATAGAGGTACTATTTTCTTTGGAAGATGTTTCTTATGCTAAAATGTAATATAACATATCTACCTGTGCCTTTTTCTGACTGTTCGCACCAAATGGCCAGATTGCCTTGTTCCTTTAAGGAATTCCTTCCTAGCAAGGGATATTTCATAAGGACCACTTCCAAGCTCTTTGCATGGGAGGTCAAGGACGATGGCCGGCTAAGATAGAGTTTACAACATAGATGGTACGTTTTTTGATTTAAAGTACATAGTTACATAAAATCACTCATCTGGCTGCTGGTCGAGATTGTCTATTAGTACATCTAGGGTGCAATCTTCCTACGAGAGACAAGCGGCAGGCAACACTTGGTCGTACACCAAATGAAGTGGCACTTCTTGCCCATCAGGCCCTGCTAGCCCAACCCGAGCCATATGCTCGGGGTTAAGGCCAGTATACCGAGTCTTGATCATCGCCCATGCCTCTCGCGCACCCTCCCGACGGGGCGATGTCTTCCCTAACTCAAACCGACTTCGGGATCCCTTGAACCGATCAACCAGTTCGGTCATCCCCTTCGGAGGTTGCTCAGCGGGCCATAGTGCTTTTATCATGCTCTTCATGGCCTTTCGATCCCGCTCATGAAGGGCGGATAGTTCCTTTAGAAGGCTTCCCTGGTAGGATCCGATATCTTCTTCAGGCCGTCTGGTTAGGGGACCTGTACATGAGACAAGTCATATCCCTTACACTTAACGTATGACAGGTATCCTATGATGTTATAATTGCACTTACCAAACATGCCCCTTTGTAATTTCTGGTTTGCTTCTTGGGTCTAGGCTAGTTGAGCCTTTAAACTCTCAATTTCTTTAGCCTATTGTTTGTTTTCCGCCTGGAAGCATTTCTTATCTTCCAGGTTTCATTGCTACAAAAGGAGCCGACCTCATGCTAGGACTCGGCGTACCTCTGAGATTGTTGGACTACATCTAGATCTTTTTGCAACCACCCTACTGATTCGGCTGCTACAAAGCACCCTTGCGTCAGCATGGGATTATATACTAAGATCAACAGAACAGATATACTCACCATGTGCCTCCGAGCTAAACTTGTTCACTTGCTCAAGTTCCGCCTTCACGGCTTCCACCTGTGTTTGGCTCACCTCCAGTTCTTTGGCTAGTTGCTCGTTCTACTGCCTTGAGTCCTGCATCATTAGTAAAACAATACGCAGACCCTTACTTTGGTCACTCCGACCAATTCAAGGCTCGGGGGCTACTGGGTTTACATGTGTGTCCGGTTTTTTATAGCCGATCACTCACGTGTAGGCTGGACGATATTAGTTTCATGTATTCCCCAAACCCGGCTCGGGCAGCTCCAATATGTGCATCACCCAAGTGTAAAGCATTGAAATCTTGTTCGGAAAACACCGGGTGGCGCAGGGATTCTCGCCACCACCGGTGATTCGTCGCGCTCGCTGCCTCGAATTTAGTGACTGTTACCGAGTCCCCAGAGTCTTTAGGGGCCTGATTGACCACGGGGACCTCCGCAGCGGGTTCAACATGAGCAGAAGATCTGGAATCATGAGCATGGACAGGCACACCGACAATGTCCTCATGAAGACATGACTGAACTCGTTGCCTGAGTATTTCGACATGAGATCTCCTGTGAGGCCCTATCGATCGTAATAATAAATTAAGAAGCCAAAAAAAGGACCTTTGGGCTGAACGAGTGGTCGGGCCCATCCCCACAACTGGCTCACTTGATGGATCCTCGTTGCTACACAGTCCGGGCATTGTCGCCGTAGTCGATGTTCGTCATGTGGACCGACGATGGATGGGAACAAAAGCCGACGCATTTGGGTCGATGAAGGTCCCTTTCCTTTTGCGGGAAGAACTTTTCTTCTTGCCTGCAATAGGAGAAGGCAATGATCCAGGGTAATCAACTATGATAAACACCTTGGAATGGTCGAGCCTCCCTTCGTAGAAGACCCCGTCTTCAAACTCAATTCACAGCTCCAGGTCGTCATGAAATCTTGGACCGTCGTCACGAGAGTAGTTATTGGGCTGGGGGCGAACAGTTAACTGTCTCGACCCAGCTCCTCCATTCCTGTTTACATATATTAAAGGCTTTGGTCAAAAAGGGGCAAATGGATAACCTCAACTCGAGTCACAGAATCGAAAAGCTTACCCATTCAATGGAATTGTAACTTGAGTAGCCCTCCTTGTTCGGCAGTCGAACAAAATCTTCTTTCTCCCCTTTGTGTAGGTCGGCAAGTGCGGTAGCTAATGCTGCTTGATTGGTCGGGCCCGGCCGTTGGGAGTGAGTGATGTTGCTTGTCCCATTGTAATGCCGCAAACCAGGTATTCTTTGTTGAAGAGGCTGAACACATTGGGTGATGGCAGCAGCCATTACATCTATCATGGTCAGATTGTGATGGGCTAGTAGCCTCATGTGGGCAGCCAAGCATTGCACTTTGGCACCATCCTCTTGGGATGAGCTCCTCGGTCGCCAGTTGTACCTTTTCTTCAAGGGTGCGTCGGAGTATTCGGGCAAACCCCTCCGAGCAGGATTGAATAGGGGAACATCCTTGATATAGAACCATTACGAAGACCTTCTTTGGACTTCTTCTTTGGTGTCCCCAGTGGATACCCCGTCCCGGCTATGCGGCATACTTTGGATCCTCCAACCTGTCGAATTGTCTCACCCCGAGTACGGGGGACGAGGAAGAAGTACTTCCTCCACAATCCAAAGTGTGCCTCACAGCCCAGAAACATCTCACAAAGGGCGACAAAGCCCGAGATATGCAGAATAGACCCAGGGGTAAGATGATGGAGTCGGATCCCATAGAAGTCCAATAACCCCCTCAGGTAAGGATGAATGGGGAACGGAAGACCCCACTAGAGGAAGGGCACGAAGCATACTCACTCAACCTTTTGATTATTGGGGAAGTTCTCCGTGAAGGCTTCGTTATTGAAAGAAGCCAAACTGGCACGGGAAACGGCTAGATCCAAGGAAGGAAGATACCCTTGGATCTCAAGGTTGCGCGATCGAAGAAGGGATACAGAGTAGCTTGCCCAATCCCCGGGACAAGAGCCGTAAGGGCGCGAGGAAGAGATGGGGGCGCTCCAAATGTTTCTATGGTATAATCTCTCGCTGGAGGTTTTTCTGATCCAGAGTAGAAAGAAGATGTGGCCCATACCACATTTCGGCTTGTTTAAATGGGTGGTGCCTCTTTCGAGGGGGCAGTCTTGTAAAAAGTTGCTGGACCGCTCATCTCCCCTTTGCGCATGAGGACCGAAAAGCGCCAAAAGTTATTACAACGGGCCCCGCAAGTTCGTGACGCTTGGGATTTCACCGAGGAAGGGTTGGTTGCCGAACAAGAAGGGATAGAAGGACTCGCCTCACAAGCCAAATACTTTGACGCGCAAGATTGTCCGGATATTATTCCTCGGCATTGGAGGCTAGTCCGGGGGCTACTAAGGGAGTACTGGATTAAGGGGTCCTCGGATGGCCAACCTATTTCTTATGGGCCGGACTATGTGGGCGAGCAGTTAACAGTAATCCTAGGGCTTGTGAGCACAAGGACCGGTTCCATTTCATCACCCAGATGAAACAGACCTGACACAACTCTAGGCATAGCAAGCATAGCAGGAAAAGTAAGCTAAGCACATCATGGGACAAGCATCTACCAGGTATGCTAGGTTGCAAGGTTTTGCTATTTACTGTGACAATGATAGGTCATGCAAAAGAAGAGGTTCATCTACCGTGTATGATACACAAGTGAACGTTTGTCCTAACGCAATAAACGAGAGCAGGAGCGAGAGAGTGGGATATTATCGGAGTGATCAAGGGGGTTGCTTGCCTTGCTGGGTAGCGGGAAGGTTATCTCCTTTGTTGGAATACTCGGGGGTATCCTCAGAAGCACGGCCTAACGTAATGCAGATCAATAGCAATCAATACACACAAATGCAAGAATATGATGCATGATCATGACATGGCAGCATGTATGGATGATCTGAT
This sequence comes from Hordeum marinum, assembly GCA_022496015.1. NCBI lineage: Eukaryota > Viridiplantae > Streptophyta > Magnoliopsida > Poales > Poaceae > Hordeum > Hordeum marinum. The sequence goes on from CM039677.1 coordinate 196,315,888, forward strand.
GCAGCTAATGCCCAAGTTAATTTGAAGTGAGTTTGAATATAGGTTCAAAATCGTTCTTCATTTCAAATTCCATATATTAACCTATTAGCAAATGTCAATGCTCTTCTACATAGGTTGCTCTAACATGCATGATAGTAGCACCATTAGATTCATTGGATTTTTCTGATAAATTTTCATATATAAATTATTTTCATCTGAGTTACAGATTAATTTATATGAAATTTTGAAGTTTTAACATTTTCTGGAATTATTTTAAAACCAGAAATTCCTTTATTTCATCAACCTGACGTCATCATGGTGTCAGCAAGTCAGCTGACCAGGCCAGGTCAAACCTGACAGGGTGGGGCCCTCATATTAGTGACTCAATCACTTAATTAAAGAATTAAAACTAATCCTAATTGCTTAATCAACACTGGGCCCACTGGTCAGTGACTAATTAGGTTAATGATATTAATTAATTATACTTCTAACCGGGATTTGACTAACAGGGCCCGGCCCCACTTGTCAGTGACCCAGGGGTCAAACCCCTGGTGGTCAAACTAGTTGACTCGCCGGCGTTGAGCCGCCGGCAACGTCAAGGACGGCGGAGGGGGTCGGGATTCCTCCTCCCGCGACGAAACGGACGGCGGAGGGCACCGATCTACTCTGCTGGCTCATGCGCATCGAGCCCGACACCTCCCAGGGGCTGGGATGGCCGGAATCGGCGCCGACGATGAGCTCATCCAGTGGGAGCTCGAACGAGCCAACTGAGGGTTCCCAGAGCTACCTGGGATCATCCTAAGCATGACTACGTGCTCAGTTGCGAGCTTGGGCCGCTGCAGGGACGGCCACGTCCTCACTAGCGGCGAGGAGCTCTCGGACCCGAGAGGATCCGGCGCTAGAACGACCTGTCGAACGGGAAAAAGGGGGAAAAGGACCACGGGCTCGCGATGGTTGCAGCGGCGTCAAGAGCGGGCTCGTGGAAGGCCTGGAGCAACTGCGAGCTTCACTTCTTCGCTGGTAGACGGAGGTTGAAGACGATGGTGATGCTGGCGATGGGGAACTCCAAGAGATGCGCGGCTTGGCAAGAAGGAAGAGGGCGACGAGGCGGAGCTCTGGAGCTACCTAGCGAGGCAGGGGAGCATTTGGAGTGACGGCACTACGCGGCGGAGTTTCGGCAGCCATGGCGAAAGAGGGGGAGAGGAAGAGAGGCGAGCGAGAGCGAGAGGGAGAGGGCGATGGGGACGACTCCCTGAGCTTATCGCCGTCTCACTGGCGAGGGGGGAGGCAGGCAGGCAGCTACCGGCATGGAGGCACCCCCGCGCGAGTGCTTCAGCCACATTCCCATCCTCCTGGCCGCCAGGAGGACCACAACCTCCCTTGGCCAGGTGGGCCGGCCTGGCCTAGGCCTAGGTAGGTTACCTTTCCCTTTTTTCTTTTACTTTCTGTTTTCTAATTCTGACATTTGTTTTATTTTCTTTTCATGTACAAATACTTTTATAAAATATCCCAAATATCTTGTAATATCAAGTTTGAATATTTCAAACTCCAATAAAAAGTTTTAGGATATTTGAAAATATAAAAAAATGATAATGATTTATTTGGCATTTTCATAGGCTTTATCATTTAATTTTATATTGCTATAGTTGTTCAAATATTTAAAATGGCCCCTATTATGATCATGTCCATAATTATCAGACATAGGGAACATTTTGTAAGGGCATCTTGAATTTGTTGAGTTTTCACAACGTTGGATTAATTTGATTCAAATATGAGCTTGGGGTTTCTTTTAGCCCCCATTTCATGTTGATGCAAAATTGAAACATGATGCACACACATGCTATCCTATGACATCTACTTAGGGATGTGACAACTCACCCCCACTCAAAAGAATATCGTCCCGAGATTTTGAAGTGGTCGGGAAGAGCGCGGGGTACTCTAGTCGAAGACTATCTTCTCTTTCCCATGTGGCCTCCTTTTCAGAATGGTGTGACCACTGAACCTTGAGAAACTTGATGTTCCGTTGCCGAGTGGTACGCTCAGCTTGATCAAGAATACGAACAGGGTATTCTCGATATGTAAGGTTATCTTGGATATCAAGTGCTTCATGGTCTACCTCCCGGACAGGGTCCGAGAAGCAACGCCTGTGTTGCGAGACATGGAAGACATCATGAACCTTGGAAAGATGCGACGGAAGTTCCAATTGGTAGGCAACCTCTCCTCATTTAGCAAGAATGCGAAAAGGTCCAATGTAACGAGGAGCCAACTTGCCCTCAATACCGAATCGATGGGTACCCTTCAGAGGCGTAACTCGAGGGTAAGCCTTCTCGTCAACTTCATAAGTCACAGCCTTATGATGGCAATCATATTGGCTCTTTTCACGAGATTGGGATGTTTTCAACTTTTCATGAATAATGCGAACTTGCTCCTCTACATCCTGGATCATATACGGGCCAAAGAGTTGCCTCTCTCCAGTTTCTAACCAGTTAAGAGGTGTTCGACACCTTCGTCCATAGAGAACTTCAAAAGGGGCTTTGCCCAAGCTTGATTGATAACTATTGTTATAAGCAAATTCGGCAAATGGAAGACATTTCTCCCAGTTCATACCAAAAGATATAACACAAGCTCGGAGCATGTCTTCGAGGATTTGATTGATTCGCTCAACTTGACCACTTGATTGCGGGTGGAAAGCGGTGCTAAAGGATAGATGAGTCCCCATAGCGGTTTGAAAACTTTCCCAGAATCGGGAAGTAAAGATACTTCTGCGGTCTGAGTTATTCTCCAATGGAACACCATGAAGAGAGACTATTCGAGAAACATATAACTCCGCTAGCTAGCTAGCGGTTATACTCTCCCGAACAGGAAGAAAATGAGCCACTTTGGAAAGGCGGTCAATGACCACAAAGATAGCATTATTCCCTCTCTTGGTCCTGGGAAATCAGGTAATGAAATCCATACCGACCTTATCCCATTTCCATACGGGAATAGCTAAAGGTTGAAGGGCGCCAACAGGCCTTTGATGTTCTGCTTTCACGCGATGACAAATGTCGCAATTAGCAAAGAACTAGGGAATTTCTCTCTTCATCCTAGTCCACCAGAACCTCTAGCGTAGGTCCTGATACATCTTGGTACTACAAGATGAATTGAGAGAGGAGAAACATGAGCCTCCTTAAGGATCAGATGTCTTAAGCATGTGCTCTTGGGAACCAGCAACCGGTTCTGGAAGAACACTGCACCTTTATCGTCCTTGGAGAAATCTTTAGTGTTTCCGCTAGCAATATTCTCCTTGATCCGGGATATACCCTTCTGATATTTCTGGATAGCTAATATTTGATCCTTAAGATTAGATTTCACCACCAGGTTGGATAGGAATCCTTGAGGAACAATGTGAAGGTTTAACTTCCGAAATTCCTCATGGGGAAGTGGTTGACTTTGTTGTAGCATCAGGTTGTTACAAAAATACTTATGACTTAGTGCATCAGCCATAACATTGGCTTTTCCCGGGGTGTAAGTTATCCCTAAGTCGTAATCTGTAATCAACTCAACCCACCGTCTTTGCCTGAGATTGAAATCCGGCTGGGTGAAAATATATTTCAGACTTTGGTGATCAGTGTAAATTTCCCAACGATTACCCAGAAGGTAATGTCGCCAGGTTTTCAGTGCATGGACCACAGCTGCAAGCTCGAGATCATGTGTTGGCTAATTATCCTCATGTGGACGCAACTTTCGAGATGTGTATGCAATCACATGACAATCTTGCATGAGAATGCAACCTAATCCTTGTTGCGAGGCGTCGCAATAGATAACAAAGTCCTTAGAGAAGTCTGGTGGCACCAGAACGGGAGGAGAGCTGAGTCGTGTTTTCAACTCCTGAAAACTGTGCTCGCATTTTGGAGTCCACTCGAACCTTTTATCTTTCTTGAGGAGTCTAGTCAGAGGTTTCGCAACCTTGGAGAAATTCTCAACAAAGCGGCGACAATAGCTCGCTAAGCCAAGGAAACTCCGAACTTGCTTACCGATTCAGGTTGAGTCCAATCATGGACGGCCTGAACTCTCTCGGGATTGACAGCAATACCTTTACCAGAGATCATGTGGCCTAGATAGGTCACTGCTGGCAACCAAAATTCACACTTGGAGAATTTGGCGTACAGACGGTGCTCTCGAAGTTTCATTAATAATAGCCTTACATGCTCGGCATGTTCCTATTCGTTCTTCGAGTAGATGAGTATGTCATCGAGGTAAACCATGACGAATTTATCCAAATACTCCATGAAGATCGAATTCATCAAGCGAGAGCAGGTGGCTGGGGCATTCGTTAAACCGAGGACATAACGGTGTACTTGTATTGGCGTAACGAGTAACAAAAGCCGTTTTTTGAATGTCCCGGTTCCTAATTCTAATTTGATGGTATCCCGACCTCAAATCCATTTTGGAAAAGATAGAGGATCCAGCGAGTTGATCATACAAATCCTTCATCCTGGGAGCGGATACTTGTTCTTTATGGTGACCAGAATCACTGGCTAATAATCCACAAACAGTCGATCCGATCCATCGTTCTTCTTGACGAAGAGGACGGGACAAGCCCGAGTAGAAGAACTAGGACAGATGAAACCATTCTTCAAAGCCTCATCTGGTTGGATCTTAAGTTTGGCTAGTTCTAAGGGTGCCATCTTATAGGGTCTTCTGGCTATTGGGACAATCCCTGGGATGAGCTCTATCACAAACTCAACATCTCTGACAAGAGGAATTCCTGGCAGTTCTTCTGGAAAGACATCCTGAAAGTCACGGACTACCGGGATATCTTCTAATTCTGGAAGAGGGCTAGCATCGAGGGAATAGAGTTGCGGTTGGTTGTTCGAGTGGAGACATTAACTATCTCACCCATTGGTGGTGTAAGTTGAACATTCCTAGTATGAGTATCAATCTTAGCATAGTGGGCTTTCATCCAATCCATGCCTAGAATGATATTGATGTCCGAATACTTGAGGGCTACCAAATATGCTAGGAATACTAGCCTATCCACAAGAATCTCATTAGCATGGCTCACACTAGAAGTTTGCCACCTCGAACCAGGAGTCTGAACTACTAAAGGAGTAGGCATATCACAAAAATACATGTTACGAAACTGTGCATAACTTTCTGAGATGAAAGAATGAGATGCCCCAGTATCAAATGGAACAGATGCTGGACGACTATTGACAAGGAGCATACCTAGGATAACATCAGGATCCTCAATGGCTTCCTCAGCAGGGACATAATTCACTCGTCCACAAGCAGGAGCTGGCTTCACATAGAAGGCTTTTCCCGGCTTCCCACATCCAGCGGGCTTAGCATAGCTCTGAGGACAATCACGAGAGTAGTGTCCTGGTTCTCCACATTTGTAGCAGACCACAGTGGCACGGGGAGCAACATTGGCAGACAGACCTCCAAATGGCTTGGCTGGAGGATTGGGCTGAGCTGGGCGAGGCGCCTAGAAGGATGGCCTCGTGGTGTATCTTGGCAGCAGAGCTGCATTGGGCACCCAGACCCGGCGTTTGTTGGAGCCCGAGCCATATGCGGGGCTGAAGTCACGGTTGTGCTTCCTCATGGCCTCATAGTCAGTCTGTCCATACTCATCATTGATAGCCTTGTTGATGAGATCCTCGAAGGTTGTGCACTCATGCAGGCGCAGATCTCGACGGAGCTTAGGGTTAAGTCCCTTGCGGGACCTAGCCTGTTTCTTGGCATCGGTTGAAACTTCCTCCGGAGCATAGCGAGCAAGATTTCCAAACTCACGGCTATAGACATCCATGGACAGTTTGCCCTAGGTGAAAGCACAAAATTCATCTCTCTTGTGATCCATCAGCCCTTCCGGGATGTGATGGGTACGGAATGTCGCGCTGAATTCTGCCCAAGTTGGTGCGGAGCCTGCGGGACGCATGGCTTCATAATTTTCCCTCCACAGATTGGCGGGTCCTTCCAGAAAGTAAGTAGCGAAGGTCACCTTGTTGGCCTCGGACACATTGGCAGCTCGGATCTTACGGAACATGTTGGTCAGCCAATCATCCGCATCGAGTGGGTCGATCGAATGATGATACTTGGGTGGGCACACTTGACGAAGTGACCGAGGGACACACCACCATTGTGATCATTGCGGGGAGCAAACATTGTGTTATGCTCAATTTGTTCCAACAGCCTGTTGGTCCCTCTCTTGTTTATTTCAGCTTCAAGCATCACTTCTGCCAAAGAAGGCGCATGTGGCAGATCCTCTTGCCTTGGCTGGCTTCCTCGCCCTCCTTGGGGGCAGGCATGGGGTTATTCCTAGTTGCCACCATCCTAGGAAAACAAACCCACAGCTTAGCCATAGAGGACAACACACTACTAGGAAAAGGGCTATAGATAAAAGAGACACTAATGGCGCACCAGACAAGTGGTGCGCCACTACTATATAGCAGTGGCGCACCAGGTGCTGGTGCGCCATTAGTGTGATGGGCACTAATGGCGCACCACACACCTGGTGCGCCAGTACTAACAAACTTTTTTGTGTTATTTTCCCAAAAGTACTAATGGCGCACCAGGTCAGAGTGCGCCATTAGTAGTTTAACTACTAATGGCGCACGACAAGCCCAGTGCACCACTACTATTTTTTTTGTTGCAAAAACTACTAATGGCGCACCTCCAGCTGGTGCGCCATTAGTAACCAGGGTTACTAATGGCGCATTTGTAGGTGGTGCGCCATTAGTAACCTGTGATACTTATGCTAAACTTTTTTTTGCAAAAACTACTAATGGCGCACCACCTAACTAGGGTTACTAATGGCACACCAGTTAGGTGGTGCGCCATTAGTAGTTTTGCACTACTCCAATCCCCCCCCCCATGGACCGCCTTTTCAGTTTTAAAATAAATAAAAGAAAATGATGAAAATGTAAAAATAAATAAAAGAAAATAATTTTCCCAGGTGATATGTGGTCTAGTTGTATGGAAAATTTACAAATATGACTTTTGACTTTATTTGCAAAATCTCTCTAGAATTTAGTAAAATGGGCATAAGTTTTGCATATGAACTCGGATTAAAAAGTTATTTATATGAAGCCCACTTGTCAGTGACTGGGCCCACTGGTCAGTGACTAATTAGGTTAATTAGAGAATTAAAACTAATCCTAATTGCTTAATCAACACTGGGCCCACTGGTCAGTGACTAATTAGGTTAATTATATTAATTAATTAAATTGCTAATCGGGATTTGACAAACAGGGCCCGGCCCCACTTGTTAGTGACCGAGGGGTTAAACCCGTGGTGGTCAAACTGGTTGACTCGCCGGCGTTGGGCCGCCGGCGACGTTAGGGACGGCGGAGGGGGTCGGGATTCCTCCTCCCACGACCAAACGGACGACGGAGGGCACCGATCTACTCTGCTGGCTCATGCGCATCGAGCCTGACAACTCCCAGGGGCTGGGATGGCCGGAATCGGCGCCGACGATGAGCTCGTCCAGTGGGAGCTCGAACGAGCTAGCTGAGGGTTCCTAGAGCTACCTGGGATCATCCTAAGCACGACTACGTGCTCAGTTGCGAGCTTGGGCCGCTGCAGGGACGACCACGTCCTTGCCGGCGGTGAGGAGCTCTCGGACCCGAGAGGATCCGGCGCTAGAACAACCTGTCGAAGGGGCAAAAGGGGGAAAAGGACCACGGGCTCACGACGGTTGCAGCAGCATCGAGAGTGGGCTCGGGGAAGGCTTGGAGCAACTGTGAGCTTCACCTCTTCGTTGGTAGACGGAGGTTGAAGACGATGGTGATGCGGCGATGGGGAACTCCAAGCGATGCGCGGCTTGGTGAGACGAAAGAGGGGGACGAGGCGGAGCTCTGGAGCTACCTAGCGAGGCAGGGGAGCGTTTGGAGCGACGGCGCTACGCGGCGGAGCTTCGGCAGCCATGGCGACAGAGGGGGAGAGGAAGAGAGGCGAGCGAGAGCGAGAGGGAGAGGGCGATGGGGACGACTCTCTGAGCTTAACCCTGTCTCACTGGCGAGGGGGGAGGTAGGCAGGCAGCTACCGGCATGGAGGCACCCCCGCGCGCGTGCTTCAGCCACATTCCCATCCTCCTGGCCGCCAAGAGGACGACAACCTCCCTCAGCCAGGTGGGCCGGCCTGGCCAAGGCCTAGGTAGGTTTCCTTTCCCTTTTTTCTTTTACTTTCTGTTTTCTAATTCTGACATTTGTTTTATTTTCTTTTCATGTACAAATACTTTTATAAAATATCCCAAATATTTTGTAATATCAAGTTTGAATATTTCAAACTCCAATAAAAAGTTTCAGGATATTTGAAAATATAGAAAAAATGATAATGATTTATTTGGCATTTTCACAGGCTTTATCATTTAATTTTATATTGCTATAGTTGTTCAAATATTTAAAATGGCCCCTATTATAATCATGTCCATAATTATCAGACATAGGGAACATTTTGTAAGGGCATATTGAATTTGTTGAGTTTTCACAACGTTGCATTAATTTGATTCAAATATGAGCTGGGGGTTTCTTTTAGCCCCCATTTCATGTTGATGCAAAATTGAAACATGATGCACACACATGCTATCCTATGACATCCAGTTAGGGATGTGACAACAGAACCAGAGCCAAACCTTAACCATCTCAGGGCTACAAAGTTTGTTTTTGTTGCAACTGAAAAAAGTGGCAAACCTACTAGTGTCGATCAAATTAAAATCGGAACTTCTGAGTTTAGTAGATCAGCGTCATCGATTTTGCTATCTGGCTAGGTCAGGAAAAATCCGATCGTCCAAGATTTCTATATAGGTCTCACCGAAAAGCCAAAATTTGCCACATTTTGCACTAGTCAGTGCAACAGATTTTTCACTTCGGTTTCACCGAGTTGGCAATAATGTTGTAATGGTTGGATTTTTGTATATGCCTATATATACCCCCTCCACCTCCTGTCACTCATAGAGGAAGCACTTAGAACATAAAAACACTTGCCCCATCCATTTTTCTGAGAGAGAGCCACCTACTCATGGGTTGAGATCAACATCATCCACTCCAACCATACGGATCTTTATTTGTAGCATCCCCAAGTTGCTTCCACCCAATCAATCTCTTCTACCCAAGACAAGTCTGTGAGAGAGTGATTGAGTGTTGAGGAGATTGTATTTTGAATCACAAGAGCAAGGAGTTCAGCATACTTACCACATCTATTACCTTTTGGGGGGGTGCCTCCTAGATTGGTTAGGTGTCTCTTGGGAGCCTCCTACTTCGTATTGTGGAGTTGTACCAAGAAGTTTGTACGGGCAAGGAGATTGTCTACTTCATGAAGATCTACCCCGAGTAAGGCTAGTACTCCGTGGAGAAAGTCCGTGATAGAATAGACAAGGTTGCTTCTCCGTGGACCCTTTGTCGATGGAGCCCTCCGTGGGTTGAAGTCTCCATCAACGTGGACGTACAATAGCAACACCTATCGGAACCACGCCAATAATCTCTATGTCAACTTTGCGTTCGATCTTGCTATCCATACACTCTATTTACATATGCTTGTCTTTACTTTCCGCTGTTATTCTCTTACACTTGCATGTGTAGGGTGTGCTTGATTTGCAACAATTGCTAAAACTTGTTTAGAACTAAAATTGGGAAAAGGTTAGGTTTTAATTTGTCAAGTAGTCTAATCACCCCCGCCTCTAGACATGCTTTCGATCCTACCAGACCCAGGCTCGGCCCCTATCTCTGAAGCTACGTTGGATCTCGAGCCAACCCTAGGATAGGATCTAGAATCATCCTTGGATCCCCTCCACTATGGAAATACGCCAAGCTATACACCAGGCACACTTTGTGTCAACCCCACTTATAGATAGGCAATGAACTTTGAAGAACTATCTCACCTGAACGAGATGCTCGGTCATATCGAGAGCATGTCTATCTCGGATGGCAAGACTTCGGTTTATGAGAAGGTCAATCTTAAAGTCGATCATCAGGAAATTTACGTCACACCCACTACCCACCTACTCCCCACGGTCAATGACTTAACCAACGTGCTAGACTTTGATGAGGCTATGGACATGGATGAAGATTCTAGTGGCCCCACAGATTACACTTCGCCTCTGGTAAACACTGGCACGTGGACTACAACATCCACTTATGATGTCTATATGGTGGATACACCCAAATCCCCTACAAGACGTCGGTGCGGACGCCAAAGGGGCAACAATGGGGAACCCAATGGCAATAACGCTACCACCAATGATGACAAGCCAATGGTCAGTGATGCCAATAACACTGGACATGACCCTCAAGCCTCCTAGTACGGATTTATAATCAGGAAAAAAACGAGGACTTGCATCCCAGCGAACTCTTTGAAGGGGCCGACGCCAATTAAATGCCGGAGTCCCAGGAAGACAAGAGCCTTGATACCAAGAACTATATCTTTCTGAAGACCCCTTCGAACAAGAGCACTTCTAGCGGCACCTCGTCACCACCGCTCGAAGCATGAAACGCAAGCAGCAACTGCTACTACAAGCGAAGACGGTATTGAACGAAAAGTGGGTCCAAGTACTCTCGGCCGAACAAGATCTCGAAGACCGGCATCGTAGCGTGCCAAAGTCATACCCAAGTAAGCGTCTGCTATCGGAGTTCGATGAAGAACTAGCTGTCGACGCTCCTGGCTGACCCCCTAGAGGTCGGGACAGGCTAGTGCGGGATAACCTCAACACCGGACTGGCTCCACGCCGTTATGGAAAGGACCCTGTGGATTACCTAGACGCTCACAATGTGTGATGTCACATTGAGGCAAACTAAGCGCCTCCTCGGTCCATCTATGTCTCAAGAGGACGCGCGTCAGTCGGGCCCGATGGCTATGGCACCTTTATAGACAGGAACGATAGTGCCCGAGATCAAGACTATGCGCGACGCTCCCCCAACCATCAACGTGATACTACCCAGTTTTGGGGCCTAGCCCACCCGATCAGTTTTATAGGCAGGGTAATGGAACATCAATTTCTAGAAGTGTTTAAACCCATCAATAAAGAATCATACGATGGCACCATAGACACAGCCAAAGTTTTCAAAATCGCGATTCTGAATCGGATCTTAACTCCGTTGCTAGGATCGTGAATCGTAACTATCAGGATCGTAGAAACTTAGATTCTATGAGCAAAATCGTAGAATCGGAGGGGCTAATTTGGATCATAAGATCATAAGATTCTAAGACTTGAGTCACGATTCTGACAACTTTGGACACAACAATGTGGATCGAAGATTTCCTTCCCCACATACACATGGATAACGATGATGACCTCCACGCCATCAAATATTTGTCACTCAAACTAAAGGGGACAGCTAGGCATTGGCTTAACAGCTGGCCTCCTCATTCTATTGGTAGCTGGGAAGACCTTGAATATGCTTGTAGGGCAAATTTTGAGGGAACTTACGTACGACCTCCGGACGCTGATGACCTTAGTCGTGTCACCAACAGCCAGGCGAATCTGCTGAAGTTGTAGAATAAGTTCCTTACTAAAAAGAACCAGATGATAGACCTCACTTTGTTGATGAACCGCTTTTGTGCGGGAGAAGACAACTAGCTTGAAAAAAGCACTCACAATGGTGATGCGGGCACTTTGGAAACACCCGACACCCATGGAAAGCCTCGACGCAAATAAACAAGCACATGCATAGAAATGGCAAGAGTGACACGGAGGACGTCACAGTCAATGCAGGGTTCACCAGACCCAGATCCGGACAGAAAAGGAAACCCTTTACAGGGAATAGAGATGAACCCAGTAAGGTACAAAGGATCCCGAATCGACCGTGACAAATCTATGGCACTCAAAACAAACCAGCAACCCACACTAACATGAATCGTTGGCTCTCCAAATAAGTTGGCAAGGTAGCAACGGAGGGTCAAAGTAAAACTCAAAATCATAGTGACAACAAGGAAGAACCTCGTTGGCCAAACAGCAATGGCCAAAAGAAGTTTCCTAACGAGGTAATACAGGTGAACATGATCTATGTTACCCACATCCCAAAGAGGGAGAGGAAGCACGTACTTAGGGACATCTACGCGTTAGAGCCAGTCGCCCCGAAGTTCAACCCATGGTCGACTTACCCGATTACATTCAACATACATGACCATCCGACTAGCATGAGGCATGGCGGATCAGGTACACTTGTCGTGGACCCAATTGTCGATGGTTTCCATTTGACGTGCATCCTTATGGACGCAGGAAGCAGACTCCACTTATTCAATGAGGAAACGGTAAGGAAGATGGGCATCAACTCACCTCGGATCAAGCCAAGTAGCACTACCTTAAAGGTGTCATATCAGGTGTTGAGGCTCATTGCACCAAAACCATGTCACTTGAGGTTGTCTTCGGATCACCTGAGAACTTTTGAAGCGAGGAGTTAATCTTTGACATTGGCCCCTTTCAAAGTTGATACCATGCGCTCCTAGGGCGCACAGCGTTCGCTCGCTTTAACGTGGTCCCGCGTTATGCTTACCTCAAGATCAAAATGATAGCACCCAACGATGCTATCAAAATCAATGGTAATACGGAATGCTCCATCCAAACTGAGGAGCAGACCGCGTCCTTCGTAGCCGAGGTACAGGCATCCGAGGACGCTGATCATGGCGGTAAACACACTTCTAGCTCTTTGAAACATTCGCGGGCCATGCCAGTGGACCACAAATACATACCCCCACACCCTAAATAGGGGTACAGGCTCCTCGCGCGCTCCACTTGGAAGGGGCACTACGTCCCTAGGGTGCACAGTTTCACACTAAAAAACCCTTGGGCCGCCAAGGAGCCAAGATTTATGGGAATAACGGATCGGCTAGGACAAGGAAAGACTAAGCTTCGAGCTTCCACATCGGCAGGGTCCTGTCAAAGAGCTAGACAGGAAAGCATACTCACGTGGCTTCAACCACACAACGGACATCTGCAGGCCTCTTAAAAGGACTCAGCCAGCGAGCGCTTTAAGCACATGCAAGGCCGAGGTTGCATATAGTCCATCTCAATCGTCCCATCAATGAGGATAAGCTAGTCAATAGCATGGAGACACAGACTTGTGACAGGAAGTGTCCTTTTAGTTTCTCTCATTATAGCTAGTCATGTAAAACTTGAAGTTATAAAATAAGGAAATCATGCCGCTCAAGGTTCTTACGTATTTATGTACAAGCATTGCCTATGGGATACAAGAACGTCTTCAAGATACAACTGCTAAAGGGCTTAATTTCCCTGTCTTGAAATACAAGTTTGAAGTACTCGACGTCTTGGATGTTGCACTATATGCATCAGTTTCGAACCAGGATTTCGGTGAATAGTTGGTTGTTCGGCTCCTATGTGTACGCCTTATGTTCCCAAACCAATTCGGCTAAGGGCGTAATGGGAGAACCACTTTAATAGTGTTGCCACTTTAATTGGCAAAGCAACTCAGTGGACAAAGCCAAAAACTGACTAGTCGGGTAAACGAAAACCGGTCGGCAATCCGAAGACCGCGTTAAACGATGTGTCGTTAGAGATTAAATGTGTTAAACAAAGGGTCTATTCATAGTATAAGACGACATGGGCAACGGCGTAGACCTCGACTTCTTAAAGCCGACCACTTCACACACCGGGGCTCGTCATCAGGCCCAACAGTCAAACTCCTATGTCTATGTGAAAGTTATAAAGACGTTATAATTTGATTTCCTAGTTCCTAGGAGCAAAGAGTGACTTCGGGTACCAAGACATTGGCTAAGGGTCAAAGCTACCTCAAGGAACACCCTCTATATATAATCTACATTAAGGTAGAAGACGACGACTGGCCACTTTCAGTTCAACATAGTCGAACAGGAGGAAAATCAATTAAAATAACACATGCGTATTAGGAAATCTAACGATGTACTGATTAAAACAAAAGCTGATTTTTTACATCCCAAGTACTTCGGCACTCCAAAGTACTAAAACTGATGCAAAGTGTCTTTTGGACACATGTCCTCGGTAGCCCAGGCACACTCTTCGCCTCGCCAAAGAATATTCTCCCCGGTGCATTGCTTCCCTTCGGGGCCCCGCGGCAACAACCGTCGCGTCGACCTTCCGGAAGGCATATGTACGCAGGTGTACGCCTGCCATGCTCCCTCGCAGCATGCAAATTGCTTCTAGCAATCCACGTGTAGGGTAGAAACGCGCAACCGGGCCAGGAGGCCAAAGAGGCTATCTGGTAGAACTTCGATGGGCCACAACCTGATGCAGAGATCCTAGAGCGTTGGCCTTGCCATGCAGAGTATCTTCGTCAGCTTCTTCCTTCGATGGTTCAGCAGTTGTGATGACCGGGAGTCCGGGAATTGCCGCCACAATGCGTTCTCCTCCTCATGGCGCTCCAATTATCCAAAGTGTTGGACGACGTCCGCTAAATTCTTCGAAAGATCCGCGAAGACCTCTATAGAATGCCACATCTAGGTGAGCTCGACGAACCCTTTGCTGCCAAACACACGCTCCAATATGCATGGCTTACCCGAGGCTATTTGCTCCACTTGCTAGAGCACCTGGCGGTCGGTCCGGGCCACGATTTGGAGCTCGAAGTGCATAAGATGCATCTTCTTGAGATCTTCTTTTGCCTGCTTCTCCTCTGCCTGAAGTTTATTGCGTGCTTCGAACACGCCCTTCAGGGTCTCCTCGACCTCTATGACTCGCACCGGGTCCTTCTCCTAAGACACCTTCTCGGTAGCACGGGTCTTCTCCGCCTTCACGGACACAGCCTTCTGCTGCTCCACCTCTTGTCAAGCCTTCTTAATCTTGAGCTCGATCCCCTCAAACTTGGCCAAGGCCACTATCATTCAAATGGTTTGGCATCAATCCCTAATTCAATAACAAACACATTAGGCTTCTCGTTTTCAAAGTAACATTCAAAAACACGAAGTGCTAATCATTTACCTTGAGGCAGCTCGAACCGTTGGTTCATCAAGTCAAGGTCTTTCTCAGACATCTAACGCTTCGGTTTTATCTCCGCTATCTCCTAGAAGACGGAGCCCGGAGCTGAGGTAGAAACCTGCAAACGAAGATTTTTTTTCACATAAGCCCCAAGGCCAATTTATTAACCTCAGACGAGCACCTCATATCATAGGGTAGCATCCTGGGGGCTACGCATCAAGCTTCTACTTCTATTCAATCCCAACACTGGTTCCTCAAAACCGGTCTTGGGCTCAGGGGCTACTCGCTGACCAGGCTGTTTATAAGGCCATGAGAACATGTCCTCGGATAGATACATGTATTTGCAAATTAAACGCAAAACGGAAATTATTTTTGCACAAGGGTAAAAGAATACCTCGAAGCTCGTACTAGGGCCCTTGAAAACCTCATATAATCCATCCCTCGCAACTGGAAGCCCTACAACGCCGCGCCTATCAAGGCACGATACTCTTCCTTGAGGGAGGAGCCCATCAAGGTATCCTCCATCTCCTCGGTCCACCCCATGCTAGCACGGCCTTGCGCGAGAGGTGGGGCTGGCAATCCCACGAACCCAAGCACCTAAGTGCTGGGCGGAGGGGTCTCCAGTCATGGTGCTGGAATCGGGGTAGACTTCGGCTAGGAAAACAATTGGTTAGGCGTTCCCTTGGAGACCTCGGGGATCTTATCCCCATGACCATGCGGGACCGAAGTGTCAATCTCGGTCATGGCAATCGACTCTCCAGCCCCCGTTGTGTCAACCTAGGGAGCCGGAGTAGAAGTCATCGCCCCCGGCCCATCATGAGCTGGTGAAGCAGTAGAGGGGTCCGGGGTCCCATTGGCGGATGTCGGCCCACTTGAGCACACCTTCGGTGAACTGCAGAAAGATGCTCGTATGAGCTCACTCCTACTAAAACATAGATCTGATGAAACAAAAAACAGGAAAAATAGTAACATACCCTCGGGGTGCTGGTTTTTCCTCCCCGGAACAAGGGGATCATCTTTGGACTCGTCGAAAAGCACGATTTTCCACCAACGACTTTCCAGCGGGGCCGTGCGAGGTTCCCTTCAACCTCTTGTGACCCTTGAGCGGCACTCCGGTTTCGGCGTCCTCTGATGCTGCCTTCTTCCCTTTAAGGGAAGGGTCATCCTTCTCCTTATCCTCCCCCACATCTTTGTGGGTGGCAGAGGTTTGGGTCTCCTCGGACCGGGTAACCGATGTCTCCCGATTTCGACGACCCTCCCTGCCCCTCCATGACTTCGTCCCCTTGAGGAGCACCACGTGCGGCTCCTCGGATAGGAGCATCATGAGCATAGGGGTTCTCGCCTCCTCTCGCAATGGGGTCGGGCACTGCATTTTCTGCATCCTCGCTGACCATTTCTGCATATATTGAGCAAGAAAATTCATCGAAATCTGTCTCACCATGTGAAGAAAGGAGAATATAAGTGTGTGTTTTAGAAGACATACTAGTGGGGCTTCATGGCCAACCTTGAAGCCGAGGTATTGCCTCTCCTTGGGGATCTTGTCCTTGGCCATCTTGAGTAGTTGCATCCACATGACGGCCATGTTGGTGTGGAAAAAGCGGAGGACATGCCCCGCTTCCTTAGATTTGTACTCCCACATCGGGGTGGCCCAAAGTTGAAGCTCGAGGATCCGGTGGTTGAGCATGATGTTGACTACGTCAGGGAGTTGGAGGTCTACCACCATTTGACCGTCTTGATTAGTGCCTCCACCTCCTTGGATTCTCCCCAGATGATTCTCTTCTCCCTTTAGAACCTGAGATTCCTCGGAGGCCCGACCAAAAAGGCCGTGACTTCGGTTTGGCCGAGGGCAAGCGGCTCGGTGATGTAAAACTACTCGTGGTGCCATTCCTTAAACGTCTCGATGAAGGTGCCTATGAAACAGTCAGCATTTTGGTTCTTGCTGACCATCCCCCCCCCACACACACTCCGCTAGATCAGAGCCACTATACTTCAGCTTGACCTCGAAGATCTTTAGCCGAAGGCTGAAGTGCGGTTTGTAGTGGAGGAAGGCCTCACAAACCATGATGAAGGAGGTGAGGTCAAGGATGGAGTTTGGTGCCATGTGGAGAAGGTCGAGCCCATTTTCCAACAAATAGTACAACATCTCGTGCATGAATGGGTGCAGCGTGAACCCCAAGCCATGGATGAGGTGGGGAATGAAGATTACCCGTTCCATTGAGTTTGGAATGGGCACTTGATGGTTGGCGCCGGGAGTGCAGGCATTGACGGTGACAGAGAGGTATCCCGTAGCACACGGGTCCAGGGATGTGCCTTCCATCATGGAGGAACCACCCCAATGCCCTTTGAGTGTATCGGCCATGGATGGATGGCGGAGTTTGGATTTGCTGAAAAAGAGGGGTTTGATATTTAATTTGGGCGCTGGAGCTAGACGAAGCAGAAGGAGGGGGGTGAGAGTGTGGTTGCTTACGTTGTTCTCTTTTTACACTTATAGGCTATTGAAAGGACAAGAGTTCCCATTGTCGTGCCGATAAAAACACGACCCCGCAAAATATGTAGTTGCGCATATGGGAGGAAAAAAAATCTTGATGATATCCCTAAGAAATTATGCATGATCTCCACCTCGGTGGGACGCGCCAATAAAAAGGCTGCCTCAAGTCGCGATTTGGGGTAGGCAGTAACTGCTCAATCCATCGTGGGTTACACCTCTTCAAAAAAGAAGGCTAGGTGGTACTATTCACACCTATGTGGTCGGCCTTTGAGGCTTAGTTACCCCGCCTCTTCGGGTAAAGTATGATCTCGACTAGGTCTTGTTTATAAGTCGTTGCTTCTTTTGAGAGTGGTTTGGGAGTGTCGAAGTCATGAAGGGGAACTCGTCTATAAAGCCAAGGACTTCGGACCCGAGGTTATCTTCACCAAGGGAATCGTCCTCGACAAAGAAGACCAGTTCGGGGGCTACTGACGGTGGCCTGGACTAGGGGGTACTAGCCTAGTCGGCCCATGCTCCTCGGATTGGACCGATGGGCCCTCATTCTTCTCAATATGGACTCCGAAAGTTGTATGATGCGGCATTATCAAGATTGTGTCTGCCGTAGGCTTGACGTATCCTCCAAAATTTCTCCTGCCGCCTCCATGCCAAGATGCCAACCTTGTAATTAACCCTAGATGCCCTACATAGCATGTATATAAGCCCTAGGGTTTATCCCATAGAGAGGACATCAACACAATATCATTTGCCTATCCCTAGAGTTAGAACACATCTGATGATCTCGAGGAAGATCTCTGTACTTGATACTTCTCCATTGATAAAAACAAGAGCATGACGTAGGGTATTTCCTTCATCAAGAGGGCCCGAACCTGGGTAAACATCGTCGCCTTGCTCCTATTACCATCCGTTTGTCGGTTTTCACACCGATGGGTTGGATGTGAGCGCAATTGGGAACTAATGCCCCACCAAACCCAGAGCCACACAATAGTGGTATCCTTCGGAAGGGTAGTCCAAGGGTTGACCTATTCAGGTGCATGAGGGTGGGGGCTATGCCGTTGCCAGAGTAGAATATGTGTGAAGGTTGGAGGGATGGTTTGGGCGGAGATTTATAGGTCAGGGTTGCGAATGTGGCAACATTGTCAGCTGTGGAGGTCCAGAGTAGGCGATTCATCCAGTGCTAGTTTCGACTGATGGAGAAAAAATAAGAGGTGGGATTGATGAAGCACGTGAGTCATGTGATTGAAATCCAAAGTTGGGTGCCATCAAGAAAATAGACATTTTTTTGTTTATAGCCTTTGAAACATGTCGGGTCTTTGATGTCAGCCTCGTCCTAGACATTTGTCTTGTTTATCGACTATGTTAACAATGTATTATGTTGGTTTTTCAGAGTAGTCTTATGTTGGTTTCAATCAGATGGGGTCCAGATGTCAACATCTTAGTAGGAAGAGGCAATTTATTATTGCACTTTTCTATTTATAATGTGCCTCAAAATTTCTTTTATGTTAACTCCGAGGCCAAAGACGAGGCACTGCCTCGACAAGGTCTCTAATGGTCGTTGGGACAAGGCCTCTTATGGGCGGAGAAGAACATGAGGTGTAGGGGTAGACGGATGGTATGGACAACACTCGTATCTTCAAACAAATTCCATCTACATTTCGCCTCTCCCTCGTTATTCATCGTTCTTCGTATTGGAAAGGGTGAATGCCCCAACCTATAATGCCCAAGATGCGGTCATATCCTTATTTTGGCTCGAGGGCCTCGGTAGGGATAGAAGCGCATCTCGTCGTTTTGCAAGAATGCATATCGTTACAACTAAATGTAAAGAAGATATGAGTATATGTAATTGGCTTACACTTACCACAAGCTAAATCATGAACACATCAATACAACAACATATTACATCATCACCTATAAGAGCAGGGTCCGACTACGGACGAAATCAAACGATAAAATGACATACATCCTTGTTGTTCCAGACTGTCGGCCTGGAACCCATCCTAGATCGATGATGAAGAAGAAGAACAACTACAAATCAAACAAGCATTGCTCTCACGTCAAAGCTTCGCATTACCTGTACCTAGAACTATTGTTGTAGTAATCTATGAACCACGAGGACTCAGCAATCTCGTTTCCAAGGGTGTCAAGACTAGCAAAGCTTAATGGATGAGGAATGGTTAAGTGGTGAAGTTGCAGCAAGCACTAAGCATTTATTTGAGTAGCTAACTTACGAGTATAAGAATAAGAAGGGTGATCTACGCATAATCGGACGTGAACTAGTGATGATCACTAAGTGATCCTGAATACCTACTTACGAGACAAACATTACCCCACCATGTTCTCGCTATTCAGAAATCATGAGTCAAGGCAGTCAAGGTTACGCACACGGTTGGTGTATTTTAATTAAGTTTACTTCGAGTTTTGTATGACCGGATGTTAAACAAATTCCAAGTTGCCACATAACCGCTGGCATGGCTTCTCGAAAAGATTTAACCCTGCCGGGGTGCTCCAACTTATCCATCACAAACTAGCCACATGGTGCATTGAAAACCTCAACCATAGGATAGCCCGCAGTATCCTCAGAATCCCTGTGGAAAACCTCAACCTCAAGATAGCCCGATGTATCCTCGTAAATCCACGCACAAGACGTTTAAGAAGGCTAAAGCAAATCCAGCAAGACTGCCCGACGTGTCGAGGAAACCGACAGGAGCCGCGTATCTCGTTCTCAAGACACGACCAAATGGGAAATCCTACGAGTAAAACCAAACCCCTAATTGCCCCGCGGTGGCCCCTCAGTCTTCCTGTTTAGGACCAACACTCATAAGGAGCATTGACCCGGGGGGTTGATCAATTATCCGTGGAGTGATCATGCCCTGTGCTTATTTTAGTAGTTTTTATTACGCAAATAATACCAATGTTGGGTCTTGCCAGAAGAGTTTCACCCCAAAACAAAAATCAAGGGGATCCCCACAACAACCCCAAGCCTGTTAGGAGCGCTTAATATGGAACATAACAGTGATACCCAAGTAACTAGGGCAGCAAAGGTGGAACAAAACACTGATCAGAAGGCCAAGCCTCCCACCTTTTACTAAGTATATATGTGCATTAAATTAAATAGCAATAATATTGTGATATCTCAAGATAGCCATGTTGTCACTTGGAAACAACCTGCACCTGCAACTAACAACTCTATAAGTTGGGATGAGCAAGCGGTAACATAACCAAACAATTGTTTGCTGGGATGTGGAGGGGTTAGAGGCTTCTCATGGCAATGTTTGAGGCTTGACATACAAGTGGTAGGTAGCAATACATAATGATAGAAGAGTGACAACTAGCATAGCAATGATAGTAGTGGTATCAAGGTAAATGGTCATCTTGCGTGAGGTCCCGCTTAGAAGAAGAACGAACCCATGAAGTAGTCGAATGGGACATAGTCGAACGTATTCTCACACTCCAAACGCTCTTAGATCTCAATCGAGGAGAAGAAAATCCGGAAACAAAAAATGACACGGTAAACACCACAGTATATTCATGAGATGATGCACAAACAAGTATGATGCATGTCCAATTAATTATGTGTGGCATGGCAAGCACAACAATCAAATACTACAAATTAAGTGAAGTTCAATATGCAATGAGTTTCATATTTACAAAACTCCATGTTCAAATCATTCATTTCACTATCATTTATGTACTCATTAATATTAAATGTTGTTTAACATGGGTGGTCATGGCATAATGTGAAGAAGGAATTAAGCAAAATGGGGAAGGAGAACATACATATAAAAAAATTACTCTCCATATTAAATGAAAAGCGGTTAATGTTGTGTAACTAAAGAATCATTTTAAATGTTGTTCATCATGGAAAGAGGTGAAGCATACACAACTACATCATCTAGGCATTCTAAATGACGCTGGAAGCAACATATAGCATGTCCGAAACGACCTCATATGCAGTTTATGATTTTGGTCCTGAGCATATTTTATATTTGTTAAACAGGAAAATAAAGTGTGCCATGAGATTCTACACGTTTTTCTACTCAAGTTACATATATGGATCATTGTAGTCGGAGCTACGGTTATTTAGTTATGATAAAAATCATTTTAGCATGGCATTAATGCCAATTAATACAAAAAACAAGTTTGATCATTTTTATCATGCATGAAAGTTGGATATTATTAATCTACACAAAATTTTGACCATTTTACATATTAAAATCTTTTTAATCTGATGCACAGTTATTTAAGTGGGTGGGTGAAAACTATTGGAGTGGGTGCCGCGATTACGAGCTCTGCTAGGACGGGGGTTTTGTCATAATGGGGCTTCAACTGCACAAGATATTAGGGCGGGTGGAGTATCACCTCAGGCCAAATTGGGATGGTTAGTGGAGGGCTAGGGGCACTAGCGGCTAGGCCTGGCATGGCCAGCTGGCCCACGTGCGGGTCATTGGAGCGAGGCAGGGTGAGCACTCGTCCTCGTGCGTCTGTCGTCCTCCCGATGCAGGGGCTAAGGTGGTATGGTCTACAGCAAGGTGCAGCACCGGCGAGGCACGGGAGGTCCGGACGACGAGGGGAGCGGATGGATCCGGTGTGGACCAAAGAACATCGATGACGAAACCTTACTACGGCAGCGTCCATGGCCTGAAGCTCCTGTCCATGGCGACCAGACAAGGAGAGGAAGGTTAGGGAGAGGGAAGAGAGGACGGGAGAAGGAGAGCCAAGCGAGGTGCGGCGAGGTCGACCCAGTGGCTCGCCAGCGAGGTCCTGCGTTCCGATGCGGCATTGGACTCGCTCACTAGCTGCGGGAGGCGAGGGTGGGCGGCAGTTGCCTCGGCCCAGTTTGGGCCCGGGCGGGCTGAAGATGGGCTTGGGCAGGCCTACTCGATTGGAGGTGTGAGACAGGTCAAGGTGGGGATGGCTAGTTGTGGGTGCACAAAATCTGAGGCCGGTCTAGGGTTAGGCCAAATTAGGAAGTGCTAGCCTTCCTTATATAGTAGGTTTTGCTAGGATTAATGCTTTCAGTGCGATTTCGGACCTTCGGATCTTGATCCGATGGCACAGATCGGAGTGGGGGTTAGGGTAGGCCTATTGGGTTGTGTATAGGGGCTAGGCCAAGAAGAGAAGGAATATTTGCAGCCCTGCATAGGTTTTTCCAAATTGAAACATCCGATGAATAAACCGGCTATAGTCTCGCTATATGTTTAATGGTTCGGGTATCAAATGACCTCAAAATATGATGAAATTTGGCACACGGTCTACCTACAACATAGTAAGACCACATGTCAACTTTCGACCCATTCCAAGAATAGTTTTTGCGCACTTTTAAAATCATTTTTTACAATACCATGTGTGCCTGTGTGTGTGGCTGGTCTTGAAACGATCAACAACAAGAATGGAGAGAACCGACGACTACGAGCGGATGGAAGTTTGAAAAAATGACGGCACCGGAGTGACGATGCAATGCTTATGATGAGAATGATGCGATGATGAATGCGACAACCAAATTGAACACAAGGCGAAACTCGAAATAAATGGAAGGTGTGTAGAGCATCCGTCTTTGGTTGTTACAACTCTCCTCCACTAACAAGAGATCTGGACCCGAGATCTTAGAATGAGAAGATCAACAGGAAAGGACGAGGTAAAACTTAGTTTCTTATTTTACAAACGAGTGAAACCAAGAATACTTGGAGGTTGCAAAGATATGAAGAATGGCATGACGAACAAACAAGAATTCAAAACTACTCCGGTTGAAAGAGATAGACAAGAATTAGAAAGAACAAATTAGCGCATCACTCCGGTTGAAAAGAGAGGAAAAACTTGATAAGATGGAAAGAATCTGTAAAGAGGGCACATAGCAAGGAAAGAATATGAACTTGATAAACCAATATGATGGTTGAAGAGAGCAACAACACAATGCCTCGAGAACAAAATAATAGAAGCTAGATCATTGAAAGGAAAAGAACGAAGAAGAAAATGACAACTTTTACCACAATTCAATTTGAAAAGCATCCTTGCAAAGAAGGATTGAACAGGGTTGTTGAAAAATCAGTAACGAAAATAATAAGCTTCTTGTGGGCTTATGGAAAACATCTCAAAAGCATGAGGTAACAACCGGCCATTAACAAAAGGAAAGATTGCTTGGGAGGAACAAGATATGCAAAACTATTTTTACCATGAGGATGCATTAAGAACTTGGGTCATTGATAAACACCACAAATAACAACAATCCTTAGGAAAAGCTTTAGGTGAAATGTAATCCAAGATAGCTTCAAGGAAGACAAATGGGTTGAAAAGATCTCATGATCAAAGAAATTGGTGGGTTTAAATATCTTATTCTTGAAAAAATTTCTTCGAGGCTCCTCATGAATCAAGAATGTTATAACACCACCTCAAAAGACAAGGGAGAAACAATTGTACTTTGAAATTCAAGATGAAAGAATACTTAAGCTCCTCCAACAAGAATCTTCAAGAACACTTCGAGAATGTATTAAATCCTTGACGAACCACCATGAAGAATTATTGGGAATAACTCACAAAAAGAAAGGATGATAGACATGAATTGAAGTTGCAAAAAGAATAAGATTGAGGCCTTATCATGATTTAGATGAAGCTTCGCAACGAGAGACTTGAGAAAAATTTGGAACTACGAAAAATAAAAGATGAGAACACTTGAAATCGAGAATTTGATATCATGAGCAACCTCTAGAAGAAGGATTAAAATCATCTTGACGAACCAAGAATAAGAATTATGTTATGCTTATCCTTCATCAAGTTAAATTGATGACAAGCAACAGATTTGGCATACGACTTATTCTTCTAGAAAATATTAAAGAGATATGTGCAGAAACCTAAAACCATCTCCAACATAACACCGAAAGAATTTTGAACGAATGAGGATACTACAAATGAATGGACATACATGACATGAGAACGAAGAGATCACGATTCTCCTAGAGAAATCTTGAACAAAGCACCGGCATAATTGACATACGAACAAAGAGACAACTATTGAGAAGAATTTGAGAATGAAAGCTGAAAGCTCAAAACGAAGAAATCTTCTGAAATGATGGTCTTCGGAGGATCGAGAAATGAAAACTACTTTAAAAAGCTCCAGATAGATATGGAACAAATTTCTCAAGATTGAAAACAAATTGAAAGAATAGCACGAAGCTGAAACTATGAATCCTAAAGAGAATGGTCCGAGATTTAAGAGAAACTTTCCTTCGGTCTTCTGCGCTAAGAATGATGGCAAGAAACAACACCATGAATTACTGAGACACTCCAGAAAAATAAATAAGGAAAGGTTGAGTCAGTGATGAAAAATAATTCGAAGCAATTTTTATGAGGAATATGACTGATGTGTCCATACTTACGTCACACATAAAAAGAACTTGATATCTCCGGACAAGATTGGAAGAGCCAGGAAAGATCGTGGGAAAAAACTATGGGTTATGGGCCCACTCAAAGAAACACCGTTGAAATGATTGCTTAGAATGAGAGATTGCACCGGTAAAAATTAAAAACTTGATGAGGTGAGAACTTCGAAATAATTTGAAGGATTTGAATGAAAACATGAAACTCTTGAAATATCTTTGCCACTCCGGATGAGGTAAAGAGATGGATCAATAAGGAAGAGAGGCTTGGTTAAGAATTTCCAACACGGGAAAGCATTGTACGAATGAAAATGATTTGATGAACACCGAGAGGTTGAAGCAAACACACTGGAAAAAAAATGAAGACGAAGACGAAGAAATGATGGACTAGAGCACTTGGGATCTTCACAGTGAATCACTGGATACAATACAGAAGAAAGTTAGCACAAGAATCACATGAAAAGAAGATGCTTGGGTGATAGTCTAATCTTTGAAGGAAATGGAGGGAGGGTGGGGAAAACAAAGGTAACTTAGGACGGATGAAAAAGAACTCCGGAATGAAATACGAGGATAGATCTTGAAAATATTGGAAAGGATTGAATATCTTGAAGAGGAGTGCATCGGTTGAAAAGAATGACAACTCCGGTTGATCAAAAGGACTAGCATTCCATAGAAATATAAGAGCACTTCTTGGGAAAGATATGAAATCCACACTTGACAACATAGCAACTCAAATTACCATACTCTAACAAAACAAAGGATGAGGCTTGCGAATTAAGCCAAAAACAAATACATAACCCATTATGCATCTGTTGGAAGGATAATCCTAGGTAAGTACTTGAATTCTCACCTGAGGACTTCCGAAAACTTTCTGGTTATGCAATCTGGTCCGCGGATACACGGAGTAATTACTGAATAAATCACTCATCTCCTAGGAATAATACTCCCCGTCCGGTGCATCACATTTGTCAACACATAATCAGGGAAACCTCTGAAACTCATCTATCTCAGACCCTCGTAATCACAACGATACTAAATACGGTAGTACATCTGGACGCTCTCCCAAGTACAGGGTGACGCCCAACTGCTCTCGCCACAAAGAGTATTGAACCATTTTCGAACATCTTCGTCCTGAGATACAAAGGAAACTGAACGATAGTGACTGTGACAAGAATCCCATGGAGCTCTACTCTCGGGAACAGGAGGCACCAAGAACACGATTCCGATCACAACGATATCATAGAGGTTCCACAATACCAGCGTCATCCTAAAAACAATTGAATGAGAAGAGGGTAGAATTAAAATTCCTATGTCAAGATCCCTCACCATAGCATAGAAGAGGAGTAAAATTAATCCTACTCTCCGATATATCACTAGACTCAAAATATATTTTACTAGACTCAACTCGGCCAAGTTCAATCTGTCAAGGGTGCTCCTATGTCAGTAGAGGCTTTGATACCAACTTGTAACGCCCAAGATGCGGGCCTATCCTTATTTTCGCTCAAGGGCCTCGATAGTGATAGAAGCGCATTTCATCGTTTCACAAGGATGGATATCATTAGAAGTACATATAAAGAGGAGATGAGTATATGGAATTGGCTGACACACGCCACAAGTTAAATCATGAAGACATCAATACAACAACATATTCAATCATCATACATAACAACATGGTCCGACTACGGAAGAAATCAAACAATAAAACGACATCCATCCTTGCTAATCCAGATTCCCGGTCTCAAACCCATCCTAGATTGATGAAGAACAAGAAGAGGAACTCCAAATCAAACAAGCATCGCTCTCACATGAAAGCATCGCATTACATGTACCTGCAACTGTTGTTCTAGTAATCTGTGAGCCACGGGGACTCAGCCATCTCTTTTCTAAGGGTATCGAGACTAGCAAAGCTTAATGGGTGAGGAATGGTTAGGTGGTGAAGCTGCAGCAATCACTAAACATTTATTTGAGTGACTAAATTACGAGTACAAGAATAAGAAGGTTGATCTACGCATAATCGTACATGAACTAGTGATGATCACTAAGTGATCCTGAACACCTACTTATGAGTCAAACATTACGCCACTGTGTTCTCGCTCGGTTCAGAACTCACGATTGGTGTATTTTAATTAAGTTTACTTCAAGTTTTCTATTACCGGATGTTAAACAAAATTCCAAGTTGCCACATAACGCTGGCATGGCTTCTCAAAAAGATTTAACCCTGCCGGGTGCTCCAACTAATCCATCACCAACTAGCCACATGTTGCGTTGAAAACATCAACAACAGGATAGCCGACAGTATCCTCAGAATCCCCGTGGAAAACCTCAACCTCGAGATAGCCCGAAGTATCCTCGTAATCCCGCGCACAAGACGTTCGAGAAGGGTAAAACAAATCCAACAAGACCGCCCAAATTGTCGACGAACCCGATAGGAGCCGCGTATCTCGTTCTCAGGACACGATGGGATGGGAAAGCCTACGAGTAAAACCTAACCCCTAGTGGCCCCGCCATGGCCCCTCAGTCTGCTTATTTTGGACCAACACTCATGAGGAGCACTAGCCCAGAGGGGGTGATCAATTATCCATGGGGTGATCATGCCCTATCCCATAACAACCCTAAGCATGTTAGGAGCACTTAATATGGAACATAACACCGGTACGCAAGTAACTAGGGCGGCAAAGTTGGAACAAAACACCGAGCAAAAGGCCAAATCTTCCACCTTTTACCAAGTATATATGTGCATTAAATTAAATAGTAACAATATTGTGATATCTCAAGATATCCATGTTGTCACATGGAAACCACCTGCACCTTGAACTAACAATGCTATAAGAAGGGTTGAGCAAGCAGTAACATAGCCAAACAATGGTTTGCTGGGACATGGAGGGCTTAAAGGCTTTTCATGGCAATGTTGGGAGGCTTGACATACAAGTGGTAGGTAGCGAGACATAACAATAGAAGCGAGATAATTAGCATATCACTGATAGTAGTGGTACTAGGGAAATGGTCATCTTGCATGATAACCCTCCTGGAAGAAGACCGAATCCGTGAAGTAGTCGAACGCCACATAGTCGAATGAATCCTCACACTCCGAACGCTCTCGGGTCTCTATCGATGACAAGCAAATCCAGAAACAAACAAACATATTCATTTGATGATGCGTAAACAAAGATAATGCATGTCCATTTAGTTATGCGTGGCATGGCAAGCACAACAATGAAACACTACCAATTAAGACGAAACTCCACGTTCGAATCAATTAGTTCACTCTCGTTTAGGTACTCATCAATATTAAATGTTGCTTAACATGGTTGGTCATGGCATAAGGTGAAGAAGGAATTAAGCAAATTTAAATGGAGATGGAGAACATACATATAAACAAATATTTACTCTCCACATTAAGAGAAAAGCGGTTAACGTTGTTTAACTAAACAATCATTTTAAATGGTGTTCATCATGGCATTTTAAATGAGGCCGGAAGCAACATATAGCTTTTCCAAAACGACCTCATATGCAATTTATGATTTTTATACAGATCTGTCCTATGCATATTTTATAATTGCTAAACAGCCAAAGAAAGTGTGCCAGGAGATTCTACACATTTTTCTAGTCAAGTTACATATATGGATCATTGTAGTTGGAGCTACAGTTATCTAGTTATGATAAAAACCGTTTTAGCATGGAATTAATGCAAATTAATATAAACAACAAGTTTAAACATTTTTATCATGCATAAAAGTTGGATATTATTAATCTACACAAAAATTTAAATATTTACATATTAAAAGCTTTTTAATCCGATGCACGGTTATTTACTTATTGGCAATGCAAACTAGTGACTTTTTCTGACATTATGTGCACACTGGAATAATAACTAAATCCTCGGGGAAGAAATAAAAACATACATGGGATCGAAGCATCTCAGTGCAATGGCCGAGGGCTGCAATTGGCACAAGTGGTATGTGTGTGCGGGTGAAAAACAAAAAAGAAAGCATGGCAAAACTATTGGAACGTCTGGGTATCGAACCTAGGCCTCCTGGTTCACTGGGCGCGGCGATTACCAGCTCTGCTACGATGAGGCTTCTGTTATAATGGGGCTTTGACTGCACAAGATAATACGGCGGGTCGATTGCGCCGGTTGGTGGAGGGCTAGGGGCACTCGTGACTGGGCCTTGCATGGCCAGCCAGCCCACGTGCGGGTCAACAGAGCGAGGCAGGGCGAGCGCTCGTCCACGTGGCCGAGGTGGCACGTTCAACGGCAAGGGGAACAGACCGATTGGGCCAGGATCTCGCCGGATCTGGTGAAAAACCGAAGAACAGTTGTGACCAAAGCTTCGGGAGGTGACATCCATGGCGGGAAGCTCCCGTCCATGGCGACCTAACACGGATAGGAAGGTTAGGGAGAGGGAAGAGAGAACGGGAGAAGAAGGAGAGTCAAGCGAGGCGCGGCGAGGTCGACTCGGTGGCTCACCGGTGAGGTCCTGCGCTCCGATGCGGCGATGGGCTCGCTCCTTGGCTACAGGTGGTGAGGGTGAGCGGCGCTTGCCTCAGCCCGGTTCAGGCCTGGGCGGGCCTGCGCGGCTGGAGGTTGGAGACAGAGCAAGGTGGCGGCGACTAGTTGGAGTGTACAGAACCTGAGGCGGGGCTAGGGTTATGTCAAATTAAAAAGGGCTAGCCTTACTTATATAGCACGTTTTTCTAGGGTTAGGAGTTTTTAGAGTCTGATGGCACTGATCATAGTGGGGGTTAGGGTAGGCTTAATGGGCTATGTAGAGGGGGTTGAGCCAAGAAGAGAAGGAATATTGACAGCCCGACATAGGTTTTTCCAGTGAAATGTTCGACGAATAAACCGGCTATGGTTTCGTTATATGTTTAACGGTTCGGGTATTAAACGACCTCTGAATGCGACAATATTTGGCAGGCGGTCTACCTACAATATAATAAGACCGCACACCAACTTTTGACCCATTCCAATAATATTTCTCGCGCATTATTAAAAACTTTTTTTACAATGTCCCGGGCGCGTGCCTATGTGTTGGTCTCAAAACGATCAACGACAAGAAAGGAGAGAACCGGAGACTACAAACGGATGCAATTTTTAAAAAAATGACTACAACGGATTGTCGATGCAATGCATATGATGAGAATATTGCGATGATGAAGACAACCAAATGGAACACACGGTGAAACACGAAATAAATGGAAGGCGTCTGGAGCGTCGGTCTCGAGTTGTTATACAACCTATGGCAGCCAACAGCGCGGACACGTGTGGAAGCCAGGGCCCCCTACGCCATTCAGGCTCTCTTTAGTGGGTGGAAAATGTGGGATAGGAAGTGGTGTTCACCACTACTAACATCCCAGTTACTAAGAACATCTCTAATAGAATATTTATATGCAAAATAACTACTTTTTGCATCTCTCGGTCCCAAAAACACATCTTCAATAGATGGTGTAGATGCGAAAAAGATACATCTCCGCCTCCCAGAGATGTAAACTACAATACCTCGCGGCGCAAATTTTCATCTCCGCCTCTAGGAGACTAAAAATGAAACCACCCACTAACTGCCCAATTGTCTTTCAGTTGTCTGTAGCGCGAATAGCAGTTGCTCGCCTAACTTTGCCCCCCCCCTGTGATAGCCTGGCTTATTAGGGATGATAGACTACTCATATCTGTAAGGAACTCCTTCTTTTACGGGAGCCCATTCGGACAGATCTCCCAGGTTAAGCATGCTTGGCATGGAATCGTTTTAGGATGGGTGACCAACCGGGAAGTTGGTCTCGGGTGCGCATGAGTGAGGGCAAAGTGCGCAGAAAAGACTAGTATTGATCTGTGAGGGTAGTCTAGATCCCTCCTGGAGTAACGACCACCACATGTGTGTCCGAGGCATTACAAGTTTGTATCAGAGCCAACCCTCGCGGTTACACGGATGTTTGCCGACAGGTGCGCGGTGATGTTGTTCACGAAGTTGGTGACCCGTCGTGGCACACGGAATGTCACATGTATCGGACTGGAAGCACAGACATTTGTGCCAAGAAGGAACGTTCCTGTGACCCGACGAGGACGTCGGTTCCTCTAGGTGGTGGTGTATGTGATAGCCTGGCTTATTAGGGATGATAGACTACTCATATCTATAAGGAATTCCTTCTTTTCTGGGAGCCCATTCGGACAGAACTCCCATGTTAAGCGTGCTTGGCTTGGAGTAGTTTTAGGATGGGTGACCAACCGGGAAGTTGGTCCCGAGTGTGCATGAGTGAGGACAAAGTGAACATAAAAGACTAGTATATATCTGTGAGGCCAGTCTAGATCACGCGAGGAGTAACGACCACCGGTGGGTGTGTCCTGGGCATTACAGACCCCCTGCCCCCGTCCCGTCCGCCACTTCATGCCTCGCCGACCCGCTGCTCGCAGCCACCAATTCACTTTCCACCACCGTAGAACTAAAGCATCTCCGGCAGCTACGACTAGCCTAAATGTCTTCACTGACGAGGTCTACGATGGGATACAATCCTTCCTAGCCTAGACCCCATGCCAAATTGGGGAGGCGCGCCATGCTACCCGCCCAACGGTCGCGAGGCTCAATCGTTATTTTGGTTGTGCGAAGTCACCTGCCGGTCGCTTCGAACTCCTGCCTTCTTCTTTGTCGATGTGCCTCCATTGTCTCTATCGAGCAGTCTTCGCCGCCCGCACTCCTCGTTGCCGAACAACTTCCCAACCCGTAATTGGTCGATTTCGTCCACCCCGCAAGCAAGGTCTTCAATGAAATTCCCGAAGGTAAAAAACAATGAAACATGACAGGTTTTTTGGTTGGGTTGGAGAGTTAGTTTGACGGTGATTTTCCATATAGTAGATGAGCTCGTGTGACTCATCTTTCATGGACGATTCCTTGTGTGATAAGGAATTTGATTTGAACGAAGAAGAGGAGATTGCTATGCTACCGGCGATGCACAAGGGGAACAAGTCGAAGTAGTATGGTTCTGTGTATGGCCATGCGTTCATTCAGAGTGAACAGATTGATGCGCACAATAGGTTGATGCGCAACTATTTTGGTTCACC
Source organism: Hordeum marinum (assembly GCA_022496015.1). Taxonomy (NCBI): domain Eukaryota; kingdom Viridiplantae; phylum Streptophyta; class Magnoliopsida; order Poales; family Poaceae; genus Hordeum; species Hordeum marinum. The sequence continues at coordinate 196,347,654 of CM039677.1, forward strand.
ACCCGTTTTTCCCGGGAGGTACTTTGGACGTCAGTCCAGGATGCCCAAAGACTTGTTCTTCCACATTTGCAATTCCATGAAGCAGCATGATCGATCCTTCGAGCAGGGGAGGAATTGTGCAGGGTTGCTTGGACATAGCACCGAACAGAAGGTCACTGTCAGATTGTGCATGATGGCCTACGGTGTTCCGACACACTACTTTGATGAAAACTTGGCGATGGCAGAGAGCACTTCTATCTTCTATATCAAACAATTTGCAAATACTATGGTAGAAGTGTTTGGTATATAGTACTTGAGAGCTCCCACTGCTCAGGAAACTCAGAGGTTGTTGTATATGACCAAAGCTCATGGGTTTCCAGGTATGTTAGGGTCCGTCGATTGCATGCATTGAAAGTGGGAAAATTGCCCAAGAGCATGGAACGGACGGTTCAAGTGTAGTTGAAAGGATGCACTATCATTCTTGAGGTCGTTGCTGATCAAGAAACATGGTTTTGGCATTCATATTTTGGGATGCCTGGATCTTGCAGTCACCTGCTGCCTGCTCCACACCAACCACACCACCACAAACCAGGTGGCCCCACCAAAAGAACTTGTCTCCCAAACAAATGCTTCCATCGAAGTAATGACATCCATGACACTCCCATCGCCGATTCGACAAGGTTGATCTTTGTGTTCAGCTAGAGATAAAATCTCAAGGATGGGAGAGGTGCCAAACCTCCTCAGTGACGCCTTCAGCAAGGAGAACAACAATGTTCATGTTGCGCCACCGACATCAAACAGAACTTTTTCCTGAAGGTTCCGACCCATCTGTGCTGGGGAAACGTCTCAAAGAAACCAGCGCCGCCAAATATTAACCCGACACACATTGTGTGCCACTCCGCGCACCTGACCACGGCCAAGCAGTAGCATTGACGCCACGAACAGAGTAACCCATCAATGACCGGCACCCAATGACAATCACAAGAGCCATCTGAGCACAATCTGCATACAACCAACTATGGCCCGGACATTGGCTAGCCAAATCTTGTGTTGTAAGGCACAAGGCACCAGCTAGCCAAACCTCGCGCTGGGGGTCCACCATGCGTTGAAACTAGCTCCGGCCACACGAAAATGGCCGACCAACCACTCAATAGATCCGCACTGGGCCCCCAAGCGCTGATCTTGCATGATGGTGCCGGCCGGTTCTAGCTAGCCACACCCATAGCCAAGGCCAACAACTGTGCTGCTCCACACACTCCACCACTCTCATGGGAAGGCTGACAACGACAAACCTGCTCGAGCATAGATCAGGCCCAAGTGTCCACGACCATCAGAACTCACCATGTCACCAACGCCCCCACTGCACGCCACCAGCTCGCCAAGGAGAGCCACAACCCAGGCCAAGGCCCCAGCCAGACCAAAGCAAAGCTCTATCCCAGGGCCGCACATGAGCGAGAGGAATGCCAACCCGGATAAACGCCCCGCTGCCGTCGACACTGGAGCAGAGATGAGAGAGAGTAGGGAAGGGAGGTGGTGGCAGTAGGGTCCCCCCCCCCCCCCGTGTCAGCAGAGGAGGGCGGCGGGGGATGTTTTTTTGGACGCTATTTCAAACTATTATTGCCACACGGGTGGGCGGATTTGCATGTCTGAATCTGGATCAATGGATGATCGGGAAAATTAGTAGGGTCTAGCCACCGGCTTTCGGGATGGTCCCACATGTGATGGGGGAGAAGATGAACATACTGTTGCCACCGATTGAAATATTTATACGATATAATCATAACTTAGCACGTTTATAAAGAATGAATATTTATGAAGTTGTCGTTCATTGCTCTATAGACCCAATCAACCAAGAACTATACTAAAGTAAGTATAAAAGACAAAGAAGAATAGCTCACATTTCTTGTCAAAAATATCCGAAAGCGAGCTTGAAATAAGTCCATGCTCTTTGTAGACCCCATTGGCATTATTCATTATCACATCATGAAACGAAGCTGCTGCCAAGGACGAATCGGATTGGCAGCTAAGATATTCATTAGAACTCCAAGGGGATGGAGACAAGTTAAGATTCCTCTCTTGACCGAATAGCTTGTGCTTGAGACTTTTTTCGCCCCTCAGATCATATTGTTGTAGAAGCTCACATTGAAAAACAATCTTTGTCCCGATTGGTTGAGGCTTTGCAAGTGGAGAAGATGCGACTAACTTGCATCTTGGTAACAATGGGAACCCATCTAGTTTAGAGAGAAGGTCATGTCAATGAAAACTATTAAACACATTAATCAGCATTCAAACAAATAGCAGTAAACCCGCACCAAGAGAAAGAAAGTTATTAGAAATCAATTGCAGATGCAAGGCTACGTTTGGCAATGAAGTATTTTTTGTAGTTTTACAAGAAATACCGTGGTTTTCAATAAAGTCGTTGTTTTAAATACTTTGATGTGTTTGGCATGAACAAATACAACTATTTTAGAAACTGTAGTTTTCTTGAAACCATGGTTTTTGCGCTATATTAGAAAGAGGGTGGAACCACTTTTTCGTTTAACATAGAAACGGGAGCGTTACTTGGCTCTCCCATGCAATTTTTTCTCGTGAGCCCATCTTCCAGTCATCCCCGTTACATGCAATTAATTCATCCATCTTTTCCACTACAATGGACTAATGAAGCTTGCGAGAAAGGTATGTGCTAACCTTCTGGATTGATTGAACCCATCAACACAATTCCATACACGCGTGTAGGATGTTGATTGCGCCTAGGACTTCCTATGTCAGCGACCAACTGAGAATCCTCTAGCACACGCTGATTGAACCGGTCCTATAGGATGTAGCTCCTTAGGTGTAGCTAGGTTAGGTTCAGTTGTGCAGTAATTGGTCAAAACTACGGTAAAATAGCGCTTGCCAAACATATCTATAGTCTTCCGAAAACTGAGAAAAATGCAGTTTTTTGAGCCTGTGGTGTCTGTTGCCCACGCATTACAATACCAAGGTTTCAGAATACTATGATATTTTAAAAACTATACTGCCAAACTAGGCCTAATCTACAAAAGATGTTTGTCAAGACAAGTTCAAAAACAAAACAGCTTGACCTTAATAAGAATTACGCTGTTGGACCTCAGGTTTTTTAGAAAAGGAGCATTACCTCCGGCCCTGTGCATCAGCAAGATGCATATGGCCCCTTTATTTATATGAAAGTATCAAATAGTCCACAGTCACAACCAAGCTCTGAAGGAGCAATAACAAGGTTCAAAAAGCAAACCAAGAAATAGCCACAACCGGCAAAAATAAGCATAGATGCCTAACCATCTATCCTATTAGTGAACCGCCATCCAAGCCGGTTGAATATATCCCGTGCTACCATCTCCCACCGGGCAGACCCAATAACCAAAGGCTCCCTGGTTTCGGTAGAAGTGAGTAACAACTACGTACGGATCCACGTCGACGCCCTGTGTAGAACCTGAAAGAAATGTATATACATTTGTCTGTTAAAAACCATGTCATTCCTGCAATTCCATATAGCCCAGAGAAGTGCACAAACTCCTATGCGTATATGTCTGGCAGCATTGATATCCACTCCATTTAGCCACGCCCGGAATAGCGTGTCAATGCTATCTGGAGGATCAATATTAAAAGTGACTCTAAGAGTTTGCCATAAAAGTTTTGCTAATGGACACTGGAGAAAAAGGTGTTGGATGGTCTCCTGATGATCACAAAAGCTACACGCGTACTCCCTGGCCAATTGTGCTTTGCAAGATTGTCCTTAGTAAGAATCACCTTCTTGTGAACAAACCATGAAAACTTTGATTCTCAAGGGAACCTTGACCTTCCAAATGTGGATGGATTTGGACAAAACCGTCATGTTTATGAGGTCAAGATACGTAGATTTAACTTTATATATGCCAGAGACGGTGAGCTACCACGTAATCTTGTCGGGCTCTTCTATAAGTTGTACATCCATAAGACTTCTGACTAGATGCAACCACTCTACCCACCGATGTCCTATCAAAGTGCGCCTAAACTGGATGTTTAGAGGAGTAGACTGTAATATTGTGGCAACATATCCCTATTTACATTGCACAATATTATATAGAGATGGATACTTTACGGCTAAGGGCGTCTCCCCCAGCCATGTATCTTCCCAATGATGAACTTAGTTCTATGGAAAAATTGAGCCTTTACCTTCATCAGAACTTTTTAGAATGGAGAGTCAGTCGGCCTAGCAGCGACCTGGGCAAGTGTTTTGGAATGTAGGTACTTGTTACGTAAAATTTGTACCCATATGCCTTCAGCCTCAATAGATAGTCTATACAGCCACTTACTGAGCAGACATCTATTCTTGACTTCTAGGTTCTCAATTCCTAGCCCTCCCTAGTCTTTGGGTCCACATGTTATATCCCATCTAGTCAGTCTATATTTTTTCTTAACCTCATCACTCTGCCAAAAGAAACGGGATCGATAGAAGTGCAATCTTTTCTGTACCCCTACTAGTATCTAAAACAAGGACAAGAGGAACATGGGCTACTCGTGAGAACTGAGTTAATCAAAATTAACCTTCCTCCATAAGATAGAATCTTGCCCTAACAGCAGCCCAGCCTCTTCTCGAATCGATCCTCTATCCTCTTCCACTCTTGGTTAGATAGCTTACGATGGTGAATAGGTATACTTAAGTAGCTAAATGGCATACTACCCAATTCAAATCCGAACAACTGTTTATAATTCTCTTGTTCCTCTTTGGCTCTCCCAAAGTAGAACAATTCACTCTTGTGAAAGTTGATTTTCAAACCTGACAGTTGTTCAAATAAGCAGAGGATAAGTTTCATATTTCTTGCTTTCTCTATGTCATTCTCCATAAATAGAATAGTGTCATCAACATATTGTGGAATGGACACCCCATCATCGACTAGATGAGGTACTAAACCACCTACTAGGCCTTCCTATTTAGCCCTTCCTATCAGAATAGCAAGCATGTCCACAACGACATTAAATAGGATAGGGGACATTGGGTCTCCCTGCCAAAGACATTTATGAGTTTGGAAGAAATGACCCATGTCATCATTCACTTTTATGCCAACACTCGCTTTTTGTACAAAAGATTTGACTTGCTTCCTCCATAGCTCGTCAAAACCCTTCATACGCAAAGCTTGTTGTAGGAATGTCCATTTAACTTTATCATATGCCTTCTTGAAATCCATCTTGAAGACAACCCCATCTAGTTTCTTCAAATGAATTTCATGAAGGGTTTCATGGAGCACAACCACACCCTTCAGAATATTTCTTCCAGGCATGAACGCAGATTGGCTCGGTTGCACCATCGCACGTGCAATTTGCGTCAGCCAATATGGTTTCGAATTTAGTGAATATTTTGAAACTCACATTAAGAAGGCATATAGGTCAGAATTGTTCAATACGCACCGCCCCCTCCTTCTTTGGCAACAACGTGATTGTCCCAAAGTTTAGGTGGTATAACTACAAGTGCCCATTAAACAAGTCATGAAACATTGGAAGTAGGTCTCCTGTGATAATATGCCAACATTTCTTATAGAATTCAGGTGGACACCCATCCGGCCTTGGTGCCTTATTATTCTTCATCTGCGAAATAGCATCCAACACCTCTTTCTCCGAGAATGGTGTGGTTAATATCTTAGTCTCGTCCATCCCGAGCTGAGGAATATCACCGACGAAGTGCTCATCCATGGTCACTGTGTTGTCCTCAGGAGCCCCGAACAATTTCTTGTAATACTTTGAGATGTACAACTATAGGTTATCCTGCCCAACGATTGTACCCTCATCCCATTCGAGCTGACAAATTTTCCTTGTTTCTGGGCTTTCCATTAGCATCTAGATGGAAAAATTGTGTGTTGTCATCTCCTTAAATCACCTGGCGCACTTTTGCTCTAAGTGCTCATTTTAACTCCTCTTCTCTGAGGAGTTGTTTAAGATCGTGTTCTGCCTCCGCTTTAGATGATCTCTCATTATCAACCAGCAACACGGATTCAGCCTTGACATCTAGCTGAACTATAAGATTGATGAGCCTTTGTTTCTTTAGTTTATAGGCTCCGCTTTCATTCTTCGCCAAACCTAGAAGAAACTGTCTCCGATGTCTAATCTTGGTTTTCCATCTATCCATACTGGATCCGCCCCTGGAGAACCTCACCCATTCTCTCGCTATGAGGTCTATGAAACCTTCTCTTTCGAACCACGCCACCTCAAATGAGAAAGCATCTTTGTTTCCCACATGGGTCACCTCTCCGGAGTCAACAAACAACGGGGTATGGTCAGAGATCACCCTAGACAGTGCGTGCACAATCACTCGTGGGAATTTCTGCTCCCATTCCACTGGACCTCAGTATAGAGAGGAAAAGGTATTAATAACCAATAGGGTAAGACTTCCAATCCTTAGGTTTTCTACACGCATAACAACGTGACTCCTACCTACCATGTACCAACAATACAACAAATTTTGAGCTACAAGGTAACTTGATTCCTGGCACACAAAATATAATGACCAAAAACTAGTTCAACGTGTACAGAATCAAAACCCAGAGCTCACCCATGTTATGAGGTAAGGATTCCTCCTGCTTCCAAAATCCAATTTGGCTCTGGAAATTTAGATGATCATGATGAGAGTACTTAATACATGTTTTGGCCACGAATTATACCCAAAACAGAACTTGTTGAAGCAAAAACTTGAGCAACAATCTCCAGGTGTGTGGGTTACCTCTATGGGGAGAAGACCCTTAGTGAAGGACGACGTGGCCATAATGGGATGTTTGCACTGGGACAGGCGGTGCCTCTGATCCATGTCCTGAGATGGCATCCTATAGACATCAAACCATATAGGATGTTAGATAAAGGAATGGACTACGATGCGAACAGCTGTATCACACATCACCAGTTGGAAGTTAGGCGACATCATGCTGATGTCCTGCAGCAATCATGGCCCTACACAGTCACAACCACCATTGAGTAAGTCATGCTGAAAGAGCATAGCAAGAATATTCGTTCTCAAGTACTAGATGATACCCCACATGTTGTTGCTAGAATATTTTGCAATACATTTCAACGATCTTTGATTCTATGGAATATGACTATTTAAACTAGTAATATGAGAACTAAAACTGAAAATACATACTCCCTCCGTCCACGAATAAGTGTACGTTTCGCATTCAAAATTTGTCCACAAAACAGTGTATTTATATCTTCCCAATGCATTTTAAAGTAGAAAAAACATGCTTCTCTCTCATCACACGGTAATCAAGACCAATAACATTGAACAAATGATCTCCTCACTTTCTACCCAATACACTTAGCTCATTAAGGATGGTTAATTAGAGAGGAGAGAGATGGTAGTTTGCACATTCTCAATGCATTTTTTACTCCACTGCATAATTTCTCCTAAAATTTCTATATATACACTTATTCGTGGATGGAGGGAGTATGATTTATTGAGTTTGATTATTTTATAGTTGTAAAATGTTTACTACTCCCTCCGAACCATATTAATTGATGCACTCTTCGTACAACTTTGTACTAAAGTTGTATGATTGGTGATTTGAATTTCTTTCTGTTTACTATTTTGATGGCATTTCCACTAAGTGTGCATCAATTAATTTGGATCGGAGGGAGCATCATATATTACTAGCATAATAGAATAAAAATGCACATGCTTGTTCGCATGCTGAGGTGGCCCTTTCCTATGTATGTTGCTTGTCGAGGTGGCATAGTTGCATGTTGAGAAAAATAGGTTAGTGGGGTAGCTATTTAGGGTCCGTTTGGTTGCTTAGCAAAAACGGTTTTAGCCTTGCTAAGCTAGGTTAGGTGTTTGGTTCCTCAAATTTTATCTAGCTTTTAGAGGCCAGGTAGCCACGCTGGGCAAGGAAAACCCTACTCCGTGGGGAGAGCCGATTTGGCTCGGCTCCGACGGCAAAATCGGATCGCAAAAAAAATCTACGACAAACTCTCCTAAGAGGCGCATCTAATTGCAATTAACCAAACATACAACTGAGGCAAGGCTGGCAAAGCCGAGTTGAGCTAGCTCAGCTATAGCCTACCCGTGATATGCTCCCTCGTCAAGCGTCTTATATTTAGGAATGGAGGGAGTAGAAGATAAAAGATTCCCTACAACGCCCCTTGTAGCTCAATTCGGTCAGATGAAAGTAAATTGTTATGATAATTGTTTATTATTTTAGCTGAAATAATGCACCTTTGGGAGGCCAAAGATTCATAATCCCAAGGGGCAGTAGAAAATGTGGAATTTATTGATTGCACCTTCCAAGGTGGAACGTTTCAAATAAAAATCGCCAGCTTTCACAAATGGATGACAGAATGCCAGAAACTTCTATGCAAAATACTGAATTTCCCACAAGAACAACATATAAGTGTGGAATTTAATGCGCCTCGGGCTCCACAACAACTAAGCAAGCAAGTACTCATGAATCGTCATCGACTGGTTTAGGAATTTCGAGTGGAGTATCCATTGATCAAGAAAACAACAAAGGTAAATCAAAATTTGCGAACGGATAAAACAAAAATACCCACAAAATTCAAGTTTGGCTCAAGCCAAGCAACAAAATCTCCCGCAATTCAGTCACCCCCCAGCAAAACAAAACATAAAACAACACAAAGCAAGCAAGGTCTCGCCAGATCGGTGCTAGCAGCTTACCTCCACCTCTCCAGAGCAGAGCAAAAAACTCCGCATGAATTGGCAAGTTGCAAACAGAGGCGGAACACATGCTTCCATAAGTGCGACCAACCCTAGCTCGAAGATGGCGGGATCATGCCGACCAAACCAAGCCCCCGAAGACCAATGTGATGGCGAGGAGGAGGAACCCATCACGCGGCGAGAGGGAGAGGAGAAAGCTACAACACCTACCAACCCTAGAGGAACGCAGCAACAACAGCAGCGATGATGACTCGCCACTATCCGCTGCCCTGCATTCTAGGTGATGCCCCGCCTACTACCTATCCCGGACTCGCCGGAGTTTGCCAGAACCGGGGTTTGGCGAGAGTTCCCACCGAGATGGTGGTAGGGCGGTGAGATGAAGGCGTCGAGGATAGGAAACAACTAACCAAATGACGTCGCGGGGCCGGACGGCGAATTTTATATCCGACCCTGTGGGGACGCCTGGTGACCAAAAGTGTGGAGAATGGGGGCAATTTTGACCCATTTGACCTATTGCCGCAACTAATTCACAAACTAAACTGCATGCAAAATAATTTCATTGGTCTCACACTTTCGTGTGGCGCGCGACAGGAAGGTGCCACACTACACTATGTGGCGCCTTAGACAAAGGAGCCACACCACAGCCACATTGGCGCCCCCGTGGCAGGTTGACCCCACTACCCAGTTGTGTGGTGCCTAAAACAAAGGCGCCGCACCTGCAATGTGTGGCGCCTTGCTCTTAGGCGTCACACATCCAGTTATGCACCAGCAAGCCGACCCTCTCCCACCCCCACTCTCACTCCTTCCTGCTGTTCCAAAGAGCGGCGACGGCTGCCTTCTCTCCTGCTCACACACCCCTCTCCAAAATCCGTTAGATCTGTGGGGTTTCTTTTGTGAATTTCTACCCCAAAGCGTTCTAGAAGGTACTCTCCTCCGTTCCCCATCTTTCTATCCAGAAAATAGTGCACAATTTTCAGATTTGTATAAGTTAGGGTGAGAGCCTTGTTTTGCTCTGATTCAAAATTTATATAAGAAGTTAAGTGTGATTTGGGATTCTTAGATGAGTAGATTAGTAATTTGGATTCATATATGACTATTCTTAGATGATTAGATGAGTATTTAGGGTTCTTAGATGAGTATTTGGGATAAGAAATTTATAATATTTATGAAACTCTGGTGTTGTTGATTTCTTAATTGCTAGATGAGTATTCCTATAAGAGTATTCATATATGAGTAGATGATTATTCAAATGAGTATTCTATATGATTTGTTCATTTGTGGAACATTTGTATGATTGTTTAGCTGAATACATATTAGATGATTATTTGTTGAGATGAATTGTATTGTATACATCATATAATTATCTTGAAATATGTAGGATGGTTTGGCTTTTGGATGATGTCTATAACGCTGAACACTGGGCCTACTTAATGTTGGTAAAGGGAATGGTAATGATAGCATACTAGTCGGTAGTTTATATCTTGTATTTATTTGAAATGTTTTCATATCACTTCTATGTTTGCAGAACCTTCTGCCCCTAAAGATTCGTTCTCACGGGGCATCGTCTTTCATGCCATATGAGGAATGATACACATCGTACATCGAGAAGCTAGGGATCCTTCCTCTAATTCAGCTTGTGAGTTAGTCAACGCCTAACCTGAACGCTGCGGAAATCACCGCACTTATGGATCGGTGGAGGTCGAAGAACCATACTTTCCACCTCTGGATCGGAGAGATAACCATGATTCTTTAGGATGTTTCCATGATCACCGCACTTCCAACAAAGGGGAAGCCTCTTTGTATGAGCATTGATTCTGAAGGATGGCATCAACAAATGGACGCCCTTATTGGTATGTCCCCTACAGAGCCGGAACCAGCAGAGGGAGTGAAGAAAGACAGAGTCCCCGCCGGCGCTCCTTTCACTTGGATCGTAGCCAACTCTGCGCATTGTCCTGAGGGCACCATGAATATGTGATCCAGACTTATGCTCACGTATACATGTGGTATATTATCTCTGGAACTATCTGCGCTGATGCCGACGGCAAGAACGCTCAATGGATGTGGCTGAAGGCATTGACGATCCTCGACTAGAAGTTCAGCTAGGGGTCGGTGGCATTGGCCTACTTGTATCGGCAGGTCAAAATAGTTCGTACTTTGTTTTTGTTTGGCTTTCACTATTGTCCTTAACTGATCGATGTTTGGCTTGGCGTTCATTTGGATGATGCTTGTCGTAGGTCCTCGAAAGACGGCTGCATTGGTGGTTGTATGCTCCTACTATCTGTATGGAGTTGGGAACGCCTTCTAGTTGGGTGGCCTAGAAATGTAACGTACAAGGACTGGGATGACCACGACAACCCCATACGGCTTCCCACTTGGGCTTACAAGTGGGACGTGGTTTTGGAGATGACGAGGGAGTTGAATATTATGTACATGCAATACACCAACAAGATGGATTCTCTTACCTCCGACCAGGTAAGCATTAGCATTACATCACTCACCTGATTCCTCTACATGAAAGGAAAACATGAATATTTCCTTTTTATGATGTGTTGTAGGTGGAATGGCAGCCATATGGTACCGGGGATGGCTTTGGTGATGCAGTCATGTTTTAGATCAATCCAATGTGCTTGCAGGAAAAACATCTTTGGTTTATGCGGTGCCCACTGATATGCAATTGGGCGGTTGAGTTCCATCTCCCCCATCGCGTGTGTCATCAATTTGGGTTGTTTCAGGGTCACCCGCCGGAGTGGGTGGACACAGACACACAACTTCACATGTAACTAAGAATGAACAATAAACAACTACCATCGTCCAACTTTAATGATGCTAATAATGAGCTATTTAACATGCAGGTTGGATAGGAGGAGACAACAAAAGATCAAAGAGTGGGATAAGCATCATAAGAAGTATGTCGCCTCATTTGAGCAATGTGTGGAGCGAGCTAAGAACACAGCGTGAGCCTAGCTTCGCGAGTATTGTCCACATGCATTCAACAACTGCGTTCGATGGCTTCAGGAGAATACCCATTTGGAGATTTGTCCGCCAGCTTTTGAGGAGGGTATCTTGGAAGATGCTACAACATTCGATGGACTTGCCCAGGAAAAATACAACAAGCTTATCTATGAAGGGTACCAAACCCCTTTTGCTCCAGTTCTCAACTTTGTGGTAAGTGTGCACTCTTTTGTTATCTATGGGAACTATTACACATCTTTGCTTGCCTTACATTTTATTTTTGTTTCATCCATAGTGCAACAAGGTCAAAAAACAGGCTGATGAAACCTAGGCTATTCTAGACACAACCCAGAAATGAAAAAGGGAGAATCTTCACTTCGATTTTTCATCAATGTGCTTTGCTGTATTTCAACATCCCCTACTTGCTTACTCTTTCTAAGTTGTATATCTCATTTATCAATCAATGTTACAACGTTAGGGCCAAAGGTTACGACAATTATCCAACATTTTAGGTTGTCGTGACCCCGAATATTCAGAACCATCGAGATCCAGTTCATCCCATAGGAATGCCAATTTGGACGATTCTACTACCTCGGGAGCTCATATGGATGACAATGACATTACCTCGGGAGCTCGTATGGACAATGATGACATTACATCAGGAGCTCATATGGATGACGATGACATTACCTCTGGAGCTCATTTAGAGGATGATGATGTGATCCCTCAAGAGGTATGGAAATATGGTACTTTAAGCTTTTCATTCCTCGTGTGCAGATGATGATACGACTTTCGTATTGAAGGTTAAGGACGGCATGATGTTGGAGGCTTTCCAACGCTCCGCTTACATGGTGAAGCCAAGGACAGGAATCAAGCTGTATACATTGGAAGACTTTCATGACAAAGGAAGGAAACAGGTTGCTGAGGGCTTGCGTATGACAATAGGGATGTCACGAATGAAAGGTATGGACGATAACTATGAGGAGGAAATAGAGTTGGAGGAACCGTAGCCGGTTGTGAGGGAGAAGCTACATACTAAGAGGGACAAGGCTAGAGTACACTAGGAAGGAAAGAGTAGTGGTGTTGAACTTGTTGTTAAACTATTAGAAATGTTGAACTAGTTGTGTTTGTTATCCATGTTGACCTTGTAGTACCATCAAAACAAGTCATTTGTTGAATTAGATGTTATGTTGAGCTTGTCATATTTGTTGTTTTTGAAGATGTGTTTCTTGATAGCTGTTTGTAGCTCTATGCACGGGACATTTGTTCTTGATAATGTGGCGCCTTTGACGCAGGCGTCACACAACACAGTGTGGCGCCTTACACTAAGGTATCATACAACACAATTTGGCACCTTAGTGTAAGGCGCCACACTGGTACTCAGCATTTTGAAGGCTCTGATCACGGCTGTTGCTCTCTCTATGTTGGGGTCGACCTGCCCCAAGGGCGCCAGCGTGGCCTTGTTGTGGAGCCTTTATCTAAGGCGACACATACTGTAGTGTGGTGCCTTCCTATCGGGCGCCACACAAAAGGGTTAGACGAGTGAAAGTTTATCGCGTGCAGTTTAGTTTGTGAATTCGTTGCGGCAATAGGTGAAATGGGTCAAAATTCTCGAGCACGGGAGCTATACACTAGGGACGACCCCTGCTAGTTTAATATAATTGAAAAAAAGAAAAAAGAATAGAAAAAATCACCGGTGTTCCCTGAACTTGCATTGTAACCACTTTATAATTTATATTTGAAAATATATCAAATACCTGAAATAAGGTTCTTAAACTTGTCAAATGGGTTCACCCATATGGTCTCAAATATGATTTTGGAATGCTGATTTGGTGTTGGTCTACTAAATTTACTTGCGTTGGTTCGACATGTTGTCAGAACAACTGTAATATGCAGGCAGCTGAGAGTTTCTTTGTAAAACAACAACAAATAAAACCCAGCCACCCGATCTGGTTAGACCGGACACAACCCCTCTTATACATCGCTCTCTCCCTCTCCTTGTCCTCACCCTTGTTTCTTAAAGTAATCAAGGTCAAGTGTGTGGAGGATGACGCTCTATGTGTCCCCACGAGCTTCGGCATACGCGGCCGTGCAACACCTGAGCCACCCATTAATGACGAGGCAATAAGGCTGTGTTGGAAATATGCCCTAGAGGCAATAATAAATTAGTTATTATCATATTTCCTTGTTCATGATAATCATTTATTATCCATGCTATAATTGTATTGATCGGAGACTTAGATGCATGTGCGGATACATAGACAAAACTATGTCCCTAGTATGCCTCTAATAGACTAGCTCGTTGATCAAAGATGGTTAAGGTTTCCTAGCCATGGACATGAGATGTCATTTGATAATGGGATCACATCATTAGGAGAATGGTGTGATGGACAATACCCAAACTACAAACGGAGCATATGATCGTGTGAGTTTATTGCAACTGTTTTCTGCATGTCAAGTATATTTTCCGATGACCATGAGATCATGCAACTCACTGACACCGGAGGAGTGCCTCGTGTGTATCAAACGTCGCAATGTAACTGGGTGACTATAAAGGTACTCTATAGGTATCTCCAAGGGTGTCTGTTGAGTTGGCATGGATCAAGACTGGGATTTTTTACTCCGTGTGACGGAGACGTATCCCAGGGCCCACTTTGTAATACAACATCAAAATAAGCCTTGCAAGCAATGTGACTAAGTGTTAGTTGCAGGATCTTGTATTACGGAATGAGTAAAGAGACTTTCCGGTAACGAGGTTGAACTAGGTATGGAGATACTGATGATCGAATCTCGGGCAAGTAACATACCGAAGAACAAAGGGAACATCATACGACATTAACTGAATCCTTGACATAGAGGATCGAACGATAAAGATATTATTAGAATATGTAGGAACCAATATGGGCATCCAGGTCCCGCTATTGGTTATTGACCGTAGAGGTGTCTCGGTCATGTCTACATAGTTCTCGAACATGCAGGGTATGCACACTTAAGGTTCGATGACGTTTCGGTAGTATAGAGTTATGCATGGTGGTGACCGAAGGTTTTTCGGAGCCCCGGATGAGATCCCAGACGTCACGAGGAGCTCCAAAATCGTCCGCAGGTAAAGATTCATATATAGGAAGTCCTGTTTTGGTCGCCAGAAAAGTTTCGGGCTCCTCGGTAGTGTACCGGGAGTGTCGGTAGTGTACCGGGAGACCATCAGGAGGGGTATTTCGACCCAAGAGGCTACATGGGCTGTGGGAGAGTAAATACCATCCCTTTTTGGGCTTGTGGAAGTCCCACACAAGGCCCATGCCGCTGGGAAGAAAAGCCCAAAGGGAAAAAGGTGGAAAAAGGTCAAAAAAAAGGAGGAATCCTAGTCCCACTAGGATTGGAGGAGTCCTCCTCTCCTCCCCACTTCGTCCGACCCAAGGAGGCTTGGCCCTTGCGTCAAGTCCTCTCCTCCCTCCCTCTTATATATACTGGTCGTTTTAGGGTTTTTTGCACAGAATTTTTAGCCACATGCTGCCCGTTCCTCTAGTGCATAGTTTCTCCTCTAGATCGGATTTCTGCAGTGCTTAGGCGAAGCCCTACCGGAATTGCTCCACCACCATCACCACGGCGCCGTCATGCTTCCGGTGAACTCATCTAACTCTCCGCTCCGTCTTGTTGAATCAAGAAGGCGGAGATCGTCATCGAGCTATACGTGTGCTGAACGCGGAGGTGTCGTCCGTTCGGCGCTAGATCGGAAGGATCGTGATCAAGATCGCAAGACGGATCGTGATGAGATTGCGGGGCGGATCATGATGAGTTCGCGAGACGGATCATGATGAGTTCATGGGACGAATCATGATGAGTTCGTAGGACGGATCGTGATTGGATCACGGGACGGATCGTGATGAGATCGCGGGACGCTCAGCGATTGGATCGCGAAGATGTTCGACTACACCAACCGCGTTTCTTAAACGCTTCCCGCTTAGCAATCTACAAGGGTACATAGATCCACTCTCCCTCTCGTAGATGCTCATCACCATGGATAGATCTTGCGTGCGCATAGGAATTTTTTTGTTTCCCATGCGACATTCCCCAACAGTGGCATCATGAGCTAGGTCTATGTGTAGATGAGATCTTGAGTAGAACACAAAAGGTTTGTGGTCGTTGATGCTTAGATTGCTTCGTCCCTTGGTCGGATTTTGGTTCAGCGGTATTGTGATATGAAGCGGCCCGGACCAACATTACTCGTATGCTTACGAGACACCGGTTCCCTTGACTGCAACTTGTTGCTTGGATGGCTTGCGGGTGCTAGTTTCTCTCACTTTAGTTGGATCGGATTCAACAAAGGCGGTCTTTGGGAAGGTTGAAAAGCAACTAGTGTATCACCGTTGTGGTTTTTACGTAGATGAGAATTGTTCTTGCTAGATACCCGTAGCAGCCACATAAACATGCAACAACAATTAGAGGATGTCTAACTTGTTTTTGCATGGTATGTTGTGATGTGATATGGCCAATTACATGATGTGATATATGTGATGTATGAGATGATCATGTGATGTATAGATTATCACGACTTGCATGTCGATGAGTACGGCAACCGACAGGAGCCATAGGGTTGTCTTTAATTATTGTATGACCTACGTGTCAATCATTAAGCGCTATGTAATGCTTTACTTTATCGCTAAACGGTAGCAATAGTAGTAGAAGCATGTTGGGCTCGACAACCCCGATGGCGACACGTTGATGGAGATCAAGATGATGGAGATCAAGGTGTCTTGCCAGTGACGATGGAGATCATGCCGGTGCTTTCTAGACGAGATCAAAAGCACAAGTTCATGGCCATATCATGTCACTTATGAATTGCATGTGACGTTAGTCCTTTTATGCACCTTGTTTTGCGTAGGACGATGGTAGCATTAAAAGGTGATCCCTCACTTAATTTCCAGATAAATTGTGTTCTCCCCGAGTGTGCACCATTGCGAAAGTTCATCATGTTGAGACACCACATGATGATCGGGTGTGATAGACTCTACGTTCACATACAACGGGTGCAAGGTAGTGTTGCACATGCAGAACACTCGGGTTAAACTTGACGAGCCTAGCATGTATAGACATGGCCTCGGAACACAAGAGACTGAAAGGTCGAATATGAGTCATATAGTAGATATGATCAACATGATGATGTTCACCATTGAAACCACCTCAACTCACGTGATGATCGGACTTGAGTTGGTGAATTTGGATCATGTATCACTCGAACGACTGGAGGGATGTCAATTTGAGTGGGAGTTCTTAAGTAATATGATTAATTGAACTCATTATCATGAACATAGTCAGTAGTGTCTTTGCAAACTGTGTTATAGATTACTAGCTCACGCTGTAGCTCCCTTGAATTTTTTATGTTCCTAGAGAAATTGAGTTGAAAGATGTTGGTAGCAATATTGCGGACGGGCTCCGTGATCTGAGGATTGTCCTTATTGCTGCATAGAAGGCTTATGTCCTTAATGCACCGCTTGGTGCGCCAACCCCTCTAGCGTTGTTTGCAGATGTTGTGAACATCTGACAGGCATGTTCTGATAACTACTTGATAGTTTAGTGTGTCATGTATTACAACTTACAATTGAGGCTCCAAAACTTTTTGAACGTCATGGAACATATGAAATGTTCTAAGATCTGAAATTAGGATCTCAGGCTCGTGCCCGTCTTGCGAGATATGAGATCTCCAACAAGATTCTTTGCCTGTAAGATGAAGGAGAATAGCTCAATCGTTGAGCATGTGCTCAGATTGTCTGGGTGCTTCATTCGCTTGAATCGAGTGGGAGTTGATCTACCAAATAAGATAGTGATTGATATTGTTCTCCAAGTCACTGTCACTAAGCTACTAGAACTTGGTGATGAACTATAAACACCAGCAATAGAAATAATGATCCCTGAGCTGTTCGCGATGTTTGACACCGCGAAGGTAGAAATCAAGAAGGAGCATCAAGTGTTGATGGTTAGTAAAACCACTAGTTTCGAGAAGGGCAAGGGCAAGGAGGGAAACTTCATGGATAGCAAGTCATTTGCTGCTCCGATGAAGCAACCCAAAGTTGAACCCAAACCCGAGACTAAGTGCTTCGATTATGAGGAGAGCGGTCGCTGAAGCGGAACAACCCTAGATACTTGGTAGATAAGAAGGCTGGCAACATCGACAGAAGTATATTTGATATACGTGTTATTTATGTGTACCTTGCTAATACTCCTAGTAGCACCTGGGTATTGGATACAGGTTCAGTTGCTAAATGTTAGTAACTCGAAATAAAAGCTACGGAATAAACGGAGAACTAGCTTAGGGTGAGGTGGCGATGTGTGTTGGAAATGTTTCCAAAGTTGATGTGATCAACATCGCACGATCTCTCTACCTTCGGGATTAGTGACGAACCTAAATAAATGTTATTTGGTGTTTTTTGTTGAGCATGAACGTGATTAGATCGTGTTTATTGCAACATAATTATTCATTTACGTTAGAGAATAATGGTTATTCTATTTGCATGAATAATACCTTCAATGGTCAAGCACCTAGTGAGAATGGTTTGTTGAATCTTGATCGTAGTAATACACATGTTCATAACATTGATGCCAAAATATACAAAGTTAATACTAATAGTACCACATACTTGTGGCACTGCCGCTAAATGTCATATTGGTATAAAACGCATGAAGAAACTCCATGCTGATGGATCTTTGGACTCATTCGATTTCGAATCGGTTGAGACATGTGAACCATGCCTCTTGGTCAAGATGACTAAGGACCCCGTTTTCTGGTTTGATGGAGCGGGCAAGTGACTTATTGCAAATGATACATGTTGATGTATG
Source organism: Hordeum marinum (assembly GCA_022496015.1). Classification (NCBI taxonomy): domain Eukaryota; kingdom Viridiplantae; phylum Streptophyta; class Magnoliopsida; order Poales; family Poaceae; genus Hordeum; species Hordeum marinum. The sequence continues at coordinate 196,366,072 of CM039677.1, forward strand.
CAATCCAATGAGTCTTATAGCGTGCGGTGGATATCGTTATTTTCTTACCTTCACTGATGATTTGAGTAGATATAGTGTATATTTGCTTAATGAAACACAAGTCTGAATCGTTTGAAAGGTTCAAGCAAATTCAGAGTGAAGTTTCAGATCATCGTGACAAGTAGATAAAAATGTCTACGATATGATCGTTGAGATGAATATTTGAGTTGCAAGTTTGGCATACAACTTTAGACAATGTGAAAATTGTTTCACAACTCACGCCACCTGGAACACCATAGGGTGATGGTGTGTCCGAACGTCATAGTCGTGCTCTATTGGATATGGTGCATGCTATGATGTCTCTTATTGTTTTGTTACTATAATTTTGGGGTTATGCATTAGAGACAACTAGATTCACTTTAGATAGGGCACCATCTAAATCCGTTGAGATGACACAGTGTGAATTATGGTTTGATAGAAACCTAAGCTGTCATTTCTTAAGGTTTGGGGCTGGGACGCTTGTGTGGAAAATGTATTCACCTAATGAGCTCGAACCCAAAGCGGACAAATGCATCTTCACATAATACCCTAAGAACACTTGGGTGAACCTTCTGTCTTAGATCCAAGCATAAAATGTTTGCTACTAAAACTGGGTCCTTTCTCGAGAAAGAGTTTCTCTCGAAAGAATTGAGTGGGAGGAAGATAGAACTTGACGAGGTTGTTGAACCTTTGTTCAACCAGAGAGTAGCGCATCGCAGGAATTTGTCTCTCTGAAGCCTACGTTAGTTGAAGAGGAAGTTAATGATGATGATCGTGAAGCTTCGGATCAAGTTACTATTGAACCTCGTAAGTCAACAAGGACGTGTACTGCTCCTGAGTGGTGCGGCAACTATGTCTTAGAGGTGAAGTTATTGGACAACGATGAACCTACGAACTATGGAGAAGCGATGATGGGCCCGGAAACCAACAAATGGTTAGTGGCCATGAAATCCTAGAAAGGATCCATGTATGAAAACCAAGTATAGACTTTGGTGGACTTGCTCGTTGGACGGCAGGTCATTAAGTACAAATGGATCTTTCAAATGAAGACAGACGCTGATGGTAAATGTCACCATTTGTAAAGCTCGACTTGTTGCAAAGAAGTTTACGACAAGTTCAAGGAGTTGACTGCGATGAGACTTTCTCACTCGTAGCGATGCTAAAGTCTGTTGAAATTATGTTAGCAGTTGCTGCACTTTCAATTATGAAATCTAGCAGATGGATGTCAAAACATCGTTTCCTTAACAGTTTACTTGAGGAAAGGTTGTATGTGATACAACCAGAAGGCTTTTTTGGTCCTATGGATGCTAAAAGGTGTGCAAGCTTCATGATCCTTTTATAGACTGAAGCAAGCATCTCGGAGTTGGAATGTACACTTTGATGAGGTGATCAAAGTTTTTGACTCTATACAAAGTTTATGAGAAACTTGTATTTGCAATAAAGTGAGTGGGAGCACCATAGAGTTTCTGATAAGTATATGTGGATGACATATTGCTATTCGGAAATAATGTGGAATTTCTGGAAAGCATAAAAGGTTGTTTGAAAAGTGTTTTTCAAAGGAAGACCTGAATAAAGCTACCTAATAGTTGAGCATCAAGATCTATAAAGATAGATCAAGATGTTTGATAAGACTTTCAATGAGTACATACCATGACAAGATTTTGAAAGAGTTCAAAATGGATTAGTTAGAAAGAAGTGTTCTCGCCTGCTTTGTAAGGTGTGAAGTTGAGTGAGACTCAAAGCTCAACCATGGCACAAGAAAGAGAAAGGATGAATGTCGTCCCCTATGCCTTAGCCATAGGCTCTATATAGTATGCCATGCTGTGTACCGCACTTGTGTGTGCCTTGCCATGAGTTCGTCAAGGGGTACAAGAGTGATCCAGGAGTGGATCACTAGACAGCGGTCAAGATTATCGTTAGTAACTAAAAGACTAAGGATATGTTTCTCGATTATGGAGGTGATAAAGAGTTCGTCGTAAAGAGTTACGTCGATGCAAGCTTTAACACCAATCCGGGTGACTCGTAGTAGCAATCTGGATACGTATAGTGCAGCAGCCATTTGGAATAGTACCAAGTGGAGTGTGGTAGCAGTGTTTATGGTTTGACATAGAGATTTGCAAAGTACACTCGGATCTGAATGTCGCAGACCCATTGACTATAATACCTCTCTCACATGCAAAGCATGATCGAGCCCCAGAACTCATTGGGTGTTAGATTCACAACAATGCGAATCACATGGTGATGTGAACTAGATTATTGACTCTCGTGCAAGTGGGAGACTGTTGTAAATATGCCCTAGAGGCAATAATAAATTACTTATTATCATATTTCCTTGTTCATGATAATTTTTTATTATCCATGCTATAATTGTATTGATCGGAGACTTAGATGCATGTGTGGATACATATACAAAACTATGTCCCTAGTATGCCTCTAATAGACTAGCTCGTTGATCAAAGATGGTTAAGGTTTCCTAGTCATGGACATGAGATGTCATTTGATAATGGGATCACATCATTAGGAGAATGGTGTGATGGACAAGACCCGAACTACAAACGTAGCATATGATCGTGTCAGTTTATTGCTACTGTTTTCTGCATGTCAAGTATATGTTCCTATGACCATGAGATCATGCAACTCACTGACACCGGAGGAGTGCCTTGTGTGTATCAAATGTTGCAACGTGACTGGGTGACTATAAAGGTACTCTACAGGTATCTCCGAGGGTGTCTGTTGAGTTGGCATGGATCAAGACTGGGATTTGTTACTCCGTGTGACGGAGAGGTAGCTTAGGGCACACTCGGTAATACAACATCACAATAAGCCTTGCAAGCAATGTGACTAATTGTTAGTTGCGGGATCTTGTATTACGGAATGAGTAAAGAGACTTGCCGGTAACGAGGTTGAACTAGGTATGGAGATACCGACGATCGAATCTCGGGCAAGTAACCTACCGAAGAACAAACGGAACATCATACGAGATTAACTGAATCCTTGACATAGAGGTTCGACCGATAAAGATCTTCATAGAATATGTAGGAACCAATATGGGCATCTAGGTCCCTCTATTGGTTATTGACCGTAGAGGTGTCTCGGTCATGTCTACATAGTTCTCGAACCCGCAGGGTCTGCACACTTAAGGTTCGGTGACGTTTCGGTAGTATAGAGTTATGCATGGTGGTGACCAAAGGTTGTTCGGAGTCCCGGATGAGAGCCGGACGTCACGAGGAGCTCCAGAATGGTCCGGAGGTAAAGATTCATATATGGGAAGTCCTATTTTGGTCGCCGGAAAAGTTTTGGGCTCATCGGTAGTGTACCGGGAGTGCAAGTAGTGTACCGGGAGACCATTGGGAGGGGTATTTCAACCCAAGAGGCTACATGGGCTGTGGGAGAGTAAATACGAGCCATTTCTGGGCTGGTGGAAGTCCCACACAAGGCCCATGCGGCTGGGAAGAAAAGCCCAAAGGGAAAAAGGTGGAAAAAGGCCTAAAAAAGGAGGAATCCTAGTCCCACTAGGATTGGAGGAGGAGTCCTCCTCTCCTCCCCACTTCGGCCGACCCAAGGAGGCTTGGCCCTGGCACCAAGTCCTCTCCTCCCTCCCTCTTATATATAATGGAGGTCTTAGGGTTATTTGCACAGAATTTTTAGCCACGTGCTGCCCGTTCCTCCAGTGCATAGTTTCTCCTCTAGATCGGATTTCTGCAGTGCTTAGGCGAAGCCCTGCCGGAATTGCTCCACCACCACCACCACGGCGCCATCACGCTACCGGTGAACTCGTCTAACTCTCCGCTCCCTCTTGCTGGATCAAGAAGGAGGAGATCGCCATCGAGCTGTACGTGTGCTGAACGCAGAGGTGCCGTCCGTTCGACGCTCGATCGGAAGGATCGTGATCAAGATCGCGAGACAGATCGTGATGAGATTGTGGGACGTATCATGATGAGTTCGCGAGATGGATTGTGATGAGTTCGCAGGACGGATCTTGATGAGTTCGCGGGATGGATCATGATTGGATCGTGGGACGGATCGTGATGAGATCGCGGGACGCTCGGCAATTTGGATCGCGAAGATGTTCGACTACACCAACCGCGTTTCTTAAACGCTTCCCGCTTAGCGATCTACAAGGGTACATAGATCCACTCTCCCTCTCGTAGATGCTCATCACCATGGGTAGATCTTGCGTGTGCTTAGGAATTTTTTTGTTTCCCATGTGATGTTCCCAAAAAGGGTGAGGTCAAGCTTCTACATGATGATGGCGAGGATCCTCTGAGGCCTGATGGAGGCAGCATGCTTTGACTTGGCCAAGCCATCCTGCATAGCGAGCGGAGCAAAGTGATCCGCGAGGAGATGACAGAACTTGACCTCAAGGACGTTGAGGGCGGCAGTGAGGAGCCTGGCATCTAGGACGGCAGAGGGGTGTCCTTGAGCCTGTAGAGAGCCCCAGCGAGGCCGGACATGAAATGAGGGTAAGCGAGGTTGCGCTTTCTAAGGAAGTCGGCGATGTGGGAAGAGCCAACCAATGGCGAGGACGCATTTGTCAGCGAGGAAGCGGAGCGCCTCCTCGAGGCGGTCGATGAGGGCAAGGTAGCCCAAGAGGTCCTTGATGGTGGCTGCTCAAGGCCGTGTGCGGTGTCGAACACCTTGAGGATGGCGTTCCCGGGGAGAACAACACAATCGATGTTGGGGCCGGCCCCCTCATGCATTTCCCGCCGCATGTGGATCGGGCGCACCTTGGCCTCTATGACCGCCAGTTACGCCTGGATCCCCCACACCCCGGGTCGCGCCAGTGTGTGGCTCAGAGCCCGCAACCTCTCCACCCCTAGCATGGAGGGCGCTTCGCGCTGCCTGCTGGATCGCCATCCTCCTCCGTCGCTCCTCCGCCTCGTCAAATGGGTTCACCTATGATCTCAAATATGATGTTGTGTACGTACCTGCTGATTATTATTAGTCCACTGAATCCAGTTGTGCTGACTGGATACGTCAATGGAACAACAATAATACATAAGTGATCGAGGTTCTCTTTACAGAAGCGCTAAAAGTAATACCCAGCCACCAACCTAGTCGGACAAGACCCAACCCCTCTTCTCCATCATTCTCTCCCCCTCGCTCTCCTCTCCCTTGTTTCTTAAATTAATCAAGGGTGGGTGGGTGGAGGCTAGTGCTCATTGTATTCCCATGAGTGTCGGCATACGCGGGCGTGCAGTACCCGAGCCGCTCGTTAACGACGAGGCGGACAAGGGTGAGGCCGAGCTTCTGCACGGCGATGACGAAGATCCTCTACAGAGTAATGGAGGCGGCATGCTTCGACTTGGCTGAGTCCACCTGCGTAGCGAGCAGAGTAGAGTGCTCCACGAGGAGCCGACGGAGCTCGACCTCCGACACTTTGAGGGCGGGGGTAAGAAGCCTATCGTCCAGGACGGCTGAGAGAATGTATTCAGCCGGGACAATGCCTAGTGAGCTCGGACACAAAGAAAGGGTCGGTGAGGTTGTGCTTCCAGACGTAGTCAACGATGTCGGAAGAGCCAGCCAACATCTAGGTCGCATTTGTGGGCAAGAAAGCGGGGAAGCTGAAGGCTCAACTTCTCCCTAGCTGGTTTTGGTAATTAACAACAACATATAGTTCATTGAACTAATGAGCCTATGAAGTATATTTCAAGAAAGTTCAATGAATGGATTGGCTAGAAATTGTGACATGGATTCCCTAGATGTAATGAACACATATTGGCAAGAACTTCAAGACTCTACATTTTATTTTATGTGAGTAATCACAATTCAGTCCATAGGAAAGACAATACTATTAAAAGGGGATGATATATTGATGATGATCTGGTTGCTCAAAGTTCTTAGAGATTTCCCACGAAAAGCCTCAACCAAACTCTCACAAAATATTATGTGCAAAACCCTATCTACCAAAATCGGTGCCACCAACATTTGCAAATTGGCCCCACCGAGTTTACCCAAGACATAACTAGAGCCAAGACCCTAACACCTCGGTACCATCGAGATTGGTTTCGGTTTAATCGAAAAGCAGTTGCCAACTCTCTGGAATCGAAATCTTTTACTAAAAAACCTCTGAGTTTTTCATTTCGGTGCCACCAAGAGGTGGATCTTCCCTAGGTCAACCAAGTCGGTCCCACCGAGTTGTTTCCTATCGGTCTCACCAAGAAGCTAAAAGTTGCAACCTTTTGCACTAGTCGGTGCATCCAAGTTTTTATTTTGGTTCCACTGAGTTGGCCAATAATGTTGTAAAGGTTGGATTTTTGGAGATGACTATATATACCCCTTGTGGGACCTCGACTCATAAGTTGTGATCACCTAATGTACTTGCACACTGATCACAGAGATCAATGCTCCCTGAACACACACAAATTGAATATCAAGAGTCTTACATCCATTACATACTAGATTATTCAAATATGGCGTTTATGGCTGATAAGTCTCCAACGAATCTATAATATTTGATCGTTCCATGCTATTATATTATCTGTTTTGGATGTTTTATATCCATTAATATGCTATTTTATATTACTTTTGGGACTAACCTATTAATCTAGAGCCTAGTGTCAGTTTCTGTTTTTTCCTTGTTTTTGAGTTTCATAGATAAGGATTATTAAACGGAGTCCAAACAGAATAAAACCTCTGAAAATATGGAAGCGACACGACATGAGAACCAAGGCAGAGGAGCTACCACGGGGCCACAAGCGCTCTTGCCGCGACCAGGGGGTACCCCGTGCCGGATAGGCTGGTGGGACCCTAGCAACTCCCCTAACCCTAACCTTCAGCCTATAAATTCTCAAATATTCCATCATTATCAGAACGAGCCACGAAAACACTTTTCTGCCACCAGAAGCCTCCGTTCCCGAGAGATCCAATCTTGGAGCATTTTTTAGTAAACTGTCGGAGGGGGATTCGATCATGGAGGACATCTACACCTTCCATTGCCTCTCCAATGATGCGTAAGTAGTTCAACACAGACCTACAGGTCCATATCTAGTAACTAGATGGCTTCTTCTCTCTCTTTGCTTCTCAATACCATGTTCTTCATGATCTTCATGGAGATCCATCCAATGTAATACTCTTTTGCGGTGTGTTTGTCGAGATCCGATGAATTGTGGGTTTATGTTCAGATTATCCATGAATATTATTTGAGTCTTTCCTGAATTCTTATATGCATGATTTCATAACTTTGCAAGTCTCTTCGAGCTATTGGTTTGGTTTGGCCAACTAGATTGGTAATTCTTGCAAAAGGAGAAGTGCTTAGTTCTGGGTTCAATCTTGCGGTGTCCTCACCCAGTGACAAAGTAGGGGTAGCCAGGCACGTATTGTATCATTGCCATCAAGAGTAAAAAGATGGGGTTTTCATCATATTGCTTGAGTTCATGCCTCTACATCATGTCATCTTACCTAATGCGTTACTCTGTTCTTCATGAACTTAATACTCTAGATGCACGCAGGAGTTGGTCGATGTGTGGAGTAATAGTAGTAGATGTAGAATCGTTTCAGTCTACTTGTCACGCACATGATTCCTACAGGACTAAGCATTCCCTTGGATATCTTCATAACTATTCTCTTTTCTATCAATTGCTCGACAGTAATTTGTTCACCCACCGTGATACTTGCCATCATGAGAGAAGCCATCTAGTGAAACCTATGGCCGCCGATCTATTTTCCACATTATATTTCCAGATTTAAAATCAGAAACACCAAAACTACTTTCTACATTGTTTTTTACTTTTAGTGTGACTTTCCATTCAAGCACCCTATTATATCTATCTATACTAGATCTCATCCTTGCAAATAACCATGAAGTGACAACCCCTTTATAGTGTTGGGTGCAAGAGTTTGATTCCTTGTGCAGGTATATCTATTGGTGGCTCGCTTTTATCTCCTACTATATTGATACCTTGGTTCTCAAAAACTAAGGGAAATACTTATCTACTTTGTTGCATCAAACCGTTCCCCTTCACGGGAAACCAACGCATGCTCGAGAAGTAGGAAGAAGGATTTCTGGCGCCGTTGCGGGGGAGATACATAGAAAGTCAATGATACCAAGTACCCATCACAAACTCATCTCTTTCATTTACATTATTTGCCATTTGCCTCTCGTTTTGCTCTCCCCCACTTCACCAATTCCCTGTTTTATTCTCCCCCGTTGTTGTTTGCCTTTTTCTCACCGGATCTCTTTTGTTTGCTTTTGTTGCCATGTGCTTCCTATTTGCTTGCATCTTCTCTTGCTAAAAATCTATTGTTATGCATCCTCATCCACTTGCTAACCTGTTGAAAATACCAAATTATTATGAACCAATTGCTAGTGAGTTGAGTGTACTTGATTATCTCTATGAAGTTTTGCTTGATATTCGTGAATCTGAAAATTGTGATGAAGTGATTCACGATGTTCCTTGAATGAAAATCATGATTGAAATGATATTGTTATAAATTTATTTATGTCAATTATGTTAATGATATACAAAACCACAAGCTTGGGGATGCTATATTTGATGAGTTTGCCATGACCACTACTTATTGCAATGATCATGATTGGGGTGATAATTCTTCCTATGATGTTGATAATTGAATATGATTGAAAGTGGGTTTCGAGTCTTGTCAACTTTAGGAATTATTGATCCCACTATTTTGTAGAGTGCTCAATCTTATGATTTTTTTGATAAAAGTGGGTTTGGAGAGGTCATGACTTTAGTTAATGATAATCCCACTATTTTGGAAGAGTATCAACTTTACATGCATGTGGATCATGAAGAGAAAATTTTATATGATAGTTATATTGTTGAATTCCTTCATGATTCTACTGATATTTATTATGGGGGAAGAACATATGCTTGTAGGAATTGCAATAATATCAAGTTCCCTCTCTATGTGTTCAAAGTTTTGAAGTTATGCTTGTTTTGCCTTCCTATGCTAGTTAATTCTTATTCCCATAAATTGTTTGCTAAAAAAATCCATATGTATAGGAAGTGGGTTAGACTTAAACGTGTTTTTAATTATATTCATGATGCTTTGTTTCATATCTCAACAACTACTTTTTATGTGAGCATCATTGAAATCGTTATGCCTAGCTAGGGGCGTTAAGCAATAGCGCTTGTTGGGAGGCAACCCAATTTTATTTTGCTTTCTGATTTTTGCTTCTGTTTTGGTGTGTTTGGCACATTATTACTTCTGTAGTAATTGTGTTTTGGTTTAAATTAGTGTCGATCCAAATAAAACCTTTGGGGTGATCTATGGTAGTTGTTGATTTGATCTTGCTGGAAAACAAAAACTTTTGCGCTCAGTCCAGGATTTTTGTGAGTTTTTTTAGAGTGTCCAATTGATCTGAAATTTTTACACAGGATTGACATACAAACTTTCCTGGTTTTCCTATTTTTTCAGAAATTTAACAGCTCGATGAGTATTCTAAGTTTACAGATTGCTATAGACTCTTCTGTTTTTGACAGATTCTGTTGTCTTTGTGTCGTTTGCTTATTTTCATGTATCTATGGGTCGTATCGGGGGGGTATGAGTCATGGAGAAGTTAGAATACAGTAGGTTTTAACAAATATTAATAAATAATGAGTTCACAACAGTACCTAAAGTGTTGATTTATTTTTCTTATACTAACGGATCTCATGAGTTTTCTGTTGAGTTTTGTGTTGTGAAGTTTTCAAGTTTTGGGTGAAGATTTGATGGACTATGGAATAAAGAGTGGCAAGAGCCTAAGCTTGGGAATGCCCATGGAACCCCAAGTCATATTAAAGGATACCAAAAAGCTTAAGCTTAGGGATGCCCCGGAAGGCATCCCCTCTTTCGTCTTCAATCCATCGGTAAATTTCTTGAGGCTATATTTTTATTCACCACATGATATGTGTTTTTCTTGAAGCATCTTGTATCATATGAGTCTTTGCTTGTTACTTTGCCACAATCATCCTTTATGCACACATCTTTAGAGAGAGAGACGCTGAATCATCAATTTATTAGAATACTCTATATGCTTCACTTATATTATTTTTAGAGTTTCTTAAAACAGCATGATAATTTGTTTAGGTTATGAATTTAGTCCTAATATAATGGCATCCAAGAGAGATATAATAAAAACTTTCATATTAAGTGCATTAACAACTATGAGAAGTTAGATTGCTTACATATAGTTTTGAAATAATAGGGATGGTAATATGAGAGTCATGCTACTGAGTAGTTGTGAAATTAAGATACGTGCTAAAGCTTGTGATTCCTGTAGAATGCACGTATGGTGAACCGCTATGTAACAAAGTCGGAGCATGACTTGTCTAATGATTGTCAACCTTTTTGTGAGGGTCGGGAGCGCGCGATGGTTAACTCCTACCAACATCTCCCCTAGGAGCACGCGTCTAATGCTTTTCTTGATAAACTAATCGAATTTTGCAATAAGTATGTGAGTTCTTTATGACTAATGTGAGTCCATGCATTATACGCACTCTCACCCTTCCATCTTTGCTAGCCTCTCTAGTACTGCGCAACTTTCGTCGGAACATCAAACCCTCCTTCCACAAAATAGCCACCATATATTCCTCAAAACAGCCACCATACCTACCTATTATGGCATTTCCATAGCCATTCCGAAATATATTGCCATGCAACTTCCACCATGTAGTTTTTCTACGACTTGCATCATCACTTCATATTGCACATAGAGTTATATCTTGTCATAGGAATCGAGTTGTAATTTATTTTTTATTTGAGTTATAAGTAAATAAAAGTGTGATGATTTTTCATTAATAGAGCGTTGTCCCATGAGATAAAAGGATTATGGAGGCTATGACTCCCTCACAAGCTGGGATGAGTATCCGGACTTTACAAAAATAAAAGAGGCTAGCAAAGCCCAAACAAAAAAATAAAAGAAGCCAAAGAGGCCCACCAAAATAAAAAAATGAGAGAAAGATAGAAAGGACAATTTCTACTATATTTTTCCACACTTGTGCTTCAAAGTAGCACCATGATCTTCATGATAGAGAGTCTCCTATTTTGTCTCTTTCATATAACTAGTGGATATTCATTTTGCATGACCACTTAGTTTTCTGTCTGAGCTTTCATACACTTATGGCTCTAAGTGCATCTGTTGCATGGCAACCCCTACTCACTCACATTGATATCTATTGATGGGCATCTCCATAGCTTGTTTATACACCTAGTTGATGTGAGACTATCTTCTCCTTTTTCCCTTGCACCCCCACCATATTCTATTCCACCTATAATGCTATATCCATGGCTCATGCTCATGTATTGCGTGAGAGTTGAAAATGTTTGAGAACACCAAAAGTGTGAAACAATTGCTTGACTTGTTCATCGGGGTTGTGCATGATTTAGATACTTTGTGTGGGGAAGATGGAGCATAGCCAGACCATATGATTTTGTAGGGATGACTTTCTAAGGCCATGTTATTTTGAAAGGACACGACTACCTTGTTGGTGTGCTCGAAGTATTATTGCTTTTATGTCAATATTAGACTATTGTTTTGAATCTAACAGATCTGAATATTCATGCCACAGTAAAGAATATTACATGGATAAATATGTTGGGTAGCATTCCACATCAAAAAATTGTTTTTATCATTTACCTACTCGAGGACGAGCAGGAATTAAGCTTGGGGATGCTGATACATCTCCAACGTATCTATAATTTTTTATTGTTGCATGCTATTATATTATCGGTTTTGGATGTTTTATATGCATTAATATGCTATTTTATATTATTTTTGGGACTAAACTATTAATCTAGAGCCTAGGGCCAGTTTCCGCTTTTTCCTTGTTTTTGAGTTTTGCAGATAAGGAATATTAAACGGAGTCCAAACGGAATAAAACCTCCAAAAAGATTTTTTTCTAGAAAATATGGAAGCCACGAGACTTTAGAACCAAGGCAGAGGAGCTGCCACGGGGCCACAGGCCCGGTTGCCGTGGCCAGGGGGTATCCCGCGGCAGACAGGCTTGTGGGCCCCTGGCAACTCCCCTAACCCTAATCTTTGGCCTATAAATTCTCAAATATTCCATCATTATCAGAAAAAGCCATGAAAACACTTTTTCGCCGCCGGAAGTCTCCGTTCCTAAGAGATCCAATCTTGGAGCCTTTTCCGGTAATCTGCTGGAGGGGGATTCGATCACGGAGGGCATCTGCATCAACTCCATTGCCCCTCCGATGATGCGTGAGTAGTTCACCACAAACCTATGGGTCCATAGCTAGTAGCTAGATGGCTTATTCTCTCTCTTTTCTTCTCAATACCATGTTCTTCATGATCTTCATGGAGATCTATCCAATATAATACTCTTTTGTTGTGTGTTTGTCGAGATCCGATGAATTGTGGGTTTATGTTCAGATTATCCATGCATATTATTTGAGTCTTTTCTGAATTCTTATATGCAAGATTTCATATCTTTGCAAGTCTCTTCGTGTTATTGGTTTGGCCAACTAGATTCGTAATTCGTGTCATGGGAGAAGTGCTTAGTTTTGGGTTCAATCTTGCGGTGTCCTCACCTAGTGACATACTAGGGGTAGCGAGGCACATATTGTATTGTTGCCGTCAAGGATAAATAGATAGGGTTTTCATCATATTGCTTGAGTTTATCCCTCTACATCATGTCATCTTACCTAATGCATTACTCTGTTCTGCATGAACTTAATACTGTAGATGCAGGCAGGAGTCGGTCGATGTGTGGAGTAATAGTAGTAGATGCAGAATCGTTTCAGTCTACTTGAATCGGACATGATGCCTATATGCATAATCATTGCCTTGCATATCTTCATAATTATTCGCTTTTGTATCAATTGCTCGACAGTAATTTGTTCACCCACCATATTATTTTCCCTTCATGAGAGAAGCCTCTAGTGAAACCTATGTCCCCTGGGACTAATTTCCATATTATATTTTCAGATCTATAAACCATAAATACCAAAAATACTTTGCTACAATATTTTTACATTTGTTTAACATTTCTTTTTAGTAATACTTTGGTGATACTTTATAGCATTGGGTGCAAGTGTTTGATTGTTTGTGTAGCTGTGAAGATTGGGGACTTCCTTTTATCTCCTACTGGATTTATACCTTGGTTCTTAACAACCAAGGGAAATACTTATCTACTCTGCTACATCACCCTTTCCTCTTCAAGGGACCAACGCAAGCTCAAGAAGTATCAAGTAGGATTTCTGGTGCCGTTGTCGGGGAGATCTACATCAAGCATACCAAGTACCCATCACAAACTCATCTCGTGCATTTACATTATTTGCCATTTGCCTCTCATTTTCCTCTCCCCCACGTCTAAAACGATTTTCAGAAAATACCAAAAAGATTTGCCTTTTTATTCGCCCTTCTTCTGTTCACCTTTTTGTTTGCTTTTTGTTTGCTTGTTTGCTTGAATGCTTGCTTTGTCATGATGAATCAATAGAATACCTAGTTGTGTGACTTTTCCAATACAAATAATAATGATGTTATTAGTACTGCGATTGCTCTTGCCATTAGTGCGGAATCTTATGAAATTAATGCCTCTCTGCTTAATCTTTTTATGAAAGAACAGTTTTCCGGCCTTCCTAGTGAAGATGCCGCATCCCATCTAAATACTGTCGTTGACTTCTGTGATATGCAAAAGAAGAAAGATGTGGATAATTATACTGTGAAATTGAAGCTATTTCCGTTCTCAGTACGATGTCGCGCAAAACTTGGTTTTCATCTTTGCCTAAAAATAGTATTGATTCATGGAATAAGTGTAACGATGCTTTTATTTACAAGTACTTTCCAGCCGCTAAGATCATCTCCCTTCGGAACGATATAATGAATTTTAAGAAACTTGATCATGATCTTGTTGGAAAATCTTGGGAGAGGATGAAATTAATGATTAGAAATTGCCCTGCACATGGTTCGAGTTTATGGATGATTATACAATTTTTATGCGGGCTAGAATTTTGCATCTAGGAATCTTTTAGATTCCACCGCGGGTGGTACTTCTATAGAAATACCATTAGAAGAAGCTACTAAACTCCTAGATAATATTATGGAAAATTACTCTCGTTGGCATACCAAAAAATCTCCTACTAGTAAAAAAGTGCATGCTATTGAAGAAATAAATACTTTCAGTGAAAAGATGGATGAATTGATGAAATTGTTTACTGGTAAGAGTGCTCCTATTGATCCTAATGATATGTCTTTGTCCTCTTTGATTGGAAATAATAATGAATCTATGGATGTGAAGTTTGTTGGTAGGAACAATTTTGGTAAAAATGTGTATAGAGGTAATTTCAACCCTTGGCCTTTCCTAGTAATTCCTCTAATAGTTATGGTAATTCATACCACAATTCTTTTGGAAATTATAATAAGATGTCTTCTTATCTTGAGAACAATATTAAAGAATTTATTTGTTTGCTAAAGGTTTTGAATGTTATGATTGAAGAAAAAATGCTCAAGATTGATGATTTGGATAGGAACGTTGATAGAATTTCACTTGAGATTGATTCTTTGAAAAATAGATCTACCCCACCTAAGAGTGATATAAATTAGTCCTTAAAAGCTATGAGAATTTCTACTGATCAGTGTAAGGAAAGAACCGCTAGAATATGTGCTAAGCGTGAATGGCTTGAAAAGGTGTGTTCTAGTGATAATAATGATGAAGATCTTAAAGTTATTGATGTAACTCCTATTGAATCTTTGTTTTCTGTTGTGAATCTTGATAAAGATGGGACTGTAGATAAGTCAACTTTAGTTAAAAGTCATCCCAATGATTCGGAGTTTATAGGTCTCAATGTGAAAATTGATAAAAGTGTGATAGAAGAGGTCAAAACTTTAAATAGCAACGAACCCACACTTTTGGATTTCAAGGATGTCAATTATGAGTTGTTCTTTGATTGATTGTATTTCCTTGTTGCAATCCATGTTGAATTATCTGCATGCTTATAATCCAAATAAGGCTTTTACTAAACATATCGTTGATGCTATGATGAACTCTTTTGAAGAAAAACTTGAGTTGGAAGTTTCTATCCGTAGAAAACTTCATGATGAGTGGGAAACTACTATTAAGATTAAAATTAAATATTATGAGTGCCATGCTTTGTGTGATTTTGGTGCTAGTGTTTCCACGATTCCGAAAAATTTATGTGATGTGCTAGGTTTCCATGAACTTGAAGATTGCTCTTTGAATTTGCATCTAGTGGATTCCACTATTAAGAAACCTATGGGAAGGATTAATGATGTTCTTATTATTGAAAATAGGAATTATGTGCCCGTAGATTTCATTGTTCTTGATATAGATTGCAATCCTACATGTCCTATTATTCTTAGTAGACCTTTCCTTAGAACGATTGGTTCAATTATTGATATGAAACAAGGAAACATTAGATTCCAATTTCCATTGAGGAAAGGCATGGAACACTTTCCTAGAAAGAAAATAAAATTTCCTTATGAATCTATTATGAGAGCTACTTCTGGATTGCATAGCAAAGATGACAATACCTAGATCAATTGTGTTTTGCCTAGCTAGGGGCGTTAAAACAATAGCGCTTGTTGGGAGGCAACCCAAGTTTATTTTTATATGATGTTTTTTACTTCTGTTTTTGAGTGTTTAACACATTATTACCTCTGTAGTAATTTTGTTTTGGTTTTTTAATTAGTGTTTGAGGCAAGTAAGACCTTTTGGAATGTCTATGGTGATTGTTGATTTGATCTTGCTGAAAAACAAAAACTATTGCGCCCAGTCCAGGAATTTAATAAATTTATAAGAGCTTTGAATTAGTCTGAAATATTTACACAAGATTTATATACAAAGTTTCAAGGTTTTCATCATTTTTAAGAATGTTTGGAGTTACAAAAGTGTACGAAGTTTCCAGATTCCTATAGACTGTTCAGTTTTTGACATATTCTGTTTTCTTTGTGTTGTTTACCTATTTTGATGTATCTATGTGTCGTATAGGGGGGTATGAACTATGGAGAAGTTGGAATACAGTAGATATTACACCAATATAAATAAATAATGAGTTCACAATAGTACCTAAAGTGGTGATTTATTTTGTTATACTAACGGATCTCACGAGTTTTCTGTTAAGTTTTGTGTTGTGAAGTTTTCAAGTTTTGGCTAAAGATTTGATGGACTATGGAATAACGAATGGCAAGAGACTAAGATTAGGGATGACCAAGGCATCCCAATCCATATTCCAAGATACCAAAGATCCAAGCTTTGGGATGCCCCGGAAGGCATCCCCTCTTTCGTCTTCAATCCATCGGTAAATTTACTTGAGGCTATATTTTTATTCACCACATGATATGTGTTTTGCTTGGAGCGTCTTGTGTGATATGATCCTTTGCTTTTAGCTTTCCACAATAATCCTTGCTGCGCACATATTTTGAGAGTGACATGCGTGAACCCTGAATTTATTAGAATACTCTATGTGCTTCACTTATATCTTTTGAGTTAGGAAACGTTGCCCTAGTGCTTCACTTATATCTTTTTAGAGCATGGTGGTGTTTTGTTTCATAGAAATAATTGAACTCTCGTATATTACTTGTATTATTTTGAGAGTCTTTAAACAGCATGGTAATTGGTTTAGGTCATGAATTTAGTCCTAATATGATAGGCATCCAAGAGGGATATAATAAAAACTTTCATATAAAGTGCATTGAGTATTATGAGAAGTTTGATTCCTTGCATAAAGTTTTGAGATATAAAGATGGTAATATAGACTCATGTTAGGAAGTAATTGTGAATTAGTAAAACTACTTGTGTAAAGGTTTGTGATTCCCATAGCATGCACGTACGGTGAATCGTTATGTAAGGAAGTCGGAGCATGATTTGTTTATTGATTGTCAGCCTTTGTGTGAGGGTCAGGAGCATGCGATGGTTTACTCCGACCAACCTCTCCCCTAGGGGCATGCGTATAATACTTTTCTTCGATGACTAATAGACTTTTGCATTAAGTATGTGAGTTCTTTATGACTAATGTGAGTCCATGGATTATACACACTCTCACCATTCCACCTTTGCTAGCCTCTCAAGTACCACACAACTTTCGTTGGTGCGATAAACCCCCCATATATCCTTCCTAAAAACAGCCACCATACCTACCTATTATGGCATTTCCATAGCCATTCCGAGATATATTGACATGCAACTTCCACTGTTCCATTTATTATGACACGCACCATCATTTTCATATTGCTTTGCATGATCGTAAGATAGCTAGCATGATGTTTTCATGGCTTGTCCATTTTTTTGATGTCATTTGCTATGCTAGATCATAGCACATCTTGGTACACCACCAGAGGCATTCATATAGAGTCATATTTTGTTCTAAATATAGACTTGTAATTCGGAGTTGTAAGTAAATAAAAGTGTGATGACCATCATTATTAGAGCATTGTCCAATGTGAGGAAAGGATGATGGAAGCTATGATTCCCTCACAAGTTGGGATGAGACTCCGGACTTTATGAAAACTAAAAGAGGCCAATGAGCCCCGCCCCCCCAAAAAAAAGAGGCCATAGATGCCCACAAAAATAAATAAATAAAGGGAGAGAGAAAGAGAGAGAAGGGAAAATGCTACCATCTTTTGCCACACTTGTGTTTCAAAGTAGCGCCATGATAATTATGATAGAGAGTCTCCTATTTTGTCACTTTCATATACTAGTGGGAATTTTTCATTATATAACTTGGCTTGTATATTCCAATGATGGTCTTCCTCAAATTTCCCTTGGTCTTCATGAGCAAGCAAGTTGGATGCACACCCACTTAGTTTCTTTTTTAGCTTTCATACACTTATAGCTCTAGTGCATCTGTTGCATGGCAATCCCTACTCACTCACATTGATATATACTAACGGGCATCTCCATAGCCCGTTGATACGCCTAGTTGATGTGAGACTATCTTCTCCTTTTGCTTCACAACCTCCACCATATTCTATTCCACCTATCATGCTATATCCATGGCTCGTGCTCATGTATTGCGTGATAGTTGAAACTTTTTGAGAACATAAAAGGTGTGAAACAGTTGCTTGACTTGTCATCAGGGTTGTGCATGATATAAATACTTTGTGTGGGGAAGATGGAGCGTAGCCAAACTATATGATTTTGTAGGGATAACTTTCTTTTTCCATTATATTTTGAAGAGATACAATTGCTTTGTTAGTGTGCTTGAAATATTATTTTTTATGTCAACACTAAGATTTTGTTTTGAGTCTTACAGATCTGAATAATCATGCCACAATAAAGAATATTACATGGATAAATATGTTAGGTAGCATTCCACATCAAAATTCTGTTTTTATCATTTACCTACTCGAGGATGAGCAGGAATTAAGCTTGGGGATGCTTGATACGTCTCCAACGTATCTATAATTTTTGATTGTTCCATGCTATTATGTTTTCTGTTTTGGATGGTTTATATGCATTAATATGCTATTTTGTATTATTTTTGGGACAAACCTATTAATCTAGAACCTAGTGCCAGTTTCTGGTTTTTCCTTGTTTTTGAGTATTGCAGATAAGGAATATTAAAAGGACTCCAAAAGGAATAAAATCTTTGCAGTCATTTTTCTTGGACTAGAAGACATCTACCAGACTTGGAGGGGAAGGCAAGAAACCTGCTAGGAGGTTACAAGCCAGGGGGCGCGACCACCACCACTAACCGCGCCTGGAAGCCTTGTGGCCCCCAGCAGGTCTCCTAACCCTATTCTTAAGCCTATAAATTCCCATATATTCCCCCAATACCAAAGGGAGCATGAAAATACTTTTCCGCCGCCTGAAGCCTTTGTGCTCGAGAGATCCAATCTTGGAGCATTTTCCGGTAATCTATCGGAGGGGGATTTGATCACGAAGGGCATCTACATCAACTCCATTGCCCCTCCGATGATGCGTGAGAAGTTCACCAGAGACCTTCGGGTCCATAGCTAGTATTTAGATGGCTTCTTCTCTTTATTTGTGCTTCAATACCATGTTCTTCATGATCTTCATGGGGATCTATCCAATGTAATACACTTTTGCGGTGTGTTTGTCGAGATCCGATGAATTGTGGGTTTATGTTCAGATTATCCATGAATATTTTTTGTGTCTTCTCTGAATTCTTATATGCATGATTTCATATCTTTGGAAGTATCTTTGAGTTATTGGTTTGGTTTGGCAAACTAGATTGGTAATTCTTGCAATGGGAGAAGTGCTTTGTTTTGGGTTCAATCTTGCGGTGTCCTCACCCAGTGACATAGTAGGGGTAGCAAGGCACGTATTGTATTGTTGCCATCAAAGATAAAAAGATGGGGTTTTCATCATATTGCTTGAGTTTATCCCTCTACATCATGTCATCTTACCAAATGCGTTACTCTATTCTTCATGAACTTAATACTCTAGATGCAGGCAGGAGGCGGTCGATGTGTGGAGTAATAGTAGTAGATGCAGAATCATTTTGGTGTAGGTGAAACGGATGTGATGCCTATATGCATAATCATTCCCTTGGATATCTTCATAATTATTTGCTTTTCTATCAATTGCTCGACAGTAATTTGTTCACCCACCGTATTATTTTCCCTTCATGACAGAAGCCTCTAGTGAAACCTATGGCCGCAGGTCTATTTTCCATATTATATTTTCAGATCTAGAAACCAAAAATACCAACAATACTTTGCTGCAATCTTTTTACTTTTGTTTTACTTTTTGTTTTAGAAGTCTTCTATATATATCTCGATTAGATCTCATCCTTGCCAATAACCGTGAAGGGATTGACAACCCCTTTATAGCGTTGGGTGCAAATGTTTGATTGGTTTTATAGGTGCAAATATAGGGGACTTGCTTGTATCTCCTATTGGATTGATACCTTTGTTCTCAACAACTGAGGGAAATACTTATCTACTTTGTTGCATCACCCTTTCCTCTTCAAAGGAAAACCAACGCAAGCTCAAGAAGTAGTACGAGTGGTGTGTTTTGATGTGTTTAATCTTGCAATGCTTAATCACGGTGATAGAAAGCGACATGACGCTTATTGTACTACTGCCATTAAGGGGAAAACGATGTGGTTTATTCATATTGATTGGATTTACTTTGTCTACATCATGTCATCTTTCTCCAAGCATTACTCTATTTTTTACATAATACTCTAGATGCATGCTGGATAGCGGTCGATGGGTGGAGTAATAGTAGTAGATGCATGGAGGAGTCTGTCTACTTGTTTATTGACATGATGCCTATATACATTTTCATTGTCGTGAATAAATATTGCATAACTATGTGATTTTCCATTAAATACCCAACGGTAATTTTTTACCATCTTTATGCTTTCTTCGAGAGAGAAGCCTCTAGCGAAAACTATGGCCCCCGGGATGTCACAAAATATATTATTATAAAATACCAAAAATATTGCTGCCATTTGTGCACAAATTATAGAGCTTGCTAATGAAGTCATCTTCTTAGAAGAGCAGAATCGTGCTCTCCGAAGAACAATTAATAATCTGGAACACCTCCCGAAGGGCAACCACCCTTAGAATCGTGCTACATCCCCACCATCATGACCCAAGAAGGAAGATAATTGAGTACATGGGTATGGGAACCACCCTTAGCTTGTTCCAAGCCCGGGGAGGTGCCCCAGATTCGTATCACCATCACTTCTACCATTACCATCTATCTTAGTTTTATCCTTAGCTATTTTGTGATTTAGAGAAATAAATTTCAGGTTTGCTTTGCTTAAAATTTTCTCATTAAGATCTATCTATCCTTGTAACCGAGTGTGAGAGATACATAATAAAGATTAGTTAAGTTTGTGTGCTTTACTCTCATGCATTTATCTTCATAGCACTAAAATAAAAGATGTAGAAAAGATCATATGCTAATCCCATGGGGAGTAATTACTTCACATAGAAAAGGTACAAGTGATAAAAGTTGTTGAGAATAAACAAACATAGCATTAGTCATTGATACAATCTATACAAGATTATGACAGAGGAGAGGAGATTTACATATAAATACACTATGTTGGACATCTTTTATGATTGTGAGCCCTCGCCAAATATTATATAATGATCAAGTGTTGATGTTGGACATGGAAGACAACGTAATGATCATGATAATTTACATTTAATTAGAATTTATATGGTCTTGGATCCTTTAACATGTTGTGCGGGCTTTAGATCTTTTGCTAGCCAATTTTTATGCACTGAGTAGAGATACTACTTGTGCATCTATAACCCCTTAAACCTAGTTTATTTCCATGAGAGTCCACCATACCTACCTATGGATTGAATAAGATCCTTCAAGTAAGTTGTAATCGGTGCATAAATCAATAAGTTTGCTCTTAAATATGTATGATATTTTATTGCAAGGGAAAATATTCTTTGTAGGATCTTGTGATGGAAAAGAAACAAAAGCATCAGAGTGCATAATAAAGTTTGCTATCATAAGGGGCTATATAAAGTGATGTTTCATTGCACTAAGAGCTTGCACTTCCAAAAACTTAAAAGCGCATGACAAACTCTCCTCCCTCTATGAAGGGACTATCTTTTATCTTCATGAATTTATTTCTATGCAAGAGTAGATGAAGTTTATTCTTTCTCCAACCTATCAACTCTATAATTGGCAAGCATCATGTGTTGAGAACAGATCTGGATAAATATATCCAATTGAATGTAGGTGATCATGAAACATTATTGTTGACATTATCCTCGAGGTAAATAAGTTGGGTGGAAATACTATAAAGCCCCTATCTTCCTATGTGTCTAACGGAAAACACTAGCTCCAAAATTATGCGATGTGTCAGCAATCATAAAAGACTAAATGATAGTTGAGTATGTGAACTTGCTATAATGAAAAGCTCTTACATAGATTCTTCTTTTGATTATGATGAATTGTGATTGTCTCAATAACTAAGAACATAGTTTGTTAATTGTCAATAATGTTCATGATGTATACTTCAATATTGTGGATGGATTATTACTTGTTCATGAGAAGCTATATGATGTAAAATTTGTTGCTATGCCAATATTCATGATACCGTCATTTCCGTATTCTCTTTTTACCGACACCTTGCTCTCAAATTATGTGGTCATTATTATCGACTTCGACATTCGCTTGAGGACAAATGAGGCCTAAGCTTGGGGGAGTTGATAAGTCCATTATGCATCACGAATTCGTATTGATATTTATGTTATTCTTGTCCATTATTCCTCATTATGATATAATTATTCTGCCTTTTCTATTTGAATGTGAAAGGTGTTGGCAATATGCCCTAGAGGCAATAATAAGTTAGTTATTATTATATTTCCTTGTTCATGATAATCATTTCTTATCCATGCTATAATTGTATTGATTGGATACTCAAATACATGTGTGGATACATAGACAACAAAGTGTCCGTAGTAAGTCTCTACTAGACTAGCTCATTGATCAAAGATGGGCAAGGTTTCCTGACATAGACATCAGTTGTCAATTCATAACGGGATCACATCATTAGGAGAATGATGTGATGGACAAGACCCAACCATAAGCATAGCATATGATCGTGTCAGTTTATTTTTACTGCTTTATCCATGTCAAGTATCCATTCCTACGACCATGAGATCACGCAACTCCCTGACACCGGAGGAATGCCTTGTGTGTATCAAATGTCACAATGTAATTGGGTCACTATAAAGGTGCTCTACAGGTATCTCCGAGGGTGTTTGTTGGGTTGGCGTGGATCAAGAATGGAATTTTTCACTCTGTATGTCAGAGATATATCTCTGGGCCCACACAGTAATACAACATCACAAGAAGCTTGCAAGCAATGTGACTAAGGAGTTAGTCATGGGATCTTGTATTAAGAAATGAGTAAAGAGACTTGCCGGTAGAAAGATTGAACTAGGTATGGACATACCATCGATCAAATCTCCGGCAAGTAACATACCGATGGACAAAAGGGAAGTGCATACGGGATTCATTGAATCCTTGACATCTTGGTTCGACTGATAAAAATATTCATAGAATATGTAGGATCCAATATGGGCATCCAGGTCCCGCTATTGGTTATTGATCCTAGAGGTGTCTCGGTCATGTCTGCATAGTTCTCGAACCCGCAAGGTCTGCACACTTAACGTTCGGTGACGATATAGTGTTGATGAATTATATATGTTGGTGACCAAAAGTTGTTCGGAGTCCCGGATGATATCCCAGACGTCACGAGGAGCTCCAGAATGGTCCGAAGGTAAAGATTTATGCAACTTAAGACAAATGTGAAAGTTGTTTCATATCTCATGGCGCCTGGAACACCATAGTGTGAGGGTGTGTCTGTACGTCGTAGTGTTCTCTATTGGATATGGTGCATACTGTGATGTCTCTTACCAATTTGCGACTATCATTTTGGGGTTATGCATTAGAGACTATCATTTTTTGCTAAACAAGGGCCCTTTGTCAAGAAAGAGTTTCTCTTGAAAGAATTGATTGGGAGGAAAGTAGAACTTGATGAGGTTATTGAACCATCACTTCAGTTGGATTGTAGCACGATGCAGAAAGATGGTTCTGCGGTGCCTATGCCAAATGAAGAGGAAGCTAATGATGATGATCATCAAACTTCAGATCATGTTACTATCAAACTTCGTAGGATGACAAGGATACATACTACCCCTAAGTAGTGCGGTGATCCTGTCTTGGAAATCATGTTGTTAGACAACAATGAGCCTACGAACTATGAAGAAGCGATGGTGGCCCCGGATTCCAAAAAATGGCTAGGAGCCATGAAATCCGAGATTGGATCCATGTACGAAAATCAAGTATGGACTTCAGTAGACTTTCTTGTTGAATGGCAGGTCGGTATGTACAAACGGATCTTTAAGAGGAAGACAAACGATGATGGTTAATGTCACCACTGATAAAGCTCGACTTGTCGCAAAGATGTTTCCGACCAGTTCAAGGAGTTGACTACGATGAGACTGTCTCACCCGTAGCGATGCTAAAGTCTGTTGGAATTATGTTAGCACTTTCTGTATTTTTCGATTATGAAATCTGGCAGATGGATCTCAAACAGAGTTTCCTTAACGATTTTAGTGAGGAAATGTTATATGTGATACAACCAAAAGATTTCGTCGGTCCTAATGATGCTAAAATGTGTGCTAGCTCCAGCGATCCTTGTATGGACTGGATCAAGCATCTCGGAGTTGGAATATGTGCTTTAATGAGGTGATCAAAGCTT